>CM042405.1:33119154-34319154 GCA_023634145.1 Thymallus thymallus
AATAATCTGCCTGTAAACAATTGTTGGAAGAATTACTTGTGTCATGCACAAAGTAGATGTCATAACCGACTTGCCAAAACTATAGTTTGTTAACATGAAATCAGTGGAGTGGATGAAATATGAGTTTTAATGACTTCAACCTAAATGTATGTAAACTTCCCACTTCAACTGTATCTATGTAGAGCCATGAACACATCCAATAGTAGGCCTACATGCATGCATGCATGCACACACACACACTCCAACAGGAAGAGTGTGGGTGTTTGGGAGCAGCTGCATGGGAGAAGCGTCAAACATGGTTTCCTCCTGAATCTCTCTTCTTTCATTATCTCTCCCTCAACTATCTTTACCACTCCATAGCTCTTATCAGGAAGCAGAACCCGATAATGCGATTCATAGAAAAAGGGAGATTAAAATCTGCAGAGTTAGCACAGCTAGTGTGTGTGTTGTGACTAGCGTATAGAAAACAGGACTGATGCAAAGACAGCTACTTATACAGTACCTTTCAAAGGATTGGGCACACCTACTCATTCCAGGGTTTTTCTTTATTTGTAATATTTTCTACATTGTAGAATTGACGACATCAAAACTATGAAATAACACATATGGAATCATGTAGTAACCAAAGAAGTGTTAAACAAAAACAAGATTCTTCAAAGTAACCACCCTTTGCCTTGATGACAGTTGTGCACACTCTTGGCATTCTCTCAACCAGCTTTACGAGGTAGTCACCTGGAATGCATTTAAATTAACAGGTGTGCCTGGTTAAAAGTTAATTTGTGGAACTTCTTTCCTTCTGAATGCTTTAGAGCCAATCAGTTGTATTGTGACAAGGTAGGGTTGGTATACAGAAGATAGCCCTATTTGGTAAAAGACCAAGTCCATATTATGGCAAGAACATCTCAAATAAGCAAAGAGAAATGACCGTCCATCATTACTTTAAGACATGAAGGTCAGTCAATCAGGACATTTTCAAAAACGTTTAAAATTTCTACAAGTGCAGTCGCAAAATCCATCAAGCGCTATAATAAAACTGTCTCTCATGAGAACCGCCAGAGGAAAGGAAGTCCCAGAGTTACCTCTGCTGCAGAGGATAAGTTCATTAGAGTCACCAGCCTCAGAAATCGTAGCCCAAATAAATGCTTCACAGACTTAACAGATACATCTCAACATCAACTGTTCAGAGGAGACTGCGTGAATCAGGCCTTCATGGTCAAAGAAACCACTAGAAAGGACACCAATAATAAGAAGAGACTTGTTTGTGCCAAGAAACACAAACAATGGACATTAGACCGGTGGAAATCTGTCCTTTGGTCTGATGAGTCCAAATTTGAGATTTTTGGTTCCAACTGCCATGTATTTTGTGAGACCCAGAGTAGGTGAACGGATGATCTCCGCATGTGTGATTCCCACCGTGAAGCATGGAGGAGGAGGTGTGATGGAGTGGGGGTGCTTTGCTGGTGACACTGTCTGTGATTTATTTAGAATTCAAGGCACACTTAACCAGCATGGCTATCACAGAATCAGGTTTTAATATTCAATAATAATAATTAAAAAAAATAAGTGTCACTTACCTTAACACCTTCTGAGAGTGTCATGATAAATATTGAAATATGTCAAGCTTTGTTTAATGCATATTTACACTGGTTAAGTGCTACTCGTGTGGCTGATGACACTGATAATAGAAAGATGTTATGGTTACATTCATTAACAAGCAAAGAGTAACCAAGGACAAAATAGACAGTTTAATTTGAAATGACACAAACATACCAAGCTCAACTGATTAATTTAACATTCACAGTCACAGCCTCTTGGGAGAGTTGGGGCAACTCCCCCATGGCTGCCTTTTGGTACTAAGATTTCGCTTTTTAGTGTGGCTTTTTGTCTTTAGCTAGTGTAGAGAAGGATCCCTATGAGCACACGACGTTGAAAAGACGCATTTTCCACGTCTTGTGCTCACTGGGATGGAGTGGTACACAGGCTCAAAGCTCATGGTGTTTGGACACCAGTCACAGGACAGGAGGCCTCTGACAGGCCCTATTGTGTCCAGATGGGCCTTTATAGAGTCCACAGCTGGGCACAAAGAGCCTACCGGTACGCCTCTGCACTGTGGCATTCACACAACACACACACACACACACACACACACAATACTGTGACTTAGTGGTAAGTGGACAAAATAAAGAATATCATCCTGGTAAAAAGCATTGCACTGGGACTGAGAACATGACATTTGATACATTTGGTGTCTCATTAAATTAGACCACTAGTTTTCCCAAATCAAAGAAAGCTAAATCATCTCAATACAGTTCAACCAGGTTTCCAGGTGCAGTCCTTTGAGACTAACCTTAAGGTGGGGTTCCCCACTGGAAAGCAACCATTGGTTTGAGATGAAACTGATAACCTAGGAACCTGGAGGTGTAAATTAGTCATCGCCATGGGAGTGGCTGGTTGGTTGGTTGACAACCAGAAGGGAAGTGATGCAATCTTGTTTACCAGAGGTGCGCTCCATATCTGCACCCCCGATGCCCCCACTTCCCGCCCACGCCCCCGTCCCAACCGCCACTGCTAGTGGCGTCCTGCACTGTGACTGCAGCCCTAATGCAGAGAGGTGCGCCCACGCACCCCTGCTGCACACCCCTGTGAAGCAAAACACAGTGGCATAAGCCTCGAGCACAGACCTCCTTTACACCACAGATATTATTATAGCTAACAGCAGTTTGTTCTGTCCTGGGTTGTCTGTTATTTATTATTTGTATGAAAAACTCTAAATAATAAAGTTATTTGAATTGAATGAAAGAGACAACATTATTACTATAGTTAAGAGATGGCAGTTGGAATGGTATTCTGACTGTCGTTCAGAGGGAAAGGAGGTCACCCTTCCATACATTGATGGACATGTCCTCTCATACTAATTATACAACAGGTGGATCTAATCCTGAATGCTGATTGGTTAAAACCAAATTCCAGCCGGTGTCTGTTCCACAAGTTACCACTGGCTAAATCTTTAAAGTTAAAATGCAGATTTACTCTGTTTCATCTGACTGTACAATCAACTGACTGTACATCAGTCTCATAAGCCCATCCAAGCAATTTATAAACTTGATCTCCAATATAAAAAGCATCTCAAATCAAATAAAATGTTATTTGTCACATGCTCCGAATACAAGAGGTGTAGACCTTAGTGAAATTCTTACTTACAAGCCCTTAACCCAACAATGCAAGAAAAATAAATGTTAAGTATAAAATACAAATAAAATTATCTCACATTTATTTTAGACTAACATTTTATTTTCAACAGCGGAGATTTGTATAAACCATGCTGTCTGTCTCTCCAACATTTGCAACATTGTTTCAATATTAAAATCAATTTCCAGCTTTCCCATCGCAGTGAACGTTTACGGAGTCAGGATGAGACAGACAAGTAGGCAGTGTTTTCCAGCCAGTCAAAATAATGAATCAGCTGGCATATTGTTATGGATATATACAAAGAAATGTCAATTGAAAAAAGTTCAAACGAAACAAAGTGCAGCTAGTTTGCAGTCTTTCCAGCTTCAGTTTGAAGTGATTGTTGTAACTGTATTGTTGGCTAGCTCCTCTGAACAACAGTGTCCTGACAAGTGAGCACATTTTCTATGCCAGGCAAATTTGCGCCACATTTTTCAGGCCCTGGGTCAGGTTATGGGGGTCATGGGAGGCAAGGGACGCCGAAGAAGACCCTGAAGAAGAAGATCGCCTGGGGCGATACTTCGGCTACACCAGGCCTCCTGTGCGTGTCCCGAGCCCGGTACGGTCGGTACCAGCTCCCCGCACCCGACCTCCAGTGAGTGTCACCAGTCCAGTGTATCATGTACCGGCTCCACTCACCAGACCTCCAGTGCGTGTCAACAGTCCATTGCCCAATCCGGGACCGGTCTCTGACCAGCCAGAGAAAGAACCTCCAGCCCCGATCCAGACATGGAACCGTATTGGGGGGGGAGATCGGCCTCCAGAGGGCTTTAACACCTTGCCGTGGGATATGCAGGCAATCTGGTGGAGAGCGTGGGTGGCGTGGCTGCCCGACCCAGCTCCAGGACCGGAGCCACCAGCTACACCGGTGCCCAGCCCGAGACCAGTCTACTGCCCAGCTCCCGAGCCGGAGCCGCCTGCTACACCGGTGCCCAGCCCGAGACCAGTCTACTGCCCAGCTCCCGAGCCGGAGCCGCCTGCTACACCGGTGCCCAGCCCGAGACCAGTCTACTGCCCAGCTCCCGAGCCGGAGCCGCCTGCTACACCGGTGCCCAGCCCGAGACCAGTCTACTGCCCAGCTCCCGAGCCGGAGCCGCCTGCTACACCGGTGCCCGGGATCATTTGTAAGTTTGTTTCATTTTCCACCATTTTGCGGATCATTGTTTGTGTGTGTTTCGCTCCATTTGAACTTAACCCTCCAGTTGCGGGCTTGTCTTGTATTACTTTGTTATTTTCACTGTTTGCTGCGTTAATAAACATGTCGAACGGGTTGGTCTTTGATCTCTCAAGTTCGTGACATGATTAGTTCATTGTTATGGAGGTATCCAAATAAATGCTTCTCAAAACAGCTTAAACAAATGCAAATGCAGCTACTTTGCTGTTATTCTGGCAGATTTTTGACGTGACTGTAAGTTAGCCGTAGTTGAGTAGCTAGCAAGCAAGGGATAATAAGTATGGCAATGGAATATTTAGAATGAACGACTGGGTCATGTCTATAGATCCAGAACAAAAGACTGAACGACTGGGTCTTGTCTCTAGCAAGAGAACCGATAGAATGAACGACCAGCAGGTTTGGGTAGCAACCCTAGATTTGTGTTGGGGAAGGATCCTTCTTGTGGAAGGATGAAATAGTATGAATAAATTAATAAAAGTTAAGGTTTTTAATGAAAGTACGTCAATCATTATTTGAATATGTTGTTAACCCGTTGTATAAATGTGATAATGCCCTCGAAGCCGTTCTTTGGCAACACTATGTAAAGACTTGTAAAGTGACATTGAAAACAATCTGTGATATGTGCACCTGACAGAGCTGGGCTATATCATCATAACCCACCTCAGGTGCACCATAATCATTTGTTGTCTATAAATACCAGATATTATTCTGAGGCAATTAGGCTTTTCCATTTGATTAGACATGCCATGGCAGTCATGGAACCATTACTACACACACTGAGCACCCAGCTGGCCACACACACACACACACACACACACACACACACACACACACACACACACACACACAAACACACACACAGCCTCGCTGCTCCGCTCCTCTCTTCCGCTTGTGTTGTCAGCTCCTCTCTGACTATGTCCTGTTTTGTGTGTGTACGTGAACGTGTATATGAGCGTGTGTGTTAGTGTGTGTGAGTATACTTGTACGTGTGTGTGACTGAGTGTGTATGTACGTGTGTGCATGTGTGTGTGTGGATGCCAGATGTGTTTTGCGTCCCCTCTCCGTCCGTCCGGCACGCCGTGTCTTAATCGGAGCGTCACAGCTCTGGAGCTCCGGAGCACAGCGGGCCCTCTGTGTCGCCCCAAGAAATGCACCGTTGTCTGGGCCCGGGCATCTGCAGCCCGGGGGCGAGGGAGGAGCCGGTGGCCTTCCCTGGTGCCTTTTACAAGCTGCCTCCTTTTTTGGGACGGTTGACCTCTGAACTCTTGGAGATAGCTCTACGACCTCCACACAAATACACACATGCATGAAGGCGTACACACACGAAAGGAGGTGTACACACACATGCACAAACTCGCACACACACACTCTCGTACTCACCCATCCACACACACACACGGATGGTCTCGGGGGGGGGGGGGGGCAGTCTGTCTCTGGCCCCAGTGGCACGTGCTCCACTAGGCCTGGCTGGAGACCCAACTCGCTGGCACCCTGCACCTGTGAGCCTGAGCGACCAAGAGACAGGAAACCCCGAAATAACTGCTGAGTGTCTTCATCTTGTGAGTGTGTGTGTGACAGAGAGAGAGAGAGAGAGAGAGAGAGAGAGAGAGAGAGAGAGAGATAAAGAGAGAGAAAGAGAGAGAGAGAGAGAGAGAGAGAGAGAGAGGAGTAGGGGGATCGATGGAGGGAGGTAGAGAGTAATAGAGAAGGAGAGAGAGAGAGAGAAAGAGAGACATTTGCACCTGGACAGTTTGGCTGTTACACTTGCTGCCTTAATATCACCAGTCAAACTCTTGGCCTTCCTATCCTGCCCATCCTACTGCCTACAGCCTTTCCCATCAACCCAAAGTGAACAGGGTCATCTACTCAAACTACACTCCCTTCAATTCGGACTATAATAAATCCTCAGTACCCTATACATGTAATCGTTCATAATTTTCAATGAGGTGGCCACACAGCCAATCACGACCTCTGAACCCTCCAGAGGCTCAGATAAACTGTGACTAACAGTGTGGAAAACAATCAACAGTGCTGCCTTAGCTAATGGCCTCATTGAGACACCGATATTGAAACTAAGACAATGCGTGATTAAATCACTCGACTCAGATACTGTGTGTATGTGTGTGTGCCTCCTTTATCAAAGGTTATCAGACAAGCACAGACGCTAAACAAACAGGTAGCTAGCCCGACCACATATGTCTCTGAGCTAGCAGGCATGGTTCAAACGCTTCGCATAGAGACAGAGAGCTACATGTAGACCCATGCAAAAATCTCTGGCCCAATACTGAAATAAGCCCCGAGAGCGTGCACCTGCACCCCAGTCGGGTCCACACCTACACACAGGTGTCAGGAAGTGACACACACAAAGAGAGAAACTAGAGCAGGGTGAAATCTGTCTAATGCGGTCGCCCAAAGAGCTTTTTCTAGATTTTTCTTCTCTCTGCTTTGGAGTGTAAGCATAAGTGTTTGAGTAGAGATGTGAGATTGTATGAACGTGTGAGTACTTCAGTATGTGTATGAATGTGTGTGTGTCTGGGTAAACTGGAGGGTGTAACTAGAATTTGTGTAGACAGCAGTGGAGGCTCCTCAGAGGAGAAAGGGGAGGACCATCCTCCTCAGTAAATTTCATAAAAATGTAAATAGTGAAACATTAAAAAGGTTTGCCTTTTTAGATAAAACTACACTAAATATATTCACATTAAAACACAGTAGCCTACAGTAGCCTCAACAGCACTCTGTAGGGTATCACAATGGTGTAGCCGGAGGACAGCTAGTTTCCGTACACCTCTGGGTACATTGACTTCAATACAAAACCTAGGAGGCTCATGGTTCTCACCCCCTTCCATAGACTTACACAGTAATTATGACAACTTCCGGAGGATGTCCAATAAGAGCTCTTGCAGCACGAACGGTCATGTTGTCCACCCAATCAAAGGATCAGATAATGAATCTAGTACAAAAAGCATAAGCTACAGCTAGCTAGCACTGCAGTGCATAAAATGTGGAGAGGTGAGAGTTGAACAGTTTAGAACATTTTTCAAAAATGAAGGAGAAGCAAGAGAGAGAGAAAGAGAGATAGATATATTTTGTTGTCACTTTCACTTACTTAGCAAGCGAATGCAGCTAGCTAGTTTAGCCTACTCCAACACACAGCTCAAACAGAGAGGGATGTGTCACGATGTGGGTGTGGGAATGACCAAGACGCAGCGCAGGGATTATAGTTCGACATTCCTTTTTTATATACGATGTCGTTAACATGTACAAATGACCAAACTATAGAACTCCCAAAACAAACACACGATTTACAAACGTAGAAAAGGCACACTTACTTTCACCGTGACTGTGATAATATACGACAACGACCCACACCCGAGTCAAGGACAGACTCAACATATATGGGATCCCTAATTAGAGACAATGCGGTGCAGCTGCCTCTAATTAGGGATCCAACCCAAACCCCACACAGAAACATAAAGAATGACACTGTCAGACTCTGACCATAGCTACATAGAGAAGCAAATAGGCTTCTCTATGGCCAGAGCCTGGCAGTACCCCACCCCCCCCCCCCCCCCAAGGCGCGGACTCCCGGACGCCAAAAAAAACCCACACAAAACAAGGGGGGGTTAATGGGAGGGAAGACTAGTCCATCGGGGGCGGCTCTGGCTCCGGCGAAGTGGACAGTTTTTTCCCATGCCCCGTCCTTATAACCGGTCCCGGGCTGGGTACCGGTGGGGCAAACGGCTCCGGCCATGGAGCGGGGAAAACAACCGGTCCCGGACTGGGCACCGGTGGGGCCAACGGCTCCGGCCATGGAGCGGGAGATTTAACCGGCCCCGGACTGGGCCCTGGTGGAGGTTCAGGGCGGCGGACCTTCGCTGGAGGTTCAGGGCGGCGGACCTTCGCTGGAGGTTCAGGGCGGCGGACCTTCGCTGGAGGTTCAGGGCGGCGGACCTTCGCTGGAGGTTCAGGGCGGCGGACCTTCGCTGGAGGTTCAGGGCGGCTGACCTTCGCTGGAGGTTCCGGGCTGGGGAGGCGCACCGGATGTCGGGTGAGTGGAGCTGGCACAGGAAGCACCTGGCTAGGCGCATGCACTGGAGGTCTGGTGCGGGGAGCCGGCACGGGTCATACCGGACTGTGGAGGCGCACTGGAGGTCGGATGCGTGGAGTAGAGCAGAGGTCCGGACCCGGACTGGACATCGGTGAAGCGGACTGCTCTGGCATGGGAGGTGCCGGACTGGGAAAGCGGACCGGAGGTCGGGTGCGTGGAGCCGGCACTGGAAGCACCTGGCTGAGCGCACTCACTGAAGGTCGGGTGCGGGGTGTAGAGCAGAAGTCCGGACCCGGACTGGACGTCGGTGAAGCGGACTGCTCTGGCATGGGAGTGGAGCCGACGACCGGACCCGGACTGGGCACCGGTGGAGCGACCTGCTCTGGCGGGGGGGTGGAGTAGACGACCGGACCCGGACTGGGGATGCTCACCTTGGGCACCCTTAACTCCAGCTCCCTCCTCTCGCTCTCACACTCCTCCATATTTCGCCAACATAGCTCCATTATCCTCTCATACTCCTCCCTCTTTCGGTATTCCCCCACGCACTACGTTTCCGGCATCGGCGAAGATCACCTGGAAAGTGGGACTGGTGCCTCTTCCTCCACACCAGACCACCCCCATAGCCCCTCCCCAAAATCTCCTTGGGGTTGCTTTCGGGCTCTTCTCTGTCTCGCGCCCCGTCGATAACACGGCATTTCCCCTCTCTCCGTCTCTCCCCAGTTACGCTGCTTGGTCTCGTACTGGTGGGTCGTTCTGTCACGATGTGGGTGTGGGAATGACCAAGACGCAGCGCAGGGATTATAGTTCGACATTCCTTTTTTATATACGATGTCGTTAACATGTACAAATGACCGAACTATAGAACTCCCAAAACAAACACACGATTTACAAACGTCACGTTTACCAGAACACACGAAATGAAACGGACGTAGAAAAGGCACACTTACTTTCACCGTGACTGCGATAATATACGACAACGACCCACACCCGAGTGAAGGACAGACTCAACATATATGGGATCCCTAATTAGAGACAATGCGGTGCAGCTGCCTCTAATTAGGGATCCAACCCAAACCCCACACAGAAACATAAAGAACGACACTGTCAGACTCTGACCATAGCTACATAGAGAAGCAAATACGCTTCTCTATGGCCAGAGCCTGACAGGATGCTATGTTAGCTAGCTGGCTACAGCTATCCAACACTGGAACTCTTCCAAGTCAAGGTAAGCTTTTGGTTTTATAAATGTATTGACAGCGGGGCCTGCCGGTGTAACTGCTAAACTGCTTGCTGACTGTACACTGTACTGCATGACTGTAGCTAGCGGGTTTACTAATACATTAGTTCTAGTAGCTACAGTGGGGAGAACAAGTATTTGATACACTGCCAATTTTGCCGGTTTTCCTACTTACAAAGCATGTAGAGGTCTGTAATTGTTTTATCATAGGTACACTTCAACTGTGAGAGACGGAATCTAAAACAAAAATCCAGAAAATCACATTGTACATTAATTTGCATTTTATTGCATGACATAAGTATTTGATCACCTACCAATCAGTAAGAATTCCGGCTCTCACAGACCTGTTAGTTTTTCTTTAAGAAGCCCTCCTGTTCTCCACTCATTACCTGTATTAACTTCACCTGTTTGAACTCGTTACCTGTATAAAAGATCCTGTCCACACACTCAATCAAACAGACTCCAACCTCTCCACAATGGCCAAGACCAGAGAGCTGTGTAAGGACATCAGGGATAAAATTGTAGACCTGCACAAGGCTGGGATGGGCTACAGGACAATAGGCAAGCAGCTTGGTGAGAAGGCAACAACTGTTGGCGCAATTATTAGAAAAGGGAAGAAGTTCAAGATGACGGTCAATCTCCCTCGGTCTGGGGCACCATGCAAGATCTCACCTCGTGGGGCATCAATGATCATGAGGAAGGTGAGGGATGAGCCCAGAACTACACGGCAGGACCTGGTCAATGACCTGAAGAGAGCTGGGACTACAGTCTCAAAGAAAACAATTAGTAACACACTACACCGTCATGGATTAAAATCCTGCAGCGCACGCAAGGTTCCCCTGCTCAAGCCTTCAAATACTGAAAAGGTTCTTCAACTGTAACATTGAGAGCAAATTGACTGGCTGCATCACTGCTTGGTATGGCAATAGCACCGCCCTCGATCGCATGGTTCTACAGAGGGTTGTGCTGACAGCCCAGTACATCACTGGGTCCGAGCTCCCTGCCATCCAGGACCTCTATATCAGGCGGTCTGAAAAGAAGGCCTGGAAAATCGTCAAAGAGCCCAACCACCCAAGACATAGACTATTTTCTCTGTTGCTGCACAGCAAGATGTACCTGTGAATCAAGTCTGACACCAAAAGGCTCTTGAACAGCTTCTATCCCCAAGCAATACGACTGATAAATAGCTAACAAAATAGCTACATGGACTGAGTTAACTTTTTTATTGACATCTCTATGCACACTCACAGGGCCCTACACACTCACTGTCACTCCAACACACAAAACCCTCACTCCATCATCTGCTCACTCACACATAATATGCACATACATTTATACTGACTCTACACACCCACATATCCACTCACATGCACAATTGGCCCAGCGTCGTCCGAGTTTGTAAATAACTGACTAGTTAAATAAAGTTTCATTAAAAAAAAAAAAAAAAAAAAAAAAAAAAATATATATATATATATATATATATAGTATGCTTACTTACTTACTTTATTGTGTATTTCAGATTTCTTATTCGTATTTCTTGAGTGTTTTTTTTCTAGAAATACATTGTTATTGATTATTTTTTTTTATTATTATTTTTTATTTCACCTTTATTTAACCAGGTAAGTCAGTTGAGAACAAGTTCTCATTTGCAACTGCGACCTGGCCAAGACAAAGCAAAGCAGTGCGACAAAAAAAACAAAAAAACAACAACACAGAGTTAGACAGTAAACAAACAGTCAAAAACACAATAGAAGAAATCTATATACAGAGTGCAAAATGTAGTGCAAAATGCAATGTTAAGAGGTAGGACAATAAATAGACCATAGTGGTGAAATAAATTACAGATTAGCATTAACACAGGAATGAAGGATGTGCAAATTATTATGTGCAAATAGAGATACTGGAGTGCAAGATTAGCAAAAATAAAAAATATAAAAATAAATATGGGGATGAGGTAGTAGTGTGGGCTGTTTACAGAAGGGCTATATACAGGTGCAGTGATCGATAAGCAGCTTTGACAGCTAATGCTTAAAGTTTCAATGATTTTTGCAATTCGTTCCAGTCATTGGCAGCAGAGAACTGGAAGGAAAGGCGGCCAAAGGAGGTGTTGGCTTTGGGGGTGGCCAGTGAGATATACCTGCTGGAGCGCATGCTCCGGGTGGGTGTTGCTATGGTGACCAGTGAGCTGAGATAGGGCGGGGATTTACCTAATAAAGACTTATAGATGACCTGGAGCCAGTGGGTTTGGCGACGAATATATAATGAAGGCCAGCCAACAAGAGCATACAGGTCGCAGTGGTGGGTAGTATATGGGGCTTTGGTAACAAAACGGATGGCACTGTGATAGATTACATCCAATTTGCTGAGCAGAGTGTTGGAGGCTAATTTGTAAATGACGTCACCGAAATCAAGGATCGGTAGGATAGTCAGTTTTACAAGGGCAAGTTTGGCAGCATGTGTGAAGGAGGCTTTGTTGCGAAATAGGAAGCCGATTCTGGATTTAATTTTGGATTGGAGATGGTTGATGTGAGTCTGGAAGTTGAGTTTACAGTCTAACCAGACGCCTAGGTATTTGTAGGTGTCCACGTATTCTAAGTCGGATCCGTCAAGAGTAGTGATGATGGTCCGGTGGGCAGGTGCGGGCAGCGTTCGATAGAAAAGCATGCATTTGGTTTTACTAGCATTTAAGAGCAGTTGGAGGCCACGGAAGGAGTGTTGTATGGCATTGAAGCTTGTTTGAAGGCCGGGTGTTTGATTATTGCGTTGTTGGGTTTCGAGAAAGGCATTTCACTGTGACATTAAAACTTGAAACAAGATGCAGGCAAGAGTGTGCAAGGCGGTATTGAATGTGTCACTGTCTGTCCCCTTGATTATTTAACATTTTCTCTCGACCTGTGTTCATACATTGTAAACTTTCATTCATAGGCTAGGTTGTAGCAACCTCATTTTGGGTATAGGAAAAAATGTGATTATTATGTAGTAGCCTAAACCTATCAATGTTACATATGAATGACTGTCATTTAATATGCTGTAATAGAAATAAGGCCATGTGTGTGTGTGTGTGTGTGTGTGTGTGTGTGTGGGTATGTGTGTATTTGCATGTTCAATCAACTGTGTGTAATAATAAGGTTTGTCTGAGTTCTAAAACAGTCTATGAATCATATACAAGAAGTCCCAGTGTTGCTCATCTGTAGAGCAGAAAAGGTGATAAATACTCCAACTCTGACGTGACATATGACCACGGAGCATGCACACACACACACACACACACACACACACACACACACACACACACACACACACACACACACACACACACACACACACACACACACACACACACACACACACACACACACACACACACACACACACACACACACACACACACACTACCCACACACACACCCACACTACCCACACACACCCACACACACACACACCACCCACCCATGTCCCCCTCACACAGAGACTCAGGGATTACCAACATATTTAGAAGAACAGCCTTACTTAGTTTACAAATGGAGGGTTCATTTTTTAACTATTTAATTTCCTTTAACAAGTCATAACTCCATGCTCTACAGATATAGATAGATAGATAGATAGATAGATAGATAGATAGATAGATAGATAGATAGATAGATAGATAGATAGATAGATAGATAGATAGATAGATAGATAGATAGATAGATAGATAGATAGATAGATAGATAGATAGATAGATAGATACTTTATTGCTCCATCCAAAGTTAGAACTTAGTATTGGAATAGGAATGATTGGTCAAAACATCTATTCACAGTGACAATAGAGAGACAGCAATGAGATGGTGATTACATCACGCTTTTATGTAGATAAGGCTTTTAAGAAACACCTGAATTCATTTTATCTAAAGTGCCTTCAGAAAGTATTCACACCCCTTGACTTTTTTTCTCTCCACATTTTGTTGTGTTACAGCCTGAAAATGGATTACATAGAGATTCTTTGTCACACAATAACCCATCATGTCCAATTTTTTTTAAATTAATTAAAAAAGCTAAGCTAAAATGTCTTGAGTCAATAAGTTATTAGGCTTCACTTTGTTATGGCAAGCCTAAATAAATTCAGGAGTAAAAATGTGCTTAACAAGTCACATTATGAGTTGCATGTACTCACTCTTTGCAATAATAGTGTGTTTAACATGATTTTAGAATTACTACCTCATCTCTGTACCCCACACACACAATTATCTGTAAGGTCCCTCAGATGAGCAGTGAATTTCAAACACAGATTAAACCACAAAGACCAGGGAGGCTTCCCTATGCCAAGCAAAGAAGGGCACCTGTTGGTAGATGGGTAAAACACTTTGGATGGTGTATCAATACACCCAATCACTACAAAGATACAGGCGTCCTTCCTAACTCCGTTGCCAGAGAGGAAGGAAACCACTCAGGGATTTCACCATGAGGCCAATGGTGATTTTAAAACAGTTACAGAGTTGTATGGCTGTGACAGGAGAAAACTGAGAATGGATCAACAATATTGTAGTTACACACTATTTTGCAATGAAGGTCTACAGTAGCCTCAACAGCACTCTGTACGGTAGCACCATGGTGTAGCCGGAGGACAGGTAGTTTCTGTCCTCCTCTGGGTACATTGACTTCAATACAAAACCTAGGAGGCCCATGGTTCTCACCCAGTTCCATAGACTTGCACAGTAATTAAAGGATCAGAGAATTAATATAGTTCTGAAAGCATAAGCTACAGCTAGCACAGCAGTGCATAAAATGTGGTGAGTAGTTCAATCAAAGAGAGATAAAGACAATAGCTGAACAATTTTTGAACAAAGCAAGAGAGAAAGAGAGAGATAGCTATATTTCATTGTATTTTTTTCACTTAGTTAGCAGCTAGCTAATTTAGCCTATTCAAACACCCGGCTCAAGCTGAGAGGGATTCTATGTTAGCTAGCTGGCTATGGCTATCCAACACTGGAACACTTCCAAGTCAAGGTTAGCTTTTGGTTTTATGACTTTTTTCTTCTTCATTTTTTCATTTTTACTCTTTTACTTCACTACATTCCTAAAGAAAATAATGTACTTTTTACTCCATACCTTTTCCCTGACACCCAAAAGTACATCTTGAATGCTTAGCGGGACAGGAAAATTGTCCAATTCACGCACTTATTAAGAAAACATCCCTGGTCTTCCCTACTACCTGATCTGGCGGATTCACTAAACACAAATGCTTCGTTTGTAAATTATGTCTGAGTGTTGGATTGTGCCCCTGGTTATCCGTACATAAAAAAAAAAAAAGAAAATCGTGCCGTCTGGTTTGCTTAATACAAGGAATTTAAAATGATTTATACTTTTACTTTTACTTTTTGATACTTAAGTATATTTTAAACCAAATACTTTTAGACTTTTACTGAAGTAGTATTTTACTGGGTGACTTTCACTTTTACTTGATTCATTTTCTATTAATATATCTTTACTTTTACCCAAGAATGAAAATGGGATACTTTTTCCACCACTGGACATAAGCTAATATGGTGACAACGATGTAAGCTGTGTGTAGTGGTTAGCGGTTAGGATATGAAGGTTTGGCAGCTGATGTGTTGTGCACTGAAGTCCACAATACTAACCTAATTGACAGAGTGAAAAGATGAAAGCCTGTACAGAATACAAATATTCCAAAACCTGTTATTTCTACTGATGTAGTGGACACTGGAATGGTCAAAACTAGACAGGTAAACAGATACAATTGGTGCATACTATCAATTAGTCTCTTCTGCTGGAGAAAGTGGAGCAGATCAGCCGGGCTCTTACCCTCAAAGTCAGACATTGAGTACATAATGGTGAGTTCTGTTTTAAGCTGTCGGCAAATCAAAATTAGGGCCATAGCCTTCCTCGAGACTTGAGAACGCAGCATTTGGAACGTTTGGCGTTTCCTTTTTTGTCAGCTCACAGCCGGTTATCCATGGATGGCGCTCATAATTATTAACTTGAAAATGCCTTTCAAAACTCTTTCCTCGTTGCACCAAATCAGGCAGCGCAGGAGTTGGTCTCCCGGTCTGTACAAGATTGAACCTTTCATTAAAAGTTAGTCTTGAAAAGGGCGACGCTAACAATTTAGCCACCACATCGTCCTCGATTACTCTCTCTGCAGTTGCCATCGCCATAGTTACATACACTCACTGCAGAAAGGCTCAAGCGTGAGAAAACAAGATAAGGCTCGCTATTGGCTCTGAATTAGTGACGTATACTTAGGCCTCTAGAGGGCCTTGAGGCATCATACAATTTACCCACCTATTACAAGACAATTTGTGATTGGTTGATTGTACTGTCATTCCAAAACTACCAAGAGACTACCAAAGAAAAATTCTGATTGGATATTTATTTTTCTTGGATGTTAACCCTTCTTTTTCCAACACAAACTGAAGAAATTTAATAGGAAGACCATAACAAGTCAACTTGCGTAATACATTAGGAGATAAAGCAGATCACGTTCTTATTTCATATGTCACATTATTTTACATTTTGAAGCTTACTTAGTTCCCCAGCACAGTTGATCCAGTCACGTGTTTGTTTGTAAATTGCACAAGAGTAGAAAGTGGGAACAGGTGAGTCCAGCTGTGTATTGACAGGGGTCGTGTTTTATATTGAAAGTTGACAGTGTTGTTTTGCTTCAATAGAGTGATCAAGGATGTGCAACTATAGTTCTCCTTCACAGAAAATACATTAGTGCAACACATTCGACAGAAAATTGCTTCATATTCATCAGGTGACAACAGAAGCGCAATGCTTTTTAGCTGGCAGCTAAATGAGCTTACAATCAAAAAGCAAGGTATTTTTTGCAAAAACTATATACGTCCATCATATTTCTAATGTTTCGGCCCATAATAGAAAGAATATAGCCAGCTAAGTGTTCAAATGTTTTACTTAATCTTGCATTTTAAAAGAAACCACACATCAGTCTGAGCGTTGTCTGCTGATAGAATGAACAAGTTTAGAAGTGCAACTGAAGCACAAACTGAGTCTGACACCGAGCAGGAATTACAATGAGAAGCATTTTCAATCTTTTACAAAAAGCAGCAAGACATATTTTATGTTTTATATTTTTTCCTGCCCCTATTTTAACTTGCTATCTAAGTAAGTGGCAGAATTAATAAGGTGACGGGGCATCATATTTTGTTAGCTTTCTGCCGTGTTTGAGAAGACAAAGCCCTTTGGATGAGTTATTTGTGAAGCTGCCACTGCTATCTCTATTTCCTTGCGTTTTTTCAACTCTCTGTTCTTGGTGTCTGCTCCTCCCCACTCTTCTACAAGCAGAGCAGGCGGGCTTGTTGCCCTAGCAACTCCAGACTCCACACCAGACACAGTGTAAACATGCTGCTGGGTAAACTTGCCTGTCATTTGCAAATAGTTGATTTTCGTTTGCGCTCGTTAGCAGCCGCCATGCAAATTCACTATTACTTGTGCTCAATTTGTTATCATTGGGCTTTTTTGCATTTTTTTGGTGCCCCCTTGTGTACTAAACCAGTAATCCCATAAATCTCGGGGTGATGTCCTTACTTGTTTAATAAGTATCACCCAGTCTCTGGCTGAAAGAAACCTAGCATTCAGGGGTTCATCAGACAAATTATTCCAACCAGATAATGGAAACTTCCTAAAAGAGGTTGAATTACTGGCAAAATTTGACCCCATTATGGAAAATCATCTCAGCAAAATTAAAGATGGAGAGACACATGCTCATTACCTTGGGAAGCGCACACAGAATGAGCTGATACAGATTGTGAGTGACAAGATTCTGGAAGCAATAGTGATTCAAGTAAGTACTTCTCCATTATCTTGGACTGTACACCTGACATTAGTCACCAGGAGCAAATGTCCATTATTCTGAGAAGCGGGGCTTTAAAGGGAAAGCCAGAGATCAAAGAGCACTTTCTCGGCTTTGTGAATGTTGGGGTTACTACAGGCTTGAATCTGTCCACTGTCATCTTAAATAAGCTGAACGAGCTGAAGAGTCCATTTGAAGATTGCAGAGGGCAAGCTTATGATAATGGGGCCAACATGAAGGCCAATCACTAAGGAGTACAAGCCAGACTACAAAAACAATCCCAGAGCTGTGTTCGTCCCATGTGGAGCACATACTCTAAACCTTGTCATTGCAGATGCTGGCAAATCTTCAAAAGATGCAGTTGGGTTTTTTGGGCATGTGCAAAAGCTCTTCACCTTCTGTTCAGCTGGCACACAAATATGGAGTGTTTTGAAGAAAAACGTGAACATAACTGTGAAGTCATGGAGTGACACAAGATGGGAGAGTAGGCTCCAAAGTGTTCATGCAGTCAGGTATCAGGCTTGTGAGGTTTGGGAGGCATTACTGGAAGCCAGACAGACGATCAACGATCCTGTGGCCAAAGTGGAGGCACAAGCACTTGCAGAGGAAGTTGTCCTATCCGCTTCTTGATTTGCTCTGTCGTATGATGTGAGATATTGACAATGACAAACAAGGTGAACAAGCTCCTCCAATCAGCCTCAATGCAGTTGGATATCGCAGTGAATTTAATCTCAAATGAAACGGCCTCCCTCACTACATACCAGGAAACTGGATTCTCTGAGGCCCAGACAACAGCCAAAAGCATTTGTGAAGAAATGAATGTGGAGGCTGTTCTGAAAGAAAAGAGACTGAGGAACAGCAAGAGACATTTCAGCTATGAGGCTCCTGATGAACCAGTGACTGATGCACTGAAAAAACTTGAAGTCAACTACTTCAACATTGTGGTCGACTCTGTGACATCCATGGATGAAAGATTTGAAACACTTAACCAGGTGAAAACCAAATATGGAGTGCACCGCCTCTCAGATGTCCAGTGAATCTTTAAAGGCTCACTGCATGGAAGTTGAAAACACTTAAGAGATGACTGTGACATCAGTGGAATGGATCTGGCACACGAGATTCAGAATTGACCTGATCTGCCATCAGATAAGATGACTGCCTTTGAGCTGCTTTCCTTTCTCTGTGAGAAAAACCTGGAGGAACTCTATCCTGACCTTTGGATAGACCTAAGAACTGCAGTCACCCTACCAGTAACAGTAGCATCGGCAGAGAGGAGCTTTTCAAAATAAAAGCTCATCAAAAGCTACCTGAGGTCTTCCATGTCACAGGAACGTTTGAGTGGTCTGGTCATCATGAGCATAAATCATGACGTGGGGAAACACATGTCCTATGATGACATCATTGATGATTTTGCCTCAAGAAAGTTCAGAAGAGGAATATTTTGATGGTAAGATTTTAATTCAAACATTCAAATGTTTACACACTTAGTAACATTTAAGATTGTATGGCAGAAGTGCATTTGTGTAAATGATTGCTTAACTAACTGTGACATACTTTCTCAATTTTTTCCAGACAGTCCAGATAGACTGGTGCCCATGCTGATGCTGAAAATGCCCAGGCTGTAGAGGGAACCAAAGTTAATCACACAGCTGTATAGGTTTTATTTTACTATTTTGAGACATATAGCTGCAGCCATAGCCTATAGGCGTATGTTTACATTGTATAGACTAAGCTAATTGTATTATACTGTGAGGAATGGACTAATTACCAGGCAGCAGAGACAAAGATCAGTGTTTATTTTATATTTTCTACAATTTGTTATTTATGTTAATGTTAATATTCACTTATCTTAAGATTCTATAGAAAATATTATATTCAATAAATAGAAAAAAAACCTGTTTTTTTTGTATAGGTCTACCTATTCTTAGACCGAGATATGGAGCAAACAATTCCTGGAAGCTGAAAATGTCCCAGTTCTTCCAAGGCCTGCATACTCAGCAGACATGTCACCCATTGAGCACGTTTGGGATGCTCTGGATTGACGTGTACGACAACGTGTCAGTATCCAGCAACTTCGCACAGCCATTGAAGAGGAGCGGGACAACATTTCACAGGCCACAATCAACAGCCTGATCAACTCTATGCGAAGGAGATGTGTCACGCTGCATGAGGCAAGTGGTTGCCACACCAGATATTGACTGGTTTTCTGATCCACACCCATACATTTTTTTTTTTAAAGGTACCTGTGACCAACAGATGCATATCTGGATTCCCAGTCATGTGAAATCCTTAGATTAGGGCATAATTCATTTATTTAAATGTACTGATTTCCTTATATGAGCTGTAACTTAGTAAAATATTTGAAATTGCATGTTGTGTTTATATTTTTATTCAGTGTAGTATATCTTGTGTAAATTCTTCCAGTGTACATACGTATAGATTTCATTTCTATTACTGTTACAGTGCTATTTGGGTTATTAATTGGTTTCATCCCGACATTCTTGATTTGCTTTTTTCTCTTTTACAATTTACTGCATTGTTAGGAGCCCGTAACATTTCACTGCACCCACTACAACATTTGCTAAACTGTGTACTCGATCAATAAACGTTGATTTGATTTTGTTTAGCTGAAACCAGAGATGCTCTCTCACACATAAGCCTGAGTGTACAAAACACTACGAATACCTGCATGGGCAGCCGCCCTGGGAGGCATCTTGCCGGGGGCGGGGGCGGTCGCTAAAGGCGGGGTTTGCCTAGGGCGCCATACAAGCTAGAACCGCTACTGGAGACATGGATTGTGTATGTGTGCCATTCAGAGGGTGAATGGGCAAGACAAAAGTTGTAAGTGCCTTTGAACGGGGTATGGTAGTAGGTGCCAGGAGCACCGGTTTATGTCAAGAACTGCAACGCTGCAGGTTTTTTCACACTCAACAGTTTCCAGTGTGTATCGAGAATGGTCCACCACCCATAGGACAGAAATCATGTGATTCCAACATACAAGTATAAGATTCTACCACAACATGCAAATACCTTCTATGGGAAGGTTATTATCTCTCTCTTAATGGAAGATGGTCATAAAGGGTGAGGTGTGTCACGTTGAGTGGAGGCAAAGAAATCCTAAGGCTGTGTTGTTGAGGTTAAGTTTGTTGGTATCTCCTGCCACCTTGTGGAATTATATCAGTACTGCAGCCTCGCACACAAAGGTATAATAAAATAACTTTGATATTGGCTATATTGAATTGCAACACACTTCAATTTAAATTAGAAAATACAATTATCATTGTATAAAATAGCGTTTGTACAGATTACTAAATACTTTTGAAATGATTTAGCCAATTAGCCAAATTAAGTTCAGAAACACTTTAGGTACTTGTACCGTAAGAGCAGGAGTGGATACATTTTTCAACCCATACCTTAGTGTTACTATTGCTGATTGTTTATAGAAAGTCAAGATTGTTGGCCATAAAGAGATTTTATGAAGCGGGAAAATTCAAAAGCGTGATTTCCATCTTGATAGCGGTAAACTTCAGACCTGTGAAAAAACCCACCTTGTATTCCATCTACTTTCTCTTACCCTTCTTCTCATCCCCCTCTCCCTCTCCCTCTCTCTTCTTCTTGCTCCTTCCCTTTCTCTCTTTCTCTCTCACTCCCTTTCTCTTCTTCTCTTGCTCTGGTTCTTTCTCTTCACAGCTCATCTTTGTCATCGTCTGCTTCAGCTCCGATGGGGCAGCTCACCCCGGTCCCCTTCATACAGCAGTAGCCCTTGGGGACCTTCTTCAGGTACTGCTGGTGGTAGTCTTCCGCGTAGAAGAACTCCTGGCCCTCCAGAACCTCTGTGGTGATGGATCCATAGCCCTTCTCAGATAACACCTGAAATGGACACAAGATCAAAATACAAGAAATGTATCATGAATGGAGCCAGAGACTTCCATCCTGACCATGAGACCTGACCAGGAACATTTCTAGATTTAGTTTTTGAGGCATCGGTCAGGTTACATGGTCAGGATTTGTCCTAATCCTAACAACAGCTACAAACTAACTTCAGGGTTATGTTTACGAGGCAGAAAATTCAAGAGAATCATCTGAAATAGAGAAAAACTGTTCCTTTTCGTTTTCCATTGCACGACATTTTGAAATGTTTTGCTACGGTGTACCCAGAACACGAACAAAAGATAGTGGATTTGCTCTCTGACTTAGAAAGCAGCGGGGATTGATTGACACATGAAACGGACTCTGTTTCTCTATAGCGTTGGCTCTGTTCCTCGCGCCCTGGGACAAAGCATGAAAGAGTCTACGGTTGCTTTGAGCTCTCCATAAGCGTTGCAACATGGTGTAAGCACCTCGAGAGCAGCATTCAAACACACTACCTGCTGAGGGATTACTCCTTTGCAGCCAAACACACGGCTTCCTTCCACTACAAAATACCTTTAAAGATTAGCACTCTGGGGAACCTAAAAAACAAAAATTCTAAGGTGTACTGGATTGTTCACAGACACAAGGGATCACTTCATCCCACTGGGCTACAGAGCAGTATTAATGTCTTATTTCTGAGAGAGAAAGAATAAAGCCGCAACATGCAGTACCCGTCTTCAGCCACAAGGCGACAGTGTAGTTTTTTGTGTAGTATTTAGAGTGGCATTGTGCTGGAGGGAATGCAGACGTGGTGGTTCTCTACATCAAAGCACTGGCTGCCCCAGAAAACAGGCTGATTTCGATGGAGTAGAATGAAGGTGCCACTAGAAACTGATCTAAGATCAGTTTTCCGTGATTCACTTAATGTTTAAGGTTAGTTTTTGGGGAGGTAAGTGGATCCTAGATCTGTAGCCCAAGGATAATTTAGAACCAGAGCACATTCAAAACAGGATTCAAGACCATCGGTCCTCACTGGCCAAAATGGTTTGTAATGAGATATTTCTAACTGACATCGCATCAAAATCAAACACCATATTTGGAGAAGTTGAGGGTCAAAATGCATTGCACTTACATCAAATGTAGGATATGCCTATGGCAAATGCACTGCTATAATATACACATTCGACCAATGAAAGCTGCAAAGGGATTGCCCACCCTTAGCACATTTTACAATGGAGGGCAGCTTTTCCAGACTATAAATAGGCCTAGTACCCACTCATTAAAGACAGGAAGCCCCAGGGCATCAGATGCATTAGAGGTTTGCTTTTATATGAGAGAAATACAATGTCCAAGAAATGGCCTGTTAACAGAGAAGGAATAGGCTACACTCTCAAGCCTGACTCTAATGCAAGTCACAATACGGCGGACATTTTGTGCCCATAAATCAGAATGCATGCAGTCACGTCGTGTCAAAACCACGTAGTGGATCTGCGATGCTCACTGCGGCTGGAGATTCAGCTAGCGCTAGTGTTAGCAATGGGTCTGACTGAACTGTCTTTGAGTGCAGGGCACCTTAGCGCTACACTAGCCCCAGTGAGTCCTGCATTGCAAGCTATCTCAGTCAGCCCATCTTCACGCCTGTCGGAAAGGCTCGGCTGTCAAAGGCACTACGGCCGAGCGAGCGCGTCTCTCTCCCCTGTGTGACGATGGGAGGACCGCGGAGAGCGAGCTTCACCGCCGCTCCAGTCAAGCGAGAAAGCAAGAGCCCCCCTCACCGCTAGAGAGAGAGATGGACGCCCCCCCCGGACACAAATAAAACATGACACACCGAATAACAAAAAGAAAGGTTGACCATATCTATCTATCTATCTATCTATCTATCTATCTATCTATCTATCTATCTATCTATCTATCTATCTATCTATCTATCTATCTATCCATCCATCCATCCATCCATCCATCCATCCATCCATCCATCCATCCATCCATCCATCCATCCATCCATCCATCCATCCATCCATCCATCCATCCATCCATCCATCCATCCATCCATCCATCCATCCATCCATCCATCCATCCATCCATCTATCTATCTATCTATCTATCTATCTATCTATCTATCTATCTATCTATCTATCTATCTATCTATCTATCTATCTATCTATCTATCTATCTATCTATCTATCTATCTATCTATCTACAGTTGAAGTCGGAAGTTTACATACACTTAGGTTGAAGTCATTAAAACAAAATGTTCAATCACTCCACAGATTTCATGTTAACAAACTATAGTTTTGGCAAGTCAGTTAGGACATCTACTTTGTGCATGACAAGTAATTCTTTCAACAATTGTTTACAGACAGATTATTTCACTTATAATTCAATGTATCACAATTCCAGTGGGTCAGAAGTTTACATGCACTAAGTTGACTGTGCCTTTAAACAGCTGATGTCATGGCTTTAGAAGCTTCTGATAGGCTAATTATACATAATTTGAGTCAATTGTCAACTGTGGATGTATTTCAAGGCCTACCTTCAAACTCATCTGTACAAGCAATAGCACGCAAGTACAAACCACGCAGACGTCATACCGCTCAGGAAGGAAACGCGTTCTGTCTCCTAGAGATGAACGTACTTTGGTACGAAAAGTGCAAATCAATCCCAGAACAACAGCAAAGGACCTTGTGAGATACTGGAGGAAACAGGTACAAAAGTATCTATATCCACAGTAAAACAAGTCCTATATCGACATAACCTGAAAGGCCGCTCAGCAAGGAAGAAGCCACTGCTCTTAAACCGCCATAAATAAAAACTAAGGTTTGCAACTGCACATTGGGACAAAGATCAT
The DNA here is from genome assembly GCA_023634145.1 of Thymallus thymallus. Taxonomy (NCBI): domain Eukaryota; kingdom Metazoa; phylum Chordata; class Actinopteri; order Salmoniformes; family Salmonidae; genus Thymallus; species Thymallus thymallus. The sequence goes on from CM042405.1 coordinate 33,143,355, forward strand.
ACTTTTTGGAGCCGAAGAACACCATCCCAACTGTGAAGCACGGGGGTGGCAGCATCATGTTGTGGGGGTGCTTTGCTGCAGGAGGGGATGGTGCACTTCACAAAATAGATGGCATCATGAGGAAGGAAAATTATGTGGATATATTGAAGCAACATCTCAAGACAGTCAGGAAGTTAAAACTTGGTCGCAAATGGGTCTTCCAAATGGACAATGACCCCAAGCATACTTCTAAAGTTGTGGCAAAAGGATTAAGGACAACAAAGTCAAGGTATTGGAGTGGCCATCACAAAGCACTGACCTCAATCCTATAGAACATTTGTGGGCAGAACTTAAAAAGTGGGTGCGAGCAAGGAGGCCTACAAACCTGACTCAGTTACACCAGTTCAGTTCTGTCAGGAGGAATGTTACCAAAATTCACCCAACTTATTGTGGGAAGCTTGTGGAAGGCTACCCGAAATGTTTGACCCAAGTTAAACTATTTAAAGGCAATGATACCAAATACTAATTGAGTGTATGTAAACTTCTGACCCACTGGGAATGTAATGAAAGAAATAAAAGCTGAAATAAATAATTATATCTATCTATCTATCTATCTATCTATCTATCTATCTATCTATCTATCTATCTATCTATCTATCTATCTATCTATCTATCTATCTATCTATCTATCTATCTATCTATCTATCTATCTATCTATCTATCTATCTATCTATCTATCTATCTATCTATCTATCTATCTATCTATCTATCTATATATCTATCTATCTATCTATCTATCTATCTATCTATCTATCTACCTATCTATCTATCTATCTATCTATCGTATTCTCTCTATTTCTCCTTCAGAAGGCCCATGCTGCAGAGAGACAGAAAGAGAGCGAGACATACAGAAAGAAAGAAAGAGAGAGAGAGTGACAGAAAGAGAGACAGAGACAGAAAGATAAAGAGAGACAGAGAGAGAGACATAAAGAAAAAATGACACACACAAACACACTGAGTCATCAGTTTTTCCCTCACCATGGACATTGTCATTTACGCAATCATCATGGTTGACGGTTCTGTCAAAAGCTAAAGGACTGTTTTTTTTATTCTTCCCAGTCCTCTTCTGGGTAATGCTTCACAGATACATGACATACCATAATATCTAAACAGAGCACACAGCATCCATAATAATGTGTTACTCAATCAAATAAATGTTGCTCAAAAGAATACACATATTTTTTCATCTTCACGCAACAATGCACTCAACAATATTTTGTAAAAAAAGGTTTTAAAAAACACTTCTTCATAAGCAATAGCTCGTCGTGATATAATATTATAAAATGACGCTCCTGACATGTCAGGGATCATCATCATAATCATTTGAAACCTTGCATCCACTTGTATACGATCACACTTACAGTATCTCTCTATTAACAGATTTCCAAAATTCAAATTACATGGAGCTGATTTTATCTAAAACATTTAAATAAAAAAATTAAATAAAAAATATATATAAAATCCTGTTGGGGAATCCTGCAGAGGATCAACAGCAAAATAATATCTGGAAGATGAAGGGAAAGGTTTCGACACAACTGTTATCCATATAGATAAAGAGGGCAGCCATGACAGTGCACCAAATTACTGAGGGAGACGAGGAGATGGAAAGGGGAGCACAGGATAGGGTGATGAAGAGGAGCGGGGCATGCGGGAGAGGAAACGGAAAATGAGAGGAGAATCGGGGAAAAAAGGAAGACAGAGAAACGGAGTAACGAGAAGAAACTTTAGAGGCCTGACTAGCAATGTTTTTCTCCTGACAGGTTCGGGAAAGCAACAGAGCCCCAAAAAATCCCTACTCTCCAACGTACCTCTAGTGGTACCCCTCACATACATCGAGGAAAGGAGTGTGTGCCGGTGCATGAGCGAAATAAAAAAGGAAAGCTGCCGTGTTGCGTCTTGACAAAATGGTTCCAAACGAAAATCCAACAAGAGCAGAAAACCGATTGTACCGTTTGTTCTTTATGGGATCTGGGAATAGTGAACTGACATCACATATGTAAAGTACATTCACTGTGTGAGTGGGTGCTCAGTTCTGTGTGTCCTCTGTGAGAGCGTGAGTGTGTGTGAGTGTGCATGCTCATTTCTGTGTGTGCGAGTCTGTGCAGCGAGGATGAAGAGCGCGTCTCCACTCATCCCACTCACAGAGCGGGTCAGGCATCCATTTTAGGTTGGCTCTCTAATCTGCGGCCAGAGTGCGGTCCTACATTTTGTGAGGGAGGCAGCGAGCGACCAACAAGCGTGGTTGTGCTTTTTCCACAGCCACAGCACTCCAGCTGCACGCTGCGATACCACGCAGCTCACCTATGAACACTTATTTCATTCCTATTTATGCATGACTTTCGAAATACTTAAAAGTATTCTGTATATGTACATTTGAATGCATGCAAGTATATGCATGTGTTACCTGCATGGGTTTTGCATGTGTGTGTGTGATGGAATACAGTCTATATGGGGATAATAAGGATCAATATCACTGATAGTATGCTGAGACACACAACGTACAAGGACATTCGTGGACACACACAGACAGACACATAGTCAAAGACCATACATAGGGAAAGAGTTTTATGGACCAAACAAAGGTAAGGAATTGGATAAGGCATTCCTTACCCCCCCCACACACACACACACACACACACAAAGGTGAACACACACGCATGGGCGCAGGTGCACACACACACACACACACACACACACACACACATTTACAAACACATGCACACACACTCACTCAATGCACTCTGGCTGGCTTGTTAAAAACCATTGTTCTACACACAGAATGGAGCGCGGTAGAACCCTCCCCCAACTTCCTACATACCCCCTAGCCCACCTCACCCCCCCCCCCCCCCCCCCGCCGCCACGCATCTCCCCCTAATCAAACCTTCCCATCCTCCTCTCTTTCCCCGAGCTCAGGAGAGACACTGCAGCAGAAAGAGAGAGAGAGAGAGAGGGAGAGAAAATATGAAAAGGAAGAGAGAGAGGAGAGAAAGAGGGGGAGAGAAGGAGAGGGAGAGAGAGAGAGAGAGAGAGAGAGAGAGAGAGAGAGAGAGAGAGAGGATGGAGAGAGAGAGAAATGGAGAGGAAGAGGGAAAGAGAGGAGAGAGAGATATGGAGACAGAGAGAGAGAGGGGATAATGGAGAAAGAGAGAAAGTGTGTGGATTGGGTATTGTGCTCCTTAGCACAGCAGCGCTGCTCCAGAAGTCTTTGATGTTCCTCAAATTTCAAATGTCATTATAGCGAACCCTCCTCCTCCTCCTCTCCTCTCCTTATCCCCCTCTCCCCCTCTCCTCCATGCCCTCCCCTCTTCTCATGCTTAAACAAGCTTTTCTGCCTCTCTATTTCTGTTGCTTTAAATATGCACACACCATCTTTTTTTGTGCCGCTGTGCCGAAGTTAAGAAACTGAAAGCCCTGCAGAAGGAAGGAGCCTTGTAAGGGTTAATTATTCATTGGGCTGTGCGTACGTCTGTGTGTGTGGCAGGTTGGCAGTGGGGTAGAATCTGGGTCTTGTGGTGATGCCCATTTTACAGTATCTTCGGCAGCCTCTAGTACCTATTGCCAAGCCAACCACATCTCTCCAAGGATGAGGATGTGCTTTTAGGGACACACACACACACACACACACACGGGCACAGTACATACACACATGTAAGCACACACACGCACACATACAGTCATGCATGCAGTGCACGTGCGTGCAGTACACACACACACACACACACACACACACACACACACACATGCGGGCACAGTACACACACACACACACACGCGGGCACAGTACATACACACACACACACACACACACACACACACACACACACACACACACACGTAAGCACACACACGCACACATACAGTCATGCATGCATGCAGTGCACGTGCGTGCAGTACACACACACACACACACACACACACACACACACACACACACACACACACACACACACACACACACACACACACACACACACACACACACACACACACACACACACACACACACAGAGCTCCAAATCGTAATGGACAGATTCTTTGATGATTCATTCTTTGAATGAGGACTCGGGGTATATTAGCAAAGACTAACCATTTAAGTTATAATAGCAAGACAGAAGTCCTTTTATGGCAGGGTTCTATTCATTAAGATATGCAACGAAAAACTTTCTGTAACACAAAACTGAGATGAGTTTCTCTTTTGTCCGTTCAGTGCCTAATGAATAGGACCCAGGCTTACAAGACAAAACTCTCTCTACAATATGCAATTGTTCAAAACTAACCAACAAGGCCTCAAGCTCCCTGAGAAGCAAACATTTGTTTTGACAGTTTATTGTCAACTGCTTTGACCGTTGTGATGTTGAACAGCCCCAACCGAAGCAATCCCCCTAACTGCACGTACAGCCAATGACTGGGGTTAGCGGTTAGGCTCTCAATGACAATGACTGGGGTTAGCCTCTCAATGACAATGACTGGGCTTAGCAGTTAGCCTCTCAGTGACAATGACTGGGCTTAGCAGTTAGCCTCTCAGTGACAATGACTGGGGTTAGCGGATAACCTCTCAATGACAATGACTGGGCTTAGCAGTTAGCCTCTCAGTGACAATGACTGGGGTTAGCGGATAACCTCTCAATGACAATGACTGGGCTTAGCAGTTCGCCTCTCAATGGCAATGACTCAAGATGGGGCCGGCGGAGAACTTGGCCACACAGGAACACAGGTTGGAACATGCTACAAGGAAAAACAAGACTGATGAAAAACCCGCCTAAACTTCCCCTATATAACTGTTACCCTGGTAACCCTCAGGTGCCGCCCCCCACGATTAACTGACCACCCTGAGCACCAATCAGCAGGACGATCAGGAACTTTACACAGTACAGGGTCGCCACATAACTATCAATTTATAGATGGAGTAGTTTTTTTTAAACAAAAAAAAGTCTTACAAAAGGGTGGTCAGTTAATCGTGGGGGGCGCCACGTAAATCGGGGTTAAGTGGTCGTGTTCATTTCACGTATTTCTGGGAGATCAGGTTGTCTTAACCATATGGGTGTGTGGTAACACATCATTCAAAGATCAAAAGACCTACCTGAGGCCCTCAGAAGAAAGATTATTGATGCCCATGAGTCTGGGAGGGGTTACAAATCCATTGCCAAGCAATGGCAAACTACCTAGGACAGGTCGTCCCACCAAAGTCAGCCCAAGAACTGACCGACAGATGCTCATAGAAGTCTCGAAGAACCCCAGGGTAACATCAAGGGATCTACAGGCCTCTCTTGCCACAATCAATGTCGAAGTGCATGGGTACACTGTCAGAAAGAGACTGCACAAACTTGGCCAACATGGGAGGTCAGGAAGGAAGAAGCCTCTGCTCTCAAAAAATAATATCAAGACACAACTGACTTTACCCACTTCGCTGATCCCAAACACTGGGGCCCCACAAAGGTGCGTACTCAGCCCACTCCTGTACTCCCTGTTCATCCATGACTGCGTGGCCAAGCACGCCTCCAACTCAATCATCAAGTTTGCAGACGACACAACAGTGGTAGGCTTAATTACCAACAACGATGAGACAGCCTACAGGGAGGAGGTGAGGGCTCTGAGAGTGTGGTGCCAGGAAAACAACCTCTCACTCAACATAAAAAAAACAAAGGAGATGATCGTGGACATCAGGAAACAGCAGGTTTACCGCCCTATCCACATCGATGGGACCGCACTGGAGAAAGTGGAAAAATTCAAGATCCTTGGCATACACATCACTGACAAAGTGAAGTGTGGTGAAGAAGGCACAACAGAGCCTCTTCAACCTCAGGAGGCTAAAGAAATGTGGCTTAACATATAAAACCCTCACAAACCTTTACAGATGCACAATTGAAAGCATCCTGTCGGGCTGTATCACAGCCTGGTACGGCAACTGCACCGCCTGCAACCGCAAGGCTATCCAGAGGGTGGTGCAGTCTGCCTAATGCATTACCGTGGGCAAACTACCCGCCCTCCAGGACACCTACAGCACCTGATGTCACAGGAAGCCAAAAAGATCATCAAGAACATCAACCACCCGAGCCACTGCCTGTTCACCCCGCTGTCATGCAGAAGGCGAGGTCAGTACAGGTGCATGGGACCGAGAGACTGAAAAACAGCTTCTATCTCAAGTCCATCAGACAGTTAATCAGCCATCACTAGCACATTAGAGGCTGCTGCCTAGAGGCACTGAATAGAAATTACTGGACACTTTAAGGTACGGAACACTAGTCACTTCATGTTTACATACAGCGGGTGAAATAAGTATTGAACACGTCACCATTTTTCTCAGTAAATATATTTCCAAAGGTGCTATTGACATGAAATCTTCACCAGATCCATAGAAGTAATCCATACATACAAAGAAACCAAAACAAATAAGTTCAGAAATTAAGTTATGTGTAATAATGTGAAATGACACAGGGAAACAGTATTGAACACATGAAGAAAGGGAGGTGCAAAAAGGCATGGAAAGCCAAGACAACAGCTGAAAACTATCAGTAATTAAAAAGCAATCCAGCCCCCTGTCAGTGCAAATTAATATCAGCTGGTTCAGTCCCAACTGATGGCCTACAAAAAGGTCTCATTGCCAAGGTGTCACACAAGACACATCTCATGATGGGTAAAAGCAAAGAGCTGTCTCAAGACCTTCGCAACCTAATTGTTGCAAAACATAATGATGGCATTGGTTATAGGCGCATTTCTAAGCTTCTGAATGTTCCAGTGAGCACTGTTGGGGCCATAATATGGAAGTGGAAAGACAATCATTTCACCATAAATTTGCCTCGACCAGGTGCTCCTCGCAAGATATCTGACAGAGGAGTGAAAAGAATAATCAGAAGAGTTGTCCAAGAGCCAAGGACCACTTGTGGAGAGCTTCAAAAAGACCTGCAATTAGCAGGTACTGTTGTCTCAAAGAAAACAGTAAGTAATGCACTCCACCGCCATGGCCTGTATGCACGCTCACCACGCAAGAAAAAAAAAGCATGTTGAAGCTTGTTTAAAGTTTGCTGCACAACATTTGGAAAATAGCAAAATTGAGAGCAAAATTGAACTGTTTGGATGTCATAATACACACCATGTTTGGAGGAGAAATGGCACTGCACATCACCCTAAAAACACCATACCAACAGTGAAGTTTGGAGGTGGGAACATCATGGTGTGGGGCTGCTTTTCAGCAAATGGTACTGGCAAACTTCACATAATTGAAGGAAGGATGAATGGGCAAATTTACAGAGACATTCTTGACAAAACTCTGCTGCCATCTACCAGGATGATGAAGATGAAACGAGGGTGGACATTTCAGCAAGACAATGATCCCAAACACACAGCCAAGGAAACTCTCAATTGGTTTCAAAGAAAGAAAATAAAGCTGTTAGAATAGCCCAGCCAATCACCTGACTTAAATCCCATTGAAAATCTATGGAAAGAACTGAAGATCAAGATTCATAGAAGAGGCCCACAGAACCTTCAAGATTTGAAGACTGTTTGTGTGGAAGAATGGGCCAAAATCACAACAGAGCAATGCATGCGACTAGTTTCTCCATACAGGAGGCGTCTTGAAGCTGTCATTACCAACAAAGGCTTTTGTACAAAGTATTAAATAAATATCAGTAAGTGTGTTCAATACTTTTTCCCTGTGTCATTTCACATAACTTAATTTCTGAACTTATTTGTTTTGGTTTCTTTGTATGTATGGATTACTTGGGTTGTTACCAACATCTGGTGAAAATGTCATGTCAATAGCACCTTTGGAAATATATTTACTGAGAAAAATGGTGACGTGTTCAATACTTATTTCACCCGCTGTATCTGGCATCACTAATCTCATATGTATATACAGTATTCTATACTATTCTACGGTATCTTAGTCACTAATAATGTTTACATATCTTGCGTTACTCATCTCATATGTATATACAGTATTCAATACTATTCTACTGTATCTTAGTCCATGCCGCTCGTCCTTATGTAAATAGGCCTAATTAATTAATTCCTTACTTAGATTTGTGTGTATTGGGTATATGTTGTGTAATTGTTTATATTACTTGTTAGATATTACTGCTTGAGCTAGAAGCACAAGCATTTCGCTACACCCACATTAACATCTGCTAAACAGATATGTGACCAGTACAAGTTGATATGATTTGATTTGCGGTTAACCTCTCAATGACAATGACTGGGGTTAGCGGGTAACCTCTCAATGGCAATAACTGGGTTTAGCAGTTAGCCTCTCAATGGCAATGACTGGGGTTAGCGGTTAACCTCTCAATGGCAATGACTGGGGTTTTTATTTAACCTTTTTTTAACTAGGCAAGTCAGTTAAGAACAAATTCTTATTTACAATGACGGCCTACACCGGCCAAACTTGGACGACCCTGGGCCAATTGTGCGCCGCCCTATGGGACTCCCAATCACGGCCGGTTGTGATACAGCCTGGAATCGAACCAGGGTGTCTGTAGTGACGCCTCTAGCACTGAGATACAGTGCCTCCTACCGCTGCGCCACTTGGGAGGCCAGTTTGTGAAAAAAGCCATCTCACCTATTCACCCCATCTTAGAATAACACCCTGCGCTCTCTCTCTCTCTCTCTCTCTCTCTCTCTCTCTCTCTCTCTCTCTCTCTCTCTCTCTCGATCGACACATTAATCCAAACCACTCTGAGATGCACATGTATTCCATCCCTCCATCCTGTTCTAAATGGGGGGATTCATAGGAAATGAGGGGAATGGGATCGCCATAGTAACTGATCGCTCCCAGGGTCAGCGGTCATGGACTGGGGGGATGTCAGGTTGCCGTGACAGCAACCCCCCAGCCCCCCTCCCACCAGCCTTGGCCTTGACCTTGGGCAGGGGTCAAATGCCAGGAAAAGGTGGCAGCTGGGACCAAAGAGAGGGGACGAGGCGGGCTAGGAGGGGGACGGGGATGGGGACGCAATCAGATCACAGAGCCGAGACTGAAGAGCTGTCAAAAGGCCACTGACCCCCCCCCCCCCCCCCCCACAAACACACACACACAAACATGCACACATCACTCTGACATCACTCGTCCATATACACTACCAGTCAAAAGTTTGGAATTTTAATCATTCAAGGGGTTTTCTTGATTTGCACTATTTTTTACATTGTAGAATAGACATCAAAACTATGACATGACACATATGGAATCATGTAGTAACCAAAAAAGTGTTCAACAAATCAAAATAAACAGTTGAAGTCGGAAGTTTACATTTTTCAACCACTCCACAGATTTCATGCTAACAAACTATAGTTTTGGCCAGTCGGTTACGACATCTACTTTGTGCATGACACAAGTAATTCTTCCAACAATTGTTAACAGTCACTTATAATTCACTATATCAGAATTCCAATGGGTCAGAAGTTTACATACACTAACTTGACTGTGCCTATAAACAACTTGGAAAATTCCAGAAAATTATGTCATGGCTTTGGCTTGATGTCATGGCTTCTGATAGGCTAATTGACATAATTTGAGTCAATTGGAGGTGTACCTGTGGATGTATTTCAAGGCCTACCTTCAAACTCAGTGCCTCTTTGCTCGACATCATGGGAAAATCAAAAGCCAAGACCTCCGAAAATAAATTGTAGACCTCCACAAGTCTTGTAGACCTCCATTTCCAAACGCCTGAAAGTACCACGTTCATCTGTACAAACAATAGTATGCAAGAATAAACACCATGGGACCACGCAGCCGTCATACCGCTCAGGTAGGAGACGCGTTCTGTCTCCTTGATATGAACGTACAATTGGGTCTTCCAAACGGACAATGACCCCAAGCATACTTCCAAAGTTATGGCAAAATGGCTTAAGGACAACAAAGTCAAGGTACTGGAGTGGACATCACAAAGCACTGACCTCAATCCTATAGAAAATGTGTGGGAAGAACTGAAAAAGCGTGTGCGAGCAAGGAGGCCTACAAACCTGACTCAGTTACACCAGTTCTGTCAGGAGGAATGGGCCAAAATTCACCCAACTTATTGTGGGAAGCTTGTGGAAGGCTACCCGAAACGTTTGACCCAAGTTAAACTATTTAAAGGCAATGCTACCAAATACTAATTCAATGTATGTAAACATCTGACCCACTGGGAATGTGATAAAAGCTGAAATAAGTAATTCTCTCTACTATTATTCTGACATTTCATATTCTTAAAATAAAGTGGTGATCCTAACTGACCAAAGACATGGAATTTTTACTAGGATTAAATGTCAGGAATTGTGGAAAAACTGAGTTTAAATGTATTTGGCTAAGGTGTATGTAAACTTCCGACTTCAACTGTATTTTATATTTGAGATTCTTCAAATAGCCACCCTTAGCCTTGATGACAGCTTTGCACACTCTTGGCATTCTCTCAACCAGCTTCACCTGGAATGCTTTTCCTTCATTGCGGTCCAACTCATCCCAAACCATCTAAATTTGTTTGAGGTTGGAACCAAAAATCTCAAATTTGGACTCAAGACCAAAGGACAAATCTCCACCGGTCTAATCTCCGTTGCTCGTGTTTCTTGGCCCAAGCAAGTCTCTTCTTCTTATTGGTGTCCTTTAGTAGTGGTTTCATTGCAGCAATTCAACCATGAAGGCTTGATTCACACAGTCTCCTCTGAACAGTTGATGTTGAGATGTGTGTGTTACTTGAACTCTGTGAAGCATTTATTTGGGCTGCAATCTGAGGCTGGTAACTCTAATGAATTTATCCTCTGCAGCAGAGGTATTTCTGGATCTTCCATTCCTGTGGCGGTCCTCATGAAGCTGGTTGAGAGAATGCAGAGAGTGTACAAGGCTGTCATCAAGGCAAAGGGTGGCTATTTGAAGAATCTCAAATATAAAATATATTTTTATTTGTTTAACACTTTTTTGGTTACTACATGATTCCATATGTGTTATGTCATAGCTTTGATGTCTTCAATATTATTCTACAATGTAAAAAAAAAAATTGTAAAAAATTAAGAAAAACCCTTAGGTGTTCTAAAACTTTTGACCAGTAGTGTATATATTCTTAATTACATTCCTTACTTAGATTTATGTGTATTGGGTATATGTTGTGGAATTTGTAGATATTACTTGTTAGATATTACTGCACTGTCGGAGCTAGAAGCACAAGCATTTCACTACACCCGCAATTACATCTGCTAAACACGTGTATGTGATCAATAAAAGTTTATTTGATTTGATTTGACATTGATTCAGAGGGGTTAGGTAAAATGCGGAAGTCAAATTGAATACATTCAGTTGTGCAACTGACTAGGTATCCCCTTTCCTTTCCTTTCCCAAATCGTAATGGGACACACAAACATGACCCTCACAACCCAGGATCCATCACACACACACACATATCATGACCCCCCCAGAGACCAAGGGACGAGGGGGGTGGAGGGCTAGGTCTGTCTATAGGTCCAGACTGTCACAGAACGACAGTAGGACATGCACAAGAGGCCCTGTCACCTCTGTAACCTCAGTGTCAGCCAAGAGCCCAGTGATCTGACTCAACAGAAAACAATAGGGACAACAGAGTCCCCCTCAGTCACAGAGTCCCCCTCAGGCCTCTAAGTGTAGGTCAAACATTTCACTGTCTCCTCTGTGCAACTGATGCGGAGAGGCCCAAAATGGTGGCTCGGTAGCCTAAAGGGTCAGACACACTTACAAATCTCACTGTCGATAGGTACTTACCACCTCTGCCCAGAGTGTCGGAAGTTAACTTTTTGTTGTTCCCATAGAACAGTTTTACCTCCATTTTGCTTTGTTTTAATACTCCAGGCCACAAGGTGGCAGTGGCTTGTTTTTTGTTGTTGTTATTTTTGGGGGGTAGATCAGCTTTAATATTGCAGATAGATTATAGCTTCCATCAATGTAGTTGTCTGCATCACTTCCAATCCCCCATATATTTGTTTGCAAATATATATATATATATATACAGTGGGGAGAACAAGTATTTGATACACTGCCGATTTTGCAAGTTTTCCTACTTACAAAGCATGTAGAGGTCTGTAATTTTTATCATAGGTACTCTTCAACTGTGAGAGACGGAATGTAAAACAAAAATCCAGAAAATCACATTGTATGATTTTTAAATAATTAATTTGCATTTTATTGCATGACATAAGTATTTGATCACCTACCAACCAGTAAGAATTCCGGCTCTCACAGACCTGTTAGTTTTTCTTTAAGAAGCCCTCCTGTTCTCCACTCATTACCTGTATTAACTGCACCTGTTTGAACTCGTTACCTGTATAAAAGACACCTGTCCACACACTCAATCAAACAGACTCCAACCTCTACACAATGGCCAAGACCAGAGAGCTGTGTAAGGACATCAGGGATAAAATTGTAGAACATTCCATGTCTTTGGTCAGTTAGGATCACCACTTTATTTTAAGAATGTGAAATGTCATCATAATAGTAGAGAGAATGATTTATTTCAGCTTTTATTTCTTTTATCACATTCCCAGTGGGTCAGAAGTTTACATACACGTAATTAGTATTTGGTAGCATTGCCTTCTAATAGTTTAACTTGGGTCAAACATTTCGGGTAGCCTTCCACAAGCTTCCCACAATAAGTTGGGTGACTTTTGGCCCATTCCTCCTGACAGAACTGGTGTAACTGAATCAGGTTTGTAGGCCTCCTTGCTCGCACACACTTTTTCAGTTCTGCCCACAAATTTTCTATAGGATTGAGGTCAGGGCTTTGTGATGTCCACTCCAATACCTTGACTTTGTTGTCCTTAAGTCATTTTGCCACAACCTTGGAAGTATGCTTGGGGTCATTGTCCATTTGGAAGACCCATTTGTGACCAAGCTTTAACTTCCAGACTGATGTCTTGAAATGTTGCTTCAATATAGCCAGATAATTTTCCTTCCTCATGATGCCATCTATTTTGTGAAAGTGCACCAGTCCCACCTGCAGCAAAGCACCATGATGCTGCCACCCCCGGGCTTCACGGTTGGGATGGTGTTCTTCGGCTTGCAAGCCTCCCCCTTTTTCGTCCAAACATAATGATGGTCATTATGGCCAAACAGTTACATTTTTGTTTCATCAGACCAGAGGACATTTCTCCAAAACGTATGATCTTTGTCCCCATGTGCAGTTGCAAACCGTAGTCTGGCTTTTTTAATGGCGGTTTTGGAGCAGTGGCTTCTTCCTTGCTGAGTGGCCTTTCAGGTTAATCTGTCTGTAAACAATTGTTGGAAGAATTACTTGTGTCATGCACAAAGTAGATGTCATAACCGACTTGCCAAAACTATAGTTTGTTAACATGAAATCTGTGGAGTGGCTGAAAAATGAGTTTTAATGACTTCAACCTAAGTGTATGTAAACTTCCGACTTCAACTCTATTTACTATATACATTTTATGGGCACAGCCTATTTTACAATAGTTATTTTTTGTTTGTTTTTACTCCTGTCCTTCCTCCACCCTCAACCATCTATTTCTTTCACAAAAGTTCTGAACCTATGTACGTTTTACGGACACAGTATGTTTTACATGAATTATCTTGTTGTTATTAGTTCCAACCTTCAGCTCCATCTATATCTTAACACCATCCATATTGGATGGTATTATTATATTATTGATCGATTGACTATGACTTTTCAGTTCACCCAGTATTGCTATCTGTAGAGTTGGGAAATGTTGCAATTCTTCATCCATTCCTGGACCTGTTACCACAAACATATGGACAGTACCAAAACAAATTATTTATTGATTCTCTTCACAGCAAAATCTGCAGAGTTGGGAAGGTTGTATCCCCCATATAAATAACATTCTATTGGCTCCAAGAAAGATTATACCTTTTTTAAACATTTAAATAAATTATTAGTATATTTGAGTTTAACCACAATATTTGTTGTATTATTTGTTCTGTTAAATTTAAATTGCAACCAACTTTTTAAAAAAGAAATAGCGATATTTCGGGGATGATTTCCTTTTCAAATAACTTAAAGTGCGAGGTTGAAATCTGAATAAAAGGGAAAAGGACATACTTGAACATGGGGTGAGACATTCTTATTAATTTGCTAGAGAACCCGTTCGGATTTAAGTATAACTTTTGTATGACTGAAGCTTTTAGTGAGAGGTCTAATGCAGTGGCTTGTTGGCTTTTGCCTGTAGCTATTAAGCTAACTAGCAAGCTACGCTAACATTGTTGCAAGCTAGCTAGAATATGTAGTAAGCCTTTGTTGATGCTAACCAGATGTCCTCAACTAGATAACTAGCTTAGCTAGCATCATTATAATTCAATCACAATGGATTTGTTTTTGAATGAAGCTGTAGAGTCGGTGGAGTAGCTAGTTAGCTACTATGTGCTAAATGGCGATGCTAACCATTTAGCTAATGTTAGCTAGCAAGCAGGAAAGGGGTAATGCTAAGCGGGAATCCTTGAAATGTTAAATGGTTAAGGGATAATGGAGAGTGAATTAAATTATTTCATCATAATCTTGCTAGATCACTAGCTTGGTAAAGCATTTTAGTGTTGTGTACATTGTGCTGCACTTACCATTTGTTTCATATGAAGTGTGTGTGACTTTTTATTTTACTAGGCAGTTAAGAACAAATTCTTATTTTCAATGACAGCCTAGGAACAGTGGGTTAACTGCCTTGTTCAGGGGCAGAACGACAGATTTTTACCTTGTCAGCTCAGGGATTCAATCCAGCAACCTTTCGGTTACAGGCCCAACACTCTAACCACTGGGCTAACTGCCTGGTTCAGCTAGCTAGCTAACTAATGAGCAGGTGCACATTATCAAACTGAACCTAACCAAAACAAATCCTTCTTCAAGCACAAAAACCCTTAGCTAGATGTAAAAGATTTAAAGACTTGTATGTATTATACAGCTTTATTGTTTTCCCAGGTTCGTGCTCTCTGATTGGCTCAATGTCAAGTTCTTGGCCACTGACGGGCATTGCGATTCTACAGGTACAAACGGCAGGTCCGTCGGTACCAGGTCGGTACACAGCAGGGGCATCTTTTGTTCTAGCAAGAGCAGGAAAAGCCTCCTATGGTAAGTACCTATCGGCAGTAAGATTTCTCTGTGGTGTGTCTGTACCATAACATGACTACTTTGGTGATGACTGCAAGTGGTTCTATGATATTGAAGGGTTATCTTTTGCTAGCAATAAATCATGACTTGCTGGAGACAAGTGAACCTGAGGAGCAGGTTGTCAAATTTCCCTGATGATGACGTAATGTCAACGCGAATCAGATATTCAGGTTTGTTTAAACCTGTGTTTCCCAAACTCGTTCCTGGAGACCCTGGTTTTTGCGCTAGCACTACATAGCTGATTCAAATAATCAAAGGTTGATGGTGAGTTGATTATTATTACAGTTTTTTGCGATTGCTTACACACTTGTTGCGGAATTTGGCTCATTGTGTCAAAACTCTACACACAAGCCAAATAAGACACAACACTTGGAGATAAACATCTCACTTCTATGTCAAAGTGCAACTCTGCAATCAAAACCTAACAATCCTTTTTCAAAATGGCATTTTTGCAACAAAATTATACACACATGCACTATTTGACTTACTCTTTCAAAGCAGCAACAACACACTGATGTACTTTATACAAAACACCGCTGTCATTAGTACTTTGTATACCTTTTTAATTTTCTCATACAGGCTTCTGTGAAAGATTGTTGCAGTACAGTACATCTACTGACATTTTAATGAACAAACAAATAGAAAGGCTTCAGAAAAAAATATATACAGCTTATTTTTTTTGCCATTGCAGGTTTTTACAACAACAGAAAAACACAAATAAAAGTAGAATTAGAGTACAGTAATCAATACAATATGTCACTGTAAACTCACAGAAACAAAAATAATTACAGTAAAATTACAGTGCAATGGTAAACAAAAATTAGTATTGTAAGGGATTGTAAGGGATGGGGTGGATGGTTTATGGATCCCGCCTTCTGTTAGGATCTGGCCACATCATCTCATCCACATCACAAGCAATGTCATCCTTGGCTAGACAATGGGGAAAACATCGCCTTGCGTGCCGTATCCAACCCTGGACTAACCCCACCTCATGTCTCCACATGCCTCTTCCAATGCTTGCAGAAGAGGCAGGCGGGCATGTGGTTGGCGGTCATACACTTTCCAACACCAAGCCGAAAATAATTCCTGAATCGGATTGAGAAATGGGGAGTAAGAGGGCAAGTATACAACTGTGACGTTATTGTGGTGACAACAAACCTGGGCTGCTCTGGTCTGTCCTGTACAAGTGCATTATGTAGTGCATCCAGAAATATGATTATGTGTGCAGTATTGTAGGGACCTAGGGTGGCATGGTGATGGAGAACTCCTTGCAGACTAATGGCGGCACACAAGGTGATATTTCCCCCCGCGCTGCCCAGGGACATTCACAACGGCTCTTTGTCCTGTAACATTTATGGCCCCGACGCCTGGTTTTAGCTCGATTGAATCCAGTTTCATTAATGAAAATGAACTCATGAGGCTGTACAGCTGCATCAAAGTCCAGGCCTCTCTGTAACAGAAAATGCATGCACTGTACGGTGAATATGGTGCTCAAAACACAGGACTGCCATTACTGACTGTAGTGTGAGTAAGTGACACTTACTTGCACATAGTCATAGCGAAGGTCTTTGACTCTAACTCTGTTCCTCTCAAATGGAACCCTGTACAGCTGCTTCATCGTAAGTTGGTGTTGACGCAAGATGCAGCAGAGTGTCGACATACTGACACGGTTGATATTATGGTATGTTTTCATGTATGATCTGCAATGATTTGCTCTCGTAGTTGATGTAGGCGGATGGTGTTGTTTGCCAACACTAGATTGACAATGGCCAGTTCCTGTTCATGGTTGGTAAGACGTTGCCTTCCACCCTCAGGAGGTCGTCTGGCAGTTCTGTAGAAAATGCAATAATATGATGTCATTGGTTAGGTTATTTTTTACATACTGTACTGTCATACTGTACACAGTAACATCAAAACTGTATTAGATATACTTCACAGCACTATACCTAGTTGTGTTGTTCACTGAGGAGCATAGACATAATATTGTAGGGCTACATTGTATTACACTGTGATGCAGAATGATGTGCAACAACTACATAGGTAGTCTAGTGTAGAAAGTTGAAGACATACCTGTTCTCCAGTCTAAATGTCCGTATTATGGATGCTACCGTGTAGCGACTCAGGTTGGGCTGGACTCTCCCCAGCCTCCCTCATCATCATGATTTATGACATGGTCCACCAAAGTGGCCCTAATGTCGTCGGAAATATGTCTCCGTCTATTGCCTGGTCCCCTTCTTTGTTCTTGTCCTCGTCCTCCTCCTACTCCTCTCTCTCTTCCTCTTCCTCTCACTGCCCCTATGTTTGCAAAGTTCTCAAAAAAGAGGTGAGCTTACCTGAGGTATTTTTTTTAGACTAATTGGTGTTCAATTACTGTATAAGTGTTTTCATGTGTGTGTGGGTTTTGCCAATTTCAGGTATGTTTTGCATTTTGAATAGAAGTGTTTAACCAATGATTGCAAGAGATTTCATTCTTGAACGAAGTGTCTAATGTAAGAAACAGTGTGTAGCGTTTTGCAAGTGTGTTGCAGAATTGCAAACAAAGTGCAAAGCAGAAAATGTGTTTTTGGTGCTTTTGTTTAAAGGCAAGGTTACAAAAGTTAAGGTTTTGATGCTTTTGTCTAAGCATTTACTTTCAGTGTGTAAGCAAAACTGTATTATGAAGCGCTAGAGCAAAAAACAAAACTGTTAGCCTAGTGTAAGAAGCAAAGTGTTAGATAATAGTGTACACTGTGTGTACAAAACATTAGGAACTCTATCCATGACATAGTGTGTCAAGAACTGCAATGCTGCTGGGTGTGTATCAAGAATGGTCCACCACCCAAAGGACATCCTGCCAACTTGACACAACTGTAGGAAGCATTGGAGTCAACATGGGGTCCATGCCCCCGACGAATTGAGGCTTTTCTGAAGGCAAATGGGGTGCAACTCAATATTAGAAAGGTGTTCCTAATGTTTTGTACACTCAGTGTATGTTTGTGTAATGTAGCGTAAGGATTTCAGGGTCAGGTCTGGTAGTGACATTGAGTTTGGTTAAGCCCTTTGGTGTGTGTGTGTGTGTGTGTGTGTGTGTGTGTGTGTCAATGGAGGCTCCTTAGAGGAGGAAGGGGAAGACCATCCTCGAAAGGGAAATTCATAAAATAAAAAATGTGAAACATTTAAAAAGTTATCCTTTTTAGATAAATATACTAAATATATTCACAAGTCACCAAATAATTGATTAAAACACACTGTTTTTCAATGAAGGTATATAGTACCCTCAATAGCACAATGGTATAGTCGGAGGACAGCTAGCTTCTATCCTCCTCTGGGTACATTGACTTAAATACAAAACCTAGGAGGCTCATGGTTCTCACCTCCTTTCATAGACTTACACAGTAGTTATGACAACTTCCGGAGGACGTCCTCCAAGCTCTTGCAGGATGAATTGACATGTTGTCCACACAATCAATAGATCAGAGAATGAATCTAGTACTGAAAGCATAAGCTACTGCTAGCTAGCACTGCAGTGCATACAATGTGGTGAGAAGTTGACTGATAGAGGGAGAAGACAGTCGTTGAACAAAATAAAGGAGAAGCAAGACTTTCACTTTTACTTACTTAGCTAGCAAATGCAGCTAGCTAGTTTATCCTACTCAAACGCCTGGGTCAAACACAGAGGCATGCTATGTTAGACAGCTGGCTATGACTATCCTACACTGGAACTCTTTTTCAAATCAAGGTAAACTTTTGGTTTAATTAATTTATTGCCACCATAGGTATATCTGCTAAACTCCTTACTGACTGTATACACAGTGGGTTTACTAACGTGTTAGTTCTATTAGCTACAGTATGTTGACTATGACGTTACTTAGGCTAATATGTTGATAATGATGTAGCCTGTGTGTAGCAGTCAGCGGTTATGATATGAAGGTTTGGCTTGGAAAGGTTTTTCGCCTGGTCAAAGACAGCTGATGTGATGTGCATTGAAGTCCACAAGCGAAGGGAAGAGGTGAAAGGAGGAGATAGTGCTAGATGCGAGTTTACACGTGTTCATGGGATAAACATACCTGAATTTGTCCAATAGAAACTTGTTTGCTGTTGGACTACATACCCTAGATCAGCTAGATGCAGGCAAGAGTGTGCAAGGCGGTATTGAATGTGTTACTGTCTGTCACCTAAAAAAATTATTGCGTGCACCTACGTTGTAAACTTTCATTCATAGGCTAGGTTGTAGCAACCTCATGATGGGTATAGGGAAAATGTGAGTATTATGTAGTAGCCTAAACCTATCAATGTTACATTGAACTGGGTGAATGGAATACGAATGACAGTCATCCATTATGCTGTAATAGAAATAAGACCATGTTCATGAAAAATTATTTGGCCTCCCTCATTAAATGGCCCCTCTCGCTACTGGTGTGTGTGTGTGTGTGTGTGTCCGCGTGCATGCTTCTATGTGTGTGTGAGTGCACACGTGTGTGCATGTGTGTGTTAGTGTAGTGTTAGAAGGTTTCCAGTACCTCTTGGTAGGCTTGTCTGGTGTTGAGAGCCAGCTCCTGTTGAGAGGGACTGGAAGTGTAAATGGCTGAACGGTACTGGGTTCCATGGTCTGCCTGCTGCTTCATACCTGAAAATGCAGGTAATTATAGTAGAAGTGATAACAAATATTGTGATATACACACACATCATCTTTTTGCTATGAAGGAGCTTAATTGTTCAAGATTTTAGCATACATTTTCTACATCACCCAGCTAAATTGACATATTGTATGAAAAATTATTCAAATTGTAATGTACGCTCACTAAACTAAGTCAACATTTCAACTGAACTTAAATTACATTTGTCATTGAGTTAGTAATTCAAACATCACCATATATCTATTTCTATAAAAGTGCAGCTCTTTCTCTTGTGTTGTAGATACAGTAGCAGAGGATAGACAGTGTATCTGTTTCCCATTCTCAGTCTGCTAGCACGGCTTGTCGAGCCGTGCTCTGCATCTTGTCAATATTTTCATCAGCTTTACATCAGACGCGTTGTAGAAGACTTGGCTCCCGTATATGTACTGCTAAGCGGCCAAATAGCTTGCTTCTATTTTCTACTTTTGAAATGCCACTATCCTGGGGGACGTTTGGCATCGAATGGCATCAGAGTCTCTCTTAGGCAGTCTGTCCCTCTACTCATCGCTCTCTTTCTCTCTCTCCCTCTCTCACCATCTTTCCCTCTCTGGTCCTTCTCAACCCCTTCTCCATCCCTCCCTCTCAATTTCAATCTCCTATCTGTTCTTTCACTATCACTCTATCTGTTCTTTCACTATCACTCTCTCTCCTCTCTCTCTCTCTCTTTCTCCTCTCTCTCTCCTCTCTCTCTCTCTCCTTCTCTCTCTCTGCAGTGCTGGATGTAGGCCATCTTACCCCCAGCTCCCGTCAGTGGGATAAGGCTTATGGCTGCCGTCACCGCCTTCATCAAAGGGCACAACAACGCTCTCTGATTGGCTGCCCCAGCGCTGGTCCCGCAGTGCCGCCGACCGTTCCCTGTGACCTTCCCGTGTGACCTCCTAGGGTCCCTAACCAGCCACCGCCACGGCAACCATCGCCGTTACCACTTCACGCCCCACATGGCTTTCACCATGACCCAGGATGACAAACGGTTGATAACAAATATTTTGGAAGCAGAAGGTACTCAGGTAAACTGGGTTTTTAAAATAAAGGTTGAAGTGGGGAGAGATTCATATAGAAGTAGAGTAGAATAGAATATCTTTACATGGAATTAATGTTATATAAATAGAACAGAATAGAATGGAATAAAATAGAATGCAATAAAATAGAATGAAACCAAGGAATACATGACACTCTCCACGGCATCGTTACACTTCGCCCTATATATCACGATTAAATATTGTAAATCAATTGATCCCTCTTACTGTTCCTTTAAGAACTCCTCAGGGCCCAAAAAAGAATCTAATACTTAAAAACTCCCCATCTTTACTTCTCTTCCCATTCCTTTTTAAGGGCCCTTATTTTTCTCCACCATCCATCAAAGAGCATCAGAAATTATTAATGAGAGCCTCCCTGTTCCTCTTGAATAATTCATGAGTGCCTTGCTTCTGAAAACAGAGGGGATAATGGGGGGGGGTTTAGAAGGGGGCGTGGGGTTACCCCGCCCACCCCACATTTCACAAAAGGTCACCCACCTAACCTATGCCCCACCAAGCCCTAATTTAAATTGGAGTCCTTAAAAAAAAAACGAACCCCTTCCCAAAAAATGAAACCCCCTCTCAAACATCTCAAAATGTTGCAACAAAAGAGGTATGGTAAAAAAAAGTGTTTTTATCTGAGCTCTAGGGAGATTACTAGTTAGTAGTGACTACTCTCCCCAACAACACATCTCGTCCGCGTCCCAAACAGCACCCTATTCCCTATATTGTGCACTACTTTTGACCAGAAGCCTATGGGCCCCGGGCCAAAAATAGATGCAATAGGTACACAGCACTCTTGGTTGTTAAACCCTCAAGAGACTTCCTACTCCTCTATTCTCCAGAAAGAAAATCTCTTTCAGCACTAGACCCTATAGTCCCTGCAGCTAGCTTCCTACTTCTGGCAGTTGGATGTGGACGCATCCTAAAATCCTCCTCTTTCTTTCTGTCCCTTTCCTTTCTTTCTCTCTCTAACCCCCTCTTTTTCTTTCTGTCTCTAACCCCCTCTCTTTCTTTCATCTCTCTCTGAAATCGCGTGGCCGGACGAGGAGTGTGTGTGTGTGTGTGTGTGTGTGTGTGTGTGTGTGTGTGTGTGTGAAACGTGTGTGGGTATGTGGATGTGTGTGTGTGTGCATAAGTCTGAGCGTGTGTGTGTGTTGTATTTGAAACGTGTGTGTGTGTGTGTGTGTTGTATTTGAAACGTGTGTGTGTGTGTGTTTGTGTGTGTTGTATTTGAAACGTGTGTGTGTGTGTGTGTGTGTGCACCTTTGTGTAGGCCTTATAGATTTGTGTGTTTTTCGGTTGCAGGCAAAAAAAGGGGATAAACGGGTAAGAAGTGAATCAGATTAAGGGGCCGGCTGCTATGAAAAGACTTCCATGCCAAACAGGAGGGCGGAGGACCAGGAGGAGGGGTGGAAAGATGGAAGAGAACAGAGGGAGAAAGAAGGTCTACTCGAAACGACGAAGAACCATAATTCACCACCACCACCTCAGCTAAACACTAAACAAGCTTTGTTTTAAACGCTCAAGCCAAAAGACGACAAACTATGTTTGATGGAGACGGTCCGCATCCGACAGTCTTTATCCCCCCCACGCCACCCCCCCCCCCCCCCCCCCCCCCTCCTAAACCCGCGCCCTGAACCCGGCCAGCTAAACTCTCTTAGTCCCTTAACCCGTTAACAACTTAAAGTGCTCTGATTGGACACTCCTCCTCTCTGGCCCCTCTTTAGTTCCCTTCTCACCCTGCTTTCGGCAGTGCCACGCGCCTTTGCACGCAAATATATCATGTCATCTTGCCTGGCAGAGAGTGGAGCAGAGGCGAGGGCGACTCAGAGTCACTCAGAGTCACAGTCAGCAGCTAGGACAGGGCACATGGAGGAAGCCAACGCAAGTCCTGCCGCACTATCCATAAACATCTCGCAATAATTAACACCAGAGAACACAACCACGTCAACACAGGCCATTTTATTCAAATCGACTCATAGAGAAATAAGGCTATTAGGCGTAAGGCTAGCCGACGTGATAAGAACAGAATAATATCTACACACACAAGAACACTTCTTCTACATTAGACACAAACACATGAAACACAAGCTCCTTCGTTCATAGCTCGTATTCTAACTGGATTCTACTCTTAACTTCTATTCTAATGGAGCACAACAGCAATACAGAGGAGAGCTGCAGTGCCACTAAAGCCCCAGGGTTGGAGCAACAGCCAGTACCCAGGTAGCGTTGTGGCCCGCGGGGACTGCTTGAGCTGTGTGCGTGCCAACCCAGAGACCGACCGCTCCACTCACTGCTGCTATTTTTGTACATCTTATGTAACCCGTTGCTGACGCGCAGAAGACATAGAAAAGCAAGAAAGACCCCTCAGGACCCATACGCAATGAAATGTGCACAAGCAGGATAGCAATCACACACACACACACACACACACACACACACACACACACACACACACACACACACACACACACACACACACACACACACACACACACACTGAGGATCATGGAGAGAGACAGGGGAAGATGCTCTGTTAGTCTGCTGGTGCTCCTTGTATATAGCCTCGCTATTGTTATTTTATTGTGCTAGTATTTTATTTTACTCGTAAGTAAACATTTCACAGTAAAAAGTCTATACTTGGCGAATATGACAAATACAATTTGATTTGATTTCATCACTGTGTAGTCCCAAGTCTTCCCACTATAATAACACAACCCTGTGTGTGTGTGTGTGTGTGTGTGTGTGTGTGTGTGTGTGTGTGTGTGTGTGTGTGTGTGTGTGTGTGCTCTAAATAAAACCTTACTGTTATCACCACTACTAACAACACGAAGCATGGTCATTTTACGATCTGTACAACCACATGTACTACTGCTAATATGAACATTATATCAATGCACAGCACACCACTTGAGGTCTTCAGACATCAGTCAAGTCTGTGTGTGTGTGTGTGTGTGTGTGTGTGTGTGTGTGTGTGTGTGTGTTGTGTCTCATTACAGGCTAATAAATCTCCACAATGAAAAATTAATGCCATACCGGGAAGCCTCACCTACTACCACACCACCACACACACACAAACACACACACACACGACGCAATCTCCATAAATTCGACCTGCCACCCTACCCGTCGTCAGGAATGACGTGACACGTGGTAATGAGAGGGGGAGGAGGCCACTTTCAGCATGACGGAGGGGTGCGGGAAGGGGGGGCAGGGGCAAGGTCACCCCCCTTAGAGGTCGTCTCGCTTTAGATAGGGGGTTCCCCTCAAATATTGTGGGGGGAGATGCGTGTCATTAGGGAAGCGTTGCCACGCCTGCTCCCGCTCTCCCTCCATGGCGCTCGAGGGCGCCAGGCTGCCCGGCACTACGCACTCCTGCCACCATCATTACGCACATCTGCTTCCCTCGTCACGCGTATCAGCGAGATTGGACTCACCTGGACTCAATCAGCTGTTATTACCTTCCCTATATCTGTCTGTTCCCCAGCTCTGTTCCCCACTGCTGCATGAATTGTAATTGTAATTATGTTACCCGGTTCCGACGCTGTCCTGTTCTAATGTTAACTCCCCGTAACCTGGTCGGTTCTTACGCGCGCGTCTTTTCCAGCTGGGGAGGAGAGGAGGTAAGAGGGGAAGGATGGATGGTAGCAGACAAATGTGTTATGTCATCACTGGTTTATAGGGGGAGGAAGAAAGATATCAAATAAAAAGGGGCCCGCAGTTTGATGCAGTTAGTTAGATGATGCAGTTAGTTAGTTGATGCAGTTAGTTAGTTGATGCAGTTAGTTAGTTGATGCAGTTAGTTAGTTGATGCAGTTAGTTAGATGATGCAGTTAGTTAGTTGATGCAGTTAGTTAGTTGATGCAGTTAGTTAGTTGATGCAGTTAGTTAGATGATGTAGTTAGTTAGATGATGCAGTTAGTTAGTTGATGCAGTTAGTTAGTTGATGCAGTTAGGTAGTTGATGCAGTTAGTTAGATGATGCAGTTAGTTAGTTGATGCAGTTAGTTAGATGATGCAGTTAGTTGATGCAGTTAGTTAGATGATGCAGTTAGTTGATGCAGTTAGTTAGTTGATGCAGTTAGTTAGTTGATGCAGTTAGTTAGATGATGCAGTTAGTTAGTTGATGCAGTTAGTTAGTTGATGCAGTTAGTTAGATGATGCAGTTAGTTAGTTGATGCAGTTAGTTAGTTGATGTAGTTAGTTAGATGATGCAGTTAGTTAGTTGATGCAGTTAGTTAGTTGATGCAGTTAGGTAGTTGATGCAGTTAGTTAGATGATGCAGTTAGTTAGTTGATGCACTTAGTTAGTTGATGTAGTTAGTTAGTTGATGCAGTTAGTTAGATGATGCAGTTAGTTAGTTGATGCAGTTAGTTAGATGATGCAGTTAGGTAGTTGATGCAGTTAGTTAGTTGATGTAGTTAGTTAGTTGATGCAGTTAGGTAGTTGATGCAGTTAGTTAGATGATGCAGTTAGGTAGTTGATGCAGTTAGTTAGTTGATGTAGTTAGTTAGTTGATGCAGTTAGGTAGTTGATGCAGTTAGTTAGTTGATGTAGTTAGTTAGTTGATGCAGTTAGGTAGTTGATGTAGTTAGTTAGTTGATGCAGTTAGGTAGTTGATGCAGTTAGTTAGTTGATGTAGTTAGTTAGTTGATGTAGTTAGTTAGTTGATGCAGTTAGTTAGTTGATGCAGTTAGTTAGTTGATGCAGTTAGTTAGTTGATGCAGTTAGGTAGTTGATGCAGTTAGTTATTTGATGTAGTTAGTTAGTTGATGCAGTTAGTTAGATGATGCAGTTAGTTAGTTGATGTAGTTAGTTAGTTGATGCAGTTAGTTAGTTGATGCAGTTAGTTAGTTGATGCAGTTAGGTAGTTGATGCAGTTAGTTAGTTGATGTAGTTAGTATCACGAACAGGTGTTGGGACAGACCAAGGCGCAGCGCAGTAATAGTTCAACATGGGACTTTAATGAAGCGATACACTCAAATGACAAACTATTATCCAAAACCAATGAGAAAACGAAAACACACTTACTATAACGTGACCTGCGACATATATAGATAACGACCCACACAAAGGTGTGGGACATATAAACATATGTAGGATCCCTAATTAGAGACAATGCAGTGCATCTGCCTCTAACTAGGGATCCAACACCAAAACACCACACAGAGCCAGAAATAATAGACCTGTCAGACTCTGACCACGGATACATAGAGAAGCAAATAGGCTTCTCTATGGCCAGAGCCTGACAGTTAGGTAGTTGATGCAGTTAGTTAGTTGATGCAGTTAGTTAGTTGATGCAGTTAGTATTTGGCAATTTGATTTATGTTGGATCATCTCGACATTCACATCCGTGAAGAGTACGTTGTTTGCCGTCTTCAACATGTGTCTGGGAGGTAGAGGGAGGTATTCACGTCCTTATATACCCTATACCATATACTGCATATAACAGCTATCTCTTACTGTGTATGTCCATGCATAAGCTAACTCACAGAACGAAAAAATAAACAATTGGAACCTAGTGATAAGAAACACGGAAAATACATCAATGCAAATACAAGAGCAAGTTCTTTTCTTGGTCTGTACTGGCATAAACAGGCCTGCATTGAGCAAGACACAACATTGTGGCACATTCAGATACATTATGTAGAACAGACATGCCTCTCTGACATATAGAATAAGGAATTTCGGCAGCTCTATTCATGCCATTTCTATCTGCAAAGTTTCACACATAGAGCCTACTGAACGTGGCCCAGGTCTATCACTTCAACAGTCACACAGCGAGCGCATTGATATTATCTGAAGAAAACGGTTGCGTCGTCCATTTTGTTGCCTTGCTCACTGGCGCAGCAGCATCGGCAACCAGACACATAAATACGGCATGTCTTCAAAAAATAGACGAAAGAACGATAAAGAGGAGGAAGGAGAAAAACAGAAGGGGGGGGGGTTCGCAGGTTGTTAAGATGAAGAGTGGGGGTTGATGATGGGGGAAGAGAGAGAGGATGAGGAGAGGAGAGAGTGACTAAGAGGGGGGGGGGGGGGGGGGGACCAGGTTGTTAAGATGAAGAGTGGGGGTTGATGATGGGGAAGAGAGAGAGAGGATGAGGAGAGGAGAGAGTCACTAAGCGATAAAAGGGGAGCGTGAGGATGAGCGGAACGGCCTCGGGGGGAGCGGTCGACTCATAGCGCTGCTCTGCGGATGTGCTGACGGGACGAGAGAAGAGGAGGATGAGGAGGAGAGGAGAGGAGAGGAGAGGAGAGAAGACAAAAGGAGGGTAGAGGAGAGGAGAGGAGAGGAAAGCATCAGCTTTGGGGTGTTAGGGGATGAGGAGCAGAGGGGGATGGGAGGAGGAGAGTGGTGAATGGGTAAGGAAGGGGGAGATAAGATGCTCTTATCCTCCAGACAGATTGAGAGCCCCGGGGTCCGCTGAGAGAACAGGGGGTTGGGTCCCTTTTTTAACAAGGAAGTAACAAACTGCTGAAGCAACCAAGCGTGTGTGTGTATGTTCTCTGAACGTGTGTGTGTATGTTCTCTGAACGTGTGTGTGTATGTATGTCTGTATGCGTCTCTTCGTGTGTGTGTGTGTGTGTGTGTGTGCGTGCGTGCGTGCGTGCGTGTTATGATGCCAGGTCGCAGTTGCAAATGAGAACTTGTTCTCAACTGACCTACCTGGTTAAATAAAGGTGAAAAAAAAAATATATATATTACATGTGTGTGAATGCGTTTTGAGAGTGCGTACATGTATTTTGTGTGATGATGTACCTGTGTAAATGCGCACAAGAGTACCTACAAAGTTCTCTAACAGTACAGTAGTCATCAGTTCCTGTTTTTCAAATCCACACAAGAGCAAATGTTACATTTGTTACATACAGGGTTTGATCATTTTACGACACAGCAGTGTGTGTGTGTGTGTGTGTGTGTGTGGTGAGTAGACAGAAAGAACAAACTTCTAATTTGTGTTGAGGGTATGTACGTACATCTTCATGCAACATCCAAGAGAACCCACCAGATTAAGTGTGTTACTGAATAAGGAAACAGGGTGCAAAGAGGAGGCTGCTGGGAGTATCTGGTTGGCTGGGAATGTTGCTATCCTAGCCGTGATTGGTGGAGGCTATGCAGTTCGTCATCACGTTGTCGGGACTAAACCCTTCTGAACTGAGGCAAGGCAAAAAGGCAGAGATCTCACACAGGCATGCACAAACACACGCTCACAGAATGGGAAGAACTGTGTGTGTGTGTGTGTGTGCGTGTGCGTGTGCATGCCTTCAGAAAGTATTCACACCCCTTGACTTTTTCCACATTTTTTGGTGTTACAGCCTGAATTTAAAACATATTAAATTGATATTTTCTTTCACCAGCCTACAAACATTAATATCAAATAATAATAATAATATCAAAGTGAAATGTTTTTCAAAATGTTAACAAATTAATTACAATTGAAAAGCTGAAATGTCTTGAGTCAATAAGTATTCAAACCCTTTGTTACAGCTTGCATTGACATTTTTTGTCACACAATACCCCATGCTGTCAAACTGATATATATTTTTCAAATTAATAAAAAAAAGCAAAGCTAGAATGTCTTGAGTCAATAAGTATTCAACTCCTTCGGTATGGCAAGCCTACATAAGTTCAGGAGTAAAAATGTGCTTTTTACATCAGCCAATGTCACAAAGTGCTATACAGAAACCCAGCCTAAAACCCCAAACAGCAAGCAATGCAGATGTAGAAGATGTCTAGCGGTGGCTAGGAAAAACTCCAGAGAAGGGCAAAAACCTAGGAAGAAACCTAGAGAGGAACCAGGCTCTGAGGGGTGGCCAGTCCTCTTCTGGCTGTGCCGGGTGGAGATTATAACAATTCATGGCAATTAAGGCCAGATCTTTCTCCAAGATGTTCAAACATTCATAGATGACCAGCAGGGTCAAATAATAATTACAATATTTGTAGAGGTTGCAACAGGTAAGTACATCAGGAGTAAATGTCACTTGGCTTTTCATAGCCAGGCATTTAGATTTTGAAATAGCAGGTGCGTTAGAGAGAGAGAGTTGAAAACAGCAGGTCTGGGACAAGGTTGTGATAATAAACAATAATAGTGTTTAACATGATTTTTGAATGACTTCCTCATCTCTTTAAGGTCCCTCAGTCGAGCAGTGAATTTCAAACACAGATTCAACCACAAAGAAGGGCACCTATTGGTAGATGGGTAAAAAATTATAAAAGCAGACATTGAATATCCCTTTGAGCATGGTGAAGTTATTAATTACACTTTGGATGGTGTATCAATACACCCATTCACTACAAAGATATAGGCGTCCTTCCTAACTCAGTTGCCGGAGAGGAAGGAAACCGCTCTGGAATTGCACCATGAGCACCATTAAAACAGTTAATGGCTGTGATTGGAGAAAACTGAGGATGGATCAACAGCATTGTAGTTACTCCACAATACTAACCTAAATCGACAGAGTGAAAAGAAGGAAGCCTGTACAGAATGAAAATATTCCAAAACAGGCACGCTGTTTGTAATTAAGGCACTAAAGTAATACTGCTTTTTTGGGGGGCAAAGCAATTCACTTTTTGTCCTGAATACAGTGTTATGTTTGGGGTAAATCCAATACTACACATGACTGAGTACCACTCTCTATATTTTCAAACAAAGTGGTGGCTGCATCATGTTATAGGTATGTTTGTAATCGTTAAGGACTGGGGAGTTTTTCAGGATAAAATATAATGGAATGGAGCTCAGCACAGGCAAAATCCTAAAGAAAATCTGGTTCAGTTTGCTTTCCACCTGGAAGATTAATTCACCTTTCAGCAAGACCATAACCTTCAACACAAGGCCAAATATACACTGGAGTTGCTTACCAAGAAGACAGTGAATGTTCCTGAGTGGCCGAATTACAGTTTTGACTTAAATCTGCTTGAAAATCTATGGAAAGACCTGAAAATGGTTGTCTAGCAATGATCAACAACTGGTTGTCTTTGATTAACAACCAATTTTAGAGAGCTTGAATATTTTTTTTAAGAATAATGGGCAAACGTTGCACAATCCAGAAAGACTCACAGCTGTAATGGCAGCCAAAGGTGCTTCTACAAAGTATTGACTCAGGGTGTGAGACATTTCTAAAAACATATTTTCACATTTTTATTATGGGGTATTCTGTATAGATGGGGAGCAAACATATATATTTAATACATTTAGAATTCAGGCGTAACACAACAAAATGTGGAATAAGTCAAGGGGTATGAATACTTTCTGAAGGCTCTGTATGTGTATGTATGCGTGTGTGAGAATCAGTGTGCTGAAATGAGAGGGAATATTCTTAATTTCTTCACTCAGTTTTAACATAGACTCCATGCCACAATTGTCAAATCAGACAAATTCTTCCGCATGTGAACTGAAAGTCAGAGGGAGGAGCTACACTACCGCTGAAATGTTTGGGGTCACTTAGAAATGTCACGGTGCGTCGGATATAAGGGACGATAGACGGAGCGCTGGTGAAGTGTCATCCTTTTATTGAATGAGGTTTTCTCTCGAAGCATTCAAATCAAAGGAGAGTATAACAAACAAAAACAAGACTACAAACAAAACACGGTGACTTACTTTTGGTGGCTGCAGGCAGTGCAGACACACACAAACGAACAATGATCCACACACAGGCGGCTGTGTGTGGAGTCTAAATACTATCCCCAATCAGAGACAACGCTATACAGCTGTCTCTGATTGGGGATGATAATCTCCCTAATAATGTGTGAGAGCTTGGTTGTGTGCCTCTCTCCTCCCCTAGGTGGGAGTAAGAGGCCTTACCACAACCAAGCCCTCACAGTACCCCCCCCCTAAGGTGCGGACTCCCGACCGCACACATACAATCCCCCCTCTCCTGAAAAGAAAAAATGTCCAAAACTAGGGGGGACATGGCGGGGTACTGAGGTGGTTGCTGGTGGGGGCTCCGGTTCCGGTTCCGGGCGTGGCACAGGCTGTGAGAGTAGCTTTCATCCTACCTCTCCGTTGCACGCCCGGTCCGGGCCGGACCCCGGCGCGGTGGTTCCCCCCTCAGTACTCCCGCCATTCACCAAGTCCTGTCTGGACCCTGGTGCGGGAGCCCTCGACCCTGGAGAGGGGCTGACAACCGGCCCTGGACTGGGCACCGGTGGAGCGGACTGCTCCGTCACTGAAGCGACGTAGACGACCGGCCCCGGACTGGGCACCGGTGGAGCGGACTGCTCCGGCACTGGAGCGGCGCAGACGACCGGCTCCGGACTGGGCACCGGTGGAGCGGACTGCTCCGGCACTGGAGCGACGTAGACGACCGGCCCCGGACTGGGCACCGGTGGAGCGGACTGCTCCGTCAATGGAGCGACGTAGACGACCGGCCCCGGACTGGGCACCGGTGGAGCGGACTGCTCCGGCACTGGAGCGACGCAGACGACCGGCCCCGGACTGGGCACCGGTGGAGCGGACTGCTCCGGCACTGGAGCGAAGCAGACGACCGGCCCTGGACTGGGCACCGGTGGAGGAGGCTCCAGGCCTTGAGCTGTGGCTGGAGGCTCCGGGCTGCTGACCTTCGCTGGAGGTGGCGGAACGCTGACCTTCGCTGGAGGTGGCGGAACGCTGACCTTCGCTGGAGGTGGCGGAACGCTGACCTTCGCTGGAGGTGGCGGAACGCTGACCTTCGCTGGAGGTGGCGGAACGCTGACCCTCGCTGGAGGTGGCGGAACGCTGACCCTCGCTGGAGGTGGCGGGGCGCTGACCTTCGCTGGAGGTGGCGGGGCGCTGACCTTCGCTGGAGGTGGCGTGGCGCTGACCTTCGCTGGAGGCCTCGGGCTGCTGACCTTCGCTGGAGGCCTCGGGCTGCTGACCTTCATTGGAGGCCTCGGGCTGCTGACCTTCTCCGGAGGTCTCGGGCTGCTGACCTTCTCCGGAGGTCTCGGGCTGCTGACCTTCACAGGAGGCCTCAGGCTGCTGACCTTTACAGGAGACCTCAGGCTACTGACCGTCACAGGAGGCCTCGGGCTGCTGACCTTCTCCGGAGACCTCAGGCTGGATGCCGTGCCCACCCTGGGCACCGACGCAGAGGTGGTCTTCAGCCCTGCAGCTGGTCTGGCTGTCGGCCCCAGACTGGGCACCGACACGCTATGGAGCTGGGCACCGACACGCTCTGGTGGGGCTGGCTGTCGACTGAACGTCGTGCCCACCCTGGGCACCGACGCAGAGATGGTTTCCAGCCCTCTGGTGGGGCTGGCTGTCGGCCCCAGACTGGGCACCGACACGCTATGGAGCTCCTGCTCCACAGCGGGGCTGAACGTCGTGCCCACCCTGGGCACCGACGCAGAGATGGTTTCCAGCCCTCTGGTTGGGCTGGCTGTCGGCCCCAGACTGGGCACCGACGCGCTATGGAGCTCCTGCTCCACAGCGGGACTGAACGTCGTGCCCACCCTGGGCACCGACGCGGAGAGGGTTTCCAGCCCTGTGGTTGGGCTGGCTGTCGGCCCCAGACTGGGCACCGACACGCTATGGAGCTCCTGCTCCACAGCGGGGCTGAACGTCGTGCCCACCCTGGGCACCGACGCAGAGAGGATTTCCAGCCCTGTGGTTGGGCTGGCTGTCGGCCCCAGACTGGGAACCGACACGCTATGGAGCTCCTGCTCCACAGCGGGGCTGAACGTCGTGCCCACCCTGGACACCGACGCCGAGATGGTTTCCAGCCCTGTGGTTGGGCTGGCTGTCGGCCCCAGACTGGGCACCGACACGCTATGGAGCTCCTGCTCCACAGCGGGGCTGAACGTCGTGCCCACCCTGGGCACCGACGCAGAGATGGTTCCCAGCCCTCTGGTGGGGCTGAACGTCGTGCCCACCCTGGGCACCGACGCAGAGATGGTTTCCAGCCCTCTGGTGGGGCTGGCTGTCGGCCCCAGACTGGGCACCGACACGCTATGGAGCTCCTGCTCCACAGCGGGGCTGAACGTCGTGCCCACCCTGGGCACCGACGCAGAGATGGTTTCCAGCCCTCTGGTTGGGCTGGCTGTCGGCCCCAGACTGGGCACCGACGCGCTATGGAGCTCCTGCTCCACAGCGGGACTGAACGTCGTGCCCACCCTGGGCACCGACGCGGAGAGGGTTTCCAGCCCTGTGGTTGGGCTGGCTGTCGGCCCCAGACTGGGCACCGACACGCTATGGAGCTCCTGCTCCACAGCGGGGCTGAACGTCGTGCCCACCCTGGGCACCGACGCAGAGAGGATTTCCAGCCCTGTGGTTGGGCTGGCTGTCGGCCCCAGACTGGGAACCGACACGCTATGGAGCTCCTGCTCCACAGCGGGGCTGAACGTCGTGCCCACCCTGGGCACCGACGCAGAGATGGTTTCCAGCCCTCTGGTTGGGCTGGCTGTCGGCCCCAGACTGGGCACCGACGCGCTATGGAGCTCCTGCTCCACGGCGGGGCTGAACGTCGTGCCCACCCTGGACACCGACGCAGAGATGGTTTCCAGCCCTGTGGTGGCGACCGTCGCGGTAGCCTCCGTGCGAGGGGTAGGCACGGGGCGTACTGGACTGGGGACACGCACCATAGGTCTGGTGCGAGGAGCTGGCACGGGTCGCACCGGGCTGGAGATACGCACCATAGGTTGGGTGCGAGGAGTAGGCACAGAACGTACCGGGCTGGGGGAACGCACCACTGGTCTGGTGCGAGTAGCTGGAACGGGCTGTACCTGGCTGGGGAAACGCACCGTTAGGTCGGTGCGTTGAGCTGGCTCGGGTCGCGCCGGGCTGGGGAAACGCACCATAGGTTGGGTGCGAGGAGCAGGCACAGACCGTACCGGGCTGGGGGAACGCACCACTGGTCTGGTGCGAGTAGCTGGAACGGGCTGTACCTGGCTGGGGAAACGCACCGTTGGGTCGGTGCGTTGAGCTGGCACGGGTCGCGCCGGGCTGGGCAAACGCACCATAGAGCTGGTGCGCGGAGCAGGCGCGGGCCGTACCGGGCTACCGATGCACACCGATGGTTTGGTGCGCTGAGTCGGTCTCCTCCTCCTCCGACTCTGGACCGGCGCTGGAGGCACCGGACTGGGAACTGACGCTGGAGCACGACTGTGCCTGTCGTCCCTACTCCAACGCCAATCCCCATCCTGTGAGGGTTCCTCCGGGAACCCCCACGAGTGAGGGAACAGAAGCACATCGCTGTCGTCTTCCTCCGACTCCTCTCTGTACTCCTGCTCCCACGGCTGTAGGGGCTCCTCCTGGAACCCCCACGAGTGCAGTGGTCGGGGCTCTTCTCCCTCGATCCCCGACCACCCCCATAGCCCCCCCCCAAAATCAGTTTGGGGGGTTTTCTGGGCTCCAAGCTGGTCCTTCGCTTTAGCCCGGTAACGTTTCCCCCGTCTTCGGCGCCTCTGCTCCGGACACCAGCCCTCCTCCACCGCACGATAATGGGAGTGTTCCTCCTCGGTATTCCCCATACCGAGGAGGATGTCTCCCAAAGTTATCCCCCGTTGCGTCCCAGGGTGGTGGATCATTCTGTCACGGTGCGTCGGATATAAGGGACGATAGACGGAGCGCTGGTGAAGTGTCATCCTTTTATTGAATGAGGTTTTCTCTCGAAGCATTCAAATCAAAGGAGAGTATAACAAACAAAAACAAGACTACAAACAAAACACGGTGACTTACTTTTGGTGGCTGCAGGCAGTGCAGACACACACAAACGAACAATGATCCACACACAGGCGGCTGTGTGTGGAGTCTAAATACTATCCCCAATCAGAGACAACGCTATACAGCTGTCTCTGATTGGGGATGATAATCTCCCTAATAATGTGTGAGAGCTTGGTTGTGTGCCTCTCTCCTCCCCTAGGTGGGAGTAAGAGGCCTTACCACAACCAAGCCCTCACAAGAAATGTCCTTGTTTTTTTTATTACAGGCTCAAAATGGCCAGAAACAAACTTTCTTCTGAAACTCGTCAGTCTATTCTTGTTCTGAGAAATTAAGGCTATTCCATGCGAGAAATTGCCAAGAAACTGAAGATCTCGTAGAACGCTGTGTACTACTCCCTTCACAGAACAGCGCAAACTGCCTCTAACCAGAATAGAAAGAGGAGTGGGAGGCCCTGGTGTTCAACTGAGTAAGAGGACAAGTACAATAGAGTGTCTAGTTTGAGAAACAGACACCTCACATTATGCTGGATTAGCTAACACAACGTGCCATTGGAACACAGGAGTGACGGTTGCTGATAATGGGCCTCTGTACACCTATGTAGATATTCCATTAAAAATCAGCCGTAACATGAATGACTGGACACGGACAAGTGGAAACGCGGTTGAGGTAACGTAGGTGACACAGGGTGAAAGGTAACATGAATGACTGGACACGGCGAGCGGAAACGCAGTTGAGGTAACGTAGGTGACACGGCGGGAGTTGACGCGGTTGACGGCTGGAGGTCAGGCCTCGTGAATCTTTGATGGAACTCTCTCCCCATCTCTCTTCTGGGTGACTGAGCAGAGTGCCTCGTGCTGTTACATCACCTTCTCCCAAAAGCAGAGAAAAGGAGGGAGAGAAAGAGAGGGAAAGACTGTAAAAGAAGGTGTGGGGGGGTCATGAATTCAAAATGGTGAAAAGCGTTGCTAGCCACTCCACTTTTGTTGGGTAGGTAGGAAGAATCAAACCAACTCCTACATTTTATTCATTTAGCAGACGCTCCTATCCAGAGTGACTTACAGGATTAATTAGAGTTAAGTGCCTTGCTCAAGGCACATTGACATATTCAAACCAGCGACATTTCGGTTACTGGCCCAATGCTCTAACCGCTAGGCTACCTTCTATCCTACAGTATGTCTATAACCCTTCTGTCTTGATGATCAACTCTGATGTACTAATGAACCTGACCATACACAACCATATATTATTATATTGTTATATAGTTGTATTATTATATTATTATATATTTGTATTATGTAATTATATAGTTGTATTATTATATTATTATGTATTTGTATTATTATATTATTATATAGTTGTATTATTATATATTTGCATTATATATTTGCATTATTATATTCTCATATATTTGTATTATTATGTTATTATATAGTTGTATTATTATATTATTATATAGTTGTATTATTATATTATTATATATTTGTATTATTATATTATTAAATAGTTGTATTATTATGTTATTATATAGTTGTATTATTATATAGTTGTCTTATTATATTTTTAAATATTTGTATTATTATATTATTATACAGTTCTATTATTATATTTTTATATAGTTGTATTATTATATAGTTGTATTATTATATTATTATATATCTGTATTATATATTTGTATTGTTATAGTATTATAGATTTGTATGATTATATTCTCATATATTTGTATTATTATATAGTTGTATTATTATGTTATTATATAGTTGTATTATTATATTATTATATAGTTGTATTATATTTTTAAATATTTGTATTATTATAAAGTTGTATTATTATATTATTTGGTGGAAGCCTAGTCACGGAAGGTTTGAGGAACGAACACAATCTACCCCGGCCCTCCGTCTCATGGATGATTGGCTCCAAGACACATTAACACAGTCTGTCATTGACTTACCCTCCTGAGACTCACCCAACCCCCACTGCCACCCCACGTGCCGTGTACACACACACACACACACACACACCCATGCTTCCTTCTGCTCTAATACACACTGCGCCCCCGGGATTAGGGTCCTGTCTGAGGAGGGCAACTTTTCTTTTGGATGTGTGTGTGTCTGTATGTGCATCTGTGTGGGTGTGTGTAAGGTGCTACCTTGAGTGGGGTCGTGGCTCTCCCAGAACACCTTGAGTAGCTCCTCCAGACTGACGTCCTCGGGGGAGAAGACCACCCTCACCACCTCAGTGTGTCCTGTCAAACCTGGGGACAAACCAAATGGTTGTGTTCATTAGGCACGAAACGGAAGAAAACGTTCTGAAATGGGGAGGTGCAATTTATTTTCCCGTTGCAAAATGTTTCTCTACGTTATGACAAAAGGAATGCAACCCAGGCCATAGAACACATCATAGTCACACATGAACCCATACAATTCCATAGATATTTGGATAGTTCAATAGGTCTGTATTGAATAGAATATTAACACAGAACACATGTTTTGATCTATCCTACTGTGAGGACCCTGATAGGCGTACAGAGGCGTCTGTTTCTCAAACTAGACACTCCAATGTACTTGAGCAAGAGGACAAGTACATTGGAGTGTCTAGTTTGAGAAAACAGACGCCTCTGTACGCCTATGTAGATATTCCATAAAAAATCTGCTGTTTCCAGCTACAATAGTCATTTACAGCATTAACAATGTCTACACTGTATTTCTGATCAATCTGAAGTTTGATGTTATTCTTTCAAAAATAAGGACATTTCTTAATTACCCCAAACTTTTGAACGGTAGTGTAGATATAATGGTCTAGCTGAATGTAGAAATCTTACAGAGTGCGTTTTAAAATATTCACCCTGCATCACATGTAATATATTCAATTTGAGATGCTCAGCACCGCTAGTGTTTGGAAGTCTGCCCATTAATGTTGCCTGATAGAATGTAGCCTCTGTGTGAATAGGAGCGCACACACACACAGTCACACACACACACACACACACACACACACACACACACACACACACTGTCATACACACACGCGCAAATCCACTTGAGATACATGTTATTGCTAGAGGCAGCGTGGGAGCACAGCAACTGTTTCTGTTTCAAGTAGGAAGTTGCCAAAAGCACACAGGCACCGTGGGGGGCAACTCTCTGGCTGCCTGCAGCTGCCAGGACCCCAAAGCTTCAACAACCCGCCTGGAGGCCTGCTCAGGGTCAGCTGTTACACACATTCAGCTGGTGCAAGACTCACATCTACATATGCAGACATAAAGCAAGCTGAGGCTCATATACATGGAAAAAGAAAGATGTAAATCAGGTATGGTCTATGAAACACACACACACAAACACTAAATCAGGTGTGCGGAAGGAAATCTGAAAGAATGCGTATACACACAAGAGGAATCAGGTGTGAAGCTGGAAACAAAGGTGGGACTCACACACAGGAGGGACCTGGTAAAACTGACATACACATCAATCAAGCAGTCCCAGCTGTCAGTCCCTCTCTCCCTCTCTCTTATACACTCACTTGCACGCACGCACGCACACACACGGCCTGATTCTAACCCACCCACACGCATACACACACACACACACACACACACACTGGACTGTAGTGGACTGGACCCCTGTCTCTTGTCTCCCTCCTTTCTGTCTCCAGAGCAGTGTTTGGATCCGTCACACCCAGTGAAGCGATGACCGCTCCTCCCACTGTGCCCAACTCTCTCTCCCTTTCCCCCCCCAGCTCGCCCCCCCCCCCCTCCCCCAAAGGGATTCCACTCAGAAGGTCCGCCAGCCACGCCAGAAGCGCCTCTTTCGCCGCCCGCTCACCCCTCTGCCCGCTCTCCTCCGTGCTCGCCCGCGCTCATGCTTGCATTCCAATGCCTAGAGCGGCGGGAGATGCCCAAAGTTACTGTGGAAGCTCAGCAGTCAAACACTCTCACTATGTTTGGATCGTTTTAACTCTTTCATAAGTCATTTGTAAAACAGGGTCAATGCACCCTTTAGTATTGTTCACATTGAATCTTCCAATGAACTGAGCTAGGAAGTGTCACCGCCTGGTACGGCAACTGCACCGTCCGCAACGCTCTCCAGAGGGTGGTGGGGTCTGCCCAACGCTTTACCGGTGGCATACTACCCTCCCTCCAGGACACCTACAGCACCCGATGCCATAGGAAGGCCAAAAAGATCATCAAGGACATCAACCACCCGAGCCACTGCCTGTTCAGCCCGCTATCATCCAGAAGGCGAGGTCAGTACAGGTGCGTCAAAGCTGGGACCAAGAGACTGAATAACAGCTTCTATCTCAAGGCCATCAGACTGTTAAACAGCCATAAATAGCACATTAGAGGCTACTGCCTATATACAGACTAGAAATCACTGGCCACTTTAATAATGTTTTCATATCTTGTATTACTCGTCTCATATGTATATACTATATTCTATACTATTCTACTGTATCTTAGTCCAGTGCCGCTCTGACATCGCTCATCCATACATGTATACTGTATATTCTTAATTCCTTCCTTACTTAGATGTATGTGTATTTGGGTACATGTTGTGAAACTGTTAGATATTACTTGTTAGATATTACTGTACTGTCGGATCTAGAAGCACAAGCATTTCGCTACACCCGCTTAACAAGTGTATGTGACCAATAAAATTTGATTCATTTGATTAGATTTATGCTAACCAAGCCTCATCAATGCTCTCCTACAATGGTAACATGCAGTATCATATGTAAGGTCTTCAGTTTGAGGAACGTTTCGAACATGGCCAAATATGAATCATTATCAATCAATATTAATGAATCTAATTCATCTTCCCATAGGCTGTCCTTTCACAGTGCCAACCAGCCCAAGGATGGGAGTCTGAAATGCTTTCATTACATTCACCCTCAACTTTCCATCCCAACCCTCCCTCTCTTTCTTCTACTGCCCGGGTGGCGGTGTCCGTCTGTCCTCCATTTTGCAGGTTTACATTGGAGTCATTTAGCAGACACTCTTATCCAGAGCAACTTACAGTAGTGAGTGCATCCGCAGGAATCAAACTCGCAACCCTAGCGTTGCAAGCGCCATGCTCCGCGCTACACGGGTGTGAGTGCGACCACGTAGGTCGGACTGCATGGAATCCCAGATCTACAAATCACTGTGCTTCCCAAACAACTTCTCGTTACGTGATCAATATCAGCGATTCTGTGCCTCGCCCTCAAACTGATCCCCTCAAACACTTTGGAACAGGGCTGAGCTGCAGGCTTGAGTTACAGTATAAGATGAGAGAGGAGTAGCGGTGGAGTACATTAGCAGTGGTGGCAGTGGTGGCACAGGAACCAGTGTGGAGCAAAACGCCGCAGTACAGAACCCAATCTCTCCAAGTAGGTCACAGGCGGGGGGGGGGGGGGGGGATACAGATATGAAAGAGAAGCAGAGCGAGAGAGAGGGAGGGAGGGAGGACCAGAGAGCTTCTCGCCCTCTCTCTCTCACTCTCCGCCTCTCTCTCTGACTCAAAATGATCTTTCTGGGGAATAGGGGGGCACTACCCACTCTAACTATCCCATGCAGGGATACTGGACTGGTATTATCTTGAAATAGGTGATACCGCTGGTATTATCAGGGAGGAGGGCTGTCAGAGGAGGGGAAGCCATGTCATTCTGTATAGCCAACAATCGTGGTTTAGGCTTATTTTGGTTCTGTGAGCTTGTGTGGCCTACCGCCGTTGTTGCTGCTAGACGTTTCCACTTCACGATAACAGCACTTACAGTTGACCGGGGGCAGCTCTAGCAGGGCAGAAATGTGACAAACTGACTTGATGGAATGGTGGCATCCTATGCCACGTTGAAAGTCACTGAGCTCTTCAGTAAGGCCATTCTACTGACAATGTTTGTCTATGGAGATTGCATGGCTATGTGCTCGATTTTATACACCTGTCAGCAACGGGTGTGGCTGAAATAGCTGAATCCACTTATTTGAAGGGGTGTCCAAATACTTTTGTATATATAGTGTATGTTCTGCCCTGACACTCAGGTGTAGCACTGACATACATAAGCAAACACTGCAGACATATACACACTAACAGAGACATGGTGTACATAAGTGATGCGTGGTTTGACTTTACTTTGCGCTAAGCCCTGAAGCTTAGGCTTACGCACTAACTGTACGCACGCCAAATACATGCCAATTGCCAAATGCTTCTGGGAACTTGGGCTGAAAAAGTTAAGATCCACTAAGGCAAAAAGTTTAATTCAATAAGAGAAAAGCTGCAAAATGGAGAGTTGAAAATAAAGAGAAGGGAGGGCCTGAACAGTAGCCTAATGTTTGGGAAAGATTCGACAGTCACAAGACAGGGACGTCAAATATGGAACGTCAAGGGAACTGTACTGTTCAGATGGCTTTAATGGAATAGTAACTGAAATCTTGACAGTGACTGTAGGTCAATAACCTCTCACATAGCCTTAATATTAACTCCCGCTAAATTAAGCAGTTCTTGCAGTAAAATAATTCAACAAATGTACATTTTGACTCGGGAACGGAATTGGAGAGAATGAATGCATGGCAGGGAACGTCTATGAAGATGCTATCTTCTTTTAACATCATAAAAAGCTGCTAATATTTCAACCACATAAAATATGCATCCAAGGCGAACTGGAATCTTATCAGGAATATGTTGGGTCGTTTTCACATCTTTTATTTCCCTTAAAACCGGTCAAACTGATGTCATTTGAAATCTTTCAAGTTTTATTATTGCATTTTCTCCCTGGTTCACGTCGTCTGCGTGAGCGAAGCAGAGACGAAAGAGAAAACTTTACAGATGAAGTGTTCATTCTATCGATGTATGACAGAAGAGAAACTGCATGCATCTATAATTATAGACAAGCTCAATAATAGATAGGCCAAACATGATTCCGCCATCTCTGACTGTACGGCACATTTTCTATATTTGCGGGTTAGGGTCGAGTGCGGGCCTCAGATTCTCACTTTATCACATACAGTCAGTCGGTTGCGGACGGGTTATTAGCAATTGCGGGTGGGTGCGGGTCAACAGTTAGTTTACATAGACGTTTTTGTGTGTGAGGAGAGTGGGGCTTGTGTGTGTGTGTGTGTGTGTGTGTGTGTCTGTGTGTGTGTGTGTGTGTGTGTGTGTGTGTGTGTGTGTGTGTGTGTGTGTGTGTGTGTGTGTGTGTGTGTAGTTACCTGAGCACACTTCCTGGTAGTTGGGGTTGGGTGTGTGTCCCCCTGCGTAGCCCACATGGGTAGAGAACACCCCCGACTTCTGCCAGAAGCGCTTTTCAGGTCCCCAGAAACAGCCCATACCTGGCCCAGAGAGAGACATACATAGAGATGATCTAAGGTCAGTTTGACATGGTTTTACCTCATAGTCAAGGTTAGGATTTGTGGAGGATAAACTAATCCTAGATTATCAAAAACAGATACTCTATCAATACTACTGTGTTCCTCCATATAATACTACTACTATAGTATAATACTGATACTATTGTTTATAAGACTGCAATATGACCACAGCTGATGAGAACCAATGAAAAGTGAAAGTAGTCATCAGCGGTAGCGGTCATTTGAAAGAGATTGAGGCTTACCAAACATGATGGTCTCCATGCCCTCTGGAAACGGCTCAACTGTGGGGTTGCCATTGACAGCATGCTTCTCTATGGGGGGGGGGGGGGGGGGGGGGGGGAGAGAAAGAGAGAGAGAGAGAGAGAGAAATGACAGTCAATATCTTGGTGTATAAAATGCTTTGTGCAATTCAATGAAAATGACGACGACCGACGATGACAGATTAGACCATCAACATCACAGCATCATATCCCTAACCAGTGAGTGGCGATATCAACATGTCGTTGTGAGAGTATGTGTGTGCCTCCTACTGCTTAACAGCAGTGCAAGGAGGTCAGGAGGGCAAAAGTCACCACAGCGTAGCGGGGTAAAGTGGCACTAGTCAGTCGATGTCCCAGTAAAATCTCGCCCTCCCTCCCCTCTCCTCCTCCTCCTCCTCTCCCCAGGTAAACTGAAATGGTAGCATGCTGGATGGGTCGGATTAACGACAGCTTTGGGAAGCCGGCCTGTTCTTGCTAAGCGGGATCAGACCTGGGTGGCTCTAGTGTTGGAAGACACTTACAAGATTAAATTGTTCTGACCCCCATTCCTCCCCCACCCTCCCCCACCCTTCCCTACCCTCCCCTACTCCAAACCAACCAGCAGCCATTTCTGTCGAGGGCAAGGGTTTAGGGTTTACCCCACCATCTGGGGCTAAACAACGAGGTCAAAAGGTGGAAGATGCACTCTCTTTGTATGACCCTGGTGGCATGGTGGAACTAGCTGTCGTGCCAAGCTGTGCCCCCTGTTATGCAGTACTGAATAGAACCTGAAAAAAAACAGTTATATGCTAAATATACGAAGTGGTTGTGGGGGCGGTGTGTCGGTGCCAACTGTGCTGATATGGATGGAATAGACGGAATGGAATTAAAACGCTAAAACAGAAAGAATAACCAGCACACAGATTAGCGCTAAGACGACTGAGGTGACTTAGTGTGTAAATCTCTCACAGAGCCAGGCTGGTTTACACTGCTTCACAGACTAATATTAGTTTGTGGATGAGCGGCTGTGAATGTGTGCGCACACATGCAAGCACACACAGGCCGTCATTGTAAATAAGAATTTGTTCTTAACTGACTTGCCTAGTTAAATAAAGGTTATAAAAAAATAATTTAAAAAATAGAACACACACCAGAGTGCAATGGGGGAGTTTGCTTTTGGTCAGTGACAAATCTGGGTGAATTTGACAGCCTGTCACTGTCAATTAGGGAAATATCATATAATAGATATGACGGATGTAATTGTGATACTAAAGTCCAACACAATGGATAGCTTGGCTTGTAATTTCAGACTTCTGATGAAATTACTAGTGACCTAAAGGCATACAGCAGTATCGCATTATTATCAAACAGCAGTATCGCATTATTATCAAACAGAATTATCGCATTATTATCAAACAGAATTATCGCATTATTATCAAACAGCAGTATCGCATTATTATCAAACAGCAGTATCGCATTATTATCAAACAGAATTATCGCATTATTATCAAACAGCAGTATCGCATTATTATCAAACAGAATTATCGCATTATTATCAAACAGCAGTATCGCATTATTATCAAACAGCAGTATCGCATTATTATCAAACAGCAGTATCGCATTATTATCAAACAGCAGTATCGCATTATTATCAAACATAATTATCGCATTATTATC
Source organism: Thymallus thymallus (assembly GCA_023634145.1). Lineage (NCBI taxonomy): Eukaryota > Metazoa > Chordata > Actinopteri > Salmoniformes > Salmonidae > Thymallus > Thymallus thymallus. Next base: position 33,187,018 of record CM042405.1, read on the forward strand.
AAACAGCAGTATCGCATTATTATCAAACAGCAGTATCGCATTATTATCAAACAGCCGTATCGCATTATTATCAAACAGCAGTATCGCATTATTATCAAACAGCAGTATCGCATTATTATCAAACAGAATTATCGCATTATTATCAAACAGCAGTCTCGCATTATTATCAAACAGAATTATCGCATTATTATCAAACAGCAGTATCGCATTATTATCAAACAGCAGTATCGCATTATTATCAAACAGCAGTATCGCATTATTATCAAACAGCAGTATCGCATTATTATCAAACAGCAGTATAGCATTATTATCAAACAGCAGTATCGCATTATTATCAAACAGCAGTATCGCATTATTATCAAACAGCAGTATCGCATTATTATCAAACAGCAGTATCGCATTATTATCAAACAGCAGTATCGCATTATTATCAAACAGCAGTATCGCATTATTATCAAACAGAATTATCGCATTATTATCAAATAGAATTATCGCATTATTATCAAATAGAATTATCGCATTATTATCAAACAGCAGTATCGCATTATTATCAAACAGCAGTATAGCATTATTATCAAACAGCAGTATCGCATTATTATCAAACAGCAGTATCGCATTAATATCAAACAGCAGTATCGCATTATTATCAAACAGTAGTATCGCATTATTATCAAACAGCAGTATCGCATTATTATCAAACAGCAGTATCGCATTATTATCAAACAGCAGTATCGCATTATTATCAAACAGCAGTATCGCATTATTATCAAACAGCAGTATCGCATTATTATCAAACAGCAGTATCGCATTATTATCAAACAGCAGTATTGCATTATTATCAAACAGCAGTATCGCATTATTATCAAACAGCAGTATCGCATTATTATCAAACAGAATTATCGCATTATTATCAAACAGCAGTATAGCATTATTATCAAACAGCAGTATAGCATTATTATCAAACAGAATTATCGCATTATTATCAAACAGCAGTATAGCATTATTATCAAACAGCAGTATCGCATTATTATCAAACAGAATTATCGCATTATTATCAAACAGCAGTATAGCATTATTATCAAACAGCAGTATCGCATTATTATCAAACAGAATTATCGCATTATTATCAAACAGCAGTATAGCATTATTATCAAACAGCAGTATCGCATTATTATCAAACAGAATTATCGCATTATTATCAAACAGCAGTACAGCATTATTATCAAACAGAATTATTGCATTATTATCAAACAGCAGTATAGCATTATTATCAAACAGCAGTATCGCATTATTATCAAACAGCAGTATAGCATTATTATCAAACAGCAGTATCGCATTATTATCAAACAGCAGTATCGCATTATTATCAAACAGCAGTATCGCATTATTATCAAACAGAATTATCGCATTATTATCAAACAGCAGTATCGCATTATTATCAAACAGAATTATCGCATTATTATCAAACAGCAGTACAGCATTATTATCAAACAGAATTATCGCATTATTATCAAACAGCAGTATAGCATTATTATCAAACAGCAGTATCGCATTATTATCAAACAGCAGTATAGCATTATTATCAAACAGCAGTATCGCATTATTATCAAACAGCAGTATCGCATTATTATCAAACAGCAGTATCGCATTATTATCAAACAGAATTATCGCATTATTATCAAACAGCAGTATCGCATTATTATCAAACAGCAGTATCGCATTATTATCAAACAGCAGTATCGCATTATTATCAAACAGCAGTATCGCATTATTATCAAACAGCAGTATCGCATTATTATCAAACAGAATTATCGCATTATTATCAAACAGCAGTATAGCATTATTATCAAACAGAATTATCGCATTATTATCAAACAGCAGTATAGCATTATTATCAAACAGCAGTATCGCATTATTATCAAACAGAATTATCGCATTATTATCAAACAGCAGTATAGCATTATTATCAAACAGCAGTATCGCATTATTATCAAACAGAATTATCCCATTATTATCAAACAGCAGTATAGCATTATTATCAAACAGCAGTATCGCATTATTATCAAACAGAATTATCGCATTATTATCAAACAGCAGTACAGCATTATTATCAAACAGAATTATCGCATTATTATCAAACAGCAGTATAGCATTATTATCAAACAGCAGTATCGCATTATTATCAAACAGCAGTATAGCATTATTATCAAACAGCAGTATCGCATTATTATCAAACAGCAGTATCGCATTATTATCAAACAGCAGTATCGCATTATTATCAAACAGAATTATCGCATTATTATCAAACAGCAGTATCGCATTATTATAAAACAGCAGTATCGCATTATTATCAAACAGCAGTATCGCATTATTATCAAACAGCAGTATAGCATTATTATCAAACAGAATTATCGCATTATTACAAGAAGGAAATGAGTGGAGGAATAAGTGGAGAGAATACAGAGAAAGGAGTGGGAGGAGGAGGAGTAGGAGGAGGAGGAGTAGGAGGAGAACGAGGAGGAGTAGGAGTAGGAGAACGAGGAGGAGTAGGAGGAGAACGAGGAGGAGTAGGAGGAGAACGAAGAGGAGTAGGAGTAGGAGAACGAGGAGGAGTAGGAGTAGGAGAACGAGGAGGAGTAGGAGGAAGAGTAGGAGTAGGAGAACGAGGAGGAGTAGGAGGAGAACGAGGAGGATTAGGAGGAGAACGAGGAGGAGTAGGAGGAAGAGTAGGAGTAGGAGAACGAGGAGGAGTAGGAGGAGAACGAGGAGGAGTAGGAGGAGAACGAGGAGGAGTAGGAGGAAGAGTAGGAGTAGGAGAACGAGGAGGAGTAGGAGGAGAACGAGGAGGAGTAGGAGGAGAACGAGGAGGAGTAGGAGGAAGAATAGGAGTAGGAGAACGAGGAGGAGTAGGAGTAGGAGAACGAGGAAGAGTAGGAGGAGAACGAGGAGGAGTAGGAGGAGAACGAGGAGGAGTAGGAGGAAGAGTAGGAGTAGGAGAACGAGGAGGAGAACGAGGAGAACGAGGAGGAGTAGGAGGAAGAGTAGGAGTAGGAGTAGGAGAACGAGGAGGAGTAGGAGAACGAGGGGGAGAAGGAGGAGTAGGAGTAGGAGGAGAACGAGGAAGAGTAGGAGGAGAACGAGGAGGAGTAGGAGGAAGAGTAGGAGGAAGAGTAGGAGTAGGAGTAGGAGAACGAGGAGGAGTAGGAGGAAGAGTAGGAGTAGGAGAACGAGGAAGAGTAGGAGTGGGAGGAGTAGGAGAACGAGGAAGAGTAGGAGTAGGAGAACGAGGAAGAGTAGGAGTAGGAGAACGAGGAGGAGTAGGAGGAGAACGAGGAAGAGTAGGAGTAGGAGGAGAACGAGGAAGAGTAGGAGTAGGAGAACGAGGAAGAGTAGGAGTGGGAGGAGTAGGAGAACGAGGAAGAGTAGGAGTGGGAGGAGTAGGAGAACGAGGAAGAGTAGGAGTGGGAGTAGGAGGAGAACGAGAAGGAGTGTAGGATGCCAAACGCTAAAAAAGAGAAAATAAAATCGCCAGGGAGAAGCAACAGATGACCGTGGCAGAGGGATGGATGGCGAGATTCTTTTGGCTTCCGAAGCCGCCATGCCTTTGGGCAGCAGATGAACGCACTGGCACGGGCGCCCGGTCCAAAAAGCGAACGGGTCGAAAAAACAAACAAACAAGAAAAAATAAATAATAAAAAAAGATGCAAAAACCGAGAAGGCCAAGAACACGCCGACACATAACGGTCGTCAACAGAACCTCGCTCAGCGCCAAAATCTCTCTCTCTCTCTTCTCTCATTCTCCCTCCCTCTCTGTGTTCCTGCCATTCTCCTGCCATCTCTCTCTTCACACCCCCTCCTCTCCTCCCACCATGTTCCTATCATCAGTCTCTCTCTCCCCTACACACATACAGTACCCACACACACACAAGAAAGCTACATCTCCTTGGAGCACACACACCAACCTCTGCTGTGGGTATTTCTCCCATGGAGCCCTGGCAGAGGTCCAGACGGTTCCAGGATGGCTCTTTTCACTGAGCCCAGTCCCCCCCGCCAATGCCAGCGGGTGCCTTTGCCAACAACACCCCACCTTACAAATAGCACCGAGGAGGCAAAAGAACTGGCTGGATATGCCAGCAATGGAGAGGAGGGAGTGAAAAGAAAGAAGGGAGGGTGATGGTGAGCTTACAAAAGGATACAACGTGTGAAAAATGTTTTTTGTGTGACTTGAATGAAATATGGGCGTTTTCTTTGTCCTTTGTTTTTGGAAGAAATTGAAACGCGACCTATGGTCAAACCGTAAAGCTGTAGCAATCAGAATTTGGACAGCTTTTGCTGGCTCATTTGGTTTTTAATTGTGGTGGTAGAAATAAAACAACTCCGCAAACCATCGGCTACCACGTTCGGTCAAAACCTGCTTTAGCCAGCCTCTCCTTCGGTCATGGTAGGGCTAACTTTGCTCTTTTGCCACCAGATAATAGTTCCAGTTCCGTTACCGAACTGGCATTTTCCTTCGTTACCCTTTCGTGCCACTGTGACATTCCTGCGTTTTTCGTCCGCGGAAACAGATTCCTGACGCACACGTAAATGTGAGAGAATCCAGGTTCCCGGGAATCCAGGATTCCATGCCAATGCTGTGATGAAGAGGTTGCATTCCAGACTGTTAACTTCTCCCAAGTGGCATTCTCTCTCTCTCTCTCTCTCTCTCTCTGTCTCTCTCTCTCTGTCTCTCTCTGTCTCTCTCTGTCTCTCTCTGTCTCTCCTCACACAGGCTGGCAGACAGTCCAGCACGAGGCGGAGGTTGGTGCTTTCTACTGGTGCCAACTACCCTCTACTGCACCGCAAAGCATCATGGGATGATAAGTCGGGATGAGGCGAAGCAGGGCGTTGTGGGGAGAGGTAGGTGGGGTGGGGCAATATGGTGGTGGTGGTCTGTAGTTTTAGAACTACTGGAAAGAAGAGGTGAGTGAAGCATACAGTACATGGCATATTCAATGCTTTTTCATTTGGAGTGTTGTGGCTGTGAGTAAGAATAGTCATTGGTATATCTACACGGTCAGCATATTTGAAATAGTTTCAAAAAGCTATTTGAAAACGGGTAGAGAAACATTAGTAGAGAAGCATTAAAAGTGACGACTTTCGCTAGCTCAGCCAATGGCGAGACAGCATTAAGTGGGAAAACCAGGGTCGTGGGCAAGTTTGTGCTAACGTTTATTCAGTGTGGGAGAAGGGGAGACCACGGACCGTCAGAACATTCATCCCCCATGCTTCCCATACAAAGTGTATCCTAGCAACCATTTCCGGTTGCTATGGAGAGGACCCCCACCCCCACCACCACCCCCCCCACCCGATTGATCTTGACTGCTACAGTCAGCAAGATGGAGCTGCTACAGAATACTGAGGAAAGGACAAGTACACTGGGCTACAGCGAAAACCAGAGAGCAAACCGTGTAAAGGTAAAAACCTGTCGATGTGTCCTTGAGCAAGGCACTTAACCCTAATTTGCTCCAGGGGCGCCATACCCTGTAGGTAAGCCGTCATTGTAAATAAGAATGTGTTCTTAACTGACTTGCCTAGTTAAATAAATGTTAAAAAAAATATATATATATATATTTTAAATATAAGGTAGCCTCTATTCCAAAACAGAAACATGTGGATTCTTCCAGTCATTCCCTCTGCTGTCTGTCATCTGAAGCTAAGCAGGCTTGGGGCCTGGTCAGAAACTGGGAGACCACCTGGGACACTGAGTAGAGACTGGGTCATATCAGGGATACTGACACCATGTACAGTATGAAACATGACTTCCCTGCATTGACAGGCCAGATGTTGGTCAATAGCCTACATCAGAGAAGTAACATTAAAAGTTCCTTTCAAAGAACGGTTAGGCAAGTGTGGCAACACAAAGTGTGTAGAAATTCACACCACTATAGCCTATGTGCACTTCATTCCATGAAGGCCCCAGGTTAAAGTCTGACCTAGGATAGTAGTGACTAGGGTTGCACGTTTTTGGGAATATTCAGTGGGAATTAACAGGAATACATGGGAATTACGGAAATATATACAAATTAATATTAATACCATTTAAATGTAGATGTTTTTTTGCATTGGATATATTTACAATATCATATGGAGACAGAAACATAAACCTTGTATGTTGTATTTCAGAACTGCAGTTTCCTCTGCTTGGAGCAACAGTGAAGTGGGGAGGGCAGTCCGGATTTCTTCTCTTACATCTGCAAGCAGAGTCTGAACATCAGACAGGATGGCATTGTCTCCCTCAATCCATGCAAAGGTTTCAGGAGTTTCAGGCTGCTTACCACTCTCTCCCAAAATACATCATCCAGGAGGATCCTCTTGATGGGGCTGTCCATATCGGCAGACAGGAATATGGCCATTTCTTGGAGAGACTCCTTCCCCTCCAGGAGACTGTCAAACATGATGACAACACCACCCCAACGGGTGTTGCTGGGCAGCTTCAATGTGATGCTCTTATTCTTCTCACTTTGCTTGGTGAGGTAGATTGCTGCTATAAGTTGATGACTCTTCACATACCTAACCATTTCCTTGGCTCTCTTGTAGAGTGTATCCATTGTTTTCAGTGCCATGATGTCCTTGAGGAGCAGATTCAATGCATGAGCAGCACAGCGAATGGGTGTGGTGTGAGGGTAGGAATCCTCCACTTTAGACCAAGCATGTTCGCAGCATTGTCTGTCACCAGTGCAAATATCTTCTGTGGTCCAAGGTCATTGATGACTGCCTTCAGCTCATCTGCAATGTAGAGACTGGTGTGTCTGTTGTCCCTTGTGTCTGTGCTCTTGTAGAATACTGGTTGAGGGGTGGAGATGATGTAGTTAATTATTCCTTGCCCACAAACATTCAACCACCCATCAGAGATGATTGCAATACAGTCTGCTTTCTCTATGATTTGCTTGACCTGAAACTCTGTTGAACTCTGCATCCAGCAAATGAGTAGATAAAGCATGTCTGGTTGGAGGGGTGTATGCTGGGTGAAGAACATTCAGAAATCTCTTCCAATACACATTGCCTGTGAGCATCAGAGGTCTACCAGTTGCATACAAAGCTCAAGCAAGACATTCATCAGCCTTTCTCTGACTACGTTCCTCCATTGAGTCAAAGAAACTTCTGATTCCAGGAGGACCATGAGCTGTTGCTATCGATAAGGTGTCTGATTCATCATTTTCACCTCAAATAGAAGTAGAGGGACTTTTGTCAGAGATTGCTTGTCGTGAGCGCTGAGGGAACTTTATGCACTTGGCCAGATGATTCTGCATCTTTTTTGCATTCTTCACATATGATTTGGCACAGTATTTGCAAATGTACACAGCTTTTCCTTCTACATTAGCTGCAGTGAAATGTCTCCAAACATCAGATAGTGCCTGTGGCATTTTCCTGTAAAAAACCCAAATACAATTCCATGTACAGATAAATAGTTAAGCAGTTAGATTAAACAACTCCTTTGTAAGATACCTTTTTTTTTATGAAACATGTATGCAAACAGGTGAATTAACACTCAGTTAGCATGCTCAAGCAAGCTAAAACCCCAACATGGTAGCAAAAACTAACTAGCAGAAATTGTTAACAAGTTAGAAATTATTTAAACACACTTTGCTGTAGGCTACTATTTACTAGTTAACAAAAAATCATGTATGTCATATAAAATATATTCACCCCGCCCAGTATTGTAATCAAAACTTACTAGAAAGCATGTAGTCCTTGGCTCAGACAGTGTAGTAGTGTGGGCTCAATAGCATCTCATTAGTGTGCAAGATCTTGAGAATCAGCTGTACATGTGATGGAAGAATGCACTGTGCATGCAGAGGGTTGCAATTCCATTGAATTGGGGATAGTTTTAACAAAATATGCCACAAGATCTAGAATTGCCTTATGTGTATCCCACAAAAAAGGTTCACTGTTATAAGCTAACTTTTTGGATGAATTTAAGCAAAATTCCCCAAATTCCAGGACTTAACTTCCCATGGAAAATTTCCAGAAATTTAATGGAAAGTTTCCCACCCTTTGCAACCCTAGTAGTGACACCCTGTCTGTCCATCCTAATGCTAGGTGTTTCTGGTTGCCTACAGGGAACAAGACCACGATTAGGATATATTCTGAGGATTGAACCATCAACCATGGATAAATCTCATGCAGTACATGCAAAGCATCTGAGCTACAAGCCTTGAGCTTATATTCATAAAGGTTCTCAGAGTAGGTGCTGATCTAGGACCAGTTGTGCCTTTTAAATCCTAATGAATATGATTACATGGACATGGGGACCTGATCATAGATTAGCGCTCTTACCCTGAGACGCTTTGTGTAAACAGGCCCTGACATGTTTAAGACCAGGTTGGACAGGAACAGGGCGTCCTTCTCTCAGTCCCCCCCCCCACACACACGGTGACTAGGGGAAGAACAGATTTCCGCCATGCGGTCTCCAAGCTGCTCCGACAGACGTCCCGGGAATTTACGACAGGGCGGAGCTTCTCATGCGCATAATGCACAGATGGGCCCCTGGACGCTGCAGTGGGCTGCAGAGCTACCCAGAATGCTTTGGGTGTGGTGCTCAAGGCCATGCAATAAGCAGCTAGTTGGCAGGGGGGCTGAGGTGTGTGTGTGTTTGGGGGGGGTGTACTTCAAAATCATCCTCTTTGCAATCTCAGGATGGATGACGCATTGAATAATCAATGCCAACAATCTGATATGTCACATTGTGTTCAGACTTATGTGGTTGGAATCTTGAAATTGGTAATTATGCGTATTACAAACACAAGTTACATAAACAGTTAGAGACCATCCAAGCACATACTCTCATAAGCATTAAACTCACTCAAATTATCTAAAATGAAATAATAATAATACACCAACAGTGGAGGGGAAAGTTTGCAAAGGCTACTTTGTCAAAAAAATATGTTGTCCATTCTGACAGAGACCAAATCAAACGATTTGATCTGATGGCAAACTATGTGCATGATAAAGTGATACTGTAAATAGTTTGGGATAACTTTGGATATGACTAATGACCTTACGTCACAAAACTAGGATCAGGACCACCTCTCATTGGTTAAACCCATATGCCTATGGTTGAACCAGAGAGGTGAATACCCATATATTAACTTATACACGTCATATGACAATCATGGAAAACAAACCAGTGTGTGCATCGTCATCTGACTTTCCTGTGCCCGGAGGACTTGTAAACAAACATCTTCTGTGGCACGAGGTAGTTTTACGAGAGAGACGTGATTTCATTTACCTGCCACGACAATTTTTTCCTCCCTTCCTTTCAGAGCGCGGTCTTTGGTGGGCATGGCTGTTGTGTCTGCCATGTCTGCGACAGCGAGTGACGCAATGAAAAGAAGGTGCCAAGCGACAAGTATTTGTGCTTTAGCGGATAACAGTAAACATAGCTTCTTCTGTACTTTGACAGTCTCCATTGCGCTGCGTCGCGCCGCTGTTGCGTTGGGATATGGGAGGAGTAAGACGACAGCGAATGGCCAGCGAAATGAATATTCAACGTGCGTGCGGGACGTCGTGCACTGAATAATAACTAGGCAGGGTTTAATATGACTTTGGCACAAAAGCCTACAGTGCAGTGTGTGCGTGAAATAAATTAAATTGAAATAAATATCCACATTAAGAATGCCGTTCAGCATGCAAATTAGCTTTTCACCATCCTCCATCGTTCATTCTGCGGGTTAGTTCAGGGCGGTGCATCTGTTTTAAATGCAGCAAAGGGCAAAGGCAGATTCGATTTGTTTTCTTTGGTAATTTCCAATCAAGTAATTAATGTGTTTTATGTTTGGGTTTAATCTTGATAATTATTTCACCAATCTCCTAAACAAAATGGCACAAACATTTGCATGAGTGATGGTTCTTGGTGAATATGGGAGGATTCACAGACAAGGGAATTAAATATTTGAAACAAAAGGAAAATGGTTGAGCATTCAAATCTGGAAAATGTTGTGTCTGCAGAGCAATAATTGACCTAAACTTTAAACAGTGGAAGAAAATGCATGCTTATTAAATTCTTATTGCTCCAGTGCCGGTACCTGTGTAAAGTGTAAAGTGAATTGGGTTACCGGTAAATATAAATCCCTTTGTAACAAACTAGTTATAACATGATCTCCATTTTGTGGATGATGATATGGCCACTTTGATGTTCCTACTAGGCACACATTTCAATGAAATTACATTGTACCAACGTGGAATAGAAGTCTGTGCCCAGTGGTTTTCGCTCAAAAACAAGGGGATATTGGGTAAGGGAAAGGGTGTGTGGTCCCTCCCTGCTCACCGAAACTGAGGAGGAAAAGGCCACCCTTCTTATTTTGAGCTCCGAAACTGTAGTATGTATTTTGAGATGGGACACTTTGTCAATAACAAGCTTGCCATACATTTTGCTGGAATAAACTTTTATATGACAAGGTTTCGAAAGTGTTCCACAGGGATGCTGGTCCAATGTATGTGTCAAGTTGGCAGGATGTCCTTTGGGTGATGGACCATTCTTGATACACATGGAAAACTGTTGAGCGTGATAAACCCAGCAGTGTTGCTGTTCGTGACACACTCTAACCTGTGCGCCTGGCACCTACTACCGTACCCCGTCCAAAGGCACTTCAATATTTTGTCTTGCCCATTCAACCTCTGAATGGCACACATATACAATCCAAATAAATCAAATCAAATCAAATTGTATTTGTCACATACACATATTTAGCATATGTTATGCTTGTGTTTCTAGCTCCAACAGTGCAGTAGTATCTAACAAATCACATATACAAATCTAAAAGTAAAAGAATGGAATGAAGAAATGTATAAATATTAGGACGAGCAATGTTGGAGTGGCATTGACTAAAATACAGTACAATAGAATACAGTTTATACATATGAGATGAGTAAAGCAGTATGTAAACATTATTAAAGTGACTAGTGTTCCATTATTAAAGTGGCCAGTGATTCCATGTCTATGTATAAAGGGCAGCAGGCTCTAAGGTGCAGGGTTGAGTAGCTGGGTGGAAGACGCCTAGTGATGGCTATTTAACAGTCTGATGGCCTTGAAATAGAAGCTGTTTTTCAGTCTCTCGGACCCAGCTTTGATGCACCTGTACTGACCTCGCCTTCTGGATGATAGCGGGGTGAACAGGCCATGACTCGGGTGGTTGATGTCCTTGATGATCTTTTTGGCCTTCCTATGATATCGGATGCTGTAGGTGTCCTGGAGGGTAGGCAGTGTGCCTCCGGTGATGCGTTGGGCAGACCGTACCACCCTCTGGAGTACCAGGTAGTGATGCTCTCAATTGTGCATCTGTAAAAGTTTCAGAGGTTCTTAGGGGCCAAGCCAAAACCTTCTCTACTGCTGTCCCTTCAAGGTGGATAGGGGTGTGCTCCCTCGGCTGTTTCCTGAATTCCACAATCAGCTCAGCTGTTTTGTTGACGTTGAGGGAGAGATTATTTTCACCACTCCGCCAGGGCCCTCACCTCCTCCCTGTAGGCTGTCTCGTCATTGTTGGTAATCAGGCCTACTACTGTTGTATCGTCTGCAAACGTAATAATTGAGTCAATGGTGAACAGGGAGTACAGGAGGGGGCTGAGCACGCACCCTTGTGGGGCACCTGTGTTCAGGATCAGCAAAGTGGAGATACACCTGGGGGCGGCCCGTCAGGAAGTCCAGGACCCAGTTGTACAGGGAAGAGTTCAGACCCAGGGCCCCAAGGTTAATGATGAGCTTGGAGGGTACTATGGTGTTGAAGGCTGAGCTATAGTCAATGAACACCATTCTGACATACAGCTGAAGTCGGAAGTTTACATAAACTCAGTTTTTCACAATTCCTGACATTTAATCCTAGTAAAAAGTCCCTGTTTTAGGCCAGTTAGGATCACCAATTTATTTTAAGAATAATAGTAGAGAGAATTATTTATTTAAGCTTTTATTTCTTTCATCACATTACCAGTGGGCCAGAAGTTTACATACATTCAATTAGTATTTGGTAGAATTGCCTTTAAATTGTTTAACTTGGGTCAAACGTCTCGGGTAGCCTTCCACAAGCTTCCCACAATAAGTTGGGTGACTTTTGGCCCATTCCTCCTGACAGAACTGGTGTAACTGAGTCAGGTTTGTAGGCCTCCTTGCTCGCACATGCTTTTTCAGTTCTGCCCACAAATTTTCTATAGGATTGAGGTCAGGACTTTGTGATGGCCACTCCAACACCTTGACTTTGTTGTCCTTAAACCATTTTGCCACAACTTTGGAAGTATGCTTGGGGTCATTGTCCGTTTGGAAGACCCATTTGCGACCAAGCTTTAACTTCCTGACTAATGTCTTGAGATGTTGCTTCAATATATCCACATAATTTTCCTTCCTCATGATGCCATCTATTTTGTGAAGTGCACCAGTCCCTCCTGCAGCAAAGCAACCCCACAACATGATGCTGCCACCCCCGTGCTTCACAGTTGGGAAGGTGTTCTTCGGCTTTCAAGCCTCCCCCTTTTTCCTCCAAACATAACGATGGTCATTATTGCCAAACAGTTCTATTTTTGATTCATCAGACCAGAGGACGTTTCTCCAAAAATAAAATGTCTTTGTCCCCATGTGCAGTTGCAAACCGTAGTCTGGCTTTTTTATGGCGGTTTTGTAACAGTGGCTTCTTCCTTGCTGAGCGGTCTTTCAGGTTATGTTGATATAGGACTAGTTTTACTGTGGATATAGATACTTTTGTACCTGTTTCCTCTATCATCTTCACAAGGTCCTTTGCTGTTGTTCTGGGATGGATTTGCACTTTTCGCATCAAAGTACGTTCATCTCTAGGAGACAGAAGGTGTCTCCTTCCTGATGGGTATGACGACTGCGTGATCCCAGGGTGTTTATACTTGCGTCCTATTGTTTGTACAGATGAATGTGGTACCTTCAGGCGTTTGTAAATTGCTCCCAAGGATGAACCAGACTTGTGGATGTCTAAAAAATTATTCTGAGGTCTTGGCTGATTTCTTTTGATTTTTCCATGATGTTGAGCAAAGAGGCATTGAGTTTGAAGGTAGGCCTTGAAATACATCCACAGGTACACCTCCAATTGACTCAAATTATATCGATTAGCCTATCAGAAGCTTCTAAAGCCATGAAATCATTTTCTGGAATTTTCCAAGCTGTTTAAAGGCACAGTCAACTTAGTGACCCAACTTCTGACCCACTGGAATTGTGATATAGTGAATTATAAGTGAAATAATCTGTAAACAATTGTTGGAAGAATTACTTGTGTCATGCACAAAGTAGATGTCCTAACCGACTTGCCAAAACTATAGTTTGTTGACAAGAAATCTGTGTGGTTGAAAAATGAGTTTTAATGACTTCAACCTAAATGTATGTAAACTGCAGACTTCAACTGTAGGTATTTATCTTGTCCAGATGGGATAGGGCAGTGTGCAGTGCAATGTCGATTGCATTATCTGTGGATTTATTGGGGCAGTAAGCTGTGGGTCTAGGGTGTCAGGTAAGGTGGAGGTGATATGGTCCTTAACTATCCTCTCAAAGCACTTCATGATGACAGAAGTGAGTGCTACGTGGCGATAGTAATTTAGTTCAGTTACCTCTGCTTTCTTGGGGACAGCAGACTGGGATAGGGAGAGATTGAATATGTCCGTCTCAATTGTCTCAAGGCTTAAAAATCCTTCTTTAACCTGTCTCCTCCCCTTCATCTACACTGATTTAAATGGATTTAACAAGTGACATCAATAAGGGATCATAGCTTTCACCTGGATTCACCTGGTCTGTCTATGTCATGGAAAGAGCCTAATGTTTTGTACATATGTAGCCTACTTATGTAAGCGAATCATATCACATATGATCTACATATATCAAAATGCTTATGGGAGAACAGAACATGTAGGAAGGCTATCCCTCATGTCCTCCACAAATAACATCACATCGCCCCTCTCCATAACTCTCTCTCTCTTTCTCTCTGTCTGCCACAGTAGATATTGAATCTCAATCCCCTGCGGAGGAGCTGAGGGGATCTGAGGGCTGCTCGGGGGGACTTTGCGATGCAAATGTGAGTTAATGACCTAAAGTGATGGGGAGAGAAGCGAAAGGTTCACAAGCCTGTTGATGCTGACTGATTGGAGCACTTGGAATGAAGGGCCAAAATGGAGGGGTGTTGTGTAGGAAAGGGAATCACAGAAGATAGCTGTGCCCTTGTGTTTTGAGCCCATTCCTGTGTCTGTCCTCATTTTTTTTGTTCCATGTTTTTCCTGACTCCGGAGAGATTTTGGTTAGTTGTTGTAGTGTGATTAGCTGTATGTATGTAATGGTTGCCATGTTCAAGTGGAATTGGCTGTATATGGAGAATAAAAGCCGTTGACCATGTGGCCATGAGTGGTTCGTATTCTATCAGAAGAAGAAATAGCTCGCTTGTTCCTAAGATCTGATCATGCTGATCAAACCGTTGATCTGTTTAACGGTGCATGGGTAACTGTGTGTGTGTGTGTGTGTGTGTGTGTGTGTGTGTGTGTGTGTGTGTGTGTGTGTGTGTGTGTGTCAGTGGTACCTTCCTTTAGAGTCAGCATTTATCAACCATGCGTGCATTTCATACAAAAATGTTTGGCGTGTGTATAGATTCTAGGATTTGCGTGCGCCACAAGTTATTGGGATTTCTCAAACTGTTGTATGCAACATGTAAGGGATAATCAACGAGGGGCTATGAGTTCTATGGAAAATAATGAACGACACGAAGTGGAACTGACCTTCCAAGGCCTAGCATTATTTTACAGAGAAAGCATAAAGCCCAGAGTTGATTAACACATTTCAACTCTTTTAACACATTTGCCACTAGAAATGTGTTCATTTGCCGGTAGAAATGTGTTCAACATCCACTGAAGTAGCCAGCAAATTTACTAGATTAATTGTCGTGGTAACCAAACAAACAGACTTGCTAGTTTAGCTAACCAAACCATCATTCCTAGCTTGCCATTATGAAAATCTAATTCAACAATGCCAATAATGTTTTCAATTTGACTTTTGCTTTCAAACGCAGCTCAAACATAGAACAGAGCTAACTATAGCCATTGAATTCTACCATGCAAATATACCGTGCTTTATTTAAGCATTATAAACCATGGCTAAGGGCTGTATCCAAAGTAATTAGCTGGTCACCAAATTAACTGGTTACCAAAGTAGTTAGAGCAGTAAAAACAAATGTTTTGTCATACCTGTGGTATACAGTCTGATATACCATGGCTGTCAGCCAATCAGCATTCAGGGCTCGAACCACCCAGTTTTTAAAGGGAAATAATGCACGCTCTAGAATGCCCTTCAAGTCAATCAGAAAAAAGTATTCAACAAGACGAGCGCTAAAACCCTGCCTGGAAAACGGCCTCCATGCTTTATGATTTGGACATTTTGGAACTGGGCCAGGTCTGTTTCTTGATTACCTTTCTGTAGCGGTGTGGGCAGAATATTTTAATCTTTTGAAGTTACTTTTTTAAACAAAAAACGCATGCCGGCTATAGCAAGTGCCAAATACTGGCCGCACATTCTGCATGATTGATTGTCTATTCAAACAATTTAAAAGTAAACGCTACAGCCCACACTATGCAAAATAATGATTGTCGTTTGTCAATGGCTGTCTATCTCCTGTCTTGGTATAGGCTCTTACTGTAGATGAAATAGGCTATGATGGGGCACTCCTATCTCACAGCAATACTGCAGCCTACCCATACTGTCTAGGCTTTTCAGGATGCTTGGCTATTGAATGAGTGATGGATAAATGCTATCCTAATATTTGTTGTGTAACAGGAATAAACCAGTCATGTCAGAAAATATGATTATGATTCAGGCCCATATAATAAAACCCAAAGAAACACATGTTACTATGTGGTCTCCTTACCCATGGAAAATGCAACTGTTTTATCATTAGGCATATGTTTTAATGTTTTATTAGCCTACCGTTATTATAATTCCGGAGCATCAAACTCCATCTCCATTTCCCTCAAAATAACAATATTTTCTTGCAATATTCAACCATGCATGGTCTGAGATTTTGCGTGGATATAAGCACATTTCCTCTGCAAGTTCAACATTGATAAATACCAACCTTTACGGGAATACTGGCGTACGCAAGGTTTATTTTTTGTACGCATGCAACTTTCATAAATGAGGTCCCAGGAGAGCAAAAAAAAAACACGGCAGCTGTTGTCAGTCAGAAGAAGCGGTTATGCAGACTACCAAATGACCTGGAATGAACAAACCCACTGAACTCTATGGTTCATCCATTCTGTTTGATTGCAGTGGTGGTTATATAAGTTGTAAAAAAAACCTAGCGTCTCATTCATTCAAAACCAGGTTTGGGGTTATGTGTGTGTGTGTGTGTGTGTGTGTGTGTGTGTGTGTGTGTGTGTGTGTGTGTGTGTGTGCATGGTTTGGGGCATTTGAATTAGTGTGTGTGGTGTTTGATACTTTGTGAGCATGCTTCCCCATAGTGAGATTACCTACAGTATGTGTCAGTCTAGTGTGCATCCAAATGGCCCCCTATTTCCTATATAGTGCACTACTTTTAACCACTACTGCCAGGCTTTAATCTTTGCCTCTTGACTCCACAACTGATTCTAATTAGCATTTGAAAAAGGCAGCAAACTGTTCGGCACTTTGGCGTAATTGTTGCTTTTGCTAGTCTCACACTGCTGAGGGCCTTCATTAAAATTATAAATCACCAATCATACCACCTCGCTGGCTGTTTCTAAAGAGCTCTCCTCTTCCTGGGCAGGTGGGATTGTGGCACGGTCGTCACCAACAAACAAAGGGACTGATTATGTCTGTGCTTAATAAAGTAATGTGACTCTCTGACAGAACGTTTCCTCTGCGGTGTCCTGGTGACATAGATGTGATTGGCAAAATACGCAAAGTTGATCCAATCAAAAACAATCAGTTACCCTGACACATGAGAATTTGGCCTATTTATTGCCTCAGGTGACCTGCTGACTTTATGTCTTTAAGGCCAGGGTTTTTTCCAGGTCACATTATGAGATCAAACACAGCCGTACGTCATCATGGCTCATTCTACTTGATGATACTGTATCTTCAAATTTCATAGAGGTCTTTAGGCTAGCCACAGAGAGAGAGAGAGAGAGAGAGAGAGAGAGAGAGAGAGAGAGAGAGAGAGAGACGCAAACCGGAAGTGACCTATGACAGAGTGTGAGAGAGACAGGAAGCTCTTTGAATGACACAATAGGTACAGAGGTGTGGTGGTATGCGTATGTGGAGTGGTGGAAGCAGGCGCAGGGAGGCAGGATACGGTTTCTGTTCATATTTTTTAATCTCAACCGAGAAAAATGACACGGACAAACAGACATCCAACACGAAAACAATCACAGACAAGAACCAGGGGGGAGCAGAGGGAATAAGACCAACATACAATTAGTGGAATGGGAACCAGGTGTGAATGGAACGGGACAAACGGAAACTGTGTCGTGGATCGGTGGTGGCTAGTATTCGGGTGACGTCGACCTTCTACGGCCGCCCGCCCTAGGGGACTCTGTCCAGGTCATGTGTAGTCTTAACTCTCACTTACAAGAAGTCAGTACATTCAGAAGTCGGTACGGAAATGTACAGATGTACAGTAGTGGCACAAGGTCACCTTGTAGGTGTGACACCCACGTGACATCTTACTGCCTGTTACATCATTGCTTTAAGTCAGGAGAGAGAGAGATAGTTAGAGAGAGAGGGAAAGGGAGAGGGAGGGAGGGAGGGAGGGAGGGAGGGAGGGAGGGAGGGAGGGAGGGAGGTGTATGGCGGATCAAGATCAGTATCCCTTACCAAGCAGCCTACAATCCAGCAAGTTACTTCTCACAGTTGTTCGATAATGGACTGCAAGCATTCATTTGTGCTCTGCGATTGTGTACAATGGCAATGGGACATAGCAGGTTACTATGGGCCTGCCTGTAGCTACAGAGAGGGGGAGAGCCCAGTGCCCCTCCCCAAACTCGAACCCAGTCGACCCGTGCTAAGAATGGCCCGGCTAAACCACTCTTGCCCTACATACACAGGGCAGATTACACCCTGTGCATAATCCCACAGACACCAGAGGCATGTGCCACTGTCACCACTCCTCACCCTGCTGCCTACACACACAAACAGAGACACACACAGAGACACACACACGGAAGCACACACGCACACACACCCACCATACACACATACATACCCCCCCAACCTCTCTTTCTTCCCTAGCAACTAACACCCCCCCCCAGATCCCTCGCCCTGGTTTTAACCCCATCATGACCACCTGGCACGGGCTGCCTTCCTACAGGCTGGTTTCCTCACCTAAACCCCATATGGAGCACCAGTCCAGGGATTAGGGTTAATCTGGACCTTGTGTCATCCAATATCCCATCCTTCCATCCCTCCATCCCTCCTCTCCCCATCCCTCCCTCCCTTTTGGAAAGAGGCTTTGGGTGAAATCCTTTTTAGTGACTCACTCCCCTCTCCTCACATAGACTCTGAGCCTGCTGTTAGGGTAAACTTTTCCTCCCAGGTCAAGCCAATCACTGTTCAGCTGACCCCCCCAGCCAAACCGCCAAACCGCCCAACCCCCAGTGCCCATTACCCATCCATCCTTCCATGCTCTCTCCGTGCGATCACCCCTGGGACAGAGAAACTTGCTAGGCCTGAGTAAGAAGAAGGAAGTGCACAGTGATGTGGATAGCAGAAAAGAGGAGAGGAGAGAGAGGGAGTTAAAAGACACCATATCGTTCTTTTTTGTATTTCGGAAATAAATTGCAAATTCACCCTGAAGCAGAGCTCCGCATTGAGTTAAAAGCCGGGGTGAGAGAGAGAACGAGAGAGAGAGAGAGAGAGAGAGAGAGAGAGAGAGAGAGAGAGCGAGAGAGAGAGAAAAATGTAGGCCAGTGTTTTTGTGTTCCATTCTTTAGTGGCAGAAGGAGAAATACACTTGAGCTTGAACACTCGTAGTAAAAAATGAGAGAATCTCTAAAGTGGAATCCCTGCAGAGAGGGGGAGACGAGAGTGTATCATAAATGACTAACGGGTTGGGCTCATCATACCGATGCAGCAAAACAGTAACAATCAAATGCAGTTGACACCAAATACATTCCTAATCAACCAGCTCAGTTGTTCATACAGTAGAGCTAGATAGTTTGTACAACTATCATTATTGAAAAGTAGGAAATGACACACACACATGGAATACTTTGAGAAAAAAGCAGAGCGAGGAGAAGGGTGAGTATGGATGGACAGAGAGAGATAGTTAATGGATAAAAATTATTTGCCGTCATGTGGAGTATGATTCCAATCCATCAGGGTGGACCGTGTCACCAGTGCCCTCCTCTCCTCCCCTCTCCTCTCCTCTTTTCTCCTCTCCTCTCCCATTTTCTCCTTTCCTCTCTCCTTTTCTCCTCTCCTCTCCTCTCCTCTTTTCTCCTCTTTTCTCCCCTTTTCTCCTCTACTCTCCTCTCCCCTTTTCTCCTCTCCTCTCCTCTCCCGTTTTCTCCTCTCCTCTCCCCTTTTCTCCTCTCCTCTCCTCTCCTCTTTTCTCCTCTTTTCTCCCCTTTTCTCCTCTACTCTCCTCTCCCCTTTTCTCCTCTCCTCTCCTCTCCCGTTTTCTCCTCTCCTCTCCCCTTTTCTCCTCTCCTCTCCTCTCCTCTCCTCTCCTCTCCTCTCCTCTCCCGTTTTCTCCTCTCCTCTACTCTTTTCTCCTCTACTCTTTTCTCCTCTACACTTTTCTCCTCTCCTCTTTTCTCCTCTACTCTTTTCTCCTCTCCTCTCCTCTCCTCTCCTCTCCTCTTTTCTCCTCTCCTCTCCTCTCCTCTACTCTTTTCTCCTCTCCTCTCCTCTCCTCTCCTCTACTCTCCTCTCCTCTTTTCTCCTCTCCTCTCCTCTCCTCTCCTCTTTTCTCCTCTACTCTTTTCTCCTCTCCTCTTTTCTCCTCTCCTCTCCTCTTTTCTCCTCTACCCTTTTCTCCTCTCCTCTCCTCTTTTCTCCTCTACCCTTTTCTCCTCTCCTCTCCTCTCCTCTCCTCTCCTCTTTTCTCCTCTCCTCTCCTCTTTTCTCCTCTACTCTTTTCTCCTCTACTCTTTTCTCCTCTCCTCTTTTCTCCTCTCCTCTCCTCTACTCTTTTCTCCTCTCCTCTTTTCTCCTCTACTCTTTTCTCCTCTCCTCTCCTCTTTTCTCCTCTACTCTTTTCTCCTCTCCTCTTTTCTCCTCTCCTCTTTTCTCCTCTACTCTTTTCTCCTCTCCTCCTTTCTCCTCTCCTCTCCTCTACTCTTTTCTCCTCTACTCTTTTCTCCTCTCCTCTTTTCTCCTCTCCTCTCCTCTACTCTTTTCTCCTCTCCTCTTTTCTCCTCTACTCTTTTCTCCTCTCTTCTCCTCTCCTCTCCTCTACTCATTTCTCCTCTCCTCTCCTCTCCTCTTTTCTCCTCTACTCTTTTCTCCTCTCCTCTTTTCTCCTCTACTCTTTTCTCCTCTCTTCTCCTCTCCTCTCCTCTACTCATTTCTCCTCTCCTCTCCTCTACTCTTTTCTCCTCTCCTCTCCTCTTTTCTCCTCTCCTCTTTTCTCCTCTCCTCTCCTCTCCTCTTTTCTCCTCTCCTCTTTTCTCCTCTACTCTTTTCTCCTCTCCTCTTTTCTCCTCTCCTCTCCTCTCCTCTCCTCTTTTCTCCTCTCCTCTCCTCTCCTCTCCTCTTTTCTCCTCTCCTCTTTTCTCCTCTACTCTTTTCTCCTCTACTCTTTTCTCCTCTACTCTTTTCTCCTCTACTCTCCTCTTTTCTCCTCTCCTCTTTTCTCCTCTCCTCTCCTCTCCTCTTTTCTCCTCTACTCTTTTCTCCTCTCCTCTTTTCTCCTCTCCTCTTTTCTCCTCTACTCTTTTCTCCTCTCCTCTCCTCTCCTCTTTTCTCCTCTACTCTTTTCTCCTCTCCTCTTTTCTCCTCTCCTCTCCTCTTTTCTCCTCTACTCTCCTCTTTTCTCCTCTACTCTTTTCTCCTCTACTCTTTTCTCCTCTCCTCTCCTCTTTTATCCTCTCCTCTTTTCTCCTCTACTCTTTTCTCCTCTCCTCTTTTCTCCTCTCCTCTTTTCTCCTCTCCTCTCCTCTTTTCTCCTCTCCTCTTTTCTCCTCTACTCTTTTCTCCTCTCCTCTTTTCTCCTCTCCTCTTTTCTCCTCTCCTCTCCTCTCCTCTTTTCTCCTCTCCTCTTTTCTCCTCTCCTCATTTCTCCTCTCCTCTTTTCTCCTCTCCTCTCCTCTTTTCTCCTCTACTCTTTTCTCCTCTACTCTTTTCTCCTCTACTCTTTTCTCCTCTCCTCTCCTCTTTTCTCCTCTACTCTTTTCTCCTCTCCTCTTCTCTTTTCTCCTCTACTCTTTTCTCCTCTCCTCTTTTCTCCTCTACTCTTTTCTCCTCTCCTCTCCTCTTTTCTCCTCTACTCTTTTCTCCTCTCCTCTTTTCTCCTCTCCTCTCCTCTCCTCTCCTCTCCTCTCCTCTCCTCTCCTCTCCTCTCCTCTCCTCTCCTCTCCTCTCCTCTCCTCAGGACTGGTAAACGGTATAGTGTAAGGAGCCTCAATCTCAATCACACACACGCACACACACACAAAGACTGCAGCACATGCCTCATTCCCTCAGTACATGACGATTCACACATGCATGATATGCATAGTAATGGTACACATGACCATATCTTCTGTACAATATCCAGTGTCCAATGTAAGTTTTGGCTTCAGGGATTTCAGGCCTAATACCGTATGACTGCACACTACATCCCCTTCATTGAAAGATGCCAAAATACACAACCGCCGGGTGAAACTGTACTGTCACTATGTAACTGATAGATACTGTACACTCTGGCTTTGTTTCTCCGTCACCTATCACACTGTGATATTCATTCATATCTGTAGCTAATAAATTATATATACAGTAGGCTTTTGTTTTGGTTTAGCCAAGACATGCCCCATGTCCCTCTAAAATTAGCCTAGTAGAGAATACTCTTGAACAATATAGGCATACAAACATGAACCTGCGGTTGGTGGTAGCTACTGGCAGTACACCCAGAGCTTTTATGTTGTGGCTTTTAAAACGAACAGTGATAAAACCAACATGTCCAACACCAACTGGTGCAGACCTAACCGAGTTATCAATGTTATGTGGCCCATTGAATTAAGCTGCACCTATTACTCTAAATTACCACTTTTCTTTCTGTTTAACTAGGCTGCAAAATTGTAATTACAAATCTTAAACGTACAGTTTTATGGAAAAGGAAATTGCCTATGCGTAACAATGGAAGCTGTAACAGCACAACATTTTTTTCCCAGATAATATAATATATGCCATTTAGCAGAAGCTTTTATCCGGAGGTACTTACAGCCACGTGTGCATACATTACATTTTACATACGGGTGGTCCCAGAAATCAAACCCACTACCTTGGCTTTACAAGCGCCAAGCACTACCAACTGAGCTACAAAGGACCAGATAAACAATCAAAAATGTTGTTTCAGCATTTTGAATAAAGCTGATAATATATTTAAATGATTAAATATAATATTTGTTACATATTTATTCAACACACAATCAAATCCTGTACTTTTTTCAGAATTATTTACACAGATTCTTTGATATTATGGAATTACACTTGTGCCGATAATATCAATAATCTTATAATAATATCAATTATTGGCACAATACTGAATAATACTGAATACTACCGAATAATACTGAATACTACTAAATAATACTGAATAATACTGAATAGTACTGAACATTAGAAAATGGTGCAAAATCACAAATAGGTCACTAAGCGATTTATTCGAGAAAAAGAGGGGGATGGAAGAGAGAGGGAGGAAATTGGGTCATGCTGAATACAGAATGAGGCAGAGGGAAGTTTGGGGAAGCTCTGTCAGAGATGCGATATGTGTCAGTCAAGAGGGTTGGTCCCCCTCAACATCAGGGCTGGAACCATACTAAACCAAACAGAACAAAATCAGGAGGGACCTACCTGAACAGAAACTCTCGATCTCGTAGCAAAGGATTTTCTTTTACGAAACATTTTGCTACAGTCTGTATGTAGACACCCCAGTATCCTCTCTGACGGTTGTGTTGTGTTTGGGGAGGTTAGGTCTTTCTACCCACAATGCAGGGGAGAACCTGTGTATGATTTAACTAGCTGTTTGGAGACCATTTAGCCACTATAAGCAGATACGGATGTTATTATCACCACTCCAGACTGGTAGTAGTGAAGCCTATTTCTACTATCTGGTGTCTGTATCGTATCTTAATCTTGTTCTTCAATGTTAACAGTTAATAGCTTTAAGAGTAAAACACTCCCACCCTAATATACAGTAAACAAATAGCCAGATTAACCATTTCGGAATACGTAGCACCAAGTGGCACATTAAACTATCCTCTAAAAATATCTACTGTTCGATAAATACGAACATGCATACGCGCACAAATACACACACACACACACACACACACACACACACACACACACACACACACACACACACACACACACACACACCACTCAGTCAGTCTGTAGCCCTAGTCCTCTCGCTAATGAAACTGAAACTGATATTCTGGTCATTGGTGCACATCAGTGTCTAACCCACTGAGAGTCAAGGTCATCTATTTGTCCACAATGAACTGCTCTGTCACGCACTGGAATTGAAATGAGTGTGCTGACGCAGACACACACACACACACACACACACACACACACACACACACACACACACACACACACACACACACACACACTGTATCAAAACTAAATGCATAGGTATTTTACCTTATTTGATACCGATTGAGCTGCTTAGCTCTGTAGTTAAAAATACAATAGAGATGACGTTTCCCATTCTAGTGTGCTTGTTTTAATCAGGGAAAGCTTCAACACAATGTGTATGTATGTCATTGTGTGTGTGTGCATCTCTGAGCCTACATGGCGATACAAATACAGCAGCTTTATCGACATCTCTAACGCATGGACAGACGCTGTGCACTGTCGCCTTGCCCAGATATGCTCGACTGGCTGTATCTGACTGGAGAGTAGAATGGGGATGGCCTTGCATTATACACTATGTCACATTCTGCTATGATGTCTCATACAGATGGATGTGTAGGTGGATAGAAAGACATTTTACGTGTGTGTGTGTGTGTGTGTGTGTGTGTGTGTGTGTGTGTGTTTGAAGCGAGCAGTACGGTAGGAAGAGGGAGGTGAGAGTAGCCGTGTTCCTCTCTATCTGTCACACGCCATAGAGCAGCTCGGCAAAATGGCTGATGGCAGCATGTGGTATTGTGTCTGCTGGAGCACGGACACGCGTGTGCACTGCCTACTCATGGCGAGCTCTGTTTGCACACACACATCACAGCTCCTCGTAAACACACACACACACACACACACACACACACACACACACACACACACACATACACACACACACACACACACACACACACACACACACACACACACGTAAAATGTCTTTCTATCCACCTACACATCCATCTGTATGAGACATCATAGCAGAATGTGACATAGTGTATAATGCAAGGCCATCCCCATTCTACTCTCCAGTCAGATACAGCCAGTCGAGCATATCTGGGCAAGGCGACAGTGCACAGCGTCTGTCCATGCGTTAGAGATGTCGATAAAGCTGCTGTATTTGTATCGCCATGTAGGCTCAGAGATGTGTAGTCCAGAATCATCTGCAATCAGTACAACTACAAACCTTGATGACATCATTTGAAATTGCTATATGTATTTAGATAAGTAATTTACTGGCCTGTTGTTGAACTGAAAGATTAATATAAAAAATGTATGTTTTTTATGCAGGAGAGTATAAGAAAGAATATATTAGTGTAATATTTGCACAAAAGCCACCATGAACTGCAGTGGATCGGCACATTACTGCAGCTGCATACAGCGCCTTCAGAAAGTATTCACACCCCTTGACTTGTTCCACATTTTGTCGTGTTACAACCTGAATTTTTTATTTTATTTAACTTGGCAAGTCAGTTAAGAACAAATTCTTATTTACAATGACAGCCTACTGGGGAACTTTGTTCAGGGGCAGAACAACAGATTTTTACCTTGTCAGCTCAGGGATTCAATCCAGCAACCTTTCAGTTACGGGCCCAACACTCTAACCACTCGGCTACCTGCATTTAATACAATTCAAAATCTATTACATGTATTTATTTTCTCACCCAATCTACACACAATATCTCAGAATGAAAAAGTGAAAATATGTTTTTAGAACTTTTTGCACATTTATTGAAAATTAAATAAATAAATATCTCACACACCTGAGTCAATACTTTGTAGAAGCACCTTTGGCAGTGATTACAGGTGTGAATCTTTCTGGGTAAGTCTCTAAGAGAAATATCTAATTTACAAAAGTATTCACACCCCTTTGCTATGACACTCCAAATTAAGCTCAGGTACATCCAATTTCCTTTGATCATACTTGAGATGTCACTACCACTTGATTGGAGTCCACCTGTGGTCAATTCAATTGTTTGGACGTGATTTAGAAAGAAACACACCTGTCTATATAAGATACCAAAGTTGACAGTGCATGTCAGAGCAGAAACTATACCATGAAGTCCAAGGAACTGTCCGTAGACCTCAGAGATAGAATTGTGATGAGGCATATACAGTATAGTATCTGGGAAATGTGCAAGATTATGGAACTACCAAGACTTTGACTAGAGCTGGCTGTCCGACCAAACTGTGCAACCGGGCAAGAAGGACCTTGGTCAGGGAGGTGACCAAGAACTCAATGACCACTCTGACAGAACTACAGAGTTCCTTGGCTGAGATGGGAGAAGCTGCCAGAAGGACAACAATATGGGCTTGATGGGAGTGGGATCATACTAAAGCCACTCCTGAGAAAAAGGCACATGACAGCACTCCTGGAGTTTGCAAAAAGGCACGTGAAAGACTCTAAGAGCATAAGGCAAAAGATTATGTGGTTTGATGTTACAAAAATGTAACTCTTTGGCCTGAATGCAAAGCACTACGTCTGCAGAAAACCAGCCACAGCTCATCACCCGTCTAACATCATCCCTACCGTGAAGCATGGTGGTGGCAGCGTCATGCTATGGGGATTATTTTCAGAGGCAGGGACTGGGAGACTGGTAAGAGGGAACAATGAATAGAGCCAAATTCAGGCAAGTCCTTGATGAGAACCTGCTATAGAGTGCAAACGTCCTTAAACTGGGGTGAAGATTAACGTTGCAACAAGACAATGACCCCAAGCATACAGCCAAAGCAACGCTGGAATGGCTTCAGAACAAGAATGTGAAAGCCCAGACTTGAATCCCATTGAACAAGATTGCTGTTCACCGCCACTCCCCGTCTAACTTAACAGACCTTGAGAAAATCTGCAAGGAAGAATGGGAGAAAATCCAGAAATCCAGATGTGCAAAGCTGATACAGACATACCCAAGGTAGCTCAAAGCTGTAATCGCCACCAAAGGTGACTCTACAAAGTATTGACTCAAGAGTGTGAATACTTATGTAAAGTAGATATATCTGTATTTAATTTTCAATAAATCTGCAAACATTTTAAAAAACGTGTTCTCCCTTTGTCATTATGGGGTATTGTGTGTAGATGGGAGAGAAAAAAATTGATTTCATCCATTTTGAATTTAGGCTATAACAAAATGTGGATTACGTCAAGGGGTATGAATACTTTCTGAAGGCACTGTAGATTAATGTCAAATCTGTCACAAAATCAGCATGTAAAATTTAACTATAGGCCTATTTGCTGAAAGGATGCAATCATACAATAATGGTTTAGTTTTACATAACGTCTTTATATTTCACCATGGGCATTTTTCTTAATCAAAAAGTGTACGTACTATCCATACTGCTAATATTTCTACATTTTAGAGTAGGCCTACAAAAATTCAACACGCATTAATTTCCTTAATGAGTTGGATAAATATTTATTAAAATAGAGCCAACATATTTCCTAAAATACTAGAGGATTTCACAAGATTAAGAAATTAAAAAGATATAAAAATAACCACGTACAGCATTATAAATGTATTCAATTAAATTAAATGAATGGAATATAACACAAAGATCTATGCCAGCAGCTGCACACAAAAAAACATGTGATTCCTCAGAATAATTAAATAAAATATTTTCTTCCTACGAGTAGTCGACTGCTTACAAAATGGCTGACAAAAATAGACTGAAATCTGTGTAATGCCACATTAACACGTATAACAGAGGCTGGGGAAGCGCCAGTCATTTGTAATGAGATCATAATCCGGCCCAAATGCTGCCTATGTGCTAATCTCGCCATCAGATTACCAAACCATGTAGGAGAGAAACTCTGCTGCACACCAGTGAAAATGGAGGATGTGATAGCAGGGAGATGTGAAAGAGAAAAATACCAAATCTCCTCCTCCTCCTCCTCCTCTCTGTAACACACACACACACATGCATGGGCTCATATCCCCACACACACGTACACAACCATGTGCACGTGCACAACACACACTCACACACACACACACGTGTGTAGGCCACATTATGTAGGCCACATTATGTAAGCCAGACACACACACACACACACACACACAAAGTATTTACCAAACAAAGTCCTTTGTAAACATACACCTCTCGCTGACATGCATTCACACACGCTGAAATTACAGAATGCACAAATTTACTCTCTTCATAAAATAAAAAGAATGGCTAAAACCCTCTAGAAAAACCCACATATCTGATCTTGGACATCAAATAATCCAATGTTCAGTCCCCTTCTTAATAAGTTCCAAAGAAACACATCCTTTCCCTATCAACCCATTCCAAACCTCTAGGCAACATTACAGTGTTGTTCATGTGAAAAGTCCTCAACATTCCCTCTGCGTCGCAGCTATTCCATGTGTGACTTGATACATTCACCATTAAACCCTGACTCTGTCTGACTGCAAGGCCGCTCAGAATCTCCCTTTGATTTTTAAAATAATCTTTCTTGATACCGGTGTGTGTGTGCAATGTGTAGCGTATGTTTATGTGTTCGTGTTTCTACATCTCTCTCTGTGTGTGTGTGTGTAAGAATACGAGTAAGATGGAGAGTGAAAGCTTTCTGTACCTTATCCGACCGCCTGAGGAGAAACATAGAGTATCTACACCTTCTCAAAAAATTACATAGAATAAAACAAAATCGAAATACACACAATTTTGTAGGGATAACAAGAGAGAAGTGTTCTCCTTGCCCAAAAAAAAATATGTAGATCAAAGGCTGTGGGGGAAATGTGTCTCAAATTTCTACGGGGCAAAAAAACATGCCATTTAGCACAGGGTCGACGTCTCCTTCGAACATATCATACTACCAATGACCAAACAAATCCTGCTTTTTCCACCACCATCACACAACTGTTCATTACATGTGGAAGGATGCCATGTATGTTTGTGCTGTTTGCATGTGTCTATATGCAGAAATCAGATGTAATTTCTCCATTTCAATCATGACTTGTGCAGTCTCATGCCCCAACACTTTGCACTTTGAGATTATTCTTGTATAATAAAAGGTGCTTTACAAATTTAATAAACATGCAACAATTTCAAAGATTTTACTGAGTTACAGTTCATATAAGGAAATCAGTCAATTGAAATAAATTAATTCGGCCCTAATCTATGGATTTTACATGACTAGGCAGTGGTGCATACATGGGTGGGCCTTGGAGGGAATAGGCCCACTCACTTGGCAGCCAGGCCCGCCCACTGGGGAGCCAGGCCTAGCCAATCAGAATGATTTGTTCCCCACAAAATGGCTTTTTACAGACATAAAAACTCATCAGAATTGTGTTATGTGACAAAACTGCACGTTTTAAAGCAGCCTTTTATTGTCCACAGCACAAGGTGTACCTGTGTAATGATCATGCTGTTTAATCAGCTTCTTGATATGCTACACCTGTCAGGTTTATCTTGGCAAAGGATACATTCTCACTAACAGGGATTTAAACAAATTTGTGCACAACATTTAAGAAAAATAAGCTTTTTGTACATATGGAACATTTCTGGGATCTTTTATTTCAGCTCATGAAACATGGGACCAACACTCTACATGTTACATATTTTTGTTCAGTGGATTATTGTAACACAGCAAATGAAGTAAACAAGCAGCTGTTGTTGGTTATGGACCGCTGCAATATATAATTTCTAAGAAAGAGAGAATGTCAAGAATGCCTTGTCCATCAGTGCATTGGCTGTCTGATACCTTTTAGCCGTAGTCTGGTTTTGGGGAATTCATGGAAAATCAGGCTTCATACTAAAAACAAGTCACCGCGATCAATTATGAAAATATTGGGGCAAATTCAACGGTAACGCAAATACGCTGAGACTCCGATGTTTCACTCTCTCAATTAAGATTCAAAGATCTCTGCAGAAACGTGCCAGCTATGATCTGACACCACCTCTTTTGGATTGGAACTACAGTAAGTGAAGTGGATTAACAGCAGGTAACAGAATGATGGTAACGGAATCATGGGTCCCTGATCTGTACTACACATGCATCATTATGAATGTCATTCTCTTCATGGTGATGTATCCTGAATAGCTACACAAAGGTAGAAACATTGGAATATCCTCCTTTGCATGTTTGAGTATTATTCTACACACTGGCTATCTATTATTCAATTATTCTATTCATTCTAACACCCCCAAAAAATACACAATTTGGTTGGTTCGGACCGGACCAAATCTGTACCACTCATAGATGTCTATGTTTCACAATTGTGTAGTAACAGATTTACATGTTGTAATCTCTTAATAAATCATAAACCAAGTTGTTATCAGTATAAACACTGTAGCTAATTGGAAGGTCTACCTTTACTTGTTACTTCTGTGAACTTCATTCTCCTCATGAGAGAGAGAAATTATAAAATATCTTTAAGATACGTGGGGTTTTGGTAACAGAATGACAAGACACTGTCCAATATCTCTTAAACTTACAGAAGGCTAATCATTTCTGCAAAACTAAATATACATGTTGAAATAGTTGGCAGCGGTCTTTACTATAACATTATTGTGTTTTGGTGTATTTTTAAAACCTTAGACCAGATGTTTACTAAGACACCTTTTCCATCTGTTTGGCCAGATATGAAAGCCTTTGCTTATTGTTAATATTTTGGATGGAAAATGGTTGAAAAATGTATATATGCCTTAATTTCTCAGAAATATAGACTCTTAGCTTTCATTTTACACCAAATTTGATGTGCTCCTATGAACTTCACATGTTAGTGCTCATGGAAATGCCTATCGCTAATACAAATATTTAGGATTGACAAAATACTACATAACAGTGAATCTGTAAACGTTGAGCTACGGTTTAGCACGGTCCAATGTGCTAGTAACCGATGTATTAGGATGAACAGAGCAAAAAGCAAATAGCTGAGAGGGAGGGATGGAGAGAGGGAATGAGGGAGGGGGGAACGGAGGTGGAGGTGCCCCAGAAGATCGGGACGCTGCCTGCCATACTCCCCCCCCCCCCCCCCCTTCCTGCCAGCCTGCAGCCGGCTGCCTGTTTCCCGGGATCAGCTGATCGGCGTGGATGATGGAGCGAGCTATGGTTCAGAGGTCATCCCCTTGCATTGTCAGACGACCCCCCCCACCCCACCACGCACAGACACACACACACTCCCCTCTGCAACATTTACATACATTTAACAACATTGCGTGCGCCACACGCCACCCCGGCCTTTAATAATCACTGGGGCTCGGAGTGTGTGTGTCCAGGAAAAGAGGGTCTCTCCCCCCAAGCTCTAGCATAGCATTAGGGCCTACCCAAACACCCCCTGTCTGTGTAATCCCTGCCAGCTGGCCCCGTTGGCTAATCCCTCAGCACAGATCAGCTGGGCCATGCATCTCAACCCGGACAGGACAGGGGAAGATGGGGGCGGGACGGTGTGTGTGTGTGGAGTGAGGGTGGGGGTGGTGTCGAAACAGAGAGCATAAATTGAAGCCCCGTGCCTGGGCTGCGTGCAGTCTGTGTGTGTGTGAGCGAGTCGCCTGTACCTCTGTTTGCCTCCTCTGTTGGATCCTTATACATATATACCTTTCTCTGGGTTTATATATGTATACATATATGTATATTTTACATTTTGGCCTTTTTTTCTCTTGGTTTGTCTTGCGAGCATAAACCAAACGGATTTTTTTGTCAGGGAGGATTGGGGAGGATTTTTGTATTTTTAGGGGGGGTAACGACTGAAATCTCCCCCGTCCCCATTCCTATCCTTTCCTTTTAACCCTGACAGCATGCGTGACACCTGCCTGTATCCCATCCCCTCAGACCCCCTCCAGCAGCACCCTGAACCCCTGCCCTCACCCCTCTACTCCCTCCCCAGATGGTGCTTCACAGGACAGAGATGCGCCACGATCGAAGGACCCAAGGATATGCTCGCTGACAATTTTTTTTTCTCAAATAGGATATTATCTGCAACGACAGTGTTCTTCTTGTGTCTAATATTCAATCTAAACTCAAGGGAATCGAGCACATTGTTCAAGATTTAAAGAGAAAGGAATTGTATATTATCACTTAGTGCCTCTGCCGATATGGATGAGAGTCTTGGCGTATTCAACCATTCTTATTTTGGTTTGCTATCACGTGTATTTACTCATTTATTTATTTGTGTGTATGTAGTCATTTCATTGAGGACGGTGCTTTAGAGTATCTTGGTGTTTCACTTTTGTGTTTCTCTTCCTGTACATGTCTTTAAGAGCTATACATGCTTGCGCAAGAGAGAGATAGAAAGAGAGAGAGAGAGAGAGCGTGAGGGAGAGAAAGATGAGGGAAGGAAGGAATAGGATGGAGGGAGGGAGAGCGAGCGACACAGCTGTAACAAACTGTGACAGAGACATTTTTGGTGTGGGTCTAACAGCTTACGAACACCTTTACATGGACCACAGGCTACAATCCTGTCGCAAAAGGATAATGTATATTGCTTATAGCTTAGCATCTCTGTCTAGCCATTTCATATACAGTGTGTGTCGTCTTCCTTTGTTTTGCTACTACGAGCTGACTGCAGGAATGAACTAGCAAGCAGGTACCAGGGCTGCTCTCTAGCTGTATGATACAACAAAGGTACATATATTTCTCTCTCTCTCTCTCTCTCTCTCTCTCTCTCTCTCTCTCTCTCTCTCTCTCTCTCTCTCTCTCTCTCTCTCTCTCTCTCTCTCTCTCTCTCTCTCTCTCTCTCTCTCTCTCTCTCTCTCTCTCTCTCTCTCTCTCGCTCTCTCACTCGCTCTCTCACTCGCTCTCTCACTCGCTCTCTCACTCGCTCTCTCGCTCTCTCTCTGGTGCATGATTTACTGTAGCAGTAGCATGCTAAAATAGTATTTGGAATTCCATATGAATGTTTCTTTGACTATTGTTTTTTATTTTCTGTACAGGAATTGCTTCTTCACATATGCATACAAACGCCAACACCCTCACCACATATGCTGCAGGCAGCAGCATAGGCATACATATAGACGTTGTATCTCTGCATGTGTGTGTGTGTGTGTGTATAGTAGTGAGTCCATGTTGTTTTCCGTGTTCCAAGGGGCTGCATGTATTATTATGGATTATCTTGTGAGGCACTTCGACTTGCAAAGAGGATGGCGAGTAACAGCACCAGAACCAAGAGGAAAAGGAGGACAGGTGAGGAAGAGAGGAGAGGGATGAGAGGTGTCAAAGCGCAGGATGAGTGTTGATGGACTGGAACAGAGAGGACGGACTAGAATCTTTAGGTCAAGCACAGTCGGGCACGTACAGGGGGTGCGAGACTCTACACGGGGTGCGAGACTCTACAGGGGGTGCGAGACTCTACAGGGGGTGCGAGACTCTACAGGGGGTGCAAGACTCTACATGGGGTGCAAGACTCTACAGTGGGTGCGAGACTCTACAGGGGGTGCGAGACTCTACAGGGGGTGCGAGACTCTACAGGGGGTGCGAGACTCTACAGGGGGTGCGAGACTCTACAGGGGGTGCGAGACTCTACAGGGGGTGCGAGACTCTACAGGGGGTGCGAGACTCTACAGCAAAAAGGCGAAACGACTGTGAGAAAGTGATAGTAAGCGATAGGGACGTAGCCTAGAAAGTGATAGTAAGCGATAGGGACGTAGCCTAGAAAGACAGAACGAAAAGGAGAAGAGGAAGAGGAGGAGGAGGTTGGAACTTGGGTTTGAGCTCTTTGTGTTCACAGTGGACCTTGATTTAATTTCAATACAATTAAGGCACGCGGTGAATGCCAAGAGAGGAGCCATGGACGTCACACCCCTACTCACCTGAGAGACCAGCGAGCTGAACCAGGGATGAAGAGCTAGACAGAGAGAAAGAGAGAGAGAGACAGAGACAGAGACAGAGAGATAGAGAGAGAGAGACAGAGACAGAGACAGAGACAGAGACAGAGATACGTACGTAGGGCACCGCCATGGCCAAATGGACAGAGGGATCACGCCAGGGTAGCCGCGGACCACGTGGCGAGAAGTGGAAATCAAATGGCAGTGTTTATGCATGTGTGCACATGCCTCCAAGGTACATGTGTCCCATCTGAGAGAGAGAGAGAGAGAGAGAGAGAGAGAGAGAGAGAGAGAGAGAGAGAGAGAGAGAGAGAGAGAGAGAGAGAGAGAGAGAGAGAGAGAGAGAGAGAGAAAGAGAAAGAGAAAGAGAAAGAGAGAAAGATAGGTACACCCAAATTATGCCTTATGCTTCAGTGTCCCAGGGTAGGGTAGCCAAGCCAACTGAGGCCCTAGTTGTTGGGACACTTATAGTTGAAAGAATTTGAGTAAACCAGTGCAGTACCGAAACGTATTTAAAGGAGAACTGGTTGGTGAATCTATTTATGTTTGGCTGATAGAAACCCCATCTCCAGCTAAATCCTATGCAGGTTTCTGCCCATTGCCTTACAAGTAAAATCCTAGTCAACAGATATGCCCTTGCATTTTGGATGATCAAATATTGAAATTATAACCTCTATTTCTGTAAGTATCCTTAATAAAGCATCAACGTTGAGAGAAACACTACTGTTTTCTACATTTTGTACATTTTTCAAATGCCAAATTGGACATGGTTCCAAGAAAGCAAAAGCCTGGATGAGAGACGCATGAAAGACAACAAAAAGGTTGTGAGAGGAAAGGTCTTATTTATTATTTCCCTATTCAATACACAAACACATTTCAAAATATAACTGACATGCAAAACAAGAGCGACAGAGATTGAGGGGTGACCTGATGTGAAAATGTTGCAAGCGTAAAACAACGCCAAAACAAGTAAAATCAGATATCAAATGGCCTTTAATATCATCCGTAGCCTACGAATTACAATTTATTTTCACATTTAGGCCTACATGTGACCAAAAAGCCACATAGAAGGCAAATATTTGTGAGAAGCCAGACAGACAGAAAATATAATCCAACCTTCATGCATGAGATTAGATCAAATCTAAATACATGATAGCATAAAATCCCATTATAAATGTGTGCTTTGTTTCAAATGGTAAGCAATTTAAATAAACATACATGTTCAAATTATCAGATCAGAATATATTTTGGTATATACTGTAGATTGTCTGGACCAATTTATGTAAAAACAACATCTAAAGAAATCCACACACACTCTCTTTCAGACACACGTACATGCACACACACGCACACACGCACGCACGCACACACACACCTGGAGTTTATACAGTATAAGCAAATTCAAATGAAACTGGAGGGCGAGTCATTTTTCAGTGTTCTCTCTCTTTTTCAGATCTTAAAAATGTTCAAATCTTAATAGTTGTCTGGACCAATATATATATATATATAAAACATAGTATTCCACAAACACTCACACTCCAAGAGTATATCATACAGCATAAGCAAATCCAATGCAAGTAAATGGAGAGTGAGGCCTGCTACAGTATTTCTCCCTCTTTCTCTACTTTACTCACAAGCACACGTGTGTACATACGTACCACAGTCATGTACATGGGTGTTATGGTGGGGGTATGCAAAATTTCCACCCACTTCTACCATGGGCACATGGAAGGTTTCGTTCAAAAAGGGTGCAGTCAAAAAGTGACTAAATTCATAATATGAACAACCAACACCTATTCCACAGTAAAAGGTAAAAAATAACAATTCTACCATTCCCAAAAAAACGAATCATTCAATCAAAGAAAACAATTAGGACAACAGACTAAACATTAACATTCACAAAGCCGCGGGGCCAGACGGATTACCAGGGAATGTACTCAGAGCATGCGTGGACCAACTGGCAAGTGACATTTTCAACCTCTCCCTGACCGAGTCTGTCCCTGTCCCACGTTTCAAGCAGAACACCATAGTCCCTGTGCCCAGTGAGCAAGACAAAGTAGATGATCGTGGACTACTGGAAAAGGAGGGCCAAATAGGCCCCTATTAACATTGGCAGGGCTATATTGGAGCGAGTCAAGAACTTCAAGTTCCTTGGTGTCCACATCACCAACAAACTATCATGGTCCAAACATACCAAGACAGTCGTGAAGAGGGCACGACAACGCCTATTCCTCCTCAGGAGACTTAGAAGATTTAGCATGGGTCCTCAGATCCTCAAAAAGTACAGCTGCACGGTCAAGAGCATCCTGACTGGTTGCATTACCGCATCGTATGGTAACTGCTCGGCATCCGACCGCAAGGCGCAACAGAGGTTAGTGCCACCTCAGTCATAGACTGCTCTCTCTGCTACCGCACAGCAAGCGGTACCGGAGCACCAAGTCTAGGTCCAAAAGGCTCCTTAACAGCTTCTACCCCCAAGCCATCAGACTGCTGAAAATTTAATCAAATGGCCACCCGGACTATTAGCATTGACCCCCTTTTTATTACGCTGCTGCTACATACTGTTTATTATCTATACTTAGTCACTTTACCCCAACCTACAAGTACATTTGACCTCAATTAGCTCGACTAACCCGTATCCCCGCACATTGACTCGGTACCGGTACTCCATGTATATAGCCTTGTTATTGTTATTTTATTGTGTCACTTTTTTTAAAACTTTTGTTTATTTAGCAAATATTTTCTCGCTCTGCACAGTTGGTTAAGGGCTTGCAAGTAAGCATTTTACGGTAAGGTCTACAGCTGTTGTATTGTTCGTTAAGGGCTTGTAAGTGAGCATTTTACGGTAAGGTCTACAGCTGTTGTATTGTTCGTTAAGGGCTTGTAAGTATTGTATTCGCCGCATGTGATAAATAACATTTGATTTGCAAATGCTACTAAAGTAAAACTGCTAAATAATTGGCTAAGAAATTAACATTAGGCTTCACATTAACATACGACTCTTCATATTTTCAAGCATGGTGGTTGGCTGCATCATGTTACGGGTATGCTTGTCATCATCAAGGACTAGGGAGTTTTTTAGGATAAAAATAAATGTAATGGAGCTAAACACAGGAACACTTCTAGAGGAAAATCTGATTCACTGGGAGACAAAAATTACCTTTCAGCCGGACAATAACCTAAAACACAAGGCCAAATATTACTGGAGTTGCTTACCAACATGACATTGAATGTTCCCGAGTGGCATTGTTACAGTTTTGACTTAAATCAGCTAGAAAATCTATGGCAAGACTTTAAAATGGCAACACCCAATTTGACAGAGCTTGAATAATTAAAAAAATAGCATCCAGGTGTGCAAAGCTCTTAGAGACTTACCCAGACTCACACCAAAGGGTGTGAAAGCTTATGTAAATGAGATATTGATGTATTTCATTCTCAATAAAATTGCAAACATTTCTAAAACATGTTTTCACTTTGTCATTATGGGATATTGTGTGTAGATGGGTGAGAAAAAAAATCCACTTCAATCAGTGTAGATGACGGGGAGGAGACATACCTTCCTCTGTCCAGTGTCTGTGTTATTTTGCCCATCTTAATATTTTATTTTTATTGGCCAGTCTGAGATATGGCTTTTTCTTATGAAGCTGCCAGTTGAGGACTTGTGAGGCATCTGTTTCTTAAACTAGACACTGTAATGTACTTGTCCTCTTGCTCAGTTGTGCACCGGGGCCTCCCACTCCTCTTTCTATTCTGGTTAGAGACAGTTTTCGCTGTTATGTGAAGGGAGTAGTACACAGCGTTGTACGAGATCTTCAGTTTCTTAGCAATTTCTCGCATGGAATAGCCTTCATTTCTCAGAACAAGAATAGACTGATGCGTTTCAGAAGAAAGTTATTTGTTTCTGGCCATTTTGAGCCTGTAATCGAACCCACAAATCCTGATGCTCCAGATACTCAAATGCTCTAAAAGGCCAGTTTTATTGCTTCTTTAATCAGCACAACAGTTTTCAGCTGTGCTAACATAATTGAAAAAGGGTTTTCTAATGATCAATTAGCCTTTTAAAATGATAAACTTGGATTAGCTAACACAACGTGCCATTGGAACACAGGAGTGATGTTTGCTGATAATGGGCCTCTGTACGCCTATGTAGATATTCCATTACAAAATCTGCCGTTTCCAGCTACAATAGTCATTTACAACATTAACAATGTCTACACTGTATTTCTGATCAATTTTATGTTATTTTAATGGACAAAAAAATGTGCTTTTCTTTCAAAAACAAGGACATTTCTAAGTGACCCCAAACTTTTGAACGGTAGTGTGTATATATATATGTATATGTATATATAGATCTGGAAAATCTATATACCAAAAATTATTAGGATCTGATCATTTGAACATATTCACTTGACTTGATTTGTAAAATGTGTAGAAAACAGTAACCCCATGTGTCGAAAGACTGTAGTACAACAACAGCAATTCTGATATTTATTTTTCACTAATTGTTCTTTCGACAATTCACATCAGATCTTTTTCAGAGCTGATCTTATTGGTCAAAATACCAATTTGTGAAAATAAGATAAGAAGTGGGCTGCCTGTCTAAACGTAGCTTTAGATAATCAGATAAAGGCCTATTGACACAGCACACTGGGCCTACTGAATGTCAGCATGTCGTGCTATTTGGCAGAATTAGGGCCTTTCCCTCCCCATGCTAAACAAAAGGATAAGGATGATATCTGAAGATAAGGTCTCATGGGACAGAGGACCATCATTTGCCTAAATGCAACAATACAAGGAGCCTAGGTCACAAATAGAATATCGTTTTTGTTGCAATCTTCAATAGCCTACATGGTGCACTCTTTTATATAAATATTTTATATATAAATATTTATATATATATATATATATATATATATATATATATATATATATATATATATATATATATATATATATATATATCGTAAATATGACATCCAGGTCAATACTTCTATATGAAATAGCATAGCCCAGAAGAATCATGATGAAAATTAAGATAGGCTTATAGCCTTGTCGAATTTGTGACAAACCAGAATATATGCGAAATGTGTGATGTTTAAAATCACAAAAAGTGACATAAATAATTAAGAATTAATTTAATTGTAATAACGAAATATAGCTTTCAGAATGAATTGGAGATTTAACACCCTATTCTCAGTTCACCTATAACATATACACTCAAATCAAATATTATGTCATATACAGTATATATATGTTTTTGTCTTTTCTTTCTTTCTTTCTTTTTTTATTTTTTTTTTGTTGAAAAAATGCCTTACTGAATCTATAACATCGAAATGTTATCTAGCCAAGGGCTATTCTTACACGAAGTAGGTCTATGTTCAAAAGTAAGATGAAAAATAAGTGTTGGGTTTAGACATGGCGAATCGTTACTAATGGATGAAGTAGAAGAAGGCCTTTATGATAATCAGAGGCACGTGTCGTTGCTTGAGAGCAAAAGGAACTTGCGCACTTAAAAGGCCTATCTGACTAAACAGATCTACAATCTTCTTACCTGACCTTGTATTAAAAATGTTAAATAAGAATGCACCTTGACTTATGAGTCATTTAAACATTTCATAACAAACACATATTTGACCATGTTTATTTGCTACAAAAAAAGTATATAATATTCAAGTGGCCAATCAGGAAATTAGTTTTTTAAGATGATCTCCGACAGCCTACAATTGATTATAGAAAGATTTTCCCTTTTCCATATTTTGTATTTACTTACAAGTTCTCTTTAATGTCCAGAGTTCTCAACTAACAAGTACATGCATTGTCTATAAACGTATAGTCTTAATATCAAGGCAATAGATAAACTGAGATACTGTATATGGTTCCAAAACGGAGATAGGCCTATATGGTTCTTTGTAGCATGGCTATGTGGATAAAGTGTCATTTTTTGTCATTAAAATGTTTGTAGTTCTGTACCTGTCTGTTCATGTCAAGCATTTTTCTATTTTATGTAGTTCTGTCCATCAGCTGTAATTGTCAATTAATATGTATTATGTCATGTTTTGTGTTTTGTGTAAGAGTAACTGCAGCTTTGGCTGTAGCAAATGGGGATCCAAATAAAATACTAAATACACCAATTTAACAAATAAATAGCAACCATGATGAAGCAGTTTTTGTTTACACACACACACACACACACACACACACACACACACACACACACACACACACACACACACACACACACACACACACACACACACACACACACACACACACACACACACGGTAAGAGGGCAACCCCTACGAGAAAATATTCAACCAAATAAAAATCTATAACCTACAAGAATATGAGAAAAATGTGTAGCTAAAATAGTTTGAAAAAAAAGAGAAAGAACAGTGCAAAGAGAGGGACAGAAAGAGAGGGACAGAAAGAGAGGGACAGAAAGAGAGGGACAGAAAGAGAGGGACAGAAAGAGAGGGACAGAAAGAGACAGAAAGAGACAGAAAGAGAGGGACAGAAAGAGACAGAAAGAGAGGGACAGAAAGAGAGGGACAGAAAGAGACAGAAAGAGAGGGACAGAAAGAGAGGGACAGAAAGAGAGGGACAGAAAGAGAGGGACAGAAAGAGAGGGACAGAAAGAGAGGGACAGAAAGAGACAGAAAGAGAGGGACAGAAAGAGAGGGACAGAAAGAGACAGAAAGAGAGGGACAGAAAGAGAGGGACAGAAAGAGAGGGACAGAAAGAGAGGGACAGAAAGAGAGGGACAGAAAGAGAGGGACAGAAAGAGACTGAAAGAGAGGGACAGAAAGAGACAGAAAGAGAGGGACAGAAAGAGAGGGACAGAAAGAGAGGGACAGAAAGAGAGGGACAGAAAGGCACCCTGGTAGCTCAGTGGGAGCAAAGAAGAGAACAGGGCAGCTTTTACCACAGGCAAGGTCTTTCTGATGCATGCTACGTAATTCTGATGCATGCTACTTTATTCTGATGCATGCTACTTTATTCTGATGCATGCTACTTTATTCTTTATTATGTGCTCTTAAGATATGAGCCCTGACCTGCCACCCCCCCCCCCCCTTCCCCCATCACTCCCTATGGTCCCATTTCCTTTCTTCTCCTTCATCTTCTCATTGGGCCCTGTCCCTTCTCTCTTTCATTGCCTTTCATTTGCATCCCACGAGGGGCCAAGGGGTCCCAAGAGAGGCGCAGACAAGGGTCATCAGAGGCCCCCTCTCGGGCTACATGTTTCACACACCAACCGTAGACTCCTCGACACGTGCCACCAACCCCCACCCACTCTAACCCTCTCCCAATAAGCCCCCATCCCCTCACAAGTAACCCCAATCCATCAGTGAGACTGGAGAACATTGCAGACTAGCCTCTTATTGCCCACTGCAGATAAGGGATTATTCATGGCTGATACAATGAGCCCTATGGTGAAATGTGTCATAGAGGATGTCATCAAACAGAATAATGGGAAAGCATTGGAACCTTTAATGCAGACGCACTATGTAGTTACAAGATTTAGGCTCGAGTTAGCCAATGAGAGTGCTCCCAGGCAGCACACTTGCATTGGAACCAACATCATATTCCTTTCTTGCTCACCATAATCCACACAGTCAGATAGTAGGAAACTGCTTTCCTGAAAGTAGGCAATACACAAGACAAGTTCAAATAAATAATAGGCACATATTTACATATACAGTATGTGGTCAATATTTGTTTCCAAGGCTATTTCTCAAAGTTTGTGTGTGTGTGTGTGTGTGTGTGTGTGTTAACTGTATGGTTTGTAATAACGTCATATGCTAGCTCAATCAGAAGTGAAATTCAGAAGTGAAAGCAACATATTCAGTAATACAGGCCCCAACATCCCCATACTTTTATACATACTAGGGCGGCAGGTATCCAAAAGGTTGCTGGTTCGAAATCCCTGAGCTGACTAGGTGAAAAA
The DNA here is from genome assembly GCA_023634145.1 of Thymallus thymallus. Lineage (NCBI taxonomy): Eukaryota > Metazoa > Chordata > Actinopteri > Salmoniformes > Salmonidae > Thymallus > Thymallus thymallus. Next base: position 33,228,262 of record CM042405.1, read on the forward strand.
TCTGTTGATGTGCCCTTGAGCAAGGTACTTAAACATAATTGCTCCTGTAAGTTTCGCTGGATAAGTGTCTGCTAAAATGACTCTAAGGTAAAAATGTACTACATTATCTGAACTATTTATTGTCTTAATTTGTGATACTGATGATTTTAAAACGTGGAAATTGTTGGCCTGACTGCTGCATGGCCATAGAGAATACATGGCTAAGGCTGTTTCATCTCCATCACTCACAGTTCTTCTGAGCCAGCTACAGGGCATCAGTACTGTCCCTATATTGTGTATAAACTCTGGATGACTGACAGGGGGCGCTGTATTGAAGCTAAAGCGCAGCCATCTTGGTACTTTTCAAAATATTTTGGAAGCTATAGAAATGCATTTAATAATGTCTACATTTGTTTTGGACACCTTAATACTAGTACAGACATCTTAATGCGTACTTTTAAATTAGATTACGTGAGTTAAACGTAAACATTTAAAATGTAAAAAATATATTAAAAAAACAGTTCCCTTAAAGCGGCAATCAGCAGTAGAAACAATAACAAAGCAGCCTCCACACCCCTGGTTCTCAAAATTACAATTTTAACCATGGTTTAAGGCTATATAGTTTTTGTTTACAAACATTGGAGTAAAACAAGCTTATATTTTCGGTCCTGATGGGGTACAACAGTTGAGCTAAGCTCATGGGGAATTTCTAAGTTATATTCTTCAAGAATCAATTGGTACATATTCTCATTTATAAGTCCAAAATCGATGTAGCAACTGCTGATTGGCCCTTTAAAGTATATACTAATATTACTGTCCCCAATGCAATAAAAGTATACTTAAATACATGTAATTTTGTCCTTGAAACATTCAATTGAAATAGTGTAAAACATTTCACTGAAATACTGTAGAATTCCATTTATTCCTATGGAGGAATGCTCTTACTGGGGAGTGCAAATATACAGCAATTCAGGGTTTATATACGTCAATGACCAGAACGGTCTCAAATAAATTATATTTTGTCGCCACCCAGTGGCCATTACGTATATTTCCAACCGCCATTTTCTATGCATTTCACCCGATTAGAGGCAGTACCATAGAATTGTCAAGATAGACATCGCATCATTGTATCTGTCCCATTAGGCGACTATGAGAGCATGGGCAGCGCTATTGAGGCCATCTCCACTTTGAAGTGGTAAATGTTATTATTTTACTACCTCTATGAGCTGGCAAACACACTGAGTATAATTCATTGGCTGATCCCTCCTGATGGAATCATGTGATCCTTCCTTAACCAATAGGAAGTCACCCAGTGTACTACTTCAAAATGGTGAAAGTCCTCACTAGAGTCCTCAATAGGGTTCAGAATCATTCTGAACCCTATTGCATCTTCTGCAGACAAGTTTCAAAATCTCAATCGACTGACTGAAATGAATCCGTTTATCTCCACACTTTCTCAGCTATGCGACATACAGTGAGATCGAAAAGTATTAGGACAGTGAGACATTTTTGGTTGTTTTGGCTCTGTACTCCAGCACTTTGGATTTTAAATGATCCAATGACTATGAGGTTAAAGTGCAGACTGACAGTTTTAATTTCAGGGTATTTTTATCCATATTGGGTGAGCCGTTTTGAAATGACATCACTTTTTGTACATAGTCCCCCCATTTTAGGGGACCAAAGGTATTGGGACAAATTCACTTACAGTTGAAGTCGGAAGTTTACATACACTTAGGTTGAAGTCATTAAAACTCATTTTTCAACCACTCCACAGATTTCATGTTAACAAACTATAGTTTTGGCAAGTCAGTTAGGACATCTACTTTGTGCATGACACAAGTAAGTCTTCCAACAATTGTTTACAGACAGATTATTTCACTTATAATTCACTATATCACAATTCCAGTGGGTCAGAAGTTTACATACACTAAGTTGACTGTGCCTTTAAACAGCTTGGAAAATTCCAGAAAATAATGTCATGGCTTTAGAAGCTTCTGATAGGCTAATTGATATCATTTGAGTCAATTGGAGGTGTACCTGTGGATGTATTTCATGGCCTACCTTCAAACTCAGTGCCTCTTTGCTCGACATCATGGGAAAATCAAAAGAAATCAGCCAAGAACCTCAGAAAAACAATTGTAAACCTCCACAAGTCTGGTTCATCCTTGGGAGCAATTTCCAAACGCCTGAAGGTACCACATTCATCTGTACAAACAATAGTACGCAAGTATAAACACCCTGGGATCACGCAGCCATCATACCCATCAGGAAGGAGACACCTTCTGTCTCCTAGAGATTAACGTACTTTGGTGTGAAAAGTGCAACTCAATCCCAGAACAACAACAAAAGACCTTGTGAAGATGCTGGAGGAAACTGGTACAAAAGTATCCATATCCACAGTAAAACGAGTCCTATATCGGCATAACCTGAAAGGCCGCTCAGCAAGGAAGAAGCCACTGCTCCAAAACCGCCATAAAAAAGCCAGACTATGGTTTGCATCTGCACATGGGGACAAAGATCGTACTTTTTGGAGAAATGTCCTCTGGTCTGATGAAACCAAAATAGAACTGTTTGGCCATAATGACCATCGTTATGTTTGGAGGAAAAAGGGGGAGGCTTGCAAGCCGAAGAACACCATCCCAACCGTGAAGCACAGGGGTGGCAGCATCATGTTGTGGGGGTGCCTTGCTGCAGGAGGGACTGGTGCACTTCACAAAATAGATGGCATCATGAGGAAGGAAAATTATGTGGATATATTGAAGGAACTTCTCAAGACATTAGTCAGGAAGTAAAAACTTGGTCTGACTTAAGGACAACAAAGTCAAGGTATTTGAGTGGCCATCACAAAGCCCTGACCTCAATCCTATAGAAAATGTTTGGGCAGAACTGAAAAGGTGTGTGTGTGTGAGCAAGGAGGCCTACAAACAAATCAGTTACACCAGTTCTGTCAGGAGGAATGGGCCAAAATTCACCCAACGTATTGTGGGAAGCTTGTGGAAGGCTACCTGAAACATTTGGCCCAAGTTAAACAATTTAAAGGCAATGCTACCAAATACTAATTGAGTGTATGCAAACTTCTGACCCACTGGGAATGTGATGAAAGACTACTATTATTCTGACATTTCACATTCTTAAAATAAAGTGGTGATCCTAACTGACCTAAGGCAGGGACTTTTTACTAGGATTAAATGTCAGGAATTGTGAGAAACTGAGTTTAAATGTATTTGGCTAAGGTGTATGTAAACTTCTGACTTCAACTGTACATTCTACGTTAATCCAAGCTGATTTTTGAGTTAAACGTAAACGTAAGCTGATTTTTGAAAATCTGACAGATTTATAGGAAAGCCCATAAAAAACGGACAGCGTTTTAACTACTTTGTAGATATGAAACAAACAGACAATCAGAATATCAGTCAAAAATATTACATTCCCGGTTTATGCTACAAAACCAACTTTATAAGAGGCTTTAAAAATGGGTTCTATCTGACTCAACATTCCATGACGTACAGTAAGACATTGTTGGCAGAATAGATCGATGCAGTTCAATGCATGATTAGTATAATTCAGCAATACATTTCTTGGTAGTCCAAAAAATATTGTGATCAGGTTGTAAATCACAGCTGGCCTGGTATATTGTTAACTGCCTCCATTCAGGATGCTCAGTTTCAGTTTCAATGACTCAATATTCTGGACAAAAACTGACAAATGTAACTAAGGCTGGGAATGTCAATACAATCAAACTAGCAAGGGAAATGATCACAAGCCAGTCATAACATTGCTAATAGGCTAACGTATCTATTTAGGTAGCAAACTAAAAACATGGAGCCTAACATTAGCTATATTGCTAGCTAGCTGCTAGGAGGATGTCATGTCATGCCATTGGAGGAGTGGTTGAGTGACTTTTTCCCCTCGTTTCTCGGTGGCTATACACAGCTAGAGATGCAGGTGTCATTTGGTTAGCTAGCAAGAACTTGAACGACTGTTGTAGATAACATGTAAACCACTGGAGGTTGGTGGCACCTTAATAGGGGAGGACGGGCTCGTGGTAATGGCTGGAGCGGAATGGGTGGAATGGTATCAAATGGATCAAACACATGGTTTCCAGGTGTTTGATGCCATTTCATTCGCTCCATTCCGGCCATTACAATGAGCTGCCCTCCCTTCAGCAGCCTCCTGTGATGTAAACAGCCTAACTAGCTCTGCTACGGCGAGTAAAATGGTCAGAGTGAGGTGTTCTCTCATTTGTGTCTGGAAGTAGCTAGATAGCAAGCTAGCCAACTTTAGCCAGTTAGCTTGGGTGCTTGGTTGGGACAAGCATGCATTGGCAGGCAAACTGCAGAAGGAGGAAGAGGCCACATTTCCCCATAGTTTATCAGCTCAATTTTGGTGGCCAACTTGCTGGAAAAGTTTGAGAGGGTTTATCTAATGTTCCTTCGTTAGAGTTTAGCTCGTATCGCTCTGGCTAGCATTAGTTGTTGATCTTGTTGTTGTTGATGTGCATAACTGAGGGAGAGAGAGCCAATCTTTTCATGGTTGTTTGATCAATAGAAATTCCCAAATGTAAAGAGGACTCCCGTGGTGTTTACATATTTGCAGAAATCCATTCAGGTGTATTTTGTGGCTTTAGCGAATGCATTCTCGTGATCTAAAGCCACGCTGTAAACACACAATGCCATTCAAAGTGAATGATGGCAGGGCCGTGTGGCAAATGGCTTGTTTGTATAAAGGTCTACCGTAGCTCTGATTGGCTGTAGCGTACCAGTCTTTTTTTCTCTTCAGTGTTAACCCTTAGAACATCATTGAAAATAATAATATAATTATCATTATTATTATATTATTATCACCATTTATAAATCCTTAGCCCTTCTTTGAAGATGTAGAAGGCCCACTGTTCCCCACTGTGTTTGGGTTAGTAATAATTTGTAGAGTGGCTCTATTTTCCCTCAGCATGTATTTGTTCACTATTCTGAATGTCTAAAGAATGCAAATGTTGCTCTGAAATATGAACACAGAAATACTGGACATTTTGAACGTATTATGGTGGTGATTTGACAAAATTACAATCATGGTCTTGAATTGGACTCATATTTTTCTGGTCTCAGTCTAGACGGTGCGAGGGTAGTGAGCACAAAAATGAGGAGGTTGAAAAAAAGGATAACAAGAAAGATCTAAATAGATAACTATATATATAATAACGCACGCCACTGTCGAGGCGCAGCTCCAAAACAATAATCCACACGCACAAAACACGGAGGTTAACATATACAGTGGGGAGAACACGTATTTGATACACTGCCGATTTTGCAGGTTTTCCCAATTACAAAGCATGTAGAAGTCTGTAATTTTTATCATAGGTACTCTTCAACTGTGAGTGACGGAATCTAAAACAAAAATCCAGAAAATCACATTGTATGATTTTTAAGTAATTAATTTGCATTTTATTGCATGACATAAGTATTTGATCACCTACCAACCAGTAAAAATTCCGGCTCTCACAGACCTGTTAGTTTTTCTTTAAGAAGCCCTCCTGTTCTCCACTCATTACCTGTATTAACTGCACATGTTTGAACTCGTTACCTGTATAAAAGACACCTTTCCACACACTCAATCAAACAGACTCCAACCTCTCCACAATGGCCAAGGCCAGAGAGCTGTGTAAGGACATCAGGAATAAAATTGTAGACCTGCACAAGGCTGGGATGGGCTACAGGACAATAGGCAAGCAGCTTGGTGAGAAGGCAACAACGGTTGTCGCAATTATTAGAAAATGGAAGAAGTTCAAGATGACGGTCAATCTCACTCGGTCTGGGGCACCATGCAAGATCTCACCTCGTGGGCCATCAATGATCATGAGGAAGGTAAGGGATCAGCCCAGAACTACACGGCAGGACCTGGTCAATGACCTGAAGAGAGCTGGGACCACAGTCTCAAAGAAAACCATTAGTAACACACTACGCCGTCATGGATTAAAATCCTGCAGCGCACGCAAGGTTCCCCCTGCTCAAGCCAGCGCATGTCCAGGCCCGTCTGAAGTTTGCCAATGACCATCTGGATGATCCAGAGGAGGAATGGGAGAAGGTCATGTGGTCTGATGAGACAAAAATAGAGCTTTTTGGTCTAAACTCCACTCGCCGTGTTTGGAGGAAGAAGAAGGATGAGTACAACCCCATGAACACCATCCCAACCGTGAAGCATGGAGGTGGAAACATCATTCTTTGGGGATGCTTTTCTGCAAAGGGGACAGGACAACAGCACCGTATTGAGGGGAGGATGGATGGGGCCATGTATCGCGAGATCTTGGCCAACAACCTCCTTCCCTCAGTAAGAGCATTGAAGATGGGTCGTGGCTGGGTCTTCCAGCATGACAACGACCCGAAACACACAGCCAGGGCAACTAAGGAGTGGCTCCGTAAGAAGCATCTCAAGGTCCTGGAGTGGCCTAGCCAGTCTCCAGACCTGAACCCATTAGAAAATCTTTGGAGGGAGCTGAAAGTCCGTATTGCCCAGCGACAGCCCCGAAACCTGAAGGATCTGGAGAAGGTCTGTATGGAGGAGTGGGCCAAAATCCCTGCTGCAGTGTGTGCAAACCTGGTCAAGAACTACAGGAAATGTATGATCTCTGTAATTGCAAACAAAGGTTTCTGTACCAAATATTAAGTTCTGCTTTTCTGATGTATCAAATACTTATGTCATGCAATAAAATGCAAATTAATTACTTAAAAATCTTACAATGTGATTTCCTGGATTTTTGTTTTAGATTCCGTCACTCACAGTTGGAGAGTACCTATGATAAAAATTACAGACTTCTACATGCTTTGTAAGTGGGAAAACCTGCAAAATCGGCAGTGTATCAAATACTTGTTCTCCCCACTGTATAGGGAGTGCAATCAAGTGATGGGAAGCAGGTGTGTGTGACCACCGCAGCAGGACCGGATCCCCCCAGCGGGCCAGGAACCACCGGTCCGCTGGTGGGATCCTGAGGAGAGAGACATGGAAAGTAGGAGAGATGTTATTGTAAAGCGGATGCATTTGAAGGGTTACTGAGACATCATTCACCTTCCGGAGGACCATAAAGGGCCCCACATACCGGGGGCTTAGCTTACGGCAGGGCAGGGGGAGGTCCCGCATGGAGAGCCACACCTTGCTCCGTGGATGTGGGCGGCAGACCAAACATCCTCCGCCGATTGGACCCAGTCCTCCACAGCAGTCACATCACTGGGCTCGGTACCGGTCCAAGGACACAACAGAGGTTGCCGGCCCAGGACGGCCTGGAACAGGGTCAGCCCTGTGGAGGACTGGCGCAGGGAGTTCCGTATTCCGCCCAGGGGAGAAAGCGTGACCACTCACCTGCCCTATCAAGGCTATCGCTTCGCAGGAACCTCCCCAGCTCTTGGTTGGTGCGTTCCACCTGCCCGTTAGCCTGAGGATGGTACCCGGATGTGAGGCTAACCGTGACCCTCAGACGGGACAAGAACGCCCCCAGACCCGAGATGTGAATTGGGGCCCACGGTCGGAAGTCCATAGAACCGGAAGACCTGCTGGAATAGAACCTCAGCTACCTGGAAGGCAGATGAAAGACCAGCTAGAGGGACAAAACGGACTATCTTGGAGAACCGATATACTACCACCAGGATGGTCGTATGTCCCTCTGACCGCGGTAAGTCTGTTACGAAGTCAACTGCCAAATGTGACCAAGGCCGCTGAGGTACCGGCAATGGGTGGAGCTTACCCGCGGGGGCCTGTCTCGACGCACAGTCCTCCCCATGCCAGGCCAAGTCGCCCAGAGTGCGTCCATGGTCCTGAAGATCCCTGGGTGTCCCGTGGCCGGGGATTGGTGCGCCCAGGTCACCAGCCTTCCACGCACCCTCCTAATCAGATTACAAATACTTTGGAAAAACTAGATGATTACTTCGAGGATTACTTTTCAATTCAGAAACATCTTTGACACTTCTCTGTTTTGAAAAAGGTGCAAGTTTAAGTTTGTTCCACCTGAGTGAGTCTGACCACAAGTCAGAGACCACTATGATGACACACCAAATGTGTTTGATGGATCGCGGGAAAAGAGCAGGAATAGGCTTCTGTAGGCTACAGTCCAAGCTATGTCTTCCACTGGTGCGACTGATGTCGGCATCCAAAGATAAGCTTGAATAAACACTTTGAGGTAACGATAACACTTTGAGGTAAGGATATCTACATAGCACATTGATGTGAATCACACTGCTGCTCTTTCATTTACCTAAAGGGGGGGTTCGCCCAGGGCGACATAAATGCTAGAACCGCCACTGACAGCCAGTGAAAAATGCACTCTTGCAACAGCTGCATAGTGCGGATCCAAGCCTATGGAATAAAAGCGTGGCTTTTATTGCTCAAACTTTTGATAGACAAAGGGGCAATCTCTAGTTGCTACATCCATGTTTTGACTTATCAATTATATATACAGTACTAGTCAAAGGTTTGGACACACCTACTCATTTTCTTTATTTTTTTCTATTTTCTACATTGTAGAATAATAGTGAAGACATCAAAACTATGAAATAACACATAAGGAATCATGTAGTAATCAAAAATGTGTTAAATTAAAATATATTTTATATTCTTCAAAGTAGCCACTCTTTGCCTTGATGACAGCTTTGCACACTCTTGGCAATTTATTTAGCATTTATTTTTAAACTCAAATGAATGAGCCAAATTAGTCCTCCATGACATCAAAATCATAAACTACAGAGTAGGGCTGGATAATAAGTCCTTAGTTTTGGGGTCATGCTCAGGTAAAACAATTTGGCTAATCTATACTTCCATATTTCCATGTCCTATTCTTGAAAATCAAGGGGTACAACATTTATTGGTATGACTGGAATTCTGATAGACTTTGGTTTTTAATGTAAAGATATAATTTGATCGTATTATTATATGTAGTAGGAAGCGATGGGTTAGAAGAAGCCTACATAACCAACACAGAAAGTAAAATGTAACATCCATATATGGTCAGCTATGTAAACTTTAACATTGATTTATCCTGCAGTAGATGTCGTTCAATTGGTAACATACATTTTTGTCTTCTTCTAATGGCTCTTCAGGGGAAAGTAATCTAAAAGTAACAGAATGTAATCAGATTACGTTACTGAGTTTGGGGTAATCCAAAAATTATGTTACTGATTACAATTTTGGACAGGTAACTTGTAACTGTAAATTATTACATTCAGAAAGTATCCTTCCCAACCCTGGCACCATCATACCAGGTCATTTAATGCTTATTTTTTTGTATGAATAAGATATTTGGCTACGGAAGTGCCATTTATTACAAAAACAAATCCTGTGAAATGACATCAATTAGTGAGAGAGCCTCAGATATTACATTAATTTGTATATCCACTGAATATATGAATCGCGGCAAAGTTGGTTCCTGTTTAAGTCATGTCCTTGGTCACTTTGGTGTGGGTCTAACAAAAACACCCTAATGATTGGTTGACAATAGAGCCTCCCACAATGCAGGCGGTGGGCTGCAGGATGAAGTCGGTGAAGAGCAACAGCAGTCGACTGCAATCGAAACTTCATGACCTTTTTTTTTACAGTTCATACAGTCGACATGTAGGCACGTCAGGCAAATTTTATCCCCATAATGCAACACACTTTGACAAAACTGAATCGCTTGCAAATGCCATTATTAGCCTACAAAAATTTTTTAAATCAAGAAGTACCACTTTCATAACGTATTAACCAGCCGCGTTCACGTCATGTAGGAAACTCAAGTTAAAAATTAAAAGTTATTTGCGCAGAGCTTCTGATTGGTTGATTCTGGTACCTCCCAAGTGGGAAACTCTGGATTTCACTAATCCGCCAAGGTTAGCAAGTCGGAAATGTCAGTTTCCGACAATACGCGAACACGGCACCCCTGCGCTATGATTTCCGTGGTAGCGAACCATTCACGTTAGCTCATGAGATCAGGTGACTTTGCAAGTCTAGTGAATGTGCTCTTGTACCAAAATACATTAGTTTGAACATATTCAATGGAAGTGGTTACTAACCCTTCTAATTCAAATCTTTTGACAAGTTATTTTACCAATATTTGTGCAAAAGATCTGAAACGGCCTGCTAAACAGGCTACATCAGAAAGTGTTAAAGGCTTGACGCATAATCCGACTATTGTCTGTAGGTTTGCGCTCCACCCTGGTACTTGATTAATTAAGGTCAGTAATTAGCAAGGAAATCTCCTCACTTGGTTGTCTAAATCTTAATTGAAAGGAAAACCAAAAACCCGCAGACACTTGGCCCACCGTGGAATGAGTTTGCCACCCCTGACCTAACAGGTTGGAGAGCACTTGAACTGACATATGGGTCTTTATACCTGTCAAAATACTTTCCGTACCATTTGAGTATGGTAAACCTTGATCTAACATGTTTTGATAAAGACTTCCAGTAGTAGGCCAATTAAATGTTCAGTGTTTGATGTACTATAATTACGGCATACACTAAATGAAGTCTAATTTCAAGGGCCATAATATAATGTGAGTGATGAGTTAAACATAGCATACCGATGACCCTAAACAATGTCCTACCAAATGACCATGCACCTAGGGGAATTCAAGATACACGAAAAGCATGTTTCTCACATCTGTGCTAATGATATACAGGTTGTTTCACTAACATATTCAACAGCAAGACGGGGGGGGGGTCATAAAATAGGCTTGTTCAGCATCGCCAATTACAAAATCCAAATCTCCCTAGACTGAAATACCCAAAATGTAAATTCACTCCAATGTCTCCTCTGAGCCTCCAGTTAACAAACTTGACATTGACCGGAGTTGAAGTAGTTCCAGATGCAGAGTTAAGCACGCAATGAATCATGAACAGCAGCAACATTAGGAAAGACCTACAGAAACCACTCAAGATTCTACTGGCCCTAATAAATGAACAATGCTGTCCTTGCCAAAACCCCTATAGCTTAGTTTCAAAAAGAGAAAGTAGCAAGCTGGACCTTTGTGGAGCATCTTTATTATGCCACAGATAAAAGCCAGTAGTTTCTGAAAGAGGACCTTATTTTTCACCAACATTGACATTCTGCGAGGGTAGTGGTGGTGTTATGGTTGAGCAGCCAGCAGGGGAGGGGGAAAGGTGGGGATGGGGACAGTGGTGGTTAGTGGTGTAAGAGGGGTGTTTGGGGTGGAATTAAGTGCGCAAAGGGTATAGGGCTTAATTACCAAGTAATAAAACATTAATTTACCCTTTAATAGAGAAAAAAAGGGATGCACACAGCATGACAAGATGTGCTTACAGTCAAACAAGGGGAATGCACAAGTTCTTGCTGAGTATACCACATTTATTACTTTGAACTGATTAATAGAAAGAGCGGGGGCGAGGCCACTCGCGTCAGCGTGGTCTTTAAGAAAACAGAAGGGGAGGAAGAAAAAAAAAAAGCAACATCAATGAACAGGTCCAAGAAAGAGTGTAAATAAGTTCAGAAAACTGCAAACAGGGCCCTGTTTTGTACACTATAAAATTATACAATGACCAAGGCTCTAAACTTAATTTTTTTTACTTTCAATACCCCCCCCCCCCAAAAAAAAAACGGTCATCTCGAACATTCGTTTCAGTTCTTTTTTTATGACAGAAGATGGAAGCATAGTAAACAAAGTTCTTGGGAGGGTTCGATGACAGTACCCACAACGACAAATATCCACTGAGGAGACCTCCTCTGCATCCTGATTGGATCCTTTAATCTTCCACAGGAGGGAGGAGGAGGAGGGGTTTACAAAGAAATTAGACAAAACAACGGCCCGCCTTGACTTCCGGGCACCAATAGTAGCCGTAGTAGCGACACTAAACATTTCCACTAGAATTTTGCGTGACGAGAATTACAGACTTGCTCTCGGACTGTAAAAACAGATGACCATTGTCAAAAAAAAAAAAAAAAAAAAAAAAAAAAAAAAAATATGGAACAAGCATACCAGGAAAAAATTAAAATGCATATGTAGTGGAATGGGGCGGGGCAAAAGAGATTCACCTAAGGATACTATGCATGAGGTTGTAGTCCTATGAATAATCGTTTCTTTTTCTTTTACTACAAGTTCGAAGTAAGTCTTTTAAAGTAAAAAGAAATCAAGAAAAAGTCTTCATTTAGTTATTTTTTTTGTCCTTGGTTAACCCCCCCCCCCCACATTTTGCATTTCTTGAGAAAGATCTGAATGTGAGATGGGGGTGGAAAGTGGGGGCTATTGCAGTCTTTTGCCCAAAGCAGTAACTGTTACTTGACACGTCCTTGGCGCTCCTGTGGGACACAGAAAACAAGAAGAGTTCAGTTTGGGGACTCACATAACACAGACAAGTCAGAGATTTAAGGCTTTTCAGAATGTTGTAGATCAAATTTTAAAATGTAACCCAGTGGGCATAATTATTATTCTCCAATCAATGGATTTAAGAGTACAGTAATTTGTTAAAAAATGCATTTTTTTGTTTTGAAGTTTAAAAAGCAAGCCCCATGTCTGCTAGTGCCAAGCATATCTCCCTACCACCAGGTACCAACAGTCCCACAGAGTAGTTCTAGCTTACAACATGCAGTTCTGATCACCTTTTCAGACATTTGCAATATTCATCCAGGGCAAGACAAGGGCCATTTGTCCTCCTTGAGCACAAAATGTCAAAGTATACAACGGTGAAATAAGTATTGAACACGTCACCATTTTTCTCAGTAAATATATTTCCAAAGGTGCTATTGACATGAAATGTTCACCAGATGTTGGTAACAACCCAAGTAATCCATACATACAAAGAAACCAAAACAAATAAGTTCAGAAATTAAGTTGTGTAATAATGTGAAATGACACAGGGAAAAAGTATTGAACACATGAAGGGAGGTGCTAAAAGGCATGGAAAGCCAAGACAACAGCTGAAAACTATCAGTAATTAAAAAGCAATCCAGCCCCCTGTCAGTGCAAATTAATATCAGCTGGTTCAGTCCCAACTGATGGCCTACAAAAAGGTCTCATTGCCAAGGTGTCACAAGACACATCTCATGATGGGTAAAAGCAAAGAGCTGTCTCAAGACCTTCGCAACCTAATTGTTGCAAAACATAATGATGGCATTGGTTATAGGCACATTTCTAAGCTTCTGAATGTTCCAGTGAACACTGTTGGGGCCATAATACGGAAGTGGAAAGACAATCATTTCACCATAAATCTGCCTCGACCAGGTGCTCCTCGCAAGATTTCTGACAGAGGAGTGAAAAGAATAATCAGAAGAGTTGTCCAAGAGCCAAGGACCACTTGTGGAGAGCTTCAAAAAGACCTGCAATTAGCAGGTACTGTTGTCTCAAAGAAAACAGTAAGTAATGCACTCCACCGCCATGGCCTGTATGCACGCTCACCACAAGACTCCATTGCTGAAAAAAAAGCCAGTGAAATACTGGGAGAATATAGTGTGGTCAGATGAGAGCAAAATTGAACTGTTTGGATGTCATAATACACACCATGTTTGGAGGAGAAATGGCACTGCACATCACCCTAAAAACACCATACCAACAGTGAAGTTTGGAGGTGGGAACATCATGGTGTGGAGCTGCTTTTCAGCAAATGGTACTGGCAAACTTCACATAATTGAAGGAAGGATGAATGGGCAAGTTTACCGAGACATTCTTGACAAATCTGCTGCCATCTACCAGGATGATGAAGATGAAACGAGGGTGGACATTTCAGCAAGACAATGATCCCAAACACACAGCCAAGGAAACTCTCAATTGGTTTCAAAGAAAGAAAATAAAGCTGCTAGAATGGCCCAGCCAATTACCTGACTTAAATCCCATTGAAAATCTATGGAAAGAACTGAAGATCAAGATTAATAGAAGAGGCCCACGGAACCTTCAAGATTTGAAGACTGTTTGTATGGAAGAATGGGCCAAAATCACACCAGAGCAATGCATGCGACTAGTTTCTCCATACAGGAGGTGTCTTGAAGCTGTCATTACCAACAAAGGCTTTTGTACAAAGTATTAAATAAATATCAGTAAGTGTGTTCAATACTTTTTCCCTGTGTCATTTCACATTATTACACAACTTAATTTCTGAACTTATTTGTTTTGGTTTCTTTGTATGTATGGATTACTTGGGTTGTTACCAACATCTGGTGAACATTTCATGTCAATAGCACCTTTGGAAATATATTTACTGAGAAAAATGGTGACGTGTTCAATACTTATTTCACCCGCTGTATGTGCATTTTGACCACTTGAGAGAAAGGGAATTTAACTTTATGAAATGTCCTCTGATTGCAAAACAAAAAGGCAGCAGGAAAACAGTAGGTTTTTAGATGCCACACTGGAATTGTTTTGCCAGGGTGAGTAGAAAGTGAGACACTTCAAGTGTTCTAGGGCATGATCCACACTTTGAATTCTTGAAAATAGAACCGGTGTAATTTTCATTGGAATGAGTTTCTCACTCTGCAAAAGTTACACATCTAACGTAGTAGGCCAGTTAGCCTTGGGTTTACGCTCCACGTGTTCTCCAGAGAAAAATGATCACTGACAAAACTGACCACAATTTTAAACAAATAAACAACTGAAAAACTCAATTCATGCAACACCAGAGTGCAGTAAAATTAAAAAGATTTACCTAAATTGGCCGAGACTAGAGGGACCTCAAAGTTAACCAAACCTGCGAGCTGTTTGATAGCTCATTCTTTCATACATTAGAATGATGTTCGGTACACTGAACAAAAATATAAAAACGCAACATGTAAAGTGTTGGTCCCATGTTTCATGAGCTGAAATAAAAGATTCTACAAACATTCCATACGCACAAAAAAAATGTCTCTCTCAAATTTGTTTACATCCCTGTTAGTGAGCATTTCTTCTTCGCCAAGATAATCCAGCCACCTGACAGGTGTGGCATATTAAGAAACTGATTAAACAGCATCATCATTACACTGGTGCACCACTGGTCACAATCAACAGCCTGATCAACTATGCGAAGGAGATGTCGCGCTGCATGAGGCAAATGGTGGTCACAAAATAACTGGTTCTAACTGGTTCTTAAGGTATCTGTGACCAACCGATGCATATCTGTATTCCCAGTCATGTGAAATCCATAGATTAGGGCCTAATGAAATTATTTCAATTGACTGATTTCCTTAAAATTAACTCAGTAAAATTGTTGCACTTATTTTTTTGTTCAGTATGTTTATGTACACAGCCCTGATTGGCGGAAATTATCGTCTAGACTCTAGAGCAGTGATCAACTAGAGCGGGCTGTTTTTTTTTCTTGTCTGGATGGTCAGGGGGAGAAAACATAATTACAAATTACTTGTAGACTGCAAATTGACCGCAAGTAGCCCAAACAGATGTGACTGAAACGTACAAATTTCAAACATTGCTTATATTTAGTATACAATCACACGTCTTATGGTGGGAATACAATTTCCAAAATGTGTCACTTGGAGCTGATTTCCTTGTGTTTTTACAGTAAATTTAAAAAACACAAGTGCTCACTCATTTAAAGTAGGCTACATACAGTGTCTTCGGAAAGTATTCAGACACCAACTTTTTCCACATTTTGTTACATTACAGCCTTATTCTTAAATTGATTTAATTGTTTTTAGCCCACTCAATCTACACACAAAGCAAAAACTGGTTTAGAAATGTGGGCAAATTAATTTAAAAAAAACTTAATGACATTTACAGAAGTATTCAGACCCTTCACTCAGTACTTTGTTGAAGCACCTTTTGGCAGTGAGTCTTCTCTGCCTCAAGTCTTCTTGGGTATGACGCAACAAGCTTGGCACACATGTATTTGTTGAGAGTTTCTCCCATTCTTCTCTGCAGACCCTCTCAAGCTCTGTCAGGTTGGATGGGGAGCGTTGCTGCACAGCTATTTTCAGATCTCTCCAGAGATCTTTGATCGGGTTCAAGTCCGGGCTCTGGCTGGGCCACTCAAGGACATTTAGAAACTTGTCCCGAAGCCACTCCTGCGTTGTCTTGGCTGTGTGCTT
This sequence comes from Thymallus thymallus, assembly GCA_023634145.1. NCBI lineage: Eukaryota > Metazoa > Chordata > Actinopteri > Salmoniformes > Salmonidae > Thymallus > Thymallus thymallus. Next base: position 33,244,217 of record CM042405.1, read on the forward strand.
AGGGTCGTTGTCCAATTGGAAGGTGAGCCTTTGCCCCAGTCTATGGTCCAGAGCAATTTTTCATATATTTTTTTATTTAACTAGGCAAGTTAGTTACGAACAAATTTGTATTTACAATGAAGACCTACACCAGCCAAACTGACGACAATGGCCAAATTGTGCGCCGCCCTATGGGACTCCCAATCACGTCCGGTTGTGATACAGCCTGGATTCGAACCAGGGAGTCTGTAGCGACACCTCTAGCACTGAGATGTAGTGCTTTAGAACACATCACCACTTGGGAGTCCAGGATCTCTCTGTACTTTGCTCCGTTCATCTTTGCCTCGATCCAGACTAGTCTTCCAGTCCCTGCCACAAAAAAAAAAAAAAAAAACTCCCCACAGCATGATGCTGCCACCACCAAGCTTCACCGTAGGGATGGTGCCAGGTTTCCTCCAGGCAGGACATTGGACATTCTGGCCAAAGAGTTCAATCTTGGTTTCATCATGGTCAGAGTATTTTGGTAAACTCCAAGCAGGCTGTCATGTGCATTTCACTGAGGAGTGGCTTCCGTCTGGCCACTCTACCATAAAGGCCTGATTGGTGGAGTGCTGCAACGATGGTTGTCCTTCTGGAAGGTTCTCCCATCTCCACAGAGGAACTCTAGAGCTCAGTCAGTGACAATCAGGTTCTTGGTCAACTCCCTGATCAAGGCCCTTCTCCCCCGATTGCTCAGTTTGGCCAGCTCTAGTAAGTCTTGGTGGTTCTAAACTTCTTCCATTTAAGAATGATGGAGGCCACTGTGCTCTTGGACACCTTCAATGCTGCAGAAATGTTTTGCTAGCCTTCCCCAGATCTGTGCCTCGACACAATCCTGTCCTGGAGCTCTACGGACAAGTCCTTTGACCTCATGGCTTGGTTTGTGGGACCTTATATAGACAGGTGTGTGCCTTTCCAAATCATGTCCAATCAATTGAATTGACCACCAGGTGGACTCCAATCAAGTTGTAGAAACCTCTCAAGGATGATCAATGGAAACAGGATGAACCTGAGCTCAATTTTGAGTCTCATAGGGAAGGGTCTGAATACTTATGTAAATAAGGCATTTCAGTTTGATTTCTAAAAACCTGTTTTTGCTTTGTCATAATGGGGTAGTGTGTAGATTGCTGAATGTTTTATTTAATCAATTTTGGAATAAGGCTGTAAAGTAGCAAAATGTGTGAAAAGTCAAGGGGTCTGAACTTTCTGAAAGCACTGTACGCAAATAAAAGATGACTGGTCATTGGTCAGAATGATGTCATACTGTTGGCCAAAAACACCATCCCACCTGAACAAGATGACATTTTTGGCGTTCTTTTCAAAAAGCTTAAACTGAAAGGGCATTACGATAATTTTCACAATTTCAGAGTGTTATTTCAACCTCTGTGTGGAAATATCAGCAATAAAAAACAAACTTCACTACTCCTTTAATAAAATTACATTTCAGTCATCTAGCAGACGCTCTTATCCAGAGCAACTTACAGGAGCAATTAGGGTTAAGTGCCTTTCTCATGGGGCACAGAAAAATGTCTCACCTAGTCAGCTTGGGGATTCGAACCAGCGACCTTTCAGTTACTGGCCCAACGCTCTTAACCACTAGGCTAACTGGCCTAAAGAAGTATAAATCCATACTTAGGTGGGAGCGCTAGAGCGTGTTACCTGAAGTCTGTAATGACTCCTGCTAGGGTTTGGGTTGCTGGGATACGGCTCGCTTCCCTGGACCTCCACCTGGCAACACAAAACATCAGGCTTTAGTTTGGAATAAAACAGGAAGTATGTGAGGCCTCAATCAATCTCAGGCTTGCATTAAACTTTTAATAGAACTTACAAAAATGTACTTTGTTGTCTCAAAGTAGATAGATGAAAAATTACATTTGAATCACAATCAGTCAACCATGGTCTCTAAGACATTAATATTTTGTTTCGTTGTTATGTTATACAGCAAGGATCATTCATCATTTGAGTGGTCAGTGTATCGCCTTGCTAGTGCACATGCCTCTCAGCTCAACCTGCATGTTGATATTACATCAATACCAGTCAGTAATCAGTGGTAATCACCAATCTGGATCAATGCGTTAGCCACAAAACTATGATTAACATGCATATCTTGTTTTTCTAGATAAGAGGAATCTATAGTTAATTCAATTATAAAATACCGGTTATATATTGACCTTTGACAACTAGTAAATACTGATTCTTCAGAATATTTACAGGAGAGTTTCTCTTGAGAAATAACCCCAGGTGCAGAGCAGTTTCCTTGTTGCAGTAAATAATGCAGACAGTGTTTGGCACACACAGCCTCAGTCATGCAATGTGACGTTACTGATGGCAAAAGGATGCTATACCTCAAGTTACAAAAGAAATCAAATGTTATCAGATAGCACCATGTAAGGAAGCATGATTTTCATTTCTGCTAAATAAGTTTGAAGGAAACATAAATGTGCAACATAGTTTCTACAGCAGGCATGACTATCCAATATAACCCAATAACTAGGCCTATGTTTTGATGTAAAGAAAGACTCTTCCACATCTCAGATTTGACAAACAAGCACTCTGTAGTCAGCATATAAACAGGGTCTGTAATACAGAATAACAGAACTAGTGAGTGTTCCCCTTTCTGACAATCTATTACGATATACACAGCTTGGCATAGTCAAAAACCGAGCTAGCCCTCAAATTCAAATCTGTACCTCAAAACCGTTTCCACTGCTTTTTTCCCCCCCTCCCATGCTTCCCTTCTAAATCAGGGATTGATTTAGATCTGGGACACCAGATCAGTGCAATAAATAACTAAGTAAAAAAATTAAAATCAGCAGTAATCCAGTAGCTTGTAGCGTAGAATTTGAACATGCCATCATCCTACTTAAGACAGCTTTTGATAACATGGCCTTCAATATATTGTTCTTCAAAACAAGTCATGTCGCACTGCTGAGAGTGGAAGTCATCAACATTAGTACATTGAGCAGGCATTTGTTCTCAACAACACAAAGGAAGAACATACATCAAAGCGGCCATTTAGACTGAAGGGCCAATGTAAACATGCACTTTATATGTGAATAGAAGTCTTTGTAAAAAGACAAGAGTATAACAATGAATAATGTAATTATTTTGGGAGTCACTAGAAAAAGGTTAACAACTAAATGCATTTTTATGGGCAAAAGGGTGACTGCTAGCATTTAGCATTTGATAGGGGCATAGTGGCCTTACTGGCGTAGATTGATTTGGTGAGCCAAGCATCTGAACCATTCCCTAAATAACTACAGACACCCCAGCTCAGGCAAATAGGGCGTAATTTTCAACTGTAAATGCCTATGCAAAATGAATCAATTCCTTATGCATTTGCAACACAACAAAAATGAAAATGTAACATTGCTCATTGATTAAATACCGAATTGGAAATGCATTCAATTTCATACAGACACTACTGATCAAAACTAGTCAGCATTTTTTAACAGTTCCATGTAAGAAATCTAACACTGAACTTTTGTAATATATATTTTATGGGAAATAAAAAATGTACTGCATTTGGTTTCTGGCATATCAAAAGTGTCTGTAGGAATGGCACATTGTAAGATTACATAATGACTGATGCACTACATTAACATGATAACTCCAGCAGAATGATTTGCTCTCCAGATGCTCGGAGAACCTTTACACACACACGGCTTCACACTCCACCCCCCCCAAAGCACACAACCCAAGGTGCAGGCCTATTCATTTCCCCAGGTGGGTGGAGGGTAGTCCGTTACCTTTTTCACACACTCTTCCTCCTCCTGGCGCTTCTCGTAGTGGGAGAAGTCGTCGAAGATGGAGGTGGTGTGCTTGTAGCCGGCGATGATCTTCAGCACCTGCCGTGCCTTGTCCAGGGGCACCTCTTGCGTGTCCCGCGAGTTGGTCACTGGCTTGTTCTCGTTGTTCTCCAGGCGGATGTGCCGTAGCTGGCTGTTGGGAACGTCCTTAACAAAGATCCAGCGTACGTCAAAGCGGCCCTTCCACTTGTCCTGCGACCACACACCGGCACAGGTGTTGTAGTCCACGGGTGAGCGCATCTCCGCCACGCCGCAAAAGTGGCCACTGCCATTGACGCTGAAGAGCAGGTAGAGGGGGCCCTTAGCACCCAGCGAGCGGTAGGCGGCGTCCAGCCGCTTATTGCCGTGCTCAGTGCTACACCAGATGTTGTACTTGATGGAGCGGTGGATGTCGTCTTCAGAGTAGCTCTTGATGATGAACACACGCCCCTGCTTGGGGTTCCAGTCAAAGTCCTTGGGGTTGTAGTTGTTGACCAGGCGCAGCTTCTCCAGCACCGGATGGGGCTCCGAAGGTACCGGCACCCCGCCCACGCCAGAGTTGGGTGGAGACTGCCCCACCCCGGCATCACCAAAGCCGTTAGCGCGGTTCCGTGGAGGGACCCAGCGAGTGGGCTGAGGGGGCTGGGTGGTGGGCGGGGGCCCCTGGGAGAGCAGCAGCTGCCCCCCCATGCCCTGCTGCCCGTTGGGGGTGAGCTGGTGCTGCCCAAGCTGGGCCGAAGGGGCCACCAACTGTCCATTGCTGAGATGCAGATGCGGGGTCCCTCCGGCCATGGTGCCGGGCTGAGGGGAGGCCTGGTTGGGCGGCTGCCCGTTGCTGGGGATAGGCGCATGCTGTGGGGTGGACGCTTTAGGCATGTTCCCCTTGTTGTCCCAAGTGCCGATGTCCATGTTGTGTTTGATGGGTGGAGGCGGCAGGTTGGTCCCCGCTATGCCCCCTTTGGTTTTCAGCTTGGGCTGCGGCTTGGCAGGCTTGCTGGCAATGTCAGCCCAGGAGGCGGGTTTGGCGGGGGCGATGGAGATGGGGGGCAGTGGCATGCTGGGAGCTCCACCAGACACCTGGCTGTGGCCTAGGGATCCCCCGGGGAGGCCGGAGCCCACCACCTTGGGCGCCCCCATATCCCCGGCACCACTACCAATCTTAAGGCCCGCCAAGCTGTCCAAGCTGTTCATGCCGGGGGCCTTGTTGAGGGGCTCGTTCTGGGTGAAGGGGGACTGTCCGTCAATCATGGCGCCCCCTAGTGAGCTGGGTGCATAGGCGTAGCTGCTGCTGTAGCCAGAGCTCTGCGTCGACTGTCCCTGAGAGCTGTTGTTGCCCCAGGCCGAGAAGTCGATGCCGCTGGGGAAGAAGTTGAAGCCGTGCTGGCCCAGGAAGGGGTTGCTGCCCAGCGGGCCGGGCTGGCTGAACATGGCGTCAGGCAGGAAGTGGTGCTCCCCGTTGCTCAGCTGTCCATACGAGGCCAGGTAAGGCATGGGAGGGTCGCCGCCGGTGGACCATGCTGCCTCGTTCAGGGAGTAAGAGAATCCTATGGAAGGGCTGTAGTAACTGGGCATGTAGGAGTCTGACATTGCCGTATAGGCATTGCTCTGCAGAGAGAAAAACACTAGTTAGACTACTGACTGCATTTCAATCATTACATCCTTTTCTGGATCTCCATCAGCCTCTGTTGCTACCTAGACTAGGACGACTGTGTCCATTTTCACACCAGTGAACTGCTTTATGAAGAGAAACAGTGGCATTGCTACTCCACAAAAGGATGCAACATTCCTTTGACTGGAGGAATACAGGCTCCATTATTTCCATTGTGGCCCACTTTTCTGGGAAGTGTCCACTCTACTGATGGGCACCCAATGATAAATGCCAACCGAGGCAGTTACGACAAGATGAAGGCCAGTTTAATTACGAGGCGGAATTCTAGGAAAGCAAATGGACTACGTAAGTAAACCGGGAGAGAAGAGTCTTCATGCGCTAAACGCCCTGGCCTGGACACAAGATGAATTGCTACAATATAAAAGTAATTACTGTAAAGCTACACAGCAAAATCTCCCTGTTTAGCATGTTAACCATCGTAACCTATGATCTTGTCGATCTTGCTGATTGTGTCTATTAAAATTGAGGCCGTTTTAAAATGTTACTTGAACAAATACTATAAATAAGGCAGACTAAGCCAGGCAAATGTTAAGGAGCTGCATGTGGCCTAATCAAACTGATGGAAGTGGTACTCACCTGTCTGGCCTGAGTGTTCAGGTAAGGCTCAAACTCATCATTCAAAGTATCCTTCTGGGTCACAGCTCCGTTTTGAACTGGAAAAAGAGTAGGCAGCAATGTAAGACATCTGGATTTATCTGTTTGCAAAAGGTTTAAATAGTTGCAACTAATCATAGGCCTAAATATTTGCGGCTGGTGGTGAGTATGATAACAATAAGAGTCAGGAAGTCATTCAGTTAAATAATACATCTCTAGTATTGCACAACTTCAGTTCAGTCACAAATTGCAGTATGCTGTTTTAATGCACTAAAACTGGGTAGCATAAAGAAATGCATGTGGATTGGTTGAGTTGGCCAACAGTTGTCCTTCACGTTGGCTAGACCTATAGTTACTATGCCACCTTTAAAACAAATAACTGTAGGCCATAGGCATGGGTTGCATCAGGTGCTGCGGTATGTGTTAGATATAGAATCGGCCCCCCAAAAAAAATAATGTAACTGCAGCACTATCAGTACACGCGAAAACGGCCTGTTTATTACTGTGAATCAGTCTCTTGACAGCCACCAATGGGAACTGAAATAGGTGTGATGAGGCGCTGCTGCTGTATATTGTTTCTAGCTGCAACTTTGGAGGAGAAAACTCAATAGATTTGGTATTTAATATCAGTAATTGGGAGTCATGACACAATGCAAACTTCTGTCCGACGTGTGTGTCAGTTCTTCCTGACAAGCAGAACCTGAAAACTATTTGCCAAACTGGAAAACAGGCCTGGCTGGTAAACAAAGTTACCTTTAAATATTGACAGTCGGAGCTAAAACATTTAAAAACTTAAATGTCTATAGTGAAAATAGCAGAGTTGGTGGTACGGTGAGGGCAGCATGCTGGAAGACGTGTCATTGGCATGCGATTCATGCTTATGTTCACTAGCGCGAAGATGCCATAAAACGCGAGGTTAGCCAACTAGCTAACGTTAGCCGCAAGGAAACAACCGGTTTATCTTGCGTGGGAGGTTCAAATTAATAAAAGTAGTTGCTAACATTTAACCAAAGACCAAGTAAACCACGCTGACTTTGGACATGCCCAGCCAGCTAGTTTGCAAACGTAGAGTAATGTAATGTAGGTAGCACAAGCTAACCACCAAGCTAGCCATGCTAACGCGCTAACGTTAAAGCTGGCGCTGACGGATTGCCTCAAAATACAAAATGGTGTATTAGCACAACTGACAGTAAATGTAATCCAACTGAAAGGCAAAGCTACGTGAGTACTAGCAACTTATCGGACATTTGTTCACACGTCCAATTAACTATAGAAGCGCTTTGGTCACACTGGCCTGCTATCTGGCTGGCTAGCGAGCCATCATCACACCTGGAGACAGGAAAAGATCCGCGCACAGAGACAGCAAATGTGTCACGTTACGACAAACTTACCTTTGTTTCCTTGGCCTTTCGGTCTCTGGATTGGGTCCAGGTGATTCATGAAGGTTTGATTTATGAGAAGAGAGGAAGGGGAGAAAAAAAAAAGTGAAGAAATGTATATTGAGCAGTCAGTCCTTTAGCAGGTGGTCAGGCCTACTGCACTACCAGAGAGTCACTGCCTCTGGAACAAGCTATCCTAACTAGCCAACTACGTCTCGGTGGAAATATTCACAAAGTGACTCTCTTTACCTGTTCAAGAAGGCTGCTGGCTGACATTTTATTTTTTATTTATTTTTCCCCCTGGAGCCGTTAAATATTAATTGTTTTTATTTTATTATTATTGAATTTAAGCGGCAGGGTGTATGAAATGTGAATTTGAGAGTTAGCCAAGTGCCCCTGTCTCTATACAGAGCCTCGAATCTACACAATGGCGGGCTGCAGCTCTCAGCGCTGAGCGACTTCTCAACATGGCTGAGAGGCCGGGTTTATCGATAGCGTTTATTTATGGCGGAGAATGCGCCCCTCAACGGCATGGAGGAACTATATCTCGCTTTTGGAACTATTGTAATAATAGATCAAGTGAGATTGTCTTTAATTAGGACAAAGTTTCAACCATACATTCTTAAAAGGGTGGGCCTCCTATTATAACCATTGAGTACATTTTACACAGAATGTTTTCATGCGCCATTTCTGAAAAGATGGCACATGCACAGAAACTTGATGCATGCCATACATACATGTTCCTCGTTATAAACCCGTAGTAGAACTGTGAGCACGAGAACAAGCGTTATAATTTCGTGTTCAAGTGCTAACTGAAATGTCCAACTTGCTAACTAGTTGAATGCGGCACGTGTATAACTACACTGAGCACAAATATAATCACAACATGCAACACTTTCAAAGATTTTACTGGGTTACAACTCATATAAGGAAATCAGTTCATTGAAATAAACTAATTAGACCCTAATCTATGGATTTTACATGGGAATACAGATATGCATCTGTTGGTAAAAAAAATGGTAGGGGTGTGGATCAATCAAATCAATCAAATGTATTTATAAAGCAGATGTCACAGAAACCCAGCCTAAAAACACAAACAGCAAGCAATGAAGATATAGAAGCACGGTGGCTAGTAGAAATACCTAGAAAGGCAGAAACCTAGGAGGAAACCTAGAGAGGAAACAAACTCTGAGGGGTGGCCGGGTGGAGATTATGAGAGAACATGGCCATTAAGGCCAGATCGTTCTTCAAGATGTTCAAACGTTCATAGATGACCAGCAGGGTCAAATAATAATAGTGGTTGTAGGGGGTATAACAGGTCAGCACCTTAGGACTATATGTCAATTGGCTTATCATAGCCTAACATTCAGAGGTCAAGACAGCAGGTGCGGTAGAGAGGGAGAGAGAGAGGAAGAGAGGGAGAGAGGGTCGGAAACAGCAAGTCCGCGGCAAGGTAGGATGTCCGGTGAAAAGGTCAGGGTTCCATAGCCACAGGCAAAACAGCAGAAACTGGATCAGCAGCACGACCAGGTGGACTGGGGACAGGGACAGCCAAGAGTCATCAGGCCATGTAGTCCTGAGGCATGGTCCTAAACAAGGGGCCGCGGCACCATCGGACACTGTGCCATCATCAACGTCCCGGGACAACGTGGTGGCAACATAACTTTTGTGTGCGGCTATTAGTCAAAACGGCGTCCTTCACCATCATGCAATGCTAGACCCATACAACACTGCACACATTATCACATTTCTGGACACCCTCCACAACAGACTAATCCCTAATGACAAGGGGCCAGAGCAGCCCAAGTACGTTATCATCTGGGACAATGTTAGTTTCCACCGGGCTGCTGTGGTCCGCAATTGGTTCACAGGTCACCGACTTTTCATTGCACTCAATCTCCCCCCATACTCTCCATTTTTGAATCCTATTGAAGAATTCTTCTCTGCATGGCGTTGGAAGGTGTATGATCGCCAGCCCCGCCAACACATACCCCTTCTACAGGCAATGGAGGAGGCTTGTGGAGATATCGATCAGGGGTCATGCCAGACCTGGATACGGCACTCCGGACGATACTTTCCACGCTGCCTAGCTCAAGACAACATCGCATGTGATGTGGTTGAAGTCTTGTGGTTGAAGTCTTATGGTCAGACCCACAAAGAAGGGGATGTAGCCTAATTGTTATCTGCTATTTTTTTTCTAGCATAAATGTTTTTGTTTTCTTCTACTGCGTTTTTGTTGTTTGAGGAGTGTTAGAACATTTTGATAAAAAAAATATATACTTTTTCGCCTTATTTGTGTTGACAGTGTGTACACATTTGGATACCTATGTGTATGTGTGTTTACTACATGTATGACAAAACTCTATTGCAAACTGCTATGCCCTGCACACAGAAACAGCAAAAAAGCAAAAGTTTTTTCATTTATACTATCAGTGAGTAGTTGGTGCTTCGTGTGCTTATTCAAATTATGGTTTGTGTGTACTGTATTGACGCAAAAACCTTTTTTTTTTTTTAAGAGTTTTGCAAGAATTGTTTGCTTTTGCAAGAGATGTATAATGTTTTGCTGGTTTGGTGTAAGGTTTTGTTGTTAGGTGTGTAGAGTTTTGCAAAAATAGCCTATAGTTTCAAAGTTAGTGCCTAACCAATCAAAAAAAACTTTAGTTGTCAGATCAAACAGTAGATCTCTTTGTTTCTTGGGACCTAGAACTAGCATCTCTGTTTTGTCTGAGTTTAAAAGTAAAACATGTCCTTATGTCTGAAACACAGGCTTCCAGGGTAGGCAATTTTGTCACTTCACCATGTTTCATAGAAATGTACAACGGTGTGTCGTCCGCATAGCTGTGAAAGTTGACATTGTGTTTCCCGAATGACATCACCAAGAGGTAGAATATAAAGTGAAAACAATAGTGGTCCTAAAACAGAACCTTGAGGAACACCGAAACGTACCACTGACTTGTCAGAGGACAAACCATCCACAGAGGCTAACTGATATCTTTCCGACAGATAAGATCTACACAGAAGTTGTCTGTGTAGACCAATTAGGGTTTCCAATCTCTCCAAAATAATTTGGTGATTGATGGTGTCAAAAGAGGCACCAAGGTCTAGGAGCACAAGGACATATGCAGAGCCTTGGTCTAACGCCATTAAAATGTAATATACCACTTTAACGAGTGCAGTCTCAGTACTATGATGGGGTCTAAAACCAGACTGGAGCGTTTCGTATACAATATTTATTTCCGGGAAGGCAGTGAGTTGCTGCGCAACAGCTTTTTCTAAAATGTTTTTTTTATTTCCATGTTAAGATTTGGCTTTTTCAGGAGAGGCTTTATTACTGCTTCTTTTAGTGAGTTTGGTACACATCCGGAGGATAGGGAGCCATTTATTAAGTTCAGCATAGGAGGGCCAAGCACAGGAAGTAGCTCTTTCCGTAGTTTAGTAGGAATAGGGTTCAGTAGGCAGCTGGAAGGTTTAGAGGCCATTACTATTTTTGTGAATGTGTCGAGAGATACAAGATTAAGAAACTTGAGTGTCTCCATTGATTCTAGGTCCTGGCAGTTCTGTGCAGACTCAGGACAACTACGTTTCGGAGATATACGCAGATTCAAAGAGGAGTCCGTCATTTGCTTTCTAATGATCTCATGATCCTTTCGTCAAAGAAGTTAATGAATTCATCACTGCTGAAGTGAAAGCCATCATCTCTTGGGGAATGGTGCTTTTTAGTTAGCTTTGTGATTGTATCAAAATTGTTTTTATTCTCCGGAAAAAGTAGGCTGATTGAGCAGCAGTGAGGGCTCTTTCGATATTGCACAGTACTGTCTATCAAAACTAGTCGGAAGACTTCCAGTTTGGTGGATCGCCATTTCCGTTCCAATTTTCTGGAAGCTTGCTTCAGGCTTGGGTATTTTCTGTATACCAGGGAGCCAGTTTCTTTTGACAGATGCTTTTTTGTTTTTAGAGGTGTGACTGCATCTAGTGTATTACTCAAGGTTAAGTTTAGATCCTTGGTTAGGTGGTTGTAACGGCGTGGTGTGTGGAAAGACCAAGGGGCAGCGCCATCTTTATCGACATCTTTATTTAGTAGTGAACTTAAACAAAATCAACAAAATGAGCGAGTACACAACCGTAACGGGAGTGTGAGCTCACGTTGAACTAAACACACTACAATGAACCACAAGGCATGAGGGAAATCATATACACTAAATAGGGTCCCCAATTAGAGACAACTCAAAGCCTCTAATTGGGGACCAACACAAAACCACCATAGAGTACCATAGAATACTCCTGTCAGGCCCTGACCTTGATAGTGGTTAACAGATTTTTGTACTCCGACGTCCTTGGGTAGGTGGAGGGAGTCTGGAAGGGCATCTAGGAATATTTCGGTTGTCCAAGAATTTATAGCGCTGCTTTTGATAACCCTTGGTTGGGGTCTGATCAGATTATTTGTTTTGCAATTGCAAATTGAATAAAATGGTGGTCAGATAGTCCAGGATTACGATGAAATGTTTATTAGATCCACAATATTTATTTCACGGGACAAAACTATATCCAGGGTATGACTGGATCAGAAAACCAGTCAGAATCTGGTGAGACCACTATTTGCCACATTTCCTTTGCATAGAGTGGATCAGACTGTTGTTTGTGACCTGTGGAATGTTGTCCCGCTCCTCTTCAATGGCTGTGAAAAGTTTCTGGATATTGGAACATGCTGCCGTACACATGGATCCAGAGTATCCCAAACATGCACTGGGACATTTTCAGGTTCCAGGAATTGTGTACAGATCCTTGCGACATGGGGCTATGCTTTATCATGATGAAACATAAGGTGATGGCGGCAGATGAATGGCACGACAACGGGCCTCAGGATCTCTTCACAGTATCTCTGTGCATTGAAATTGCCATCAATAAAATGCATTTGTGTTCTTTTTCCGTAGCATGTGCCTGCCCATACTATAACCCCACCGCCACCATGAGGCACTCTGTTCACAACGTTGACATCAGCAAACTGCTCGCCAACATGACACCGTACATGCTACGCTGTGTGCCATCTGCCCGGTACAGTTGAAACCAGGATTCCTCCGTGAAGAGCACACTTCTCCAGCGTGGCAGTGGCCATCGAAGGTGACCATTTGCCCACTGAGCTTGGTTACGACGTCGAACTGCAGTCAGGTCAAGATCCTTGTTAGGACAACGAGCACACAGATGAGCTTCTGTGGATATACCTGCAGTCAGCATGCCAATTGCACGGGGATGTAAACAAATCTGTGCACAACATTTTTCAAAAATAAGCTTTTGGACAATTTCTGGGATCTTTTATTTCAGCACATGGGACCAACACTTTACATGTTGCGTTAATATTTTTGTTCAGTCTACAAACTGCTCGCCAACATGACACCGTACATGCTACGCTGTGTGCCATCTGCCCGGTACAGTTGAAACCAGGATTCCTCCGTGAAGAGCACACTTCTCCAGCGTGGCAGTGGCCATCGAAGGTGACCATTTGCCCACTGAGCTTGGTTACGACGTCGAACTGCAGTCAGGTCAAGATCCTTGTTAGGACAACGAGCACACAGATGAGCTTCTGTGGATATACCTGCAGTCAGCATGCCAATTGCACGGGGATGTAAACAAATCTGTGCACAACATTTTTCAAAAATAAGCTTTTGGACAATTTCTGGGATCTTTTATTTCAGCACATGGGACCAACACTTTACATGTTGCGTTAATATTTTTGTTCAGTCTACAACCAGTTAGCAAGTCTGACATTTCTGAGTTTACTAGTTCAGACTAGCACTTGAACACGGCATAACTCCACCTGAAACAACGCCCATCATAAACCTTTCATGGTGACAATAACATTGTCACAATAACGCCCTTGTTTGATGTAGGCTATACTTTGGAAGTATTGGGATTAGTCCAGTACAGTATCTAAAGGAAATAGCAATGGTCAAACTTCCTCATATGTTTTTTGTGGTGTTGCCAGTTTTATTTTGCAGTGAAATTCGCTGTATCTGACCATTTCTGAAAGACACAAATTTGTAAACAGATTAATATTTAGCATTTACTTTTCCCAGAACCTAACCCAGTGGGCAAAACCTTGTTGAAAAGACTTCACTTTGACAAGGTATTTCTTCTGACCACCATATGGCCAGTTGATCATAATTGTGACCTTTATCTGACCAGCTGGTCATAATTCTGACCGCTATTATGTGCTATATTATGTAGCCTCCTGGTTATAGTAAAGTCATCATAACATGGTAATGACCACCTGACTACAGCTTATTACCTACTGTTAAAAGTATTGCAGAGGAAAAAGTTGAATATTAAAAACATTGTTCATTACATATTTGTTTACATAGTCACTAATTAAAAGTTGAAATTTGCAACACATTCTTACATTTCAAATAGATCAAGCAATAACAAAAACAAATCTACATCACATTTCCACATCTGCATTAAGTAATTGTTTCATAATGCTTCCAATTCCTCTGATTGAATTGGCAGAAAATTCTTATTACATATAAACAAAAGATATGATCAAAGCACATAGAATCTGTCTAGCAGCCCCACCAAATCCTATTTTGCCTCGGTTTCCTCCTTCAGGAACTTCTGGCGATAGACTTGTATTTTAAATGTATTTAACTAGACAAGTCAGTTAAGAACAAATTCTTATTTACAATGATGGCTTACACCGGCCAAACTCAGACGACACTGGGCCAATTGTGCACCGCCCTATGGTTCTCCCAATCACGGCCGGTTGTGATACAGTCTTTGAATACATCAACCCCTTTGTGATGGCGAGCCTAAATAAGTTCAGGAGTAAAGATTTTCTTAACAAGTCACAGAATAAGTTGCATGGACTTTTGATTTTGAGCAATGCATTTCAAACACAGTTTCAACCATAAATACCAGGGAGGTTTTCCATTGAATATCATTTTGATTTTATCACTTTGGATGGTGTATCAATACACCCAGTCGCTACAAAGATACAGGTGTCCTTCCTAACTCAGTTGCCAGAGAGGAAGGAAACCGCTCAGGGATTTCACCATGAGGCCAATGGTGATTTTAAAACAGTTTAATGGCTGTGATAGGAGAAAACCGAGGATGTATCAACAACATTGAAGTTACTCCACAATATTAACCTAATTGACAGAGTGAAAAGAAGGAAGCCCGTACAGAATACAAAATCTTCCAAAACATGCATCCTGTTTGCAACAAGGCACTAAAGTAATACTACAAAAAATGTGGCAAAGCATTTAACTTTTTGTCCTGAATACAAAGTGTTATGTTTGGGGCAAATCCAATACAAGAAATTACTGAGTACCATTCTCCATATTTTCAAGCATAGTGGTGGCTTCATCGTGTTATGGGTATGCTTGTAATCATTAAGGACTGGGGAGTTTCTCAGTGTAAAAAATAAACAGAATTTAGAATTTTGCTAAACACTGGCAAACTCCTAGAGGAAAACCTGGTTCAGTCTGCTTTCCACCAGACACTGGGAGATGTATTCACCTTTCTACACTGGAGTTGCTTACCAAGAAGACAGTGGATGTTCCTGAGTGGCCGCGTTACAGTTTTGACTTAAATCTACTTTAAAATCTATGGCAAGACATGAAAATGGTTGTCTAGCAATGATCAACAACCAATTCGACAGAGCTGGAAGAATTTTGAAAAGAATAATGGCCAAATGTTACACAATCCAGGTGTTGAAAGCTCTTAGAGACTTACCCAGAAAGACTTATCGCTGCCAAATGTGCTTCTACAAAGTATTGACTCTGGGGTATGAATACACCTGCGTGAAGTTGGCCCCCCACCCAACGCAAAACGTCGGGAAAATAGTCTCAATCGTTAGTGCTCGGTTTGTGCTGGTTTGTGCTGCAATTATTTTAGTTTGTGCTGCTTTCATTCTTTAGATATTAAAGAATACTTTATAGGTCATTCAGAGGTCACTCAGCCCCCCACATGCTCCGAATTAACCCACAATAGTGTCGATCGTTGGTGCTCCGTTTGTGCTGGTTTGTGCCGTTCAAATTGTGGTTTGTGCTGTTGCCTCCGCAGTCTGCAGGGCCGTGGGGAGACCGGGCAGAGGCAAGAGGCGGCAGGACTTGGAGAATCGGTCCACAACTACCAGGATCGTGGTGTTCCCCTGGGAAGGTGGAAGGTCCGTCAGGAAATCTATCGACAAATGTGACCATGGCCGTTGTGGAATGGGTAAAGGGAGTAATTTACCTCTGGGAAGGTGTCTAGGTGCCTTACACTGGGCGCACACCGAGCAGGAGGAGACATACACCCTAACATCCTTAGCCAAGGTGGGCCACCAATATTTCTCAGAAAGGCAGCGCACTGTCCGACCGGTAACGGGGTGACCAGAGGAGGGTGACGTGTGGGCCCAATAGATGAGCCGGTCACGGACAGCAGACGGCACGTACAGACGTCCAGCGGGACAGGACGGTGGAGCTGGCTCTGTGCGCAACGCCTGCTCAATGTCCGCGTCCAGCACCTATACCACCGGTGCTATAATGCAGGAGGCCGGTAGTATGGGGGTGTCATCTACGGGCCTCTCCTCTTTGTCGTACAGCCGAGACAGTGCGTTTGCCTTCACGTTCTTAGTCCCTGGAATATATGAGATGGTGAAGTGGAAACGTGTGAAAAACATGGCCCACCTGGCCGGATGTACTCCAGGTTGCGGTGGTCAGTCCAGATGAGGAAAGGGTGTTTAGCCCCCTCAAGCCAATGTCTCCACACAGTCAAAGCCGATCACCTACATCATAGTTTTGCTCCGCCGGGCTGAGCCTCTTAGAGAAAAAGGCACAGGGACGGAGCTGAGGTGGCGTGCCCGATCGTTGGGATAAGACTGCTCTTACCCCTGATTCGGACGCGTCCACCTTTACTATGAACTGCAAAGAGGGATCCGGATGGGCCAGCACCGGGGCCGCGGTGAAAAGAGCCTTCAGCTGCCTGAATGCCCTGTCCGCCGTAGCGCACCAGCGGAGACGGGACGGACCCCCCTTTAACAGTGAAGTAATGGGAGTCGCCACCTTGCCAAAGCCCCGGATAAACCTCAGATAGAAATTGGCAAACCCTAAAAACCGCTGTACCTCTTTAACCGTGGTGGGAGTCGGCCAATTACGCACGGCTGAAATGCGGTCACTCTCCATCTCCACCCCGGAGGTGGTAATGTGGTATCCAAGGAAGGAAACGGACTGTTGGAAGAACAGACAT
The DNA here is from genome assembly GCA_023634145.1 of Thymallus thymallus. Taxonomy (NCBI): domain Eukaryota; kingdom Metazoa; phylum Chordata; class Actinopteri; order Salmoniformes; family Salmonidae; genus Thymallus; species Thymallus thymallus. The sequence goes on from CM042405.1 coordinate 33,260,884, forward strand.
TTTTCTGCCTCAACATACAGGTTATGCTCCAGCAGCCGTCCAAGTACTCTACGGACTAGGGAAACATGCTCGGCGCGTGTAGCGGAATACACCAGAATGTCATCAATGTATACTACCACACCGCAACCGAACATGTCCCTGAAAACATTGTACACAAAAGATTGGAAGACCGATGGTGCATTCATCAACCCGTATGGCATGACTAGATATTCATAGTGACCCGAAGTGGTACTAAATGCCGTCTTCCACTCATCTCCTTCCCGGATACGAACCAAATTGTACGCACTCCTGAGATCTAGTTTAGTGAAGAAGCGCGCCCCATGCATTGATTCAATCACCGAAGAAATGAGAGGATAACTATACCTCTCTGTGATCTGGTTGAGGGCGCGGTAATCAATGCATGGGCGCAGACCACCATCATTCTTCTTCACAAAAAAGAAACTTGAGGAAGCGGGTGAAGTGGAGGACCGTATGAACCCCTGCCGTAGGGACTCAGAGACATATGTTTCCATAGCCTCCGTCTCTACCTGCGACAGGGGATACACATGACTCCTGGGAAGTACAACGTCTACCTTGAGGTTTATCGCACAATCCCCTGGGCGATGAGGTGGTAATTTATTAGCCTTTTCCTTAGAGAAGGCTTGAGCCAAATCAAGGTATTCGGGGGGAATGCGCACGGTGGGGACATTTTCTGGACTTTCCACCGTGGTTGCACCAACGGAAACACCTACACACCTCCCCGGACACTCTGATGACCACCCCGTGAGAGCCCTCTGTTTCCACAAAAAGGTAGGATTGTGAGTACTTAACCAGGGCAGTCCTAGTACCACCGGAAATGCAGGAGAATCAATAATGAAGAAATTGATTTTTTCCTTATGATTCTCCTGGGTGATCATAACAATGTCTCCGGTGGTCTCTTTAACATACCCAGACCCTAACGGTCGACTATCTAATGCATGAATAGGAATGGGGATGGACATGGGCATAAGCGGGATCCCTAATCTACTGGCTAAAGTACTATCCATGAAATTTCCAGCTGCGCCTGAATCGACTAGCGCCTTACACTGGGGAATAGCACAAAATTCAGGAAATGAAACTGGAAGGTAGAGGTGTGTAACAGAGGACTCTAGGTAAGTGTGGTGCGCTGTTACCTGGGGTGATGCCAGAGTGCCCTGCCTGCCGCCTCTATACCCAGCACTCTAAAAACAACGGGCCGCCGAATGTTCATGACGACCACAGGATGAGCAATGGACCCGACTCCCGCGACGATTCCGGACGGCCGTTCCACCCATTTCCATAGGAACGGGATCTGGTGTGGATAAGGGTGGTAAGAGCGGACCCCCCACTGGACGTCCGCGAGATGCCAGCAGATTGTCCAGTCTTATGGCCATATCCACGAGTTGGTCAAAACTAAGCGTGGCATCCCGGCAGGCTAGCTCTCGACGGACGTCCTCGTGCAAACTGCAACGGAAATGGTCAATGAGGGCCCGCTCATTCCACCCCGACCCGGCCGCTAAAGTCCGGAACTCCAGCGCGAAATCCTGCGCACTCCGAGTCCCCTGTCGTAGGTGGAAAAGGCTTTCACCCGCCTCTCTTCCTTCTGGTGGATGGTCGAAGACAGCTCGGAAGTGGCGGGCGAACTCCCCGAAGTTGTCCAACGCTGTTCCCTCTCTCCAGGTTGCGTTGGTCCACTCCAGGGCTTTCCCAGTTAGACAGGAGACGAGGGCGGATACCTTCTCACGGTCCGAGGGAGTAGGGGAGATAGTGCTGAATGCCAGCTCTAATTGCAGCAGGAACCCCTGGCACTGGGCAGCGGTTCCGTCGTATTCCCGGGGAAGGGAAATGTGGATTCGACCGGTAGGTTGTGGTGGAGTGTTGATACTTCTATTGGTCGGCACCGTGTGCGCTAACGGTGAGGCTCCACTGTCTGGTCGGTTGTGCTCCAGTCGCTGGACAGCCTGGAGAACCCGATCCATCGCCTCTCCTAGGCTGGTGAGTATGGTGGAGTGCTCCCTCACTCACTCCACTACCCCGGTCATGTTAGTCGCTCCTTCTGACTCCATTTGGTGGTATTCTGATATTCTGTGACGGCGTGAATATAGAATAGAGAGCCAGGCGCAGGAGGTAGCGTGAACTCAAGGATAACCTTTAATATCCAAATCACGCTTACAAAATCCGAACAGGAATAGGTACAACTGTTTCAGATTACAGACGAGAAAATAAAGATGATAATACACTGTCACAATGAACAATATCCGACAAGGACATGAGGGAACAGAGGGAACATATATACATGAAGTAATGAGGGGAAATGAGAACCAGGTGTGCGTAATGACAAGACATGATAAATGGAATAATGAACGAGAGAGCGGCAGTGGCTAGAAAGCCGGTGACGACGATCGCAGAAGCATGCCCGAACAAGGGGGTGAGGCAACTTCGGCAGGAGTCGTGACAGTTGCGGTATTTTTTATAAAAGCCATTTATTTATGGGCAATGACGTCACCAGCCCCCCACCTTCTCCAAATTAACTGGAAACAGTCTCAATCGTTAGTGCTCCGTTTGTGCTGGTTTGTGCCGTTACAAGATTTGTTTGTGCTGCTGCAGTATTTTTTATATTAGACATTTACTTATGGCTGATGACTTCACCAGCCCTCACCACCTGCTCCAAATTAACTCCAAATACTCTAATCGTGTGTGCTGGTAAAAGTTTTGTTTTTGCGATTGTCTTTTTTACTAATACAGTTGAAGACGTAACATGGTAAGAGCCAAACGGCAAACCAAACCAAAATCACCAAACCAAAATCGTTACCTAATCCACTGTGCCTTTTCAACTGGCAACGGACACAGCGAGGCTCACAGAATGTGTGTAATGTAACACAAACTCCAAAGTAAATGTTTTTACTTGTGATATTGTTATGTGAATATTTCCCCGCACAAAAAATGCGGTTATCAACGTTATGTCATAAACACACTTGTTATGTTTTCCCCATACCTTTAAATAATCTCATTTTTTTCTAATGCTCCTGTCACTCCACTTCTCAGGTTGTCATACATCTCCCAAACACATTTTTATTTTTTTTATTTCACCTTTATTTAACCAGGTAGGTCAGTTGAGAACAAGTTCTCATTTGCAACTGCGACCTGGCATAGAGACCTCCTGCAGTAGGCCACATAATGACCAAGAGCATCCTGGGTTAAGCCTCCTTGGAAAGCAATGACTGCCCTTAAGGTAAATGTCTCTCCTTGGAGCACCAGACTGGAGGGAAATTCACGCAATGGAAATTCTCTTGGGAAGGAATTCCTTTGAGTTGGAGTTGCTGTGGAATCGTTTCCAAGGTCAGTATCGATCCACAGACGTTCTCCAAGACTGTAACTGTGAGAAACTTTCGCTACACAGAGCACTTTTCCTGAGGTAGATTCTGTCTTGAATGCAGAGGTACACTGAGACGGACTTTGGATTGGCCTGAGGCAGGGGGACTCTGGAAGGTTAAGTCCTTGTTCCACTGCGGTCTGAAGATGAGCCATGCCAAAATTCTGCAGTACAGCAACAGAAGTAGAAACAAATTGAATTTCCCTTGTGACTTGTGTGTTGAGGCTGCAATACTGTGAGGAGCACTCTTTTGTGAAGTAAACACTTGCAAGTTTTCTCATTGTCTTTTCAATGATAGCAGAGATGTGGCACTGTGCATCGATTTGGAGAGCACCAGACCTCAATTGGACAGCTTTGAATATTCCACTTAGCAGCTCTGCCCTCTGAATGTAGGCCTGTGGGGTAAGACCCTTTGTGGTGATGCTTTTCACTAGCTGGAGGAGGTTGTTGGAGTCTTCACTGCGAACAATATTTCCAAAAGTTTGTTTGTTGAATGGATGTTTGTGACAGTGTCAGACGACTCCCCAGAACAGGAGGCATCAATTTTTTTCCCATCTACACTACAGGTAGCAGTGGGTAGTGGGTTGGGTCCTGTGACCATCACTGTTTCAACATGAGCATTTTCTGTACCTTTTTTGTTTTGCGGAACAAATACACACGTTGCCTTCAATGTAGTAAAGATGTCGAGCAATGAATCGATCCACCCGAATAGGTAAGTTTTCATGCTTGAAAAGGCAGTGTTTGATGTTTTTAAACTCTGCTTCAACATTGCCTGAACTTGTGGTGATGTTGGTGCTACGGAAGTGAGGGATCATTATCCCTGTCCAGAGTGGTAAGTAACTTGCAAGTCTGATAATATTGGGAAAAATCTCTGGGAGGAAGTGCATGTTATCTCGATCACCATTGGCCATGGCAAGTGACCTGCTCTCATCACATATGTCTGTCACCCACTGCCGTAGGTCAGTATGTATTTCTTCACATGGATCCACTCCTTCCATGTCCTCACCCTCTTCATCTGGAACGATGACACACTCTTCTGCAATTTGGGCTTTCAGGTAGTTCTTGCAATGTTCAGATATGAGAGGGGCTCCAGAGCTGTCATTGCCCTCTGCTTTGCTGAGAGCCACAATAGTAACACTGCGTAGTAGCTCTCTTGCATTATTCACAGATTGTGACTTGAGCAGCTATGCCAGTGACCTCACAAAGAAATCTTTAATGCGATTTGGTTTTCTTTTCAAGCAGTCCCATTGGCAGATCATCTTGATGCAGTGTGAAACATCAACCCGGACAAAACAAGGTGGCAGCTGTGCAGACTGGTTACCAAGTAAGACACCAAAACACTCATTGATGTAAGTCTTCAGATCAGGATGAGGAGTGAAAGCCTTGACCAGAGCTCCGAGCAAAGCCAGAGAAAAGTCACTCACAACCACTTTTGGAATTGGTGCACTTGCGTGAATCCATTCTGTCAACCATTGTTTAATTGCATTAACATCATGTCTCTCTGACAGCATTTGCACCACTGGGACACTTGCGCTCCCATCCCCTGCCAGAACGCCCTGGTATAAAAAGATGTGGCCAGACATACCAACTGGTCTCTGTAGTTTCCTGACTACTGAACCAGTTGCATCAAAACTCACAGTGGGGTGAGATTTCTTTGATATTGACTTGTACATTTGTGTTTGATTCCAGTAGTGACAGAAAAACCTGTCCAGTCCAATATCTTTAATGCTACCATTGTGAGGTGCACTGTATTTTAGCATCTGCATTGATAAAATAGGATCCTTGTCACCTAATTCTAAGTAATTTTCTCTCTTGCTTTGCTTTGCGCAGGGTGGCCAAATTAGGCAGATGGCTTGGCTCAGGATCTCCAAAATCCATCAACTTTGTTGCCTCGGATGCCCTCCATACATGGGGTTCCATTCTACCCTCACACAGTTCCTTGGCAATCTGCACACGCAAGTTTCCAGATATGGCACGCTTGGAAAGGCCAATGTGCAGGGAGTCATCAATGTTTTTAATAAAACAGTTCAGCACCATTGGGTTGTTCATTTCAGGCTCTCTGTCAAATTTGATGTAAAGGTCGCCATGACACTCCTTACAGTTGCTTCTGATTTCAATGTATTTTGTTGTGGCTGATGGATAGACTTTGGCTATTTTAAATACAAATGTGCAGGTGCTTTTCACTTCTTTCCAAATCTGGTGGTTTATTACATGAGTCCAGATGCCAGGCTTCCTTTTTTGTGTTTTAGAGAACTTGTCTTTGTATTGAACTGTTTCAGGCATAAATTCAATCCATTTCTCAAATGGAACTTCAAGCTCAAAAGCCTTGCAGTCTTCTGATCTGGGAGGAAAGGACTGTGGCTCAAAATCTGTGTCATCACTACTGCCACTTGTTTCATGATCACATTCATGATTAAACCCTAAAGCAGACCAGATGTTGTGTCTGTTTAATTTAATGAAAGTGTACAGGGCCTTTGCAGTGATCTTTCCAGAAGCTGTTATTAGGAGTAGCTATGTTACCATGTTTTTACTATGGCCTCCTTTGATGAACACAGGACTGTGAAAATGGAATCCCTGTCTACTGCTGGCTTTTTGGGCATCTGGCATAAGAAAGTAAAACATAATTACTTCAATAATTATGACTTATTTTTGGTCAAGTGTTTCATCTACAGTATAAACATGTTTTCATGTATTGATATTGACTCCTAAATGTAATTAGCATTTCATAGTTACATTGGCAATATTAACATGAGCAATATTAACATTAGCAATGTGCTTTCCGTTGCCAAAAACATTGCCAATCGTAGCTTTTGTTGTACCATTAATCAAAAAGTTAACTTTTTTATTGACTGACAGTAACAAAACATTTGACTTACATTTGCCAGGAATATGATTTATGTAAGGCTATTCTATAACGAGATATGTTTAAATTGTTCCTCTACTAAACACTCCACAAAAGCATGCTTACGAAGCATAAACGATTGACAATATTTTCGGTTCATTCTGCGCATGTGGTGGGCTGAGTGACCTCAGAATGACCTATGAAAGATTCTTTAATATAAAAAAAATGAAAGCAGCACAAACAAAAATAATTGCAGCACAAACCAGCACAAACGGAGCACTAACGATTGAGACTATTGGAGCAAGTGGGGGGCTGGTGACGTCATCACCCGTAATTAAATGGCTAATATAAAAAATACCGCAACAGCACAAACCACAATTTGAACGGCACAAACCAGCACAAACGGAGCACCAACGATCCACACTATTGTGGATTAATTCTGAGCATGTGGGGGGCTGAGTGACCTCTGAATTACCTATAAAGTATAAAAAATCTAAACAGCACAAACGAAAATAATTGCAGCACAAACCAGCACAAACCGAGCACTAACGATTGAGACTATTTTCCCGACGTTTTGCGTTGGGTGGGGGGCCAACTTCACGCAGGTTATGAATACTTATGTAAATGTGATATTTCTGTATTTAATTTCCAATACATTTGCGAACATTTCTAAAAACATGTTTTCACTTTGTCATTATGGGTTATTGTGTGTAGATGGGTGATAAAAAAATATTGAATCTATTTAGAATTCCGGCTGTAACACAACAAAATGAGGAATAAGTCAAGTGGTCTGCATACTTTCTGAAGGCACTCTATGTTTGTTTATTGTGAAGAAAGTTTGCAGTGGCACACACACACACTTGCACTCATGACTCCTTTCTATGTGCACCAAAACTATGATGTTTCCCTGAATTGCATTGTGAAAACCTAAGACTAAGATCATATTTTATAACATAGCTAGTCATGTTGGCTATAGATCAAGCTTTCAAATCATGCCTACCTGACTCAGATTGCGATTTATAATAGACTGTTTTTGGATTGTGTAAACAACAATCACCGCTGATAAGAACACACAGATGACTAGTCCACTTGAAAAGTAAATATCTTTTTTAGGATGTTGTCTCCATCATGTTTGTCCCACTGGATTGGTATATGTACAGTATATGAAAGATTTCTATCAAACTTCCAGACAAATGAAGCGGACATAGGAGAATAAAACAGCAGACCAATGCCTGCACTAAAAGGGTTCTTCAGCCGTTCCCATAGGAGAACCCTTTGAAGAACCCTTTTGGTTCCAGGTAGAACACCAGTCTCAACGTCAACAGTGAAGAAGCGACTCCGGGATGCTGGCCTTCTAGGCAGAGTTGCAAAGAAAAAGCCATATCTTCTCTGTCCAGTGTCTGTGTTCTTTTGCCCATCTTAATCTTTTCTTTTTATTGGCCAGTCTGAGATATGTCTTTTTCTTTGCAACTCTGCCCAGAAGGCCAGCATCCCGGGGGCGACTCTTCACTGTTGACATTGAGACTGGTGTTTTGCGGGTACTATTTAATGAATCTGCCTGTTGAGGACTTGTGAGGCGTCTGTTTCTCAAACTAGACACTGTAATGTACTTGTCCTCTTGCTCAGTTGTGCACCGGGGCCTCCCACTCCTCCTCTAGATTTGATCCTAGACACATGAAACGTGGGGTGTATACGGAGGGTATGGGGCCACAGAAGACGAACAGCAGAGGGGCTAATGATCTTGGAGATGGGGAAAGGGCCGATAAACCGGGGGGAAAGTTTGCGGGACTCCACCCGGAGGGGAAGATCTCGGGTGGACAGCCATACCCTCTGCCCGAGATGATACCGGGGAGCCGGGGTCCGGTGGTACGGCGATGGGCTCTCTTCCAGGTACGACGACAGTGGCGGACAAACATCTGGGCCGAGGGTATGCCGACCTCTTCCTCTTGCTCAGGGAACAATCAAAGGGCGAGAGACCCATGGCAGAGCAGAGTAGGGTGTTGCGGGCGTATTCGACCCACACGAGTTGCTGGCTCCAGGTGGTGGGGTTGGTGACCAGGCAGCGAAGAGTCATCTCCAGGTCTTGGTTGGCTCGCTCCGACTGGCCGTTGGACTGTGGGTGGAACCCGGAGGACAGGCTGGCCAACGACCCAATAAGTGTGCAGAACGCTTTCCAGAACCGGGACGAGAACTGAGGACCACGGTCGGAGACCATGGCCACCGGGAGTCCATGGATCCGGAAGATGTGCTACACCATGAGCTGGGCCGTCTCTTTGGCAGAGGATAGCTTGGGGAGAGGAATGAAGTGGGCAGAAAACCGGTCCACTACTCTCAGGATGGCGGTGTTGCCATCAGATCCCGGGAGACCCATGACAAGGTCCATATGTGAGACCAGGGATGGTGAGGAACAGGCAGAGGTTGATCCGCCATCTTCACCGTGAGAAGCTCACGATTCCCCACATCGTATTTCCTCTCCATGGCGTAGAGGCGCAGGAATGTAACTTGTGGCCCAGGGCCGAACGCTGGAACAGGACTGCCCCCAGTCTGACATCCGAAGCATCGACCGCCACCACGAACTGGGGACGGGTCAGGATGAACCAAGATGGGAGCTGTGATGAAAGGGTGTTTGAGGTCCCGGAACGCCCGGTCAGCAGCTGGGGACCACGTGAATGGAACCTTGGGAGAGTTGAATTCAGACAGGGGGGAAGCCAGGGTGCTGTAACCCCGGATAAAGCGGCAATAAAAGTCGGCAAATCCCAGTAAACATTGCAGCTGCACTCTGGACGTAAGCTGGGGCCAATCCACCACTGCTCTCACCTTCCCGGGAACTATTTGTACACTCCCTGCAGCGATGATGTAACCCAGGAAGGGGATGGTGGAGCTATGGAATTTGCACTTCTCCACTTTCACAAAAAGTTGGTTCTCCAGGAGGCGTTGAAGGACCTGTCAGACATGGAGCACGTGTTCTCAGGCGGAGCGGGAGAAAGCGAGGAGGTCTCCGGACCCAACAGCGAGTACAGTCGTTCCCGGGGCGGAGTGGTGCCTGGGGGAAGGTCGATCCCGCAGTCATAGGGTCTGTGCGGTGGAAGTGAAGTGGCCTGAACTCTTTGGCCTTTACTGAACACCTCCCGGAGGTCCTGGTACTCTGCGGGAATGACGGAAAGGTTCGGGGCAACTTCCGAGTCCCCAGGAAGACGTCCTGGGGCAGGCTGCGCTGACTTCATGCAATGAGCGTGGCAGAACGAGCTCCAGCCGATGATGGCACCAGCAGACCAGTCAATGAAGGGATTGTGTCACTGGAGCCAAGAGAATCCCAAAACCACGGGAACCTGAGGAGACTTAATTAGCAGGAATTGGATCGTCTCGCTGTGATTCCCTGACACTCGTAGGTTGATGGGGTGGTATTGTGGGTGACCCGGCCTATTGAGCGCCCGTCCAGTGGGGATGCCCAGCTCGGACGCCAGGGTGGCATCCATAAAGCTTTTTTTCTATTTTTTTTGCATTTCCCATTGTTGGCTTGAAGCCAAATTACAAAATGACATAACCATTTTGGTAACACTATTACTATTACATTGAGGACTACACAGTAGCATTAGGGTTTCACAGAAGATTATGCCATATGGTTTCACAGAATATTATGCCATAGGGTTTCACAGAAGATTATGCCATAGGGTTTCACAGAAGATTATGCCATATGGTTTCACAGAAGATTATGCCATATGGTTTCACAGAAGATTATGCCATAAGGTTTCACAGAAGATTATGCAATAGGGTTTCACAGAAGATTATGCCATAGGGTTTCACAGAAGATTATGCCATAGGGTTTCACAGAAGATTATGACATAGGGTTTTACAGAAGATTATGCAATAGGGTTTCACAGAATATTATGCCATAGGGTTTCACAGAAGATTATGCCATAGGGTTTCACAGACGATTATGCCATAGGGTTTCACAGAAAATTATGCAATAGGGTTTCACAGAAGATTATGCCATAGGGTTTCACAGAAGATTATGCCATAGGGTTTCACAGAAGATTATGCCGTAGGGTTTCACAGAACATTATGTAATAGGGTTTCACAGAAGATTATGCCATAGGGTTTCACAGAAGATTATGCCATAGGGTTTCACAGAAGATTATGCCATAGGGTTTCACAGAAGATTATGCTGTAGGGTTTCACAGAAAATTATGACATAGGGTTTCACAGAAGATTATGCAATAGGGTTTCACAGAAGTGTCCCTATTTTTGTTTTTTACCTCACCTGCACATAAATTATCTTTCTTCTTTTATATTTTCCTTACGCTCCATTGTGTACAGTTAAACTCAACTCATTATAATTTAAATAAAGCAAGAATTTAAATCCCAGCAGTATTCAAAATGAAATTCAAGAGCAAACGGTTTTCAATAGTTTTAAATATTTTTTAAACAAATTAATTGTAATATAACTTATTAAATATTGATTAACACACACACACTAAACATCTCATAACAATAACAATAACTTTACACAATGGCATTTCCCCTAATGTTTTTATTGACACAGAGGTCACAAATTAATCCCACCCCAGTTCAATTTGAGCATAGCTCGTGAGTCCACCTCTGACAGTGCTAACACCGTATCCAGTCCCCATCGGTAACACAGAAGAGCTTGTTACAGAACAAGCATTCTTGTGTTTGTTGTGGTTTTAGAACCTGGAACAAACAGCTTTCTTCGGTGCCAGAGGTTTCTTTCTCCCTTTGCTTTCTTCCTTCTCAAATCAAATCAAATGTTATTTGTCACATGCGCCTGAATACAACAGGTGTAGACCTTACAGTGAAATGCTTACTTACAAGCCCTTAACCAACAATGAAGTTTTAAGAAAAATAAGTGTTAAATCAAAAATAGACAAGTAAAAATGTTTAATAACAAATAATTAAAGAGCAGCAGTAAAATAACAGTAGCGAGGCTTTATACAGGAAGTACTGGTACAGAAAAAAAAAAGTGTGGGAGGGGTCAATGCAAATAGTCTGGGTAACCGTTTGATTAGCTGTTCAGCAGTCTTATGGCTTGGGGGTAGAAGCTGTTTAGAAGCCTTTTGGACCTAGACTTGGCGCTAGTTGAAAAGAGAACAGTCTTTTTTAGGGCCTTCCTCTGACACCGCCTGGTATAGAGGTCCTGGATGGCAGGAAGCTTGGCCCCAGCGATGTACTGGTGGTGATGCAACCATGGTCTTGATCACCTTGCGGGAGAGGTCTCTGACCTCCTCCCTATAAGCTGTCTCATCGTTGTTTGTGATCAGGCCCTACCACAGTTGTATCGTCTGCAAACGTAACGATGGTGTTGGAGTCGTGCTTGGCCCCATAGTCATGGGTGAACAGTGAGTAATTCTGGGTGCCGCTTTATAAAACAGTAAAACCAGTCTATATCCAAAAAATGGACAGAGCCCTTTTCCGACTTACATCATGGGACGTCTGAAAACTTGCCTGCTTGTCTCTGTGATGTCTCAGGGTTTTGGGAGGCACATAGAAAGCAGAGGCAGCTGCATTAATGCCCTGCTCATTTTCAATAGCATTCAGGGTACATCGAAGCGCCTCTTCACCATAGACTTCAGGGCACAACGAAGCGCCTCTTCACCATAGACTTCAGGGCACAACGAAGCGCCTCTTCGCCATAGACTTCAGGGCACAACGAAGCGCCTCTTCACCATAGACTTCAGGGCACAACGAAGCGCCTCTTCACCATAGACTTCAGGGCACAACGAAGCGCCTCTTCGCCATAGACTTCAGGGCACAACGAAGCGCCTCTTCGCCATAGACTTCAGGGCACAACGAAGGGCCTCTTCGCCATAGACTTCAGGGCCCAACGAAGCTCCTCTTCGCCATAGCATTCAGGGCACAACAAAGCCCTCTTCACCATATCCGCCACGATCAGATATTTATACTCTCATCTGAAAATATATATTTTTAAGTATCTTAGAAGGGTGGAGAACTGACCCTAGGCTCCCAAATTGCGCAGCGGTCTAAGGCACTACATCTCAGTGCTAGAGGCGTCACTACAGACACCCTGATTCGATTCCAGGCTGTATCACAACCGGTCGTGATTGGGAGTCCCAATTACTCCTGTCTAAATAAAATCATTCAAAATATTTCACCAGAGAGCCACAGAAAATCATTAGCTTCTAAAAAAAAGCTGTGGATTGTTTCAAGGCCTAAGCCTATTTGAGAAGCTCGCAATTTGGGCAGCGTGTGTGGCAATAGGCCTCGCTGATTGAGTTGCGGCTGTCAGTGAAAAGCATCTAAAATATGTGTGAATATAATGTGTCTTGAGTATAATTTAAAATGTTGCAACAAGAAGAAGGGGAGGGGCGTGTGTCAAAGATATGGCACGTCTGTCTCCAGAATACATGCACCCAGCTCTCAAGAATGCGCTCAGTTGTCTCCCACCAATTCTTGTGCATTTATTGTGTGAATTGTTTGCCCTTCGAATGTATTTAGATTTTTTTTATCGATTCTCCATAACATATGTCAGTTAATGTAAATGTAAATGTACCGTCATTTGCTTACATTAAATTATGTTGATGCATATATTAATTACAGTCATTTAGCCTACTGTTGTCGTTATTGTAGTGGAAACTGTTTGCAGAGTTCACAACCTGCTACACTTCTGAGAAACAACTTTTGATTTATTTCATAACCATCGTTTACGAGTTTTGTCCATTTTTTTAATTGTCTTTTGTTTGGAATACTCTATGTAAGCAATGAGCATGTGCCTGGTTTCTCTCTAGGAACATACAACGGGAGCGAGCACGTCTGAGCACGTACAGAAATAGGCGTGAATATTTAGGAAAGTGCTCATTTGGGATGTCTGATTTCTGATTGTCTTAACTCATCACATCAACCACTAATAACCTGAGCATCTCATTACATTTACATTTTCTTCACCTCACACAGGTTATAGGGTACTTTGCAAATTATAGGGTACTAGGGGGTTACTACCACCCCCTAAGAACAATGTCTAATTGCTGACACAAAAAGGCAACTTTTGGAAAATAATTGGTATGTGGATAAACTATAAAGGGAAATAAGGTGTCAGACCCTTTGCTTTGAGACTCAGGTTCATCCTGTTTCCATTAATCATCCTTGAGATGTTTCTACAACTTGATTGGAGTCCGCCTGTGGTAAATTCAATTGATTGGACCTGATTTGGAAAGGCACACCCCTGTCTATATAAGATCCCACAGTTGACAATGCATGTCAGAGCAAAAACCTATCCATGAGGTCGAAGGAAATGTCTGTAGAGCTCCAAGGCAGGATTGTGTCGAGGCACAGATCTGGGGAAGGGTACCAAAACAGACCAATGGCCTTCATCATTCTTAAATAGAAGAAGTTTGGAATCACAAAGACTCTTCCTAGAGCTGGCCGCCCGGCCAAACTGAGCAATCGGGTGGAAGGGCCTTGGTCAGGGAGGTGACCAATAACATGATGGTCACTCTGACAGAGCTCCAGAGTTCCTCTGTGGAGATGGCAGAACCTTCCAGAAGGACAACAATCTCTGCAGCACTCCACCAATAAGGCCTTTATGGTAGAGTGACCAGACGGAAGCCACTCCTCAGTAAAAGGCACATGACAGCCCGCTTGGAGTTTGCCAAAAGGCACCGAAAGACTCTGACCATGAGAAACAAGATTCTCTGGTCTTAAGAAACCAAGATTGAACTCTTTGGCCTAAATGCCAAGCATCGTACATTGAGGAAACTTGGCACACCATCCCTACGGTGAAGCATGATGGTGGTAGCATCATGCTGTTGGGATGTTTTTCAGCAGCAGAGACTGGGAGACTAGTCAGAATCGAGGGAAAGATGAACGGAGCAAAGTACAGAGAGATCCTTGATGAAAACTTTCTCGAGAGCGTTCAGGACCTCAGACTGGGGGCGAAGGTTCACAACGACCCTAAGCATTCAGCCATGACAACCAGGGTTGTAGTTGAGGGTAAACGCACGTAAACTCTGTTTACTGACCTTTTTATTTGTGAAATAGCGTTTACTCACCTTTTCATTTAATAAATTGTTGTTTACCTACTTATTACCGAGCATTGCTCAGGCACGCGAATAATGTTTGTTATGTTCGCCTGCGCATGCTCGATTTGCCTTGCAAGCACTGATTAATCTATCCATTAACAGAAATCTCTGCTCATTCGCGTACAAAACTATACCGACGATGTAGAACTACCCAACCTCATAATCCCATCCTGTAGAACCAGCGCGCGCAACAAAGATGACAGACATAAGACACTTTTTAAAAAGTCCATTAACTCCGGCGACTTCCTTGTCTTCACCTTCCCCGAAAAAACCCAGCTGTATTTACGATATTTCAGTAATTTGTATGTGTATTTATAGATTTAAATAATACGTTGTTGTGCTAATATGGGAGTTATGGGGCGAATCATTTTGTGAGTGTTAAGATTTATTTTTGTAGCACCGATTTGCTTTCCATTTGATTTTGTTCAATTTCATGGTATGTGAAATGTTTAGGTATGTTTTGAATGTAGGACTTATCGTTGTTGAAATGTTAAAAATCCGTTAGTAGTATTAGCAAGTGTCTCGCAAACTAGAGTTGCCAGCGTCTCCTCCAAGGGCGGGAGTTTCTATTGAAATGTAGCACCAGCCGCTGCAGAATGTCTCGAGAAGGGCTCGTGCCCAGTAAGTTGTGTCTTATAGTTACTGTCTCGAGAAGGGCTCGTGCCCAGTAAGTTGTGTCTTATAGTTACTGTCTCGAGAAGGGCTCGTGCCCAGTAAGTTGTGTCTTATAGTTACTGTCTCGAGAAGGGCTCGTGCCCAGTAAGTTGTGTCTTAGAGTTACTGTCTCGAGAAGGGCTTGTGCCCAGTAAGTTGTGTCTTATAGTTACTGTCTCGAGAAGGGCTCGTGCCCAGTAAGTTGTGTCTTATAGTTACTGTCTCGAGAAGGGCTCGTGCCCAGTAAGTTGTGTCTTAGAGTTACTGTCTCGAGAAGGGCTCGTGCCCAGTAAGTTGTGTCTTATAGTTACTGTCTCGAGAAGGGCTCGTGCCCAGTAAGTTGTGTCTTATAGTTACTGTCTCGAGAAGGGCTCGTGCCCAGTGAGTTGTGTCTTATAGTTACTGTCTGGAGAAGGGCTCGTGCCCAGTAAGTTGTGTCTTATAGTTACTGTCTCGAGAAGGACTCGTGCCCAGTAAGTTGTGTCTTATAGTTACTGTCTCGAGAAGGGCTCGTGCCCAGTAACTTGTGTCTTATAGTTACTGTCTCGAGAAGGGCTCGTGCCCAGTAAGTTGTATCTTATAGTTACTTATGATGAATGTTACATTGTAAAAATAAATACATGGGCATTAGATAACCAAGAAAGTTATAAAATACTGAGAGAAGCGTTCAACTGATAAGACGCCTGATCTTTTTCTCTTTCCTTTTCACCTTTTTCCTGTGGGAAAAGATTTGTGATTTGTGACTACTGGTCTTAGGTGTAAAAAAAAAATTTGTGACAAATTTCCTTTTTGAATATTATACTGCTTTTGGTATAATATCCATCAGACTCAATTACTTTAATGTTTCCATTATTTTGGCAGCTACCTGTAGGTTCCCTTTAACTTGGTGAACCCGTTTGAAATTCTTATGTAAATGAACTAAATTCGGTATTGTTCAGGTTATGCAGAGAGAGCAGAGAGAAACATAGAGGAAGTAAGGGACATTGGTGAGTGCCTTACCATTTGTATTCAATAAATGCTGTTATATGTATTTAATAAATGAAGATAATAATGGCCTAGACTTTTTGAAGTACAGCGGAGTCCGCTTATAGTGATCACGTCCGTCCGTGTCCTAAAGAGGAACTAATAGTTGGCATTGAAATCTGTGAAAAACACACACTTGCAGACAATTCTTTATGTGGCCAACATACTGACTTCAATTAGTCAAAATGATGGAGTTTTATTTGGTTTTCTGGAAACTGTTCAGCAAGTGCCAGGAATGTGATAATAGCTGTAAATATTACTTGTCACCAGTTTCATGTATAGCAGTGTCACGACTGGGTGTATGGAGAGACCAAGACGCAGCGCAGGGATAGTAGTTCGACATTTTTTATCTTTATACTATGTACAATAAATGTTCACGTACTAGGTATAGACAAACTAACAGACGAACCACAGAACACAAACAAACACTACTCGACTAAACGTCACGTTCAAAAACACACTAAATGAACGGACGAAAAGAAACACACTTACTGCACCCGTGACTGCGACATACATCGATAACAACCCACACCCGCGTGAGGGACAGACTCAACATATATTGGATCCCTAATTAGAGACAACGGGTAGCAGCTGCCTCTAATTAGAGATCCACCCAAAACCCACAAAGAAACAGAAAATAACGACACTGTCAGACTCTGACCATAGCTACATAGAGAAGCCTCTTGCTTCTCTATGGCCAGAGCCTGACAAGCAGTTATGTATTGTACATTAAAACATTGTTTTCATCATCACATATTGTATCCACAATAGTGCTGTTTAGCACTTTAAAAATACTTACTGTATTTGGAGTGTAGCTCATATCAGATAATTAGTCATGTGAATAAAAACATATTCTATGTTTGGTGGAATGTGTGTTCAATACCGATATTTTTGGGGGGATTAATAACCTGAATAATTACCTACACTAGGACTTTGTTTTTAGTAAACTTGCATGATCAAATGCAATTAATTGATACTGTTTAAAAATGTAATACTTTTTTGATTATATTGATGAATGATTTGTCGTATCAAAATTATCAGGAGAAATTCATAGTTTACCCACCTTTTTTTTACCATTACATCCCTGAAGACAACGCAGGAATAGCTTCCTTGAATGGCCCAGCCAGAGCCTGGACTTGAACCCGATTGAAAATCTCTGGAGAGACCTGAAAGAAGGTGTGCAGCGACGCTCCCCATCCAACCTGACAGAGCTTGAGAGGATCAACAGAGAAGAATGGGAGAATCTCCCCAAATACAGGTGTGCCAAGCTTGTAGCGCCATACCCAAGAAGACTTCAGGCTTTTAATGCTGCCAAAGGTGCTTCAACAAAGTACAAAGTTTTTTTTTTTTTTTTTTTTTTAAACCTGTTTTTTTCTATGTCATTATGTGGTATTGTGTTTAGATTGATGAGGGGAAAAATTACTTTCCAAATGCTCTGTATTTTCTGCTGTTTTTATTTGTCGGCTTTAGGCCTATGTATTTTACTTAGTTGACGACGGAATTTATAGGCCTACTGCTGCGTTGGCCTATAGTCTATCTCTGAGTTATATGCGCTAATTTCTTTAGCTGCCAATGGATCAAAGTGTAGGCTGTCAATGTGTCCACATGGCAGAGGCTGGTGCTCTCGCCTTTTAGCTTTTAGCTTTGTATAATTTTTAATTCAGATTTTTATGTGTGATTTGATTTAATGTGATTTGATTTATGTGACAATTTGTATTGTTTAGATTTAATGCAACTATTCAAAAATTATGATTTTGATTTCACGGCTGTTGAAAGTTTCATAGTAATAATAAAAGATGGACAAAGAAAAAATAAAGATAGGAGTTAATAGAAAACAATTTACGCGGATCTTTGTTTTAACAAATGTTTAATAAAAATACTGACTTTGTTTTAGGGGTTGATGCACTTAAAAGTCAGAGAGACAGCCTCTAAAATGAATCTCTCTGGAGTGATATTCTCTGAAAAGAATATCAAGACACAACTGACTTTTGGGTAAGACTTTACCTGGGTAAAGTCAGTTGTGTCTTGATATTCTTTTTTGAGAGCAGAGGCTTCTTCCTTCCTGACCTCCCATGTAGGCCAAGTTTGTGCAGTCTCTTTCTGACAGTGTACCCATGCACTTCGACATTGATTGTGGCAAGAGAGGCCTGTAGATCCCTTGATGTTACCCTGGGGTTCTTCGAGACTTCTATGAGCATCTTGCGGTCAGCTCTTGGGCTGACTTTGGTGGGACGACCTGTCCTAGGTAGTTTGCCAGTGGTCTGGAATTTTCGTCGGACAGTGGAATTGTGATGGCCTGATTGAGGCTTGGCCTCAGACTCCCACTAGAGGGAGTGGGGGAGCCACAATCAGGTCATCGGATCATTATTAGGGGAAGTAATGATCCTCAATTAGAGACAGCTGTTTAGAGTTGACTCTGATTGGGGATAGTATTTAGACCCCACACACATCCACTTGTGTGTGGATAATTGTTTGTGCCTGACTGCCTTTGTGTTAAGCAGCACGTAAGTCACCTTGCTTTTCTCTCCTTGTTTATTTTTGGGAACTTATAAGAGTGACAAGTTTAAATAAAAAGGATGACACTCCACGAACGCTCCGTTTATCGTCCCATGACTACGCACCGTGACAGAATGATCCACCAACCTGGGACGCAACGGGGACTGACATTGGGAGATATCCTCCTCGGTATGGGGAAAATTACAGAGGAGGAATACTCACATTATTGTTCGGTGGAGGAGGGCTGGTGTCCGGAGCAGAGGCGCCGAGAACGGAGGAAACATCAACGGGCAAAGGCGAAGGACCAGCCAGGAGCACAGAAGAACCCCCAAACTGTTTTTTGGGGGGGGCTATGGGGGTGGTCGGGGGTTGATGGAGAAGAACCCCGACCACTGCACTTGTGGGGGTTCCAGGAGGACCCTCTACAGCCATGGGAGCAGGAGTACAGAGAGGAGTCGGAGGAAGACGATGTGCTTCTGTTCCCTCACTCGTGGGGGTTCCCGGAGGAATCCTCACAAGATGGGGATTGGCGGTGGAGAGAGGACGACAGGAATAGTCGGACTCCAACGTCAATTCCCAATCTGGTGCCTCCAGCGCCGGTCCAGAGTCAGTTACGGCCCGTGCCTGCTCAACGCATCCGTCCAGAGGTGCGTTCCCCCAGCCCGGTACGGCCTGTGCCTGCTCCTCGCACAAGGAAAATGGAGCGTGTCCCCAGCCCGGTACGGCCCGTGCCTGCTCAACGCATGCGTCCAGAGGTGCGTTCCCCCAGCCCGGTACGGCCCGTGCCTGCTCCTCCCACCAGGAAAATTGTGCTTGTCCCCAGCCCGGTACGGCCCGTGCCGTACTCCTTGCACCAGCCAAATGGTGCGTGTCCCCAGCCCGGCACTGCCCGTTCCAGCTCAACGCATCCGCCTAGAGGTGCGTTCCCCCAGTCCGGTACGGCCCGTGCCTGCTCCACGCATCCGTCTAGTGGAGAGCTCCCACAGCCCGGTACGGCCCGTGCCTGCTCCACGCACTCGACCTCCAGTGACGGTTCAAAGCCTGGAGCCTCCCACGACGGCTCGAAGCCCTGAGCCTCCAGTGATGGCCCACAGCCCGGGTCTGCCAGAGAAGGATCACAGCGTGGAGCCTCCAGCTACGGCTCACAGCCCGGAGCCTCCAGCAACGGCCCACAGCCCGGGTCTCCATAGCGTGCCAATGCCCAGTCTGGGGCTGGTTTCCAGCCCTATTACAGGGCTGGAAACCACCTCTGCATCGGTGCCCAGGGTGGGCACGACGTGCAGCCCCGCTATGGAGCATGAGCTCCTTAGCGTGTCGGTGCCCAGTCTGGGGCCGGCAGCAAGCCCAACCACGGGGCGGGAATCCTCCTCTGCGTCGGTGCCCAGGCTGAGCACGGCGTTCAGTCCTGCTCCAAGGATGGGGATGGAGAAGGGTCCGGAAGTCTGCTCCGCTCCAGTGATGGAGCAGTCCGCTCCACCAGACGTCAGCTCCTCTCCAGGGTCGGGTGCTCCCACACCAGGGTCCAGAAAGTGCTTGGTGCATCGCGGGAGTACTGAGTGGGTGTCCATCGCGGACAGGATCGGGCGTGCCATGGGGAGGCAAGGAGGAAGCTACCTTCAAAGCCTACGTCGTGCCCGAAGCCGGAGCCGGAGCCTCCACCAACAGCAGCCTCCCCAGTACTCCGCACCTTCCTCCTGAATTTTTTGTTTTTGTTGTTTGGGGTTTTGGTAAGGGGGTGGTATCGCGGTCGGGAGCCCGCGCCTTGGGGGGGGGTACTGTGATGGCCTGATTGAGGCTTGGCCTCAGACTCCCACTAGAGGGAGTTGGGGAGCCACAATCAGGTCATCACATCATTATTAGGGGAAGTAATGATCCCCAATCAGAGACAGCTGTTTAGAGTTGACTCTGATTGGGGATAGTATTTAGACTCCACACACAGGTGGATTGTTTGTGCCTGACTGCCTTTGTGTTAAGCAGCACGTAAGTCACCTTGCTTTTCTCTCCTTGTTTATTTTTGGGAACTTATAAGAGTGATAAGTTTAAATAAAAAGGATGACACTCCACGAACGCTCCGTTTATCGTCCCATGACTACGCACCGTGACAGGAATGATGTACTTCGAATTGCTTGGAAATGGATTTGTAACCCCTCCCAGACTCATGGGCATCAATAATATTTATTCTGAGGGCCTCGGGTAGGTCTTTTGATCTTTGAATGATGTGTTACCACATACCCATATGGTTAAGACCAAACCAGACCAATTTTCTTATCTTTATGGAACGCTGGACCCTCCTACGTTTCTCTCTAATGTTTTCTAATTATTTGCACGTGTTGTGGTACACCTAATTCTAATTTTAGCCATTTTATGTGATGGTAAAGGTAGGGGTACTACCTTTAGTAGTACACCCCTACTAATTTGTTAAATTGGGTAACCTTTATCTGTCAATAGTGTTGAAGTGAAGATTACATATCCATCTGTAATATTTCCAGGGGGTGTACTTACTTTTTCACATGACTGTTAAATTGTCTTTATTTTATTACAAAGTATATATACTAAGGAAATGTATATATGATATACTAAGGAAATGTATATATGAGTGCATTATAAGAAATAAAATGTGACATTTTAGAATACATTGAATACCTGAATTCCCACCAAAATGCATCAAAACTCCATTCATTATTTGTCCGTGCCAGTAAAATGTGCTGTAATTTAGTCAAAGTCCACATGTACATTTAGAGTATCTGGGTCCTGCTGATGTCAGCAGCCTGCAGTGAAGGCTTATCCAGCACCCTGGAGTCTTCAGGAGAGCCATCCGTTCCCTCAACCCTTTTCACAGCCTTTGCATATGAAATGTTCTGGTTGGCCCTGATCTTGATCTCCTCATCCTCCTTCACTGCATTCCAAAGATGTAGCTACATGATTCCCACCTAAAGTGCAGCACTCACATACACTTTACTACAACAGCATTCCAGATGATCTTTTTCACAATCTCCCCACCTTGTTTTCTCTCTTTTACAGTGTAATGTAAAAGTTCACACTGCATTGGTCTTGGGAGAAACGCTCTGACAGGGTAAATCACATACCCCAACTTCACCTGGGTAGGGAGGGACTCCGCATCAAAAATCAAAAGGTTGGACGGATTCTTAACCTTTACTCCATTTACCACATGATTCATCCGACATATCAATCACTCCAGGGATTCATTTCTTTAACATCAACTTTCCATAAAACCCCCGATGTTACCCCCTTTACGGGTGCCTTGCTCCGAAAGAGCTACGCACGACAATCCCAAATACCTTTTCAACCATTTTGGATATCCCAAAAGGATTCCTCAAGTTTGGCATTTGGGTCACCACTTCTTCTTCTACAAACTGTACTCCTACCATGTAATAGGACACATTATAAGAACTCAACTTTTTTTCCCCCAACATATGTCACGTTCGGGTGTGTAGAGAGACCAAGGCGCAGCGTATCGATAGTTTGACATGTTTATTAAATGAACTGACGAACTATACAAAATAACAAATGATAATAATAAACACACGTAGCACGAACACGGGACAACATACAACAATGAACCACGCCAACGGAGTGGAACACAGACATATAAGTAAGATCCCTAATTAGAGGTAATGCCTAGCAGCTGCCTCTAATTAGGGATCCCACACACAACACCACACAGACGTAGAAATAATAGATCTGCCAGACTCTGACCATAGAAATATAGAGAAGCAAAGCTTCTCTATGGCCAGAGCCTGACAGTACCCCCCCCCCAAAGGCGCGGACTCCCGGCCGCAAGAAAAACAAACACAAAACATGAGGGAAGGGTCAGGGAGGGAAAAACATCAAACATTAACCATCGCCGGTGGCGGTTCCGGCCCCGGCGAAGTGGATGTCCTCCTCCTCATTTCTACTGGGCCCGGACTGGGCCCCGGTGTGGCTGGCGAATCTGGCCATTTAAAGGGGCAACCCACCGGTCCTGGAAACAACAATGGTGGGGAAAAAAGTTCAGGCCATGGAGCGGGGCAAATAACCGGGCCAGGACTGAGCACCGGTGTGGCAGGCGACTCCGGCCATATAAAGGGGCAACCCACCGGTCCTGGAAACAACAATGGTGGGGAAAAAAGTTCAGGCCATGGAGCGGGGCAAATAACCGGGCCAGGACTGAGCACCGGTGTGGCAGGCGACTCCGGCCTGTCAATCATCACGGGAGGCTCCGGGCTGTCGAGCGTCACGGGAGGCTCCGGGCTGTCGAGCGTCACGGGAGGCTCCGGGCTGTCGAGCGTCACGGGAGGCTCCGGGCTGTCGAGCGTCACGGGAGGCTCCGGGCTGTCGAGCGTCACGGGAGGCTCCGGGCTGTCGAGCGTCACGGGAGGCTCCGGGCTGTCGAGCGTCACGGGAGGCTCCGGGCTGTCGAGCGTCACGGGAGGCTCCGGGCTGTCGACCGTCACGAGAGGCTCCGGGCTGTCGACCGTCACGAGAGGCTCCGGGCTGTCGACCATTACGGGAGTCTCCGGGCTGTCGACCATCACGGGAGTCTCCGGGCTGTCGACCATCACGGGAGTCTCCGGGCTGATGAGGCGCACCGACGGTCTGGTGCGTGTAGCCGGCACTGGAGGTACCTGGCTGGGCACACGCACTGGAGGTCGAGTGCGGGGAGTCGGCACGGGACGTACCGGACTGGAGAGGCTTTCCATGCCTTTTTGAACCTCCCTTTCTTCATGTGTTCAATACTTTTACCCTGTGTCATTTCACATTATTACACATAACTTAATTTCTGAACTTATTTGTATGTATGGATTACCTGGGTTGTTAACAACATTTGGTGATAATTTCATGTCAATAGCACCTTTGGAAATATATTTACTGAGAAAAATTGTGACGTGTTCAATACTTATTTCACCCGCTGTATGTACCACTATCCCCAACACACCCCGCCACCCCTTCCCACTACTTTGGCCCCAACAGATCCTACACCAGATCTTTGTCCTGGTAGGCTGGAAACCCTTCTCTCAAAACCCACTGTAGTTATTCTGCACTAAAATCGCTGATGCCCAAAAACTTCTCTGCTGTTGCTACTACCAGTTCAATGTTCTGAGATTTCCTTTCCATCTGTGCGGTACAATTAATGGCAATAGCAATAAATGCCAAGAAGCCAACCTTACTAAAGCACAAATTGTTGGGGTCACTCTGTACTGGTCTACTACTCACAGGGGTCCTCTCAGGCTCCCTCGCCCTTAGCCCACCATCCTTTACTTTCCTCACTGCTTCAGCACAGGACACTTTCTGCACTGCTCTCACCCTGGAAACTTCAATCTGTCTCACTCACACAGGACATTTCTGATCCCCAGCAACATGGGCATGGCCACCCCCACAGACACCGGGGATCCCCAAATTCAGTTGATCCACCTTAACACTCAACCCCCACCCCAGTTATTCCTCCTTTCAGCGGTGCTCTGCTCCAGAGAACAAGCAGGACACCGCTTTCGTCCTGACTCTTGAAACACGCAGCATCCTCTCCTTCTAAGCAGCAGACACACAAAAAATTTGAACAAGATAAACCTCTGGATACTTTGACCGAATTGACAGAACCCAACTCCTTCGTCATCTGGCCTGATACCACAAACGGATCGTGGTATCATGTCAACCAAAGACAAAACATTACAAGATGAATTGGGTCTGTTTGCAGTATGCATGTTGAAGGGGGTGTGTCGTCTACCATCATTCCCTTCCATCATTCAAGTTTACTTGAAAAACGAGGGAACCATCCCTTCACCTCGTTTTGTTATTGTATTGATATTGTATTTATTATGGATCCCGATTAGCTGCTGCCATGACAACCAGAATGCATTGTATTATGTCAACAAACATGGCGCCATGCATAGCTGGCAATTAGCTTAGCTCATCACAATCAGTACAACCTTCAAAAAAGTATTTTACACACATCACATTACAATCTATGCAAGAATCAAAATGCATGATTTGTAACCAGTACATGAAAATGTGAATAAAACAGTAAATACATTAAAAAAAAACTCACTCTTCTTCAGTCCTTCACAATTCCATATCTCCCTTATCAGGCTCTGAAGACTGAGAGGGTGGTATGGCTCGTGCCAGTGCTCCATGTAGCTCCTCTGGAAATAGCTATTCAAACTCACACTTGATCAACCAGGGACAAGATGGCCGCCGAATTTGGCAGTCAGATGATGGGATTTGACGTACTTAAACAAGAAAAGGAACAACAGAAGTTTGAGAAGTACCAATTCAAGATCAAATATAATCTGAAGAAGCTACAACGAGTAATTGAAGGACAATCTATACAACAAATGCTGATTCTTCTCAATAACTACACAGAGCTCTGCATCACAGAGTTTTGAAGTGGAAAGTTCGATACGGTTGATGAAGTGATACAGATTAAGACAGAATCCATGAATCCAGCAAGTGGAAAGGTTGAAACTGAAGATGAGGTGATACAGATTGAGACAGAATCCATGAATCCAGTAAGTGGAAAGGTTGATACTCAAGATGACTTGAGACAGATTGAGACACAGTCCAAGATTCCAGCAAGTGGAAAGGTTGATATTGATGACTTGATGCAGATTGAGAAACAATCCAAGATTCCAGCAAGTGGAATGGTTGATGTTGATGACGTAATACAGATTGAGACGCAATCCAAGTTTCCAGCAAGTGGAAAGGTCGATTTTGATTACTTGATAAAGATGGAGACACAATCTAAGAATCCCGCAAGACTAGAGATACCAATCAAATTTAATGATATCTTTAAAGCCTCTCCTGGTAATGAAAAACCTATCAGGACAGTGCTGACAAAGGCAGTGGTTGGCACTGGAAGAACACTCTCTGTGCACAATGTCATTCTGGATTGGGCTGAAGAAAAATCTAATAAAGATATCCAACACTATTTTTACTTCCTTTTCATGAACTGAATTTAATTAAGAAAGAAAAAAGTTGGGTGGAACTTTTTATGCACTTCTCTGGTATAAGCAACACACCTGAAATCTTTAACTATGACAACGACAAAGTTCTGATTATTCTTGATGGTCTGGAAGAGTGCAAACTGCCCCTAGATTTCTAGAACAACAAGTGTTGATGTGATGTCACAGAGTCAACCTCAGTGGATGTGCTGTTGATAAACCTCATCAAGGGAAAACTACTTCCCAAAGCCCTCCTCTAGATAACCTCAAGCCGTAAAGCAGCAAAACAAATCCCTCTAGAGTCTGTTGACCTGGTGACAAGCTTCAATGATCCACAGGAGGAGTACATCAGAAAGTTTAAGAACTACCAATCTAAGCTCAAATCCAATCTAAGGAATAGTATACAACATTTATTTGAAAGAACAGCTAAACAAGGAAACCCAACACTTCTAAATAGTATCTACACAGAGCTCAACATCACTGAGGGTGGAAGTGGAAAGGTCAATACTGATCATGAGGTGATGCAGATTGAGACAGCATCTAGAACAACAGCCAGAGACACCAATCAAATACAATAACATCTTCAAAGCCTCATCTGGACAAAAAACATTGATCAGGACAAAGGGAGTCGCTGGAATCGGAAAAACAGTTCATTCTGGAATAGGCTGAATATATAGAAAATCAGGATATCAAACTCATATTTTCACTCCCTTTTCGAGAGCTGAATTTGATGGAGGAAAAACTGAGTTTGGTGGTACTTCTTAATCACCTCTCTGGTGAAAGCAAAGAATCAGGGATCACACATAAAGACATCTAGGAGTCTCCACATCATGTGCCACATACCAGTCTTCTGTTGGAATTTTGCTACAGTCCTTGCGTACATGTTGAATACATATAAGAGAGTAAAGATGCCTAAGACTCTGACGGAGATGTACACACACTTCCTGGTATTTCAAGCCAAACAGAAAATTTCTAAATATCGTGGGAAAAATGTGGTAGATACACACTGGTATAAAGAGAGCATTATGGCACTGGGAAAACTGGCTTTTAAACAGCTGGAAAAAGGCAACCTGATTTTCCATGAGGCAGACCTGGAAGAGTGTGGCAATGATGTCACGGAAGCTTCTGTATACTCAGGAGTGTGCACAGAGATATTTAGAGAGGAAAGTGGACTGTTCCATAAGAAGATGTACTGTTTTGGGTATCTGAGCATTCAATAGTTTCTTGCTGCTGTATATGTTTTTCTCTCATTCAACAACAACATTGTGATTGCACTAGTCAAATTGGACTCATTGTCCGTGACGAACCCGATGACAGTCTTCCACAGTAGTGCTTGTTGCAAGGCCTTACAAATCCAAAATGGACATCTTGACCTGTTCCTCCGCTTCCTTCTGAGATTCTCAATGGAGTCCAATCAGAAAACTCTTAGGAATCCTACTGACACAGTCAAGAAATAGCTCACAGAGCCACGAGGAGACAGTCAAGTACATCAAGGAGAAGATCAGGGAGAATCCCTCTCTAGAGAGATGCATCAATCTGTTCCACTTTCTAAATGAACTGTATGACCATTCTCTAATGGAGGAGATCCAAACCTACCTGAGCTCAGGTGGAAAATAACTCTCACTTGCACAATGGTCAGCTCTGGCCTTTATGTTGCTGACCTCAGAACAGGAGCTGGACATGTTTGACCTAAAGAAATATATCAGATCAGAAGAATGTCTTCGGAGGCTGCTGCCAGTAGTCAAAGTTGTGAAAACAGCTCTGTAAGTATACACATTATATTTAAATTCTGATGAGCAGGGATATTTATCATGTGTTACATATCATCAAATGCAAAACCCTCATTGTCTTTTTAACGCATCTTGTCTAGGTTAAGTCAATGTAAACTTACAGAAACATGCTGTAGTCCTCTGGTCTCAACTCTGACCTCAAACCCCTCATACCTGAGAGAGCTGGACTTGAGTGACAATGACGTGAAAGATTCAGGAGTGAAGCTGCTCTCTAGTTGAGGACTGACGAATCCCCACTGTAAACTGAAGACACTGAGGTCAGTAACTCTAACTGGTTCAACAAGTGCTATTTGCTCACAATTCTGATCATCAATGCAAATAATCAACTGAATAAGAAGCTAATTATTAAATAGAGAAAGTATGCTATTTGGAGCACAAGGCTTCTGATGTCATGCAGAGACGTTTTGTGTTTATAATTTTTCATAACGACAACGACAATCATGTCTACAGACATGTTGACAGTTCTACCAGCTTTTAAACATTTTGAATGCCTGTGCGACAAGGAAACCGGCAGTCACAGTGACGGTCTACACATTCCACCACAGTATAAATTTAATGTTGTTTGGACCAGAGACACTTTAATTGTCTACAGACGTGTCGTTAGACCAAGTATAAACCAGCCTTAAGCCTGTGCCGACACGAGCCGTAAATCTGTGACAACATTATCTCGTGGAATTGAGTGGTTTCAGTACAACAGAGGCCTCACACGACTGTCTTTTGTACGGTAGCATGTTGATACAAAGGCTTGCTCTGCAGCTTGGGTCTCCTTTCCCAATAAAATGTGTATTACTTATTTAGGTTGAATATGTGTAGACTTACCTCCAACTGCTGTGAGGCTTTGGCCTCAGCTCTCAGCTCTAATTTCCTACACCCGAGAGAGCTGGCACTGAGTGACAATGATCTGCTGGATTTAGGAGTGAAGCTGCTTTCTGCTGGACTAGGGAATCCACACTGTCAACTTGAGATACTGAGGCAAGTCTTGCTGTACTTGTTCAACCAAATTTTTCACGATTCTTTCACATTACTTTTAGGGCTCAATATTGGCCCAGTATGTTTTTTTTGGGTTCAGCTAAACTGAAAGTTCATAGTTACCAAACAAATAACTTTAAATGAATGATATCAAATAATGGTGTCATTGAAATCATATTAAACTCTCTGCAGGTTGTCATTCTGTGGAGTCAAAGAGGAAGGCTGCGCTTCTCTGGCCACAGCTCTGAAGTCAAACCCCTCACACATGAGAGAGCTAGACCTGAGCTTCAACTGCCCAGGAGACTCTAGAGTGAGACTACTCTCTGCTAGATTGAAGGACCCACAGTTCAAACTCAAGTAAGTTGATTATTTATGTGAATATCTAGCAATGTACAGAATTATACAATTTGCATCTATGTATTAGTATTATGTATAGGCCTACCTACATAGGCTGTTGCGTGCGTGTGCGCATGCATATGTCAATCACATGCTGTTCTTCTGTTTTTACCATAGTATGGACCGTGGAGAGTGCAGGGCTGATAAACCTGGGCCAAAGAGATGTAAGTAGAAAAATCATGTTATTTAATTAAAAGTAAAAAATTAAAATAATAGAGCAATCATTCCAAAGTGAATAATGATGATTTGTAAATGTATTGTTCCTTGGTCTCCCCCTTCAGATGCCTGTGAGCCCTCACTGGACACATGCACAATACACAAACTGCTCTCGCTGTCTGAGGAGAACAGAAAGGTGAGACGGGAGAAAGAGGTGTGGCAGTATCCTGATTACCCAGATAGAGCCACGGGTGCTGTGTAGAGAGGAGCTGTCTGGGCGCCGTTACTGGCAGGTAGAGTGGAGGGATGGGGCTGGCATTGGAGTGGCATATAAAGGAATCAGCAGGAGGCAGGGAGGTCATGAGTCAAGTCTTGGACGCAATGACAAGTCATAAAATATGTTATGCCCATCACAATAATAAGACCACTAGGATAGCTGTCTCCTTCTCCCACTCCAACAGAATAGGAGTGTATCTGGATATGGCGGCCGGCACTCTTTCCTTCTACAGTGTGTCATCGAATAAACTCACCCACCTGTACACAATCTATGCCACATTCACTGGACCCCTCTACCCAGGGCTTTGGTTTTGGCTCGACTCGTCAGTGTGCCTGTGCCGGGTAGAACAGCCTCCTGTGTCCTGGAGCAACACCTGAGTCTTCAAGGAAGTCAAATTCCTGTTCAAACCAAACCATGTGTCATGATGGAATAGGTTTCACTTTGAATTTGACCACACACACGTGAACACACTCAAGTCAAGAGTTAACATCTGTTTATGTACTGTACATAATCATTAATATACTCCACTGTGGTTGACCACTGTAGTTGACAACTGTAGTTCACCACTGTAGTTCACCACTGTAGTTGACCACTGTAGTTCACCACTGTAGTTGACCACTGTAGTTGACCACTGTAGTTGACCACTGTAGTTGAATATACTCCACTGTAGTTGACCATATACTCCACTGTAGTTGACCACTGTAGTTGACCACTGTAGTTGAATATACTCCACTGTAGTTGACCATGTACTCCACTGTACTGTACATAATTATTAATGTACTCCACTGTGGTTGACCACTGTAGTTGACCACTGTATTTGAATATACTCCACTGTTGTTGACCATATACTCCACTGTAGTTGACCACTGTAGTTGACCATATACTCCACTGTAGTTGACCACTGTAGTTGACCATATACTCCACTGCAGTTGACCACTGTAGTTGAATGTACTCCACTGTAGTTGACCACTGTAGTTGAATGTACTCCACTGTAGTTGACCACTGTAGTTGACCATATACTCCACTGTAGTTGACCATATACTCCACTGTAGTTGACCACTGTAGTTGACCATATACTCCACTGTAGTTGACCACTGTAGTTGACCATATACTCCACTGTAGTTGACCACTGTAGTTGACCATATACTCCACTGCAGTTGACCACTGTAGTTGAATGTACTCCACTGTAGTTGACCACTGTAGTTGAATGTACTACACTGTAGTTGACCACTGTAGTTGAATGTACTACACTGTAGTTGACCACTGTAGTTGACCACTGTTGTCACTGCTCTGTACATGACTGGATTCACTTTGAATGTAACACTCAAACTTCATCATTCCTAAAAACAAACAGTTTTAGCATTATATTTCTAATCCCCCATTTTATCATCACAGTTTCATTCATTCATCTCTCTCCCCTTCTTCAGGCGGTTCAGCTAACATTTCCTCCTCTTTATCCAACCCTGAGTATCACTACTGTTAAGTCTTCAAAACGGATCTATTTTTTATCTTAAAGAGATGAATCACCTTACAGACGGTGTGTCCTACCCGGTGTGTTTGGGTCTCCGGAGCTTAATCTGGCATCTGATAGTGGTGGTGAAAGTTTAGCCAGTGAGTGGCTTCTCTGCAGCTTTAATTTCCAAAACCAATTATCCGGATAGGATCCAACACAATGTTCAAGGATATCTTTAACCCTGGCTGGTGCCTGTTTAACGACGGTCAAATGGACGAGTGTTTCTCACTCTTGATATCTTTAATTGCTGGTAAAAGACACACACAGACAGTGTGTTGGTGAGTATTTGGCGACTACAGTTCTTACAACAGGATCTCCAGAAATTGTGAAGTAAACTAAAACATGTAGGCCTATGAGATACAATAATAAACGTATAATAAAAAGTCAGAAGTATGTTGAAGATTTAAGTAGGGGCTTTTGCTTTGCAAGCCCCACAATTATATGACAAGGAAACAGTATTCCCACTTCTTTCATTGCATTGCCAATAATACCTTTTTTCCCATATTCTTGATGAAGAATGTTAATAAAGTCACTCACTTGTGACCCCAAAATCAACCAAAATAGTGCTGCTAATAGCTCGATATTGAAAATACTGTGATTGATTTAAAAAATTGTCCGAAAAAAAAACGGATGTTCATTATAATTTATAGACACTTTCTACCTGGTTTAAGTCGTTTAAGTTCAGACTGGAGTATTTCGTCCTCAAAAATAAATAAATAAATCATTATAATTGAATTTTCTTTTAATTACTCAGACACCCGAGACCCACTCAAAACCTCCAGTTGAGAATCGCTGCATTAAAATACCTTAGTGACATCACTGGAAAAAGACACACAAACACACACACACACACACACACACACACACACACACACACACACACACACACACACACACACACACACACACACACACACACACACACACACACACACACACACACACACACACAACAGAGACAGTGTCTTGGTGAATACTTGGCGACTGCAGTTCTTACAACAGAATCTGGGTATCAAGAAATATAAACATATTTCACAAAACTCATGCTAACGTGAGCATAACTAGCATAACCATATTAACCAATGGATGGAGCTAGCATAGATACTGTAACTGAGATGAAATGCGAAATGTCCAGTTACTAAACCATCACAAAACATGCTAACATAGATAACGAGTATAGTACATTAGAGTTTTACAACTTACAACAAGTTATACAGTATATCAAAAAATATATATTGAAATACACTGGACAGCTTGGTGCACAATACATACAGTGGGGAGAACAAGTATTTGATACACTGCCGATTTTGCAGGTTTTCCTACTTACAAAGCATGTAGAGGTCTGTAATTTTTATCATAGGTACACTTCAACTGTGAGAGACGGAATCTAAAACAAAAATCCAGAAAATCACATTGTATGATTTTTAAATAATTAATTTGCATTTTATTGCATGACATAAGTATTTGATCACCTACCAACCAGTAAGAATTCCGGCTCTCACAAATCTGTTAGTTTTTCTTTAAGAAGCCCTCATGTTCTCCACTCATTACCTGTATTAACTGCACCTGTTTGAACTCGTTACCTGTATAAAAGACACCTGTCCACACACTCAATCAAACAGACTCCAACCTCTCCACAATGGCCAAGACCAGAGAGCTGTGTAAGGACATCAGGGATAAAATTGTAAACCTGCACAAGGCTGGGATGGGCTACAGGACAATAGGCAAGCAGATTGGTGAGAAGGCAACAACTGTTGGTGCAATTATTAGAAAATGGAAGAAGTTCAAGATGACGGTCAATCTCCCTCGGTCTGGGGCACCATGCAAGATCTCACCTCGTGGGGCATCAATGATCATGAGGAAGGTGAGGGATCAGCCCAGAACTACACGGCAGGACCTGGTCAATGACCTGAAGAGAGCTGGGACCACAGTCTCAAAGAAAACCATTAGTAACACACTACGCCGTCATGGATTAAAATCCTGCAGCGCACGCAAGGTCCCCCTGCTCAAGCCAGCGCATGTCCAGACCCGTCTGAAGTTTGCCAATGACCATCTGGATGATCCAGAGGAGGAATGGGAGAAGGTCATGTGGTCTGATGAGACAAAAATAGAGCTTTTTGGTTTAAACTCCACTCGCCGTGTTTGGAGGAAGAAGAAGGATGAGTACAACCCCAAGAACACCATCCCAACTGTGAAGCATGGTGGTGGAAACATCATTCTTTGGGGATGCTTTTCTGCAAAGGGGACAGGACGAATGCACCGTATTGAGGGGAGGATGGATGGGGCCATGTATCGCGAGATCTTGGCCAACAACCTCCTTCCCTCAGTAAGAGCATTGAAGATGGGTCTTGGCTGGGTCTTCCAGCATGACAACGACCTGAAACACACAGCCAGGGAAACTAAGGAGTGGCTCCGTAAGAAGCATCTCAAGGTCCTGGAGTGGCCTAGCCAGTCTCCAGACCTGAACCCAATAGAAAATCTTTGGAGGGAGCTGAAAGTCTGTATTGCCCAGCGACAGCCCCGAAACCTGAAGGATCTGGATGGAGGAGTGGGCCAAAATCCCTGCTGCAGTGTGTGCAAACTTGGTCAAGAACTACAGGAAACGTATGATCTCTGAAATTGCAAACAAAGGTTTCTGTACCAAATATTAAGTTCTGCTTTTCTGATGTATCAAATACTTATGTCATGCCATAAAATGCTAATTAATTACTTAAAAATTATACAATTTGATTCTCTGGATTTTTGTTTTAGATTCCGTCACTCACAGTTGAAGAGTACCTATGATAAAAATTACAGACTTCTACATGCTTTGTAAGTGGGAAAACCTGCAAAATCGGCAGTGTATCAAATACTTGTTCTCCCCACTGTAGCTACCTCCAGCAATGGTAAAGTAACTAAGCTGAGAGCACAAAAGACCCAGGATGTAACCACAGAACTGCAGTACCATACTACACCAGTAGAGTTCCCTCTGAACACATGACAACATGAAAAACGAATAATTTTGGGGAGTCACTCAACACAACAGAGACATTTCTAACCCTGTTACATCTGTCTGTTCGCAAGCTGCTCTGTTGCTCCATCAACAGTGTGCAGTTTCATATTTATTGTGCAATTAAACAAATATTAGGCCTAAATGTGCATATGCCAGGTGATCACATTATAGAAATAAAATATTAATAAAACCAATGGAGTGGCTGCGGTTCCGTATTTTCTGGACTAATAATATGGAGATTTCTGCACTTGTGCAGCAGGATCTGCTACCGGTTCCCCCTCAGAGAACTTTTAGCTGCTGCTCAGTGCTCACACCCTGACTCCGCTGCCGCATGTACATGAAACAAAGTTTGAACAAAATTAGTTTTTCGTCTGTCTAACAGTAATCTATTGCAAACATAAGCATGGCACAGCAGGCTAGTCTAGCGATTTCATGTCAGCCTACATGCAGCTATTTAGGCAAAAAAACGTTTAATTATAATAGGACCAATTAAATGAGAGATGCACATGGCAATTTGGTGTATGGCTTCTTCTAAGGAATTAATTCTGCACTGTGTACAAAACAGGTTCTTTCCATGACATAGACTGACCAGGTGAATAGGCTCCAGGTGAAAGCTATGGTCCCTTATTGATGTCACTTGTTAAATCCACTTCAATCAAGGGCTTTATTACAGACAAGAATACTTCTCAGTCCAGAGGAATTTTTGAAGCTATATTGGGGAAAACACATTTTTTGGTAGGCCAGGCCTTATTTATTTAATTTGACTCTCAGCTTCTGATAAAAATGCTATGGTGCACCAACTGAAAGTTTACAATGTGTTGTCATTCCATGTCCCGACCACAAGATGGCCTCTTTGTCGCAATGGACAGAACATGACCAGCAGCACTTGCAGCTTGTGTAGGGTCCCATATGAGAGATGACTTAGAGCAACCCTTTCAATTCCACACACACACACACACACACACACACACACACACACACACACACACACACACACACAGTTACGAAAGGCCCTCATTAGTGTGTCCCGTGAGTGTGGTTTATATTGATCTATGGAGCAGTCGTGTCAGCCTACCCTTCATATATCCATCCATTGTACCTCAAGTTAATGAGCGCATTGAATTATCACTCCTACATACCCTCGGCTCTCTCTCCACTACAATGCCACCCCCACACACACACCCACACACCTGCCTCTCAATACAAAAGGCCTGCTCGCATCGACAGACAATATTGGTCCTTGTCAGTCTGTCTTTTTCCTCTTCTTGTCACAAATTGGATCTTAGGATATGAAGGGGACAGATATAATTTTGGATTGAAACCTGCCAATGCATAGAACGGTTTACACAACAGAACGCATCATACAATAGGTCAAATTTAGACCACTTTTGAGTTTCTTTGTTGGATTAAAAAAACAGGGCCGTCGATAAATGTTTGTTCAGATTGTAGATCGATACAGTCCATGTCTATCTTTACCTTGTTTATTATCTCACTGTAAAGTTGGTTAAACTTCATTTTCTCTTCCTCTCAGTCTTTTTGCTGCTCATTGGCCAATCACTGTCTAGGGAGGTGACATCAACGACCGAGAGTTGAACTCCGGTTCCCACTGATTGTTTTTCCAGAGGATCAGAGCCAGGCGGCATGTGACTGGCACATAACATGTCCAGGGAAGGGGGCAGGAATAACCCCAACCCTACCTTCCCCCATGAACCACAGAGTGAGCCGTGGTTCATGAGGCAGCTTCGACAGGTAGGCCTTACATTTAAAATTCCATGTGTACCCGTTCCCAAAAGTGTGTGTGTCCTGCATAGACATGGCTCTAGGGTGACGTCACCTCTTCCAACACAAAGAACTGGAGGGACTGAGT
The DNA here is from genome assembly GCA_023634145.1 of Thymallus thymallus. Classification (NCBI taxonomy): domain Eukaryota; kingdom Metazoa; phylum Chordata; class Actinopteri; order Salmoniformes; family Salmonidae; genus Thymallus; species Thymallus thymallus. The sequence continues at coordinate 33,296,218 of CM042405.1, forward strand.
TGAAATAGACGCTTTCACGTATAGAGTAGTATGTGAATAGTTAGAGTTTATGTATTATTCAAACCCTACTTATACAGATATACCACATATTTAAAAACCACATGCACCAGGAAGGCTGTGGAAGAACCGAGACTCCAAACAGTAGCACGTACATGGGCAGCATCACATTGCTCCTTTCAACTCCCAATCATTTTCTGTGTTTGACTTTTTCCCAGGGGTTTTTGTGACCGGCGCGGATTGGACAGGTGGTGTAGTGTGGAGCTGATCTGGCACTTTTACCGGCCAATAAAAATAGCTGCGGTCTCCATGATGTCACCGCGAAGTAAATCACGGTCTCTGAGCTCTCTGGGTTGACTGGCTGCCTAATTATCCACCTCGTCTTTCCTATAGTCTCTCTCTCTCTCTCTCTCTCTCTCTCTTTTCACTCCCTCTCTGTCTCTCTCCCTCACTATTTACAGTAGGTGCCACCCCTCACCCAACCTGGTCACTTCATATGTTTTTTCTCCCTCTCCTTTCCTCACATCACTCCTTTCTATTTGCGTCCCCCCCTCCCTTTGGGTTTCTCTCAATGACTCGATTTCTCTCCCTCCACCTCTCAGCTTCCATTCTAGTGTTTCACCAGCCTTGCTACCCTTTGAGTGGTTCGCTCTGGATGCCATGTGGTACATAGGCCTTACCGTCAGAACCCAGGGCACCTTGGAGAATCAGGGTGATTCAGGAAAGGACGCAGAGGCAAGGAGGGAGAGACTTTGGGGGGCCTGGGTGTACAAACAACCACTGCCATCTTGAACCCTGCGTGGTTAGGCAGGCACCGTCTAAAAGCGTCCCCTGATATCATTCCTCCATCCCTGACATTCTGATGGGGAACCCAATCGCCTCTAAATCAGCCGCTGTTTGACCATGTGACATGCCACATTTGTGACCCACCCGCCCCGAACCCACCTTCCCTGCCTCATTCCCCCAACCCAATCTTCTTCACTGGGAGCTGACCACCACCATACACAGCCCCCCTCTGAACCACGATATCCCCCTCTGGAAGAATGTCTTTTGGGAATGTGACAATCCCCTGTCCCCCCAGCAGTGTATATGACATGAGCGACCCGGCGGCAGCGCTGCATGCACACCAAACGGGGGGTGGGGGGGGGGGGGTTCGCATTGGACACTGGTCAGTCTCTCAATCAATCAACTTTATAGCCATCAAAATAACCTTATCTTGTGTACTACTGTGTTAATGACGTTTAACTGTGGTGACTGAGATCATATCTTCTGTTACTCCCTCAGTTTATCATCTGGAAATCATAGGCTGTGTTTACACAGGCAGCCCAATTCTGACCTTTTGCCCAATAATTTGAAAATAAATTTGTCAAGCTAAAATCTATCTATCTATCTATCTATCTATCTATCTATCTATCTATCTATCTATCTATCTATCTATCTATCTATCTATCTATCTATCTATCTATCTATCTATCTATCTATCTATCTATCTATCTATCTATCTATCTATCTATCTATCTATCTATCTATCTATCTATCTATCTATCTATCTATCTATCTATCTATCTATCTATCTATCTATCTATCTATCTATCTATTTTTTGTCAACCATCTGCACACAATACCCCATAATGATAAAGTGAAAACATTTTTGAAGAAATGTTTGCACATTTATTGAAAATGAAATATCTCATTTACATAAGTATTCGCACACCTTTGCTATGACACTCCAAATTGAGCTCAGGTGCATCCAATTTCCTATGACCATCCTTCCAAGGAACTGTCCGTAGATCTCCGAAATAGAATTGTGATGAGGAATATATTTGGGGAATTGTATTTTAAAACACTTTGTCGTTATGGGGTGTGTAGACGGGTGAGGGAGAAAACAATCTATTTATTCCATTTAGAATTCAAGCTGTAACACAACAAAATATGGAATAAGTATGAATACTTTCTGAAGGCGCTGTACATGCAGTATACTGTATATGCAGTATACTGTAGTCCAACCGGAACGATCAAAACCTTATATCCGCTACTATAGTGTTATGGAATACAGTAGGTTAGGTAGTTTAGACAGCACACTGCAGCTCACTACCACTACCACTTCCACACTCCGTTCCCCCAGGGGGCAGCAGCCAGCACCCAGGTCCAAGTGTTGTGCTGCCAAGCCTTGATAAGGACATGTTCTGCAAATTAAGGTGATCATCAGTACGTGTCCCAGAGCTGTGAGGCTGCTGGGTTTTGCCTGTTTGTAGTTTTCATTTTTTGATGTATTGGTTTCTGTCACCATCTAAATATAATCTGCTTTGGCTCTCTGACCCGAAGGAGTCAAGACAGAACTGGCCCTGGACCTAAGGTAATGTTTCGGTCTCCCTGGGCATATGTGCATCCAACACGGTCCTCTCAAAAACTGATTTCTCACATATATGCACACATTCATTCAGGTTACAGACCATGTAACTAGGCCTAGGACCCCTAGACATAATGAGTCAGGTTACAGACCATGTAACTAGGCCTAGGACCCCTAGACATAATGAGTCAGGTTACAGACCATGTAACTAGGCCTAGGACCCCTAGACATAATGAGTCAGGTTACAGACCATGTAACTAGGCCTAGGACCCCTAGACATAATGAGTCAGGTTACAGACCATGTAACTAGGCCTAGGACCCCTAGACATAATGAGTCAGGTTACAGACCATGTAACTAGGCTTAGGACCCCTAGACATAATGAGTCAGGTTACAGACCATGTAACTAGGCCTAGGACCCCTAGACATAATGAGTCAGGTTACAGACCATGTAACTAGGCCTAGGACCCCTAGACATAATGAGTCAGGTTACAGACCATGTAACTAGGCCTAGGACCCCTAGACATGAGTCAGGTTACAGACCATGTAACTAGGCCTAGGACCCCTAGACATAATGAGTCAGGTTACAGACCATGTAACTAGGCCTAGGACCCCTAGACATAATGAGTCAGGTTACAGACCATGTAACTAGGCTTAGGACCCCTAGACATAATGAGTCAGGTTACAGACCATGTAACTAGGCCTAGGCCCCCTAGACATAACGAGTGCAACAATATCCTACTCATCTCATATGTCTAACTGTACGCTATACTATTCTTGGCATCTTAGTCACCTAATCGTGTTTACATACTGTATCACCAATCTCTTATGTGTATACTGTACACTTTAAAGCTTACTATTTCACTGGATCTTAGTCCAATGCCGCCCTGCCATCTGTATATATTCTCAATCCTTTCTTACTTAGATTTATGTTTGTTATATGTTGTGAAACTGTTAGACATTATTGTTAGATAGTACTGCACTGTCGGAGCTAGAAGCACAAGCATTTCTCTACACCCGCAATAACATCTGCTAACCGCGTGTATGTGACCGATAACATTTGATTTGATTTGAATATCCGTAGACTAGTTATTGGTTTCTTAATAATAGACCTAATAACTCAGGCCTAATAATGCCATTTTCCTAAGGTCAACATATTGTCATGGATGGCACCTTTGACTTAGCCAGGTTACAGCCTGGTTCAAGTAAAACATTGGTGAGTGCAGCATTCAGTCTGGGCTACCTTTGACTGTGAACCAGCCAGACCTGTCTGAGAGTCTGAAAGTGGGCCTGTGTGTGTGTGTCACTGTCAGACCTATAGGGATGACTTCAGACAGCTGGAGGGACTGTGAGCCACTAGGAAGACCAGGACAAGAGAGCAGCTGTTATGTCTATGTCTCTCTAAAACGTGCTGCATGGAGCAGGGGGGAGGGGGGGGGGGGGGGCTTGTGTGGTTACAGCTAAAGCTGGCCGATAGGATAAACAAGTGTGGAATGCTGGGAGCAACAGAGTGGCCCCCTTGGTTCCACGCCAGACAGAGACCTTAAAAAAGGCGTTGTTGTTTCAGGGGTTATGGTTCAGTCTTTCATAGCCTGCTTAAACCAGAATGGACACTGCGTTCACCATTGACGTAAAGTAAAACAATGGTTGTCTGTTTTAACCATGCTATCTATCAGTGCTCTGTCCAAGTCATGCAGTACACTATATAGCCTATGTGTTGTGTTACGTGCAAGTCATGCTTTGCCGGCTACAGCAACATGTTCTTGGATGTTACTTAATTGGTTTCTGTCACCATCTAAATATAATCTGCTTTGGCTCTCTGACCCGAAGGAGTCAAGACTTTTTTTATTTGTTCAACTGTGATTTGAATGTATAAAGTATTCCTGGTGTTACGACCATATTGATCTATAGCACGGGTTATAATGTATTCCTGGTTTTACGATCGTATTGGAGGTCTAAATAAAGGTGGTGTTATTACCTCTTTCAACAGGTCAGCCAATCAGAGGCGTCGGAGCAGTTCTCATTTAGCCTGTGTAGAAAGAGGAGGGGTTTGGCTGTTCGGGGTCATATGCAACAATGATGTAACTTGTTTATTTTCAGCTGGCGAACGCCAAGCACACACACACACACACACACACACGCAAACACATACACATTACTGTGATTTAATAATAATAATAAAAAATATACATAATAAATCATAAAAATAAATCAAGTATAAATCAAGACAATTAATTATTTATAAGTCAATGAATTTAAATTAGCAATCGTTATGCAGAAATAATGGGCACTAATGCTGATTAGGATGTATGCAGACATAAACCTATTTTAACCAGCTTGTACCCTACATCTTCCCTCTGCTCCAGTCAACGGGTTTAACCAGCTTGTACCCTACATCTTCCCTCTGCTCCAGTCAACGGGTTTAACCAGCTTGTACCCTACATCTTCCCTCTGCTCCAGTCAACGGGTTTAACCAGCTTGTACCCTACATCTTCCCTCTGCTCCAGTCAACGGGTTTAACCAGCTTGTACCCTACATCTTCCCTCTGCTCCAGTCAACGGGTTGAGTCACGTGTCCTCTTCCCTTTCCTGGTTTGGTCACTATATGACAAGAGTTGCATTGCTAATCATACACACACACACACACACACACACACACACACACACACACACACACACACACACACACACACACACACACACACACACAATAGAGACAAATTACTGTAGATGATTGTTCTGGAGGGAGGGAAGAGTGCGGAGGCAACGATGAGGTTTATGTGTTGCTGGGGAAAAGAGAGAAGAGGGAGTTAGAAAGTCATTAATACTAGAGGTCTCCCTTCCATCAGCAGCAGCTGTTGATCACGCTGTAAGTTGGAGTGCTCCAACATTGCATCACACACTCCTCTGGCTCCAGGGCCCCAGATAGCTCTGCCCAGCTCTGTCCTGTATGTTAAATATTTAGGCAGATGACGACATCAAAAGAGCGTTGTAAGAAAGAAAAAGACGTGATAAATTAATTAATGCCACAACAGTGCTGAATCAGAGCTTAAACTGCAAAAGTAAAAGCATTAGTTGATACACAACACATAAACACAGCAACATGATATCCGAATGTCCTTTGCACTGTTCCTACCTTCTGTAGACATTGTATGACAGGGATTCTAGGGATTCCCAGTGAGATATCAACATCCACCCAGCAGCAACACGACTTCACCCAACTTCCCACCGGCCTCATCTGCCAACAGACATCAGAGGCATTCCAACTCATCTGACACTCGTCGAAGGAATTCTGCAAATATTCCACACAATTCTCCCAGGCGTTCCCGGGTGTCTGTCAAAAAGACTGGCATGCCGACAAAATAAGGCTACTTTAAAACTTAAAGTGCCACCTTGCTCTTTTAAACTATTAAAACCCCCTAGAAACAATGCCCGCGCCTCCATGGAAATCTAATTAGCATAATACACAAATCCCCATAACAATCTGTTGGTTTAAGAGATATTTATAATTTATAATCAATCAGCAGCATCCGCCAATGTCGCACTTCCGCATCTGCGGTGAAAGGTGACAGTGTTTGTCAGACCATCCCGAAAATCAGCAATACCTTATTTACATAAGTATTCAGACCCTTTGCTATGAGTCTCGAAGTTGAGCTCAGGTGCATCCTGTTTCCATTGATCATCCTTGAGATGTTTCTACAACTTGATTGAAGTCGACCTGTGGTGAATTAATTTGATTGGACATGATTTGGAAAGGCACACACCTTCTATGTAAGCTCCCACAGTTGACAGTGCATGTCAGAGCAAAAACCAAGCCATGAGGTTGAAGGAATTGTCCGTAGAGCATTGAAGGTCCCCAAGAACATAGTGACCTCCATCATTCTTAAATGGAAGATGTTTGGAACCACCAAGACTCTTCCTAGAGTTGGCCACCCGGCCAAATTGAGCAAATGGGAGAGAAGGGCCTTGGTCAGGGAGATGACCAAGAACCCGATGGTCACTCTGACAGAGCACCAGAGTTCCTCTGTGGAGATGGGAGAACCTTCCAGAAGGACAACCATCTCTGCAGCACTCCACCAATCAGGCCTTTATGGTAGAGTGGCCAGACGAAAGCCTCTCCTCAGAAAAAAGCACGACAGGCCTCTTGGAGTTTGTCAAAAGGCACCTAAAGACTCTCAGACCATGAGAAACAAGAGTCTCTGGTTAGCCTGAATGCCAAGCGTCACGCCTGGAGGAAACCTGGCACCACCGTTTTGGGAGACTAGTCAGGATCGAAGAAATATGAATGGAGCAAAATACAGAGAGATCCTTGATGAAAACCTGCTCCAGAGCGAAGGTTCACCTTCCAACAGGACAATGACCCTAAGCACACAGCCAAGATAACGTAGGGGTGGCTTTGAGACAAGTCTCTGAATGTCCTTGAGTTGCCCAGCCAGAGCCTTGACCCGATCGAACATCTCTGAGGAGACCTGAAAATAGCTGTGCAGCGATGCTCCCCAGCTTGAGAGGATCTGCAGAGAAAAATGGGAGAAAAGCGTCTTACCCAAGAAGACTTGAGGCTGTAATCGCTGCCAAAGGTGCTTCAACAAAGTTCTGAGTAAAGGGTCTGAATACTTATGTAAATTTGATATTTCATTTATTTATTTTTTGCAACAAATTCTAAAAACCTGTGTTTGCTTTTTCATCATGGGGTATTGTCTGTAGATTGATGAGAAAAAAAATATGATTTAATCAATTTTAGAATAGCGCTGTAACGAAACAAAATGTGGAATAAGTGAAGGGGTCTGAATACTTTCTGAAGGCACTGTATATACAAAAGTATATGGACACCCCTTCAAATTAGCCATGCAATCTCCATAGACAAACATTGGCAGTAGAACAGTGGAGACTGCTGAGGGGAGGACGGCTCATAATAATGGCTGGAACGTTGCGAATTAAATGGAATCAAACGCATGGAAACCATGTGTTTGATGTATTTGATACCATTCCACTGACTCCACAAGCCCGTCCTCCCATCCTCCCCAATTAAGGTGCCACCAACCTCTTAGGCAGTAGAACGGCCTTACTGAAGAGCTCAGCGACTGTCAATATGGCACTGTCATAGGATGACACCTTTCCAACAAGTCAGTTCGTCAAATTTCTGTCATACTAGAGCTGCCCTGGTCAACTGTAAATGCTGTTATTGTGAAGTGGAAACGTCTAGGATTAAAAATGGCTCAGCCGCGACGTGATAGGCCACACAAGCTCACAGAACGGGACAGCCGAGTGCTGTCCTCGGTTGCAACACTCACTACTGAGTTCCAAACGGTCTCTGGAAGCAACGTCAGCACAAGAACTGTTCGTCAGGAGCTTCATGAAATGGGTTTCCATGGACGAGCAGCCGCACACAAGCCTAAGATCACCATGCACAATGCCAATTGTTGCTGGAGTGGTGTAAAACTCAACGCTATTGGACTCTGGAGCCTTCTCACCATCTGGCAGTCTGATGGACGAATCTGGGTTTGGCGGATGCCAGAAAAACGCTACCTACCCGAATGCATAGTGCCAACTGTAAAGTTTGGTGGAGGAGGAATAATGGTAATGTTTCGGGCTAGTTCCCTTAGTTCCAGTGACGGGAACTCTTCAGCCCACAATGACATTCTAGACGATTCGCTGCTTCCTACTTCCCCTGCTTGGACAGGGCTTAGACCTTTATGGGTTTTAAAGGGTCCTATCAAAGTAGGACAGAAGTAAATCTGAGTGGTTTGTCTAGGGTAAATAGATTAACGCTTTTCTTTCGCTGTTACCAAATCGTACTATGACATCAGATGACATAATATGTGAGGAAAGCTCCTTGTTTGTGTAACTGATGGGTGATAATTTGTCATGGAATTGTGTCGTTTTTTTTTCTTTCTGGTGTTGGTATGGCCAATGTGTGCGCCCAACAGTTGACACATACGTGTCGTTCTGAGAATTCCACCAAAAAGCTCCAATGTCAGCTGACTTTACTTGGCTACCCCATGGATGTTTTAAAGCATGGCCAACTAGACACTTTACATGGGAATAGAATACACATTTCCTGTATTCTTTAATGAAGTCACTTGCTTGTTAAATTACTCTATTGCCTCTCCCCATAACTGAATCTTATTCTGCAGTGGGCCTATTGGACTTTTACCCTCTGTGTAACCCTTGGAATAGTTTATTTAGGGGTCAGAGAGGTTAAAGATAATGCCAACTAAACTAGACAGATTACATTATGGAAAATGGAAAACATCGATGGACAATAGATAATTCGATAATAATAGATTTACTTTACAATAGTGAACTGATTACTCATAAATTATCATAGGCTACACTTCTTAATAGCCTACAATTCTTATCTTAATAGAAATAAATCGCAATATATTTTAGTATTATTTACTAAACAGCTTACGCTTATGTAATATGTAAACATATTACAAATCAGTGCAGTTATTTTAGGGGGTAGCCACTACTGGACAAGGGTGGGTGGGTCGAGATGTACAGGACACTCTTGTGTGGGTTTTGTTGTATAAACCTCTCTCACCACAATCTGAGAGCGCAGCTGTTGTTGCGCAGGGTAGTGGAGAGCGCACTCTGTGGTGATGTCGAGCCTCGTGCTGCCTGCTGTGCATTGCCACTGACATAGCTCGAGCGCCTTCCCTAGTTGCCTTGCTGCTGCTGGTAGCGGAATGTTGTCGCTCTCTTACAACGTTGGTTTCCATATGACAGCGCGAATTTTCCCTTCCCTGGCCCGAGAGGACACCGTTCCATTACCATGAGTTGTTTGGATGTTATGTACCCAGCCTATGGACATTACGCACCATACGCGCCAGCCGCCCCATCGTTCATCAACAGCTTTCAGGTAAGGAGACGCTGTCAAATGTTTTCGAATTAAGTAATTAAACGCGCAAGAGAAACTTTGTTTTGCTATAAGAAGTTTACTTTGCGTATAAAAGGAACCTATCTGATTGTTTTACCTATGCAAAATGTTTTAGAAACCAAATGTCTCCAAAAATGTTTCCAAAACCTGCACTTCTCTGTTTCGAAAATGTCCATGATCAATGCTATGGATTTCATATTTGTTTTGTCAAATGTTAGTAGTTTATCAGACCCAGAATCAGTGGATGTATGTTGTCAGTATTTGTAGGCTTACCAATCGGCACATAATGATTTCGTTTGAATAGATGTGAAGAAAACAGTGTCATGATCACGGGACTATTAGTCAACGCACACACGTACACACACACGTCTTATGTCACAATAGACTTGGTCTTCCAGGTCTCTCCCTTCTAACAACTGTTCATTGCCCCCACCCTGCCCCCCTCTCTCCTCCCCCTTCAGGCACCCATCGGTCTGAGGAGCCCCTCTCCTCGCCGCAGAGACTTCATGATGGAGAGCGCGAGGATGCCAAGGTGTCCGGAGGGGGTATCAGCGGGCACCAGCACGGGCCCTGGCTCTTCCTCCTCCGCCTCTTCCTCATCCTCATATCCCTGTGCCACTCGACCAGAGGAGTGCCGTAAGGAAAAACAGGATGTGCCCGAGGCTGAGTACCTGACGTCGCGTTGTGTCCTCTTCACGTACTACCAAGGGGACATCAGCAGTGTGGTGGACGAACACTTCTCCAGGGCGCTCAGCTCCTACATGGAGGGAGAGAGCAAGAGGAGGGCATCGGAGCTGGGCACAGGTAGGGTAGACATAGCTAGGAGTGGGTTTGGTGTTTGTGCGTGTGTGCGCCAGGTGAGGCTGTCAGAGGACACACAGAAGTGGCAAACCAAAACAGCATGGAAATTGACAGAAGGGTGCTTGTTTGGTGGCGCCTATTGGGGTCGGAGGTTAGTAAGGCTTGAGGGTCAAGGGTCAGGGATCTTATTAGACAAGTGTGACTTGCTTCATGCTGTCAGTTAAGTGTGTTTTTGGGCAGTTAGATGTAGTTTGATGATTTTTCAGAAAAATATTAACGCAGATATAGGTAAGATCAACGAAGTTCAGGATTTGGGTCAAGAAATGACCCAATGGTAGGCAGTATGTCATAAATTAAACTGACGTTATAGAACCAGGTAAAGAGATTGTTTTACACAAAAGAGACTGACATTACTCAGATGAATGCGTTATTATCAATCAGTGGAAGTTGATATTCCTCTCGCGTCAACCAATGTCTTCACATTAACTGTATTCTACAGCTTTTTTACACATGGTTTCAACTTTCTCTCGATCAATTTATCCACTTTTACCTTTGCCAAAGTAGTCACCCAAACTGGATTTGTGCTCTGCCTGTGCTCCCCATTTCCATGTAGGGCTTAGATCCTCCCTCTCCCTCTCTCGTTGGACGTCTTCCTGCCTGACAACAGATACTATGTTTATACGCGGCTGTAAGCGTTGAACCCTGCGGGCCAGCATATCGCCTTCAAACGGCCCCGGTCGGCCCCACAATGGCCGCTGCTGATTTATCACATCACCCGTTTGGTTGGGGCTACTGCGTGCACGGCGGTGTCTTTTTAGCCAGAGTAATTCTAAATGTAAAAAGTAACGCATGAAAGTATAAAACTGTCCCACTGACATTCTGCTTCGAGCAAATGGGCGTCGCAGGAAAAACAACAGGTGGGGGGTACGGGGGGGTGGAGGGGTGAGGGGGGATATACGTGTACAAGTCCAAAGGAGGGTGTAAGTAAGGGGGCTGAGGGGAGTGAAGGAGCTCCTGGTGAGGGCGAGTGGTGGGGGTAAGGACGTTGTGGCGGTACAGGGCTGACAGTGAGAGATGTCGCCACAACTAGTGACAACTGTGACCCTCCTCATGCTCTGTTTCCAGGTTAACACCACTCAATGCCTTATATAGGCTGGCAGGACACAGGGACAGGGTTCTCTTCCTCTCTGTGTCAATGAGTGTCTGTCTCTCTCTCTCTCTCTCTCTCTCTCTCTCTCTCTCTCTCTGTTTCAAGTTTTAATGTCACGTGCACAAGTACAGTGAAAATGCATTTCTCTCTAAACCCAACAATGCTGTAATCAATATCAATGTAGTACTAAATATAACAAAGTAGAACAAAAACACACAAGAAATATAAAATAAGAAATAATAAGAGAAGTAAGTAAGCTACTGTATTTACAGGGTCAGTTAAATACCATGTTAACAACGTGCAGGGATCCTGGAGTGATAGAGGTCGATACTATATGATAAACAGAGTAGCAGCAGTGTATGATGACTGTAGGTGAGTGTGTGTGTGTGTGTAGAGTCAGTATACATGTGTGTACATGTTATGTGTTTGTGAGCAAATGAAGTGTGTGTGAGTGTGTTGGAGTGTCAGTGGGCGTGAGTGTGTAGAGTCCTGTGAGTGTGAGTGTGTTGGAGTGTCAGTGGGCGTGAGTGTGTAGAGCCCTGTGAGTGTGAGTGTGTAGAGTCCTGTGAGTGTGAGTGTGTAGAGTCCTGTGAGTGTGAGTGTGTAGAGTCCTGTGAGTGTGAGTGTGTAGAGCCCTGTGAGTGTGAGTGTGTAGAGTCCTGTGAGTGTGAGTGTGTAGAGTCCTGTGAGTGTGAGTGTGTAGAGTCCTGTGAGTGTGAGTGTGCATAGAGACAAGGTCACCTCAGTCCATGTCGCCATTTTGTTAGTGATCTAGCAGTCTGATGGCTTGGGGATAGAAGCTGTTCAGGAGCCTGTCTCTCTCTCTCTCTCTCGCTCTCTCTCTCTCTCTCTCTCTCTCTCTCTCTCTCTCTCTCTCTCTCTCTCTCTCTCTCTCTCTGTCTCTCTCTCTCTGTCTCTCTCTCTCTCTCTCTCTCTCTCTCTCTCTCTCTCTCTCTCTCTAGTATTTATTTATGTGGCCTGCAGGAGATTACTGTTGGTAGGACTGTGTGCTGTATGTACACATGAACCAGGTGTAAAAACCATGTGACCTAATGGTGTTTTCATGACTTGCATGCATATCTCCCAGGCTATTCCATATGTGTCTGTAAATCTCTCTCTCTCTCTCTCTCTCTCTCTCTCTCTCTCTCTCTCTCTCTCTCTCTCTCTCTCTCTCTCTCTCTCTCTCTCTCTCTCTCTCTCTCTCTCTCTCTCTCTCTCTCAGATACCCCTTCACCCAGCAGTCGCCGCAGCTTCCCCCCTTCCTTCTGGGACAGCAACTACCCCTCCCCCCAAAGTCACTCCCACTGCGAACCCGGAATGCCCACCTATTCCATGGACCCCTACGCTTCTGGACTCCACCCGGGCATTCCGCACCCTCACGCCCATCCTCACCCCCATGCTCACCCCCACTCGCACCTCCACCCATCAGAGGGGTGGGGCTACACCCCGAGCCAGGCCTACGGGCCCCCCAGGCCCCTCCATGAACTCTACTCTTCCGGTGGCCTGGAGCCCCACCACCCCTACAGCCCCCTGCTCATGCCCACCGTGCGGCCCCACCCCCTGGGTTCCCTCCCCGGGCACCACCCCTATGACGTCAGCAAGCTGGACCCCACCGCGCCCTGGCCGGGCCTGCTGCCCCCCGGAGAGATGGCCCTCAACATGGACGTAGGTATGGAGTCTCTTCTCTACTGCAGCGGAGCCTACCGCAACCACAACAAGCACAACCACCTGCAGCTTTTCAATAGCAGTCCTCTCTGCCGCAGCCACAGCCACAGCCACATGCGTGTCCATAGTCCCATAGATTTGCAGTATCGGTTAACACCATGAAACGCTTGACAGGCTTATGACCACTGACATTAACATTGGTAAGCTGATCTTTGAGCCCCCAGAAAGTATTTTAATACTGATGAATGTGTAGCCGCAACCCCCAATGAAATGGACTTTTCAATATCATCTGTCAACATGGCTTAGGATGCAATTGTTAGTCATTTCAGTTGTAGTGGTGCTACTGTTCCGAATTCTTCAATGTAAGCTGATCAATAATGTAACACTATTAAATGTCAGTTTCCTGAACCAAGATGGCCTCCTGGTCGGGTGACCCACCGGACAACCTGTCACCTGACCCTATGACGATGGCTGCCGAGCACACAAAGCATTTATTTGGTTTGTCAGCCATCAGAGGACTCTCCACCAGTATGCGTTAAAAAAACATACTTTTACTAGTTCTCAGTCAGTGTGTTTTGCCCTCTGTGCTGGGACGGTTTGTTGCCAATAATAAACCGTTGGAGTCTTGTCCACCTTACTCTCTAACCAGAGCCCAATTTGGTGGTTAGCATTCACCCACAATTAGTCTTCAGTCGTGGTACACCACAACTCTACTTTAACCTGGTCTTCCAAGCCACCTCAGCAGTTTATTTCTTTCAGCTATATTTGTCACTTTTAGGTCACATTTGTGAGCTGTCCTACTGTATGTTTTTTTGCTGTTGTTGTAAGGCGCAAACAGCGAATTAATGCCAGAGAAAACACATCATCTATTGCCTTTAAAAAAAAAAAAAATGTTTTACAAGCTGTTTGGATTAGAGAGCTGGAGCAGCCATGACAACCATTGTGCCTCGTTCGTATTGTTTTCCTCCATTGTATCTTATTTTCCTTTTTTTCTCCATCCCCAGGCCTTCAGCATCACAAGAAAGGGAAGGAACTGTATTGGTTTTAACAACCCTCCTCCTTCGCCATCGACCAGCCATTGCCCGGATCCAATTAGGACGTCTGGACCTGCACCATTGAAGCGCCCCCCACTCCACACCGTCCCCTCATCCCCCTTTATCCCTCACCCCCCCTCGTTTGCCCTCGCCTCCCCCAGGCCCACAGTGCCAGCGCAGCCGAGAGGCTCCAGGTCGGCATGTGTGCACCATGGAGATAAAGACTCCGACGCTGGGCTCATGGAGAGCAGAGCAGAGCAGAGCAGAGAGAGAGAGAGAGAGAGAGAGAGAGAGAGAGAGAGAGAGAGAGAGAGAGAGAGAAAAAAAAGATGTACAGCCTTGGAGACCACTGCTCTGTGTTCTGTGACGGCTGGCCTATCCCTCTCCACTCTTATCGCTGCTCAGGGCTCAGCTGTGTGGTGTAGCAGCATAGAGACCATTGGAGGCCACTAGCAATGTGCTAACAACAGTGCCCTGGTTTAGATAGAAAGACAAAGTGGGAGAGGCTCATAAGAATCTTCCTTTGGACACAGGGGGAGTGCAAACAAAGATGCATGAGATATCAAATCAAATCACATTTGACTAATCACTTGCTTCGTAAACAACGGGTGTAGACTAAAAGTGAAATACTTATATTGGTATCCCAATCTTTCACTACACCCGTCCCTACTGCAGGTTCTCTTCTCTGTGTTGAAACTGCACTCATCATCACTATTATCTGGGCAGTTATCTGCATTTCAACAAATGGACATGCGATGATTGGACTGGCTGTGTATGGATTTGGATTGTGACTGTATTCATGATTCTGTTTTTTTTTTTTTTTTCTATTTATTTGTGTTTTAAATGTGCATTTCTGCAATTAAATATACATTTGGCCAGTGCTCTGGAAATACTGTGGTTGTGGTTTATTAAAAGATGGTTAAGGGATGGTTGAGAAACGGTTAAGAATGATTGTGGGAGGCTAGCATTAAGGTGTTTGACAGTATTTGTTGATCTATAAACTAACCTTGTAGTTTGAGGAAAGGAAACACTATTGTATGCCAAGGATCAGCCCATTTCACAATAAGCATGTCAAGCTGTTGATCAAGTATCGATCAAAGACACCAAATTTACTTTTAATAATTTGAATGTGTTTCATTGATGTTCTTTTCGATACACATATTATTTTTAGTCGTTTTAGAATTGTTATGAGATGTTATTCAAAGTGTGCATTCTCTTGCTTTTGTCGAGAAATAACATTATTGTCAATAAATATTTGTATGGTAAATTCAGACTTTCTTTCAATACCTGTATGGCATTTCTTTGAGTGATTATTAAAAAGTATATGGACTAGTCAGCATAAAATATGAATCCAGTGGCAAAACTGGTTGCAAAGATATCATTGTGACGTCTTTTGTGACGTCATGGTCAGGTTCTAAACTGGTTATAAAATAACAATTTGGTTATGACGTCTTTCCTATGAGGTGTTTATGTTGTCATGAAAAAAATCACCTTTACCTGGTTGTAGTCTAATCATATGATGTCTACAACCAGGAAATGATGTAATTATTTTATTACATGACACATTTTGACTGCTAGGAAAGCTAGTGAAAGCCTGAAGATATGTTACACTTGAAATGACCACGTTTGAGTTATCATTGCAAACAACATAGTTTTGTGGGAGTTATTTTTCAAATAATCCGAACACCTCCAAAGACATTTCGTTCCTCTTCTATTTGACACTTTGACACCTATGAAGTGGAAACGAGCTCTGAATTCCAATTATGTGTAATCAGAGACGCCTCCAACCCTCCTAGTTATGTACAAGTATTGCTGCACTTTTGATCCAGATGATAATCAAATTGTGAAAGTATGCTAAGCATCGTACATGTTAATTTAGCCGGTCATTATGTTTGAGCCACTTGGGAGCAGCCAACTATGTCACTGGCTGTCCCAAATGGCATTGTATTCCCTATGTAGTGCATTACTTTTGTCCAGAGCCCTATGGGCCCCAGTCAGAAGTAATGCACTAGGGTGCCTTTAGGGACACAGACATGGCCCCTAAGCTTGTGAGTTCTAAAATGTAATTCTATAAAATCTGAATATAAATGTTTATATTTCAAATCCGCCATTACAACTGTAATGACCTAAAGAAAATGTAACAGCATATTGCATAGCTACACCAGTTAGACTATCACTGAGTATACAAAACATTAAAAACACCAGCTCTTTCCATGACATAGACTGACCAGGTGAAACTTATGATTCCTTATTCATTCAAGGGTTTTTCTTAATTTTACTATTTTCTGCATTGTAGAATAAAAGTGAAGACATCAAAGTTATGAAATAACACATATTTTTTATTTATTTAACCAGGTAAGTCAGTTAAGAACAAATTCTTATTTACAATGCTGGGCCAATTTTGCGCCGCCCTATGGGACTCCCAATCATGGCAAGATGTGATAAAGACTGGATTCGAACCAGGGATTATAGTGACTATAGAGATGCAGTGCCTTAGACCACCGCGCCACTCGGGAGCCAAGTAGTAATCATGTAGTAACCAAAAAAGTGTTAAACAAATCAAAATATATTTTATATTTTCAATTCTTCCAAGTAGCCACCCTTTGCCTTGATGACGGCTTTGCACACTCTTGGCAAAAAACCTTGAATGAATTTCAAATGTTTGACTGGTACTGTATATACGGAGATAGTTTAGTGCCTAAAATAAAGGGGTAAATAAATATAAAAAATAAATAAAAAATAGTTTCCTGAACTTTATTATATCTCTCAGACACGTCAGAATTTTTTTTATTTAGATAAAGTTTGGGGACTATCCGTTGTTCCATGTAGTGAATTTGTTATTCAATGCGTTTCTATCGGCTAATAGCAGTAATGCCAAATTCAGTGTTTCATCCCAAATTGTTTGTATATATTTTTGGATAGCTTAAGGGGTATTACAATTCTAAATCAAATACTTAAATAATCCTTTGTATGACCATCTTAAAACAATTCCAATATTTTTTCTTAGAACCCTTAGACTCTAGAGTGTTAAAGAAGGATGTTTAAGCCTTGAGACAATTGAGACATGGATTGTGAATGTGTGCCATTCAGAGGGTGAATGGGCAAGACAAAAAATGTAAGTGCCTTTGAATGGTGTATGGTAGTAGCTACCAGGTGCATAGGTTTGGGTCAAGAACTGCAACTCTGTGAGGGTGTTCCTAACGTTTGGTATACTCAGTGTATGTTCTCATTTTAATTGGTCATTGCATGGGAGACTCATAACATATTTTCTCTGATTGCTCAGAGGACAGATACTTCATAGTAGTGAACTTCTCACTTCACTTACCTTATAGTTTTTCCAAATACAGAGGTGTAAATGCAAACCACTACCTTGCAGTAATTGTGGACAGTGCTGCCTTCTGGTGGAGAGTTACTACTCATTACTACTCCAGATAAGCAAAATGCCATCCACCAGCACGAGAAAAGTATACTGAAAAAAATATAAAAGCAACATGCAGTAATTTCAAAGATTTTACTGAGTTACAGTTCATATAAGAAAATCAGTCAATTGAAATACATTCATTAGGGACGGCAGGTAGCTGAGTGTTTAGAGTGTTGGGCCCGTAACTGAAAGTTTGCTGGATCGAATCCCTGAGCTGACAAGGTAAAAATCTGTTGTTCTGCCCCTGAACAAGGCAGTTAACCCACTGTTCCTGACCATTTATTTGCCTCATGCAGCGTGACACATCTCCTTCGCATAGAGTTGATCAGGCTGTTGATTGTGACTTGTAGAATGTTGTCCCGCTCCTCTTCAATGGCTGTGCGAAGTTCCTGGATATTGGAACATGCTGCCGTACACATGGATCCAGTATCCCAAACATGCTCAATGGGTGGCATGTCTTGTGAGTATGCAGGCCATGGAAGAACTGGGACATTTTCAGCTTCCATGAATTGTGTACAGATCCTTGCGACATGGGGCCGTGCTTTATCATGCTGAAACATGAGGCGATGGCTGCGGATGAATGGCACGACAATGGGCCTCAGGATCTCATAACGGTATCTCTGTGCATTCAAATTGCCATAGATAAAACGCAATTCTGTTTGTTGTCCGTAGCTTATACCTGCCCATCATTGGAGGGTCAGTGCCGTTTATGATGAGATGGACAATTTTTTTTAATGAACATGGCCTTATTTCTATTACAGCATATTGGATGACTGTCATTCATATTCCATTCACCCAGCTCAATGTAACATCTATGTGGTTAAGGCTACTACGTGATACTCAAACGTTCCCTATACCCATCATGAGGTTGTTACAACCTAGCTATGAATGAAAGTTTACAACGTAAAGTCGAGATAAAATGTTGAGTTGACAGACAGAGACACATGGACAGAGAGCGACACATTCAATACCGCCTTGCACACACAAAATAAATTAATGTTTCTTTTATTTTATTATTATTTTAAAAAATGTACCCCTTTTTCTCGATATCCAACTGGTAGTTACAGTCTTGTCCCATCGCTGCAACTCTCATACGGACTTGGGAGAGGCGATGTTCGAGAGCCGTGCGTCCTCTGAAACTCGAGCCCACCAAGCCACACTGCTTCTTGACCCAATGCTCGCTTAACCTGGAAGCCAGCCGCACCAATGTGTCGGAGGAAACAGCGTGCATGTGAATGGCCCACAGGAGTCGCTAGAGCGCGATGGGACAAGGACATCCCGGCCAGGCAAACCCTCCCATAACCCAGACGATGCTGGGCCAATTGTGCGCTGCCTCATGGGTCTCCCGGTCACGGCCAGCTGAGATTCAGGTATGTTTATTCCTGTTTCGTTCTGTTTGCTTCCATTTAAGAAACATTTTTCAACGAAGTCGACGGAATGAATACACCCCTGATCACGCGTAAACACAGTTCACACACATTTTCCCTTCGTTTGTGGACTTCAATGCACAACACATCAGTAGTAAGTTAAACGAAATCTCTCTCTCTTCCTTTTCCTTCATTTTTGAAGAAATTAATTTGTTCAAAACTGTTAAACTATTGTCTTTCTCTCACTTTGAGTCAACTACTCACTACATTCTATGCATTGCAGTGCTAGTTAGTTGTAGCTTATGCTTTCAGTACTATATTCAATCTCTGATCCTTTGATTGAGTGGACAACATGTCCGTTCATGCTGCAAGAGCTCTGATAGGTTGAAGTACGTCCTCCGTAAGTTGTCATAATTACTGTGGAGTCTATGGAAGGGGGTGAGAACCAAGAGCCTCCTAGGTGTTGTATTGAACTCAATGTACTAAGAGGAGGACGGAAGATAGCTGTCCTCTGGCTACACCATGGTGCTACCCTACAGAGTGCTGTTGAGGCTACTGTAGACCTTCATTGCAAAACAGTGCGTTTAAATCAATTATTTGGTGACATGTAGGGTTGCAAAAAGTCAGAAACTTTCCGGAAAATTCTGGATTTTTTCCCATGGAATTTTGGAAATATTCCTTAAAATCATCAAAAAAGTTAGCTTATAACAGTAAACATTTATTGTGGGATACACATAAGGCAATTCTAGGTCTTGTGGCATATTTTGGTTAAACTATCCCCAATTCAATGGAGTTGCAACCCTCTGCATGCACAGTGCATTTCTTCCATCACATGTACAGCTGATTCTCAAGATATTTCACACTAATGAGATGCTAATGAGCCCACACTACTACACTGTCTGAGCCATGGACTAAGTGCTTTCTGGTAAGTTTTGATTACAATACTGGGCGGGGTGAATATATTTTACATGACATACATTATTTTTTTGTTAACTAGTAAATAGTAGCCTACAGCAAAGTGTTAACAATTTCTGCTAGTTAGTTTTTGCTACCATGTGGGTTTTAGCTTGATAGAGCCTGCTAACTGAGGAGTGTTAATTCACCCTGTTTCCACTATTTATCTATCTGATATGTGGAGTTAATGTAAAAGGAAACGCTGTGTACAAATACTTTGATGAATCAGACACCTTATTGAGGCGGCAGGTAGCCGAGTGGTTAGAGTGTTAGGCTTGTAACCAAAAGGTGGCAGGATCAAATCCCTGAGCTGACATGGTAAAAAAAATCTGTTGTTCTGCCCCTGAACAAGGCAGTTAACCCACTGTTCCTAGGCCTTCATTGTAAATAAGAATTTGTTCTTAACTGACTTTCCTAGTTAAAATAAAATCAATAGCAACAGCTCATGGTCTTCCTGGAATCTGATATTTTTTTTTACTCAATGGAGGAACGTAGTCAGAGAAATGCTGATGAATGTCTTGCTCGAGCTGTGTGTGCAACTCGTTCACCTCTGATGCTCACAGGCACTGTGTATTGGAAGAGATTTCTGAATTCTCTTCGCCCAGCATACACCCCTCCAATTCTCTGACATTAAATAACCTGGTAGTCTATGACAAGGAACTGTGAACAAAGAAAGTTGGCCACTAACATTCTAGAAATGTTAAAATCAGTTAAACCAATAAAGTAAAATTAGCTGACTTCCCATGAAGGGAAAAATGGTTGCCATAAAACCACATCGAAAAATATTATATTGCCAAAATCACAACTGATATAGTAAAAAAGGCCTAATAAAATAGTATCAAACAGGCCTAAATTAAAAAGCAGACTGGGAAGTAAATTAATTATTATAAATAATCATGACGAAGGTGAAAGTAAGGGAGCGGTCAAAATTGTTACCCGGAGGAAAATGGGGGAGGGTATTGCTTTTTCAATTTCAGTCAGGGGGAGGGTTTAGTATATACAGTACCAGTCAAAAGTTTGGACACACCTACTCATTCAAGGGTTTTTCTTTATTTGTGCTATTTTCCACATTCTCTCAACCAGCTTCAACTGGAATGTTTTTCCAACAGTCTTGAAGGAGTTCCCACATATGCTCAGCACTTGTTGGCTGCTTTTCCTTCACTCTGCGGTCCAACTCATCCCAAACCGTCTCAATTGGGTTGAGGTCGGGGTGATTAGGAAGGCCAGGTCATCTGATGCAGCACTCCATCACTCTCCTTCTTGGTCAAATAGCCCATTGATGATTGGATACTTCCAGTTGTAACTGGTTCTGTTACACAGTTTTTTACAGTTGATTGACAACTGATCCAAACTTAGTGAATTGGAGCATCCTCTTTTTTAAACAATAGCCTGTATAAAAATCAAACGTCTCCGGTGCTGCAGCATGCGCTCATTCATTGTCATGCTCTGTTTTGAAAGGCTGGTTATGGCTCACGTCAACACCGTCATCCCGGAAACCCTAGACCCACTCCAATTCACATTACCGCCCCAACAGATCCACAAATGACGCAATCTCAATTGTACTCCACACTGCCCTTTCTCACCTGGACAAAAGGAACATACTGTTCATTGACTACAGCTCAGAGTTCAACACCATAGTGCCCTCCAAGCTCATCACTAAGCTAAGGACCCCGGGACTGAACACCTCCCTCTGCAACTGGATCCTGGACTTCCTGACGGTGAGGGCAGGCAACAACACATCTGCCACGCTGTTCCTCAACACGGGGGCCCCTCAGGGGTGTGTGCTTAGATTCCTCTTGCAGTCCCTCTTCATCCACGACTGTGTGGCCTCGCACGACTCCAACACCACCATCAAGTTTGCTGACGACACTACGGTGGTAGAACTGATCATCGATGGCGGTGAAAGGACTGATCAACGATGACAGGGACCTGGCAGTGTGGTGCCAGGACAACAACCTCTCCCTCAACGTTACATACACTCACACGCTGCTGCTACTGCTCCACATACACTGCTGCTACAGCTCAGTCTATCATTTATCCTTTGCCTGGTCACTTTACCCCTACCTACAGTGGGGAGAACAAGTATTTGATACACTGCCGATTTTGCAGCTTTTCCTACTTACAAAGCATGTAGAGGTCTGTAATTTGTATCCAGAAATCCAGAAAATCACATTGTATGATTTTTAAATAATTAATTTGTATTTTATTGCATGACATAAGTATTTGATCACCTACCAACCAGTAAGAATTCCGGCTCTCACAGACCTGTTAGTTTTTCTTTAAGAAGCCCTCCTGTTCTCCACTCATTACCTGTATTAACTGCACCTGTTTGAACTCGTTACCTGTATAAAAGACACCTGTCCACACACTCAATCAAACAGACTCCAACCTCTCCACAATGGCCAAGACCAGAGAGCTGTGTAAGGACATCAGGGATAAAATTGTAGACCTGCACAAGGCTGGGATGGGCTACAGGACAATAGGCAAGCAGCTTGGTGAGAAGGCAACAACTGTTGGCGCAATTATTAGAAAATGGAAGAAGTTCAAGATGACGGTCAATCTCCCTCGGTCTGGGGCACCATGCAAGATCTCACCTCGTGGGGAATCAATGATCATGAGGAAGGTGAGGGATCAGCCCAGAACTACACGGCAGGACCTGGTCAATGACCTGAAGAGAGCTGGGACCACAGTCTCAAAGAAAACCATTAGTAACACACTACGCCGTCATGGATTAAAATCCTGCAGCGCACGCAAGGTCCCCCTGCTCAAGCCAGCGCATGTCCAGGCCCATCTGAAGTTTGCCAATGACCATCTGGATGATCCAGAGGAGGAATGGGAGAAGGTCATGTGGTCTGATGAGACAAAAATAGAGCTTTTTGGTCTAAACTCCACTCGCCGTGTTTGGAGGAAGAAGAAGGATGAGTACAACCCCAAGAACACCATCCCAACCGTGAAGCATGGAGGTGGAAACATCATTCTTTGGGGATGCTTTTCTGCAAAGGGGACAGGACGACTGCACCGTATTGAGGGGAGGATGGATGGGGCCATGTATCGCGAGATCTTGGCCAACAACCTCCTTCCCTCAGTAAGAGCATTGAAGATGGGTCGTGGCTGGGTCTTCCAGCATGACAACGACCCGAAACACACAGCCAGGGCAACTAAGGAGTGGCTCCGTAAGAAGCATCTCAAGGTCCTGGAGTGGCCTAGCCAGTCTCCAGACCTGAACCCAATAGAAAATCTTTGGAGGGAGCTGAAAGTCCGTATTGCCCAGCGACAGCCCCGAAACCTGAAGGATCTGGAGAAGGTCTGTATGGAGGAGTGGGCCAAAATCCCTGCTGCAGTGTGTGCAAACCTGGTCAAGAACTACAGGAAACGTATGATCTCTGTAATTGCAAACAAAGGTTTCTGTACCAAATATTAAGTTCTGCTTTTCTGATGTATCAAATACTTATGTCATGCAATAAAATGCAAATTAATTACTTAAAAATCATACAATGTGATTTTCAGGATTTTTGTTGAAGAGTACCTATGATAAAAATTACAGACTTCTACATGCTTTGTAAGTGGGAAAACCTGCAAAATCGGCAGTGTATCAAATATTTGTTCTCCCCACTGTATATGTACATTGCTACCTCAATTACCTCCAGCTGTAAACTTTATGTACTCACACTTCAACTCACATATCACAGGTTTTCAGTGATTCAGCAGCAGACTGCTGTGAATGTGTGTGTGTGTGCATGCCTGCCTGCCTGCTTGCTGTCCTGCTTGCCTGTGTGAGCGTGCATGTGTGAGTGTGTGCAGTGGTGTAAAGTACAGTATTTAAGTAAAAATACTTTAAAGTACTACTTAATTAGTTTTACTCCGATGTCACAAAGTGAGTAATACTTTAAAACCAAACACTTTTAGATGTTTACTGAAATAGTATTTTACTGGGTGACTTTCACTTTTAAGGTATCTTTACTTTTACTCAAGTTTGAAAATTGGGTACTTTTTCCACCACTGGACATAAGCTAATATGGTGAGTGAGTGAGTGAGTGTGTGTGTGACGGCTTTACTGTAAGACTGTGGTGGTCTGTCTCACAGTCTCATTCAGAAAGTCACTTTATGTGGCTTAGGTGACAGCACACCTCCCCCACATTCCCAGTTCAGTTTGATAAGTACAGTATGCAGTATTTGAAAATAAATATTAGCTAAATACAGTAAAACACACGTACATATACAGTGCATTCGGAAAGTATTCAGACCCCTTGAATATTTTCCACATTTTGTTACGTTACAGCCTTATTCTAAAATGTATTCAATTGTTTTTTTCCCTCATCAATCTATAAACAATACCCCATAATGACAAAGCAAAAACAGGTTTGCAAACATATATAAAAAAAAATACAACTGAAATATCACATCTACATAATCAATTCAGAGCCTTTACTCAGTACTTTGTTGAAGCACTTTTGGCAGCGATTACATCCTTGAGTCTTCTTGGGTATGACACTACAAGCTTGGCGCACCTGTATTTGAGGAGTTTCTCCCATTCTTCTCTGCAGATCCTCTCAAGCTCTGTCAGGTTGGATGGGGAGCATCGCTGCACAGCTATTTTTAGGACTTTCCAGAGATGTTCGATCGGGTTCAAGTCCGGGCTTTTATCAAGGAACTCTCTGTACTTTGCTCTGTTCATCTCTCCCTCGATCCAGACTAGTCTCCCAGTCCCTGCCGCTGTAAGACCTCCCCACAGCATGACGCTGCCACCACCATGCTTCACCATAGGGTTGGTGCCAGTTTTCCTCCAGACGTGATGCTTCGCATTCAGGCCAAAGAGTTCAATCTTTGTTTCATCAGACCAGAGAATCTTGTTTCTCATGGTCTGAGAGTCCTTTAGGTGCCTTTTGGCAAATTCCGAGTTGGCTGTCATGTGCCTTTTACTGAGGAGTGGCTTCCGTCTGACCACTCTACCATAAAGGCCTGATTGGTGGAATGCTGCAGAGATGGCTGTCCTTCTGGAAGGTTCTCCCATCTCCACAGAGGAACTCTGGAGCTCTGTCAGAGTGACCATCGGGTTCTTGGTCACCTCCCTGACCATGGCCTATCTCCACCGATTGATCTGTTTGGCCGTCGGCCAGCTCTAGAAAGAGTCTTGGTGGTTCCAACCTTCTTACATTTAAGAATGATGGAGGCCACTGTGTTCTTGGCGACCTTCAATGCTGCAAAACATTTTTGATACCCTTCCCCAGATCTGTGCCTCGACACAATCCTGTCTCAGAGCTTTACGGACAATTTACCACAGGCGGACTCCAATCAAGTTGTAGACACATCTACAGGATGATCAGTGGAAACAGGATGCAGCTGAGATCAATTTCGAGTCTCGTAGCAAATGGTCTGAATACTTATTTAAATAAGGTTTTCCTGTTTTTCAATTTTAATACATTTTGCAAAAATGTCTAAAAACCTGTTTTCACTTTGTCATTGTGGGTTATTGTGTGCAGATTGATGAGGAATTTAATCAATTGTATAATAAAGCTGTAACATACCAAAATGTGGAAAAGGTCAAGGGGTCTGAATACTGTAGTCAAAATGCATTTAAGACAGGTTTCATATAGATAAGAAAAATGTAAATATATTGTATGAATGCATAATATGCATACAAGAACAATATGCCAATCTTTTAGTCCTATAAACAAAAAGAGACCAATTTATGTACGCCTTTTGATCTCCTGTATATCATCGATGTACTTCTCTATAAATACGCAGGATCCACACACACAGCAATTCTGCACCCAATAGTTGGGTCGTTCCATGAATAGAGTACATTTTGGGTAGTGCAACTTTTTAACATTTTAATATTCTGTCATAAAGAGCATATGTTAAAAATATTTTTAAATAAAAAATAATTACTTTAGTAAGTACCAGCAATGTTGTCACCTGTCTGCTTGGTCAGGTCATTATTTTAAAATAGAATGTGTTCTCATTGACTTACCTGGTTAAATAAAGGTTAAATAAAATAAAAATGTATATATTTTCAGTTCCTTTAAAGTAATAGGGTTGACTGTAACAGGATTAAGGTTTCATCTTAAATCAGCCATACATCCCCTTGTGACAGGGGAAGCGTGTTGTGTGCAACAGGGAGGGGTTCACAAAGCCTATCTATCTATGAGTAATAGAGTTTACTTGTTGTGCTCGATGCACTCAGTTTTCCACCACAAAACACCTGAAAATGGCCAAAAAGAGTCCCCTGCTTTTACACTGTGATTTGACTATTATATGTAAAAAAAAAAATATATATATTTTTACAAAGGAATAGTTTGACCATTTTAAAACGAGAGTTCAGTTTATTTAACAGGGTTGACCTTAAAATGACGGACAGAAGTAAATGAATCACTCATCACATGAAGAAAAAAAAGTATTCAGAAATGACTTCATCAAAGCAAGACCATAACTAGAGCTTTACAATAACGGTGAAAACTTTAAGAGATTTTTTTTGGCGGGGGGGGTTAAGTGATTTATTGCTAAGTCTTCCTAGAAGTCGGAAAAACATGATGAGGGACATAAAAAAGGGATTTATTGAGGGTTATATTAAACGGCACTTGATTTAGTATAACAGGCTTTAAAAATGTAACATTGATGCAGAATTCCTACTTAAAATATTAAAAGGGACGCAAAATGTACTCATGGAACGACTCAGTTGCTGAAATTCTGAGCAAATATTACGATTGGTGAGGTGAAAAAACCCACCCAATCATCTCCCCTTGGTAATGTAATGGGTTCTGTGTGTGTGTGTTTGTTTGTGTGTTTGTATGTTTGTGTATGTGATTGTGTGTGTCTGTGTGTGCAGTGTCATTTCCTACAGACCTGGCTGGAGCGTGACGGGCCTGACAGAACCAACACCTGACTTCTCATCCCTCATTATAACTGAATGCTTCATACATTTCTCTGCTTCATACATACCTTACCTTCCTACCAAAATAGAACAGGTACGGAACCGAAATTACACCGAAGATCTACATCACAATGCCAAAAGAATTCCCCAGTCATGTCATGGAATGTTTCTTCAAAATACCATAAATGTTATGACACTTTAGATCTACACTTTTTGTAGTCCTCCTCGGCATATGTTTGTATACAGTATTCTTATAGCTACTGTAGGTTGCTCTGAGAGCAATAGGCTACCTAAACATGTGATGAGAAGATGGCTGACTTTGCTCTGAGTATCTGAGAACAAAAAATGCAGAGGTTTTAATGAGTTCATTGACATTCTGATCACAGTGACGTTTTACTTGATATGTTTACTATATTTTATTGTCCGGAGCTTTTTGTTTTGACAGGTAAGTCTTGTGACTTGGAAGCACACCCATGTCCACTCTCACGACGACCATTGACCTACAGTATAATGACCCTGAAGTTATGTCAAAAAATAGTGACGTTTAATCATTGTAGATACGTCACTAAAGCTAACATATTAGGTGTCACTCTCCAACTTGAACTTCTAACAGGAAGTTTGTGGGTAGACAGGATGTGCTGCACTGTTGTTGATGGAAACATAAAACAGTAAGCTATCTTTTTGATCAGAATAGGCCTACCGGTGACTTGAACTCACCCAAGATTAGAACGATAGCAGGAAAGGTTTCTCAAGTCTTGATGAATAACTCGTAAAACACTATCTTAGCTAAGGTGTTGCTATTTGATACTGATGGCTATAAATATACAGCGGGTGAAATAAGTATTGAACACGTCACCATTTTTCTCAGTAAATATATTTCCAAAGGTGCTATTGACATGAAATTTTCACAAATTTTCACCAGATGTTGTTAAACAAACAAACTGAACAATGGTATATGTACTAGTCCTACATCTGCACTGGAAACAAAGTGGTTGAGTCAATACTGTTTCTATGCTATTCCACCTTTGTTATTCATTCAATGTAATCATGTTGCATCAACATAGTTTTTATATTTAGCAAAAAGTAATTGACATACAGTATGTATGCAGTTTTCATCTCAATTGACCATAAGTTTAAATCAAACATTGACACAAATAACAGGGTTTCAAGTTAAGTTAATTTGAATCAGTCAATCAATGATACATTAATAATACTCTTTTAACTCTGTCACAACATACTGTAAAGACCAACCAATGTACAATGAAAGTGCAAGTTATCCTTCAACAATAAAAAGGGTCTGACATGATGTTTCCTAAAACAATGATCTGTTTGCCATGCAAATGTTCTAGCATGATTTCCCCACACCGTGTTTTGTTCTAGTAAATTGACTGGTAAGCATGTTCTGGTCTTCCCCTGCTTATATTTACGGCTTAGTGACTGAACAATAACAATAGCCAAGTACTTAAGCAGAGGACAGAGTAACTGGCATCCATCACCAGCCAGTGGCTTCAAGACATCCTACACACACACACACACACACACACACACACACACACACACACACACACACACACACACACACACACACACACACACACACACACACACACACACACACACACACACACACACACACACACACAACCACACACACAGCCACACAACCACACACACAGCCACACAACCACACACACAGCCACACCGAGACACACACACACAGCCACACAGCCACACAGACACACAGACACACAACCACACAGACACACAGCCACACAGACACACAACCACACACACAGGTACACAGACACACAACCACACACACACACACACACACACACACAGACACACAGACACACAACCACACAGACACACAGCCACACAGAGACACAGAGACACACAACCACACACAGAGACACACAACCACACACAGACACACACACACACACACACACACACACACACACACACACACACACACACACACACACACACACACACACACACACACACACAGACACACAGTCACACACACACACACACACACACATACACACACACTTCCTGTGGCTGAGATGGGATAAAAAGATTGAAAGATAGACATCGAGAGACAGAACGAGAGAAAGATAGAGGGAGAAAGATAGAGGGAGAGAAACAGAAAAAATAGATATTGTTTTCCATTATGAGATAAACAGAAACATCTGGTGCATAGCCTGCTGCATGATAGCTGTCTCCTGAATCTCAGTAAATCTCTGCTGTCTTTCTTCTCAAAATGACGTTTTTGGTAGTTGTGGCTGCTGCTCTGGCAGTGGCGAGCGCCGCTAGCCTCTCATTGGAGGACCTGGAGTTCCATGCCTGGAAACTGAAGTTTGGTAAGAGACGCATCTCTAAGGCTATTTCATTTCAGCCTCTTACCACTGACAATAATGGAGTGTGTGACTCCTCATTTCTTCATGTTTTATTATCTGTCAATCTGAACCTCTTCTTTCTCATTGTCCTGTTAAAGATGATAAAGAGCAGGAGTCGCCAACCTTTGCTTTCGTTAGAGCTACTTCATACAAATAAAACATTTATGGAGCTACTCACAGCCTGCATATTTTGTTATTGTAGGCATATATTTAATAGAGGCACCCAGTACTTCATTTGTATTATTATTATTATTACTATAATATAATTATTATTATAGAAAGACGAGAGAGGAGAGCTGAAAGAAGACCTCTCATCAGTTTTAATGAAATTAGTTCCCGAACAGATTTCATTTTTTTTATTTTTTATTTTGTGGCTTAAGTGGGCTACTGTCTGTCTGTTCTTCAAAGTGCAGATGCGTTCTCAGATGAGACGAGTCCAGCATTCAGGTAGGCAGGTTACCGCCAAAACGTGTCCTGAATTCAACTGCAAATAATGTTGCATAGCCTATCTAGTCCTAACCATAAGAGTAACCTACAATTCTATAAGGGGAAAAATAAAACAAATGGGCATATTAGATCATTTAAAATAAATGATGCAGTGCAACACCGGAGAGATAGAGAGAGAGTTGCAGGCGTATGTGTGTCAAAGCAGAGGGAGGGAGATGCTAGAAGCACAGTTCTCGCTCTCTCTCACCACAACAAAGGACACACGTTGGTTTCAAAACACGTCTACAAAGTTGCACAAAGAGTCACAAATCAATTCTCAGAATTTCGGCAAGATAATTCACAAGGAGTCAATCAGTACACTTGTAACAACTTGAGCATTACAAATCATATGTTCTATTAAATAAACATTATAAACGTACAAAAACTCCTCGCTTGGTGATCGAAAGAAACTAAACAATGCCACCTGCTGGTGAAGGCAGATATTTGGCCAAGTTGGTCCTCTTGTTTTGCTTCTTCCTCTCTGGCTATACGGACACGCCTTGTGCCCAAATTAATAACGTACACTACATGACCAAAACTATGTGGACACCTGCATGTCGAACATCTCATTCCAAAATCATGTGCATTAATATGGAGTTGGTCCTCCCTTTGCTGCTATAACAGCCTCCAATCTTCTGGGAAGGCTTTCCACTAGATGTTGGAACATTGCTGCAGGGACCTGCTTCCATTCAGCCACAAGAGCATTAGTGAGGTTGGGCACTGATGTTGGGCGATTAGGCCTGGCTCGCAGTCGGCGTTCCAATTTATCCCAAAGGTGTTCGATGAGGTTGAGGTCAGGGCTCTGTGCAGGCCAGTCAAGTTCTTCCACACCGATCTCAACAAACCATTTCTGTATGAACCTCGCTTTGTGAAACAGGAAAGGGCCTTCCCCAAACTGTTGCCACAAAGTTGGAAGCACAGAATCGTCTAGAATGTCATTGTATGCTGTAGTGTTACTGGAACTAAGGGGCCTAGCCCGAACCATGACAAACAGCCCCAGAGCATTATTCCTCCACCAAACTTTACAGTTAGCAGAATACAGTTAGCATTCTCCTGGCATCCGCCAAACCCAGATACGTCTGTCGACTGCCAGATTGTGAAGCGTGATCCATGTCAGGCTCTGGCCATAGAGAAGCCTATTTGCTTCTCTATGTAGCCATGGTCAGAGTCTGACAGTTCTATTCTTTCTGTTTCTGGTGGTGGTTGGATCCCTAATTAGAGGCAGCTGTAGCGCATCGTCTCTAATTAGGGATCCTACATAGGTTTGTAGATTTTCACACTGGTTTGTGGGTCGTTGTCGTTATATGTCGCAGTCACGGTTAAAGTAAGTGTGCTATGTGTTACGTCCGTTTATTCGTGTTTGTTTTGTGAACGTGACGTTTTGTACATTGTGTGTGTGTTTGTTTGTTGTATAGTTCGTTCATTTTTTTATCTTTATATACATAGTACTTTAATAAAATGTCAAACTATAATCCCTGCGCTGCGTCTTGGTCCATGTATGCACCCTCACGTGACAATCCATCACTCCAGAGAACACAGTTTCCACTGCTCCAGAGACCAATGGCGGTGAGCTTTACACCACTCCATCTGACAATTGGCATTGCGCATGGTGATCTTAGGCTTGTGTGCGGATGCTCGGCCATTGAAATCCATTTAATTAAGATCCCGACAACGTCCGTTATTGTGCGGACGTTGCTTCCAGAGTCGTAGTTTTGGAACTCGTAGTTCCAAAACCGAGGATAGACGATTTTTACGTGCTACGCGCTTCAGCACCTGGTGGTCCTGTTCTGTGAGCTTGTGTGGCCTAGCACTTCGAGGCTGAGCCGTTGTTGCTTGTTTCCACTTCACAATAACAGCACTTACAGTTGACCGGGGCAGCTCTAGCGGTGCCGAAATTTGACAAACTGACTTGTTGGAAAGGTGGCATCCTATGACTGTGCCACGTTGAAAGTCACTGAGCTCTTCAGTACCATTCTACTGCCAATGTTTGTCTATGGAGATTGCATGGCTCGTGTGCTCGGTTTTGTACTCCTGTCAGCAATGGGTGTGGCTGAAATAGCCGAACAGCTGAGCATCATTTTGGTTAGTTTCAGTCAGTCTTCCTGATGAAAAATTCCCAGCTAAATCATTTATGCTGGCTAGCTGGCAACAACAGCAGCATGGCGTTAGCTTATCGTGGACTATAAGAAACGGAGGGCCGAACACTGCTTGGTATCTGACCGCAAGGTGCTACAGAGGGTAGCCAGGGCGCTACAGAGGGTAGCCAGGGCGCTACAGAGGGTAGCCAAAGCGCTACAGAGGGTAGCCACTCAAGTCTCCAAGTAATAGACTGTTCTCTCTGCTACCGCACTGCAAGCTTCTGAACAGCTTCTACCCCCAAGCCATGAGATTGCTAAACAGTTAACCAAATAGTTACCCAGACTATTGGCATTGACCCTTTTTGAACACTTTTTGACTCTATGCACATACACTGGACTCTACCCACACGCTCGCACATACTTACACTGACACTTCAACACATACACACACACAACACATACACACAGGCACAGTATCTTCAACACACAGACTTCCACACTCATAACATACTCTGCTGCTACTGTCTATTATTGCCTAGTCACTTTACCCCTACCATATGTACATACATTATCTACCTCAATAGTATTGGTCACCATTAATTAGCTAACTTGAAAGACAAGCCGGTGCGAATGACCATTGTAACAGTGTTGCATCGAGGTGCTATGTAGTTGCTTCCCACCAGGCAGCTAGGGCTAGGGCAGCTGTAGGCTAGGGCAGCTGTAGGCTAGGGCAGCTGTAGGCTAGGGCAGCTGTAGGCTATCACACGTCACCAGCGGTAGTTAACATGGCCAATTTGTTCAATCCCACTTGATAGCGGTCTTACCAAGAAATGACTAGTAATATTGCATTGGTTGTAACCATCTGTATGTTATCACTCCCGCTCCGCTTGCACTGCTGTCCCACAATAAGGAGAGGGAAATAGCTAGATAGTTTAGCCAGCTAAAGCCTGATTTTGATGAAAAATGTACAATCACGGCATTAACGTCTACATTTTTGTAAAAAAAAAAATATAATAATATTACTCCAATAAAAACGGAATGATTCTGAACACTCTCCCGAGTCCCATCTTTGGCAGACAAGTTTCAAATTCTCGCTGAAAGTTCTAGCCACAACAAGCATGAACTAGATAGCTGGGAAGCGCTCATCAGGATGACTGACTACAACATACTCATCAATTTGGGCACCAGGCATGTCCATATAGCCTCTCCCTCCAAAACTGATCCGTACCGGATCCTGATCTGGCAGGATCCTACTCAAATTAAGAGCTGGAGGCACCTTTTAAATCTGTTTTCTACTGCTTCCTCACTGAGGGCTCGATTCAGACTTTACCTAAATAGACTTAACATGGCCTTCAGTCAATAAAACATAGACTTAAAATACTTAAGTCCATGTTAAAGCTAGAATCCTTAGTTGTTACATCCATTTTTGGATTGAAGTCCAATATATAACTAATAAACACCTCATGAGCTTAGTTCAACTGTCATACTCCATCAGAACCTAAAATATAAGCTTGTTTTTCTCCAATGTTTGTAAACTATGTAAATGTAAACCAAGCCTCATGCATAGTTAAAACGATAATTTTTATATCATGAATGGTCAGTCCATGCATCCATATGAATTTGAGAGTGGTTACATTTCTCCAGGCCCATCCCTCAGCTTTTAACCAAAACAGAGGCGGGGAGGTCCCTTGGTTATTGTTTCAATAAAGGACTTTTCTCAAGTCTGAACAGGAACCTGAATGAACTGACTTTGACTCCTACAGGAAAGTCCTACAGCTCTCCAGTGGAGGAGTCTCAGCGCAGGAGCTCCTGGATCTCCAACCGCAAACTGGTGCTGGTCCACAACATGCTGGCTGACCAGGGAATCAAGTCTTACCACCTGGGCATGACTTACTTCGCTGACATGGTATGGCCCAGACGTATTAGATTTTAATAGCACAGTGAAGAATAGTTAACATAAAGTACCAGTCAAAAGTTTGGACACACCTAATAATTCCAGGATTTTTCTTTATTTTTACTATGTAAACATTGTAGAATGATAGTGAA
The DNA here is from genome assembly GCA_023634145.1 of Thymallus thymallus. Lineage (NCBI taxonomy): Eukaryota > Metazoa > Chordata > Actinopteri > Salmoniformes > Salmonidae > Thymallus > Thymallus thymallus. Next base: position 33,329,720 of record CM042405.1, read on the forward strand.
GACATCAAAACTATGGAATAACACATATATAATCATATAGTAATCAAAAAAGTATTAAACAAATAAGAATATATATTATATTTGAGATTCTTTGAAGTAGCCACCCTTTACCAACTCTTGGCATTCTCTTAACCAGCTTCATGTGGTAGTCACCTGGAATGCATTTCAATTAACAGGTGTGCCTTGTTAAAAGTTAATTTGTGGAATGTATTTCCTTCTTAATGCATTTGAGCCAATCAGTTGTGTTGTGACAAGGTAGGGTTGGTATACAGAATATAGCCCTATTTGGTAAAAGACCAAGTCCATATTATGGCAAGAACAGCTCAAAAAAGCAAAGAGAAACGACAGTCCGTCATTACTTGAAGACATGAACGTCAGTCATTCTGGAAAATGTCAGAGACTTTGAAAGTTTCTTCAAGTGCAGTCTCAAAAACCATCAAGCACTATTATGAAACTGGCTCTCATGAGGACCGCCACAGGAAAGGAAGTCCCAGAGTTACCTCTGCTGCAGAGGATAAGTTCGTTAGAGTTAACTGCACCTCAGATAAATGCTTCACTGAGTTCAAGTAACATACACATCTCAACATCAACTGTTCAGAGGATACCGCGTGAATCAGGTCTTCATGGTCGAATTGCTGAGAGATACTTACTTGGGCCAAGAAACACAAGAAGTGGACATTAGACTGGTGGTAATCTGTTCTTTGGTCTGATGAGTTCAAATGTGAGAAGCCATACCTTCCTCTGTCCAGTGTCTGTGTTCTTTTGCCCTTAATCTTTTATTTTTATTGGCCAGTCAGAGATATGGCTTTTTCTTTGTAACTCTGCCTAAGAGGCCAGCATCCCAGGAGTACAGGAGGGGACTGAGCACACACCCTTGAGGGGCCCCTGTGTTGAGGATCAGCGTGGTAGATGTGTTGTTACCTACCCTTACCACCTGGGGGCGGCCTGTCAGAAAGTCGAGGATCTAGTTGCAGAGGGAGTTTAGTCCCAGGGTCCTTAGCTTATTGATGATCTTTGAGGGCACTATGGTGTTGAACGCTGAACTGTAGTCAATGAATAGCATTCTCACATAGGTGTTCCTTTTGTCTCAAACTAGACACTCTAATGCACTTTTCAGTTTCTCAAACTAGACACTCTAATGTACTTCTCCTCTTGCTCAGTTGTGCAGCAGAGCCTCCCACTCCTCTTTCTATTCTGGTTAGAGCCAGTTTGCGCTGTTCTGTGAAGGGAGTAGTACACAGCGTTGTACGAGATCTTCAGCTTCTTGGGAATTTCTCGCATGGAATAGCCTTAATTTCTCAGAACAAGAATAGACTGACGAGTTTCAGAAGAAAGTTCTTTGTTTCTGGCCATTTTGAGCCTGTAATCAAACCCACAAATGCTGATGCTCCAGATACTCAACTAGTCTAAAGAAGGCCAGTTTTATTGCTTCTTTAATCAACAGTTTTCAGCTGTGCTAACATAATTGCAAAAGGGTTTTCCAATGATCAATTAGCCTTCTAAAATGATAAACTTAGATTAGCTAACACAACGTGCCATTGGAACACATGAGGGATGGTTGCTGATAATGGGCCTCTTTACATCTATGTAAATATTCCATAAAAATCTACTGTTTCCAGCTACAATAGTCATTTACAACATTAACAATGTCTACACTGTATTTATGATCAATTTTATGTTATTTTAATGGACAAAAAAATGTGCTTTTCTTTCAAAAACAAGGAACTTTCTAAGTGACCCCAAACTTTTGAACGGTAGCGTAGGTAGAGTTATTAGACTATGCATGGATAATAGCAGAGAGTAGCAGCGGTGTAAAGGGGGGGGGGGGGCATTGCAAATAGTCTGGGTAGCCATTTGATTAGATGTTCAGGAGTCTTATGGCTTGGGGGAAGAAGCCTCTTGGACCTAGACTTGGTGCTCCGGTACTGCTTGCCGTGCGGTAGCAGAAAGAATAGTCTATGACTAGGGTGGCTGGAGTCTTTGACAATTTTCAGGGCTTTCCTCTGACACCGCCTGGTATAGAGGTCCTGGATGGCAGGAAGCTTGGCCCCAGTGATGTACTGGGCGTGCTCGGTCATCCTTTTCCTGTAGTCCACAATCATCTACTTTGTCTTGATCACGTTGAGGGAGAGGTTGTTGTCCTGGCACCACACGGCAATGTCTCTGACCTCCTCCCTATAGGCTGTCTCGTTGTCGGTGTTCAGGCCTACCACTGTTGTGTCATCAGCAAACTTAATGATGGTGTTGGAGTCGTGCCTGGCCGTGCAGTCATGAGTGAACAGGGAGTACAGGAGGGGACTGAGCACGCACCCCTGAGGGACCCCCGTGTTGAGGATCAGCGTGGCAGATGTGTTGTTACCTACCCTTACCACCTGGGGGCGGCCTGTCAGAAAGTCGAGGATCAAGTTGCAGAGGGAGTTTAGTCACAGGGTCCTTAGCTTATTGCTGAGCTTTGAGGGCACTATGGTGTTGAACGCTGAGCTGTAGTTAATGAATAGCATTCTCACATAGGTGTTCCTTTTGTCCAGGTGGGAAAGGGCAGTGCGGAGTGCACATCATCTGTGGCTCTATTAGGACCGTGTACAAATTGGAGTGGGTCTAGGGTTTCTGAGATAATGGTGTTTTGAGCCATGACCAGCCTTTCAAAGCACTTCATGGCTACAGACATGAGTGCTACGGGTCAGCAGTCCTTTAGGCAGGTTACCTTAGTGATCGTAGGCACAGGGACTACGTTGGTCTGCTTAAAACATGACGGTATTACAGACTCGGACAGGGAGAGGTTGAAGATGTCAGTGAAAACACTCACAGTTGGTCATTGCATGCTCGCAGTACACGTCCTGGTAATCCGTCTGGCACTGCGGCCTTGTGAATGTTGACCTGTTGAAAGGTCTCACTCACATTGGCTGCGGAGAGTGTGATCACAAAGTCGTCCGGAACAGCTAGTGTTCTCATGCTTGTTTCCGAGTTATTTGCCTCGAAGCGAGCATAGAAGTAGTTTAGCACGTCTGGTAGGCTCATGTCACTGGGCAGCTCTTGGCTGTGCATCCCTTTGTAGTCTGTAATGGTTTGCAAGCCCTGCCACATCCGACGAGCGTCGGAGCCGGTGTAGTACGATTCGATCTTAGTCCTTGTCTTGTCCTATATTTTTATTTAATTAATTTAATCCCAGCCCCTGTCCCCGCAGGAGGCTTTTGCCTTTTTGTAGGCCGTCATTGTAAATAAGAATTTGTTCTTAACTGACTTACTTGTTAAATAAAAATATATATATCTGTCTTGCCCATTCACCCCCTGAATGGCACACAATCCATGTCTCAATTGTCTTAAGGCTCAAAAATCCTTATTTAATCTGTCTCCTCCACTTCATTTACACTGATTAAAGTGGATTAAACAAGTGACATCAATAAAGGATCATAGCATTCACCTGGATTAACCTGGACAGTCTATGTCATAGAAAGAGCAGGTTTTCCTAAAGTTTTGTACACTCAGTGTATGTGTATTGCACAGGAAAATGAGGAGTACAGACGTGTCATCTCCCATCGCTGCCTGGGCTCTTTCAATGCCTCCAAGCCCCGCGGCGGCTCTACCTTCTTACCCATGCTCGGGGAAAACGACCTGCCCACCACCGTGGACTGGAGGGACAAGGGCTATGTCACCCCCATCAAGGACCAGAAGGATTGTGGCTCCTGCTGGGCTTTCAGCGCGGTAAGGTAGGGAGAGGGAGGGAAGTGAGCGAGTTAACTACAGCTTAGACTCTGCACTACTTAAATGTAATTGGGTAATTGGTCGGCCTATCATGTCTTGTGTTTGTGTGGTGAGAGCGAAAAAATAATGAGTGTGTGTTTGGGTGGTAAATCTTATTTCCCCAGTCTGGAAATGTTTTTATATTTTTGTATTCGGCTGTTTTCCAAACATTGTGGGCTGTGGCCATAAAACTATGCGAAGGCACATCTATTTGAATGCAGCGGTGTAAAGTACTTATGTAAAAATACTTTAAAGTACTACTTAAGTTGTTTTTTGGGGGTATCTGTACTTTACTTTACTATATATATTTTTGACAACTTTTACTTTTACTCCACTACATTCCTAAAGAAAATAAAGTACTTTTTACTCCATACATTTTCCCTGACACTCAAAAGTACTCATTACCTTTTGAATGCTTAGCAGGCCTGGAAATTTGTAGTATAGTACATTTTACTGGGTGGCTTTAACTTTTACTCGAGTCATTTTCTATGAAGGTAACTTTACTTTTACTCAAGTATGAACATTGGTTACTTTTTCCACCACTGTTTGAATGTGAGTGCCCTTCATTTCACATTAATGTCTCCCTGCCACATCTCTCTGACTCCCCAATCTTTGTGAAGGCAGCCTCCACAGGGACCTTTTTTTATGAACACACAGACAGAGAAACACACACCATGGAGATATTGGAAGTGCATTCAAAGACTCCAAAAAGCTTAAATTCGATTTTTCAGAAAGTGGTCCAATCATACGGGCATGTTTCGGCCAAAGATGATGTCATTATCAAAGAAAATGTATTTTGAGATGTGGTTTTGTAGTTTTCTTTAATTTATGGTTTAGCCAATGCTACAGGTAAGGGGTGAGTCAACAACATTATTTGGGTATGAGCAAACAGAATATGATCTTTTATAAATCAGATTTTCACTGGACAGTTGCTGCCACTCATTTCCTGTCCTAGAGAGTTTAGGTTTCACCTGTGAAGAATAATGAAGGCTACTTATACATATTCACGAATTGGGTGTGACAATTTCCACGTAAAGCTGTCAGTTGTCAATGTAGCTAACTAGCATGCTAAAGTTACCTAGCTAGCTATCTTGCTAACCTTCTCTAGCTAACTAATGTTATCTGTTCTTGCAGTTTATTTTTTATTTTTACTACACCGCATTCGAAAGATTAGCCAGCTGGCTCCATGGCTGGTTCTGGAGCTGGATTTATCATAAGCATTGATTTAGGGAAAACGCCACCACAGATGGAAACAAGAGGCCTATCTTTGACTTCGCCATCTATTGTTATCTCCAAAGTTTTGGCATCTTCCGTAAATTGCGGCCGCGAATCCGCCATAGAAATAGTTATTAATTTTTCTACATTGTAATGGACACGGTGCAACCTTTGGTGGGTAGATTGCTGGCAGGCTTCGGCTGCAGTACAGCAAAGCCAAGTCAGCCCGTGCTTATGTTTCTCACAGGGGAAGTGAAATGATAGGCTATAATGATATTACTCATGATCATGCACACCACAAATTACATGTAACATGCCTTTTCATTATCTGGATAGACACTTGTGGTTTCAAGCTGACGTTACACCAATCAAAGCAGCAGTGCGTGTAGTGAAGCAAATCATTAGTGGTCAAAACCATTTATTTTAGGGCGAGTGGGTTTACAAATTGCTATCATATCACGCAATTATACCATTTATATAATGGTCAAATCCTTCCCTTTTTCCACATTTTAGAACGGTACAGCCTTATTCTAAAATAGATTTAAAAATATATATACTCATCAGCATTGGCGGATTTAGGTATGGGCGGCTTCTTGCCCGGGTTGGCACAGGCTGCCCGCACCGAAAAATTCAGATTGTTGACATTTGCGCAATCAGTTTTCTATCGCTCATTTGCACGTCACGTCAATGATATCATGTCACCGTGTGGGACTGTGGGTCAGTTAACCTTGTCGGAGTGGACGCCCTTATTCTAGTTTGTGAGCTAGGCAGGCTACTGCCTGGGAAGTTCTCCCACTCAGAAGTATGTGATGGGGAGGGGGGCGGGGGTGGGTTGACCTCAGCTCTCCCCATTGGAAGCCCTAGGTAGGGGGAGCGGGGGTATCTATCAAATAGTGCACCTCTAACTTTGTACAGTACTAATGCAATTAGTAAAATCAGTCACACTACGAAATTCTACCAAATAAACCACAATTCCTTCATAATACTGCGAATACACAGTATAGTTTCACAGACATATTGTTGCCTTTTTTTCTGGTTTGTGTGAAATCATTAAGAATAATATAAAACCAGTCTGCACACAAGCAAGGTGAATGGGTTTCGTCTTGACTCTTGGTTGACAGTGTTGGGTGATGGGTAATGTAATGATGCTCGAATGTCAAATCAACACAAATGGATAAGAAAAGGTCTAAGCCAATCAGGTGCCCAGTTTAGGAAAAAGAGGAAAGAAGAAGAGGAGAAACGCGCAAAAGATAAAGGTATGCAGCTACGTCAATATTATGCATGTAATGAAATAGGCTAATATAACACTTCTGTTTGTTAGCCTATGTTGCTATGTTGCTAGCTATGCTATTACACATAGGGCGACAATATTCAGTTTCATTGAGGTGACATCATAAAGGTTTTTTGTGATAGTATTGACTAGGTCCTGAGCTCAGTGAGGGGAATTTCCAGTGCTGTAGGCTAACTTAAAAGACATCTATATTATGCTGATATTTTGTATATTTTGTGATATATTGAGTCTTTTGGGGTGTCTTATGCCTAGAATTAGCCAAGGAAGTTGTATGGTTCATTTGGTTCCTATTCTGAAAGTGTGATAAATTGTGGAAACATCAAGTTCTTTGCTGACTTCACACGACAGCAGTCCAGAACACCAAAACTGCATGAAAACATGGAAAAGACGGGCAATGAGGATCAAAAAAGGGGAAACAATTGATAAGCATGAGATGGTACTTATGGTGGCTGAGAGGATGAGATGGAGAGAGGTGTTGACACGTCTGACTGCTATTGTGCAGTCTCTGGCAATTAGGGGACACACAGAAACACTGCACTCTCCATCAACTGGAAATTTCCTCAAAGAGCTTGAACTGATGGCACAATTTGATCCAGTCATGAAAGAGCACCTTAACCGTGTCCAAAAAGGGACCTCAAGTCACACCAACAGCTACCTTGGCCACCAAATACAGAATGATTTGTTGAGCAGCAAGGTCATTTCAATAATGGTGAGTGACATCAAGCTGGCAAAATTATTCTCTATCATTCTAGAGTGCACCTCAGATGTCAGCCACACTGAACAGTTGTCAGTTGTGATTAGAATTGTGTCACTGAAGGAGGAGCCCCACATGAAGCAACATTTTATGGGGGTTTTGGAGGCAGAGGAGTCCACAGGCCAACATTTGGCATCCCTGATTTTCAAAAGATTTTGAGCACTGCAGAGGACAGTCTTATGATAATGGGGCCAACATGAGAGGCAAAAACAAAGGTGTCCAAGCCAGACTCCTGGAAATGAATCCAAGAGCTCTATTTGTGTCATGTGGGGCTCACATATTGAACCTGGTTGTGGCTGATGCTGCTAAAAGTTCTGTCAATACCACACTTTACTTTGGCATCTTACACAAACTGTACACCTTGTTCTCAGCCTCCACACAGCGATGGGCCATCCTGAAAAAACATGTGGACATCACTTTTAAGATGTGGACTGGGACAAGGTGGGAGAGTAAAGTTAAGAGTGTCAAGCCACTGAGGTATCAGGCAGCAGCGGTGAGAGAGGCACTGTTTGAGGCATGCAGCCCCTCTTTGGAGCAGGAGCTCCTTAGCGTGCCGGTGCCCAGTCTGGGGCCGGCAACCAGCCGAGTGACACGGCTGGAACCCACCTCTGCGTCGGTGCCCAGGCTGGGCACGACGTGCAGCCCCGCTTTGGAGCAGGAGCTTCTTAGCGTGCCGGTGCCCAGTCTTGGGCCGGCAGCCAGCCAAACTACATGGCTGGAACTCACCTCTGCGTCGGTGCCCAGGCTGGTCCAGGGAGGGGGCTGGATACGGGACCGGTAATCTGCTCCGCTCCAGTGCCGGATCAGTCCGCTCCACCGGTGCCCAATCCGGGTCCGGACCTCTGCTCTGCTCCCGCACCAGAGCAGCCCGCTCCACCTGTGCCCAATCTGGGTCCGGACGTCTGCTCCGCTCCAGTGCCAGAGCAGTCCGCTCCACCGGTGCCCAGTCCGGGTCCGGTCGTCTGCTCCACTCCCATGCCGGAGCAGTCAGCACCACCCGTGCCAATTCCAGGATCGGTCGTCTGCCCCGCTTCATGGACGGAGCTGTCAACTTCCCCAGGGCCAGAACCGCCACCGACGCTGAGGTTCCTTACCTAACCCTCCCCCTCTGATTATTTATTTTCTGTAGATATTTTTTTTCTTTAATTTGTTATCGCGGCCGGGAGTCTGTCAGGATCTGGCCATAGGGAGGCCTTTGGTTAGCCATGGTCAGAGCCTGACAGATCTAGTATTCCTAGATCTATGTATGTTTTGTGTTTGGATCCCCAATTAGAGGCAGCTGCTATGCGTTGTCTCTAATTGGGGATTCTGTTTAAGCTGTGAGGACCCACACCTTTAGGGACAGGATTTACTGTATAATGTTAGTATGTATTGTATATATCAGTAATTGTTTAATTAGTTAGTAAATAACTAATTGAGCCAATTTGCGTATGGATGATTCATCCGGTTGTTAGGGTTCGTGCAGACCATGAATTACGACCTTCAAATGAGACTGACCGAGGTAAAATCCATTAAATAAACAATTTATCACAAGATATAAAATATCCGAATAGTTATTTTCGTCAATTAGTAATGCTGTAAAGAACATATTCCTGTGGTGCCCCGATTTACTATATTTAATACAGACTATATAAAAAATAAGTGAAAATTAAAAACTATTTCATGGATAATGTTCATTTTCTGGGGGGGGGGGGGGGGGGGGGTAGGTCCAAAAACATAAGTTTGCACCCCCTATTTTCATTTGGTCCATGGCTCAGGCAGCCAAGTGGACACAAGGTAATTTGGCTCTTCTCACTCACGAAGAGGAATAACTTTGCAGCTGTTTCGGATTAATAAACAATGCCATGTTGGTGAGTGGTAACATTCAAATAAAACCCAGCCCTGAAACGAAACGTAGGCTGTCAATTATAGGAAAAGACATCGCATTCACACGGATTTGCACGAAGTTGGCAATTCGGATTTGTCACCTCAAGTCCCAGTTTATCATATTTTGACTAAAACGATGACTTATTGACTAAAATCGTCTTTCAGCTCAGTGGGCTTGTAAGTAAGCATTTCACTGTAAGATCTACAGGTCTACACCTGTTGTTTTCGGCGCATGTGATTTACTGGTTTGGTCGTTTAAGTGTGCTTTTTCTCCCGCCCCTACCTCGTTCCCTCCCTACCTCAGACTGGCTCTCTGGAAGGCCAGCACTACAGGAAGACCAATAAGCTGGTGTCCCTCAGTGAGCAGCAGCTGGTTGACTGCTCCGGCGAGTTCGGCAACATGGGCTGCATGGGCGGTCTCATGGACCAGGCCTTCGAGTACATCAAGTCCTTGGCCCCTGGAGGCCTGGACACTGAGGACTCCTATGCCTACCATGATGAGGTGAGCATTGAACAGTGGGCAGGGTTGTGTTCATTAGGACCACACGTTTAAAAACATTTAGTTCATTTTCTTCCATTTGGTACCTAATGAATACACCCCACATATTGATAGAAGTTGTCTTTAGGTACAGATATTGCATCAGATGGCTCTCCCTAAAGCCCAAGATAGAGTCAAATTCATCCTTCTCCCATAACAGCCCACACCAGCCCCACACAGAGCAGTTGTGGGCTACAGGGTTGGGTTCAATTCAGAATTTAATTGAGAATACCTCATCAATTCCAATTAAATTCTTGAATTTGAATTGAAATAGTAAACAGGATACAGAATTGGTATTCGACTTTTAATGAAAGGAAATATAATTTAATTCAGTGAAATTCAATTTTAATTCAAACGATTATTTTCTATAATAGGTGTAGTCTATACAATCCAACATCTAGTACATAAAAACATCAAATATGTCGTTATATACACGCATATCAAATATTGTTGAAACAATTGATTTTCAGGACAAACTCTTAAAATGTGAATGATCAAGGAAACAAAACTTGTAAGTGAATATTCTAAGTTGTTATATTTCATTAATCACTTAAATGTTCTTAAATATGGGGTAAATACTACATTTCCAAGAATAGATTAGATTAGTTTAACCCTCAAGTTGACCCTAAGGCCTTCAAAAAGAAGCCAAACAAATGAAATGGTTGCTGGAAATATAATTGGCTTTTCTAAGCACTAAGGTTAAAAGAGTACATGAACATTGTTTCCAGAGAAAAGTGATATATTCTTTGGTATCTAGAAGTATGAACTGTCAGATTAAATGAAAATCATGTTCTATGACTGAGTGAAATGTATTTGAATTGCACTGAATTCAATTCTACTTCCTGTCACTCAAACTCAAATTCAACATCCTGTGGGGTGTGGCCAATTTCAATTCTAATTTCAACTCATGAATTGGAGTCAATTGCAACATTCTGAATTGAGACAACCCTGGAAGGCTTTGACCACCTCCTGACTCAAGGAAGCACAACAGTGACATCTAGTGGACATGCATAGTAGAGCAGACAGTTGTGAAACCTTTATTTAACTAGGCAAGTCAGTTAAGAACAAATTCTTATTTACAATGACAGTCTACACCAGCCAAACTCAGACAATTGTGCACCACCCTATGTGACTCCCAATCACAGCTAGTTGTGATACAGTCTGGATTTGAACCAGGTTGTCTGTAGTGACACCTTTAGCACTGAGATGCAATGTCTTAAACCACTGCGCCACTTGGGAGCCCCAAGTTGAGATAGCAATATTTTGACATATTTAGGTGTGAATAGAATATTTAACATTTTCTATGTAGTATGTGCTTACACTTATACTAGTTCATGCTATTTTGGGCCAATTTTAAGAATATTTTAAAATACAGTCAAAATAATTATTTTCTTCTGAACTTTTGCTGTAAACAATTAGCAACTACACTTCTATAGTGTATATTTAACAATGTCTTTCTATGACAGGACATGAAGTGCCGCTACAAGCCAGACAGTCTGGGTGCCACCTGCACCGGGGACGTTGACATGACCAGTGGTGACGAGAGCGCCCTGCAGCAGGCCGTGGCCACCATCGGACCTGTGTCTGTGGCCATTGATGCCGCACACTACTCCTTCCAGCTCTACAAATCAGGTGAGGTCTTTTTTAGACAAACCTCTCTCCAGCCGAATAAGGTTAGCCCTTTTAAGACCCGCCTCTCTCTAGATTAATCTGAATAGGCTTTTTAAGACACACCTTTCTCCAACCTGGACCTACACCTGTCATCTTGGTCAAACTATAACTTATGAAGGCATAATAAAGCCTTCATAAACACTTTATAAACCTTTTATAAGATAACAACAGGTCCGGACATCTGGTTCTTTAACAAATGTGGCATAAGGGCTCCCGAGTGGCGCCCTTATCTCGGTGCAAGAGGTGTCACTACAGTACCTGGTTCAAATCCAGGCTGTATCACATCCGGCTGTGATTGGGAGTCCCATAGGGGGCCGTCATTGTAAAGAAGAATTTGTTCTTAACTGACTTGCCTGGTTAAATTAAAAAAACATTTTCTCATTAATGATTTTTGAAGCATTTATGTAGGTAGGCCTTATAAAGGGCTTATGAAAGCTTCATTGAGACTCCATAAGTTATGGTTCAAAACTGTGAAGCGAATGATCTGTGACTTATTTTCTTTCTTAGATGTACAGTGAATGCTCCCTGTGTGTTTTGTACATTGAATGCAATGTATTGACTTGGGTGTCAACAATTGTGATCCATATCCCTTCGCAAGATATAAACGGATACCAGGCTGTTTTGTGTATATATTGAGAATAACTGAATGGTTGTTTATTCCCAGGTGTCTATGACGAGCCAGAATGCAGCAGCGATCAGCTGGATCATGGTGTGCTGGCGGTGGGCTATGGCACTAGTGTTGATGGCCAGGACTACTGGCTGGTGAAGAACAGGTAAACAACATACTGTAGCTAGGCCTATCTGATTGGTCAAGGGTAACCATAAACCAATGGTGTTGCAGTTGCATTTCCTAATCTCAGTACTGTCAAGAGATTGGCTCCGTTATAACAGCGCCAGGGTGGTTAGTAAGAATGGGGCCTGATGTGCCAATATCAAACTATGATGCTTAAAACAGGTGGTTGAAGCTGTCCAACACACTAAGATCAATGTTGCTAAGCTATCGCTACATGCTAAGTGTTTTGCTTAACGTGTGTGTTCTAGCTGGGGCCTTGACTGGGGAGATAAGGGCTACATGATGATGTCCAGGAACAAACACAACCAGTGTGGCATCGCCACGGCTTCCAGCTACCCCCTGGTCTAAGGGTGAGTCTGACAGCATCAGCATCTATTACAACTGCTGTATATCTACACTCGCGTTACTACGTCATTAGTTAGCATAGCATTAGATCACAACTATATCTGTAGTCTAATAACCAAGGACCCCTATCCGTATCGCGGAATTTAAAGGCAATGTTCCTGCGTTAGCAGAGACTGCATTGACTGCTGTCGGCTTTAATTACATTTCAATTTCTATCGCGCAATCGGTAACGCTTCAGCGATACAGATTGAATAGAGCCCGAACGCACCTACTAGTAGTGTCTATACCAACTACATACTATTCAAATGATAACCACGATCAGCTGATGTTAAACCACAGATCTACTGTGTATACTCCCTCCCTGACAGAATGTCCTTTGTGTACTGAGTAAACATTCATAATGGATTGAAGCAGAGCCAGAAGTAAACAAAACGCATATACTTCGCATGGTCAAAAATTAATTACGTTTGGCAAGTCACATTTTTCCACTAACATCATTGTAATGCCCAGTGGTTAATGCACAATACAGATGTAGCCTCTTAATTTAAGACAGTTTGCTACAGCATGGAAATAATCCTGCAACAACAGGAAATGGGAATTATTATTTGGATGGTCATTTTTGTAGGGGTTGATAGAGAAAAAATCTAGTGGAAATTACAATAAAAAAATGTTAAAAGTATTCAGACCCTTTGCTATGAGACACGAAATTGAGCTCAGGTGCATCCTGTTTCAATTGATCATCCTTGAGATGTTTCTACAACTTAATTGGAGTCCACCTGTGTTAAATTCAATTGATTGGACATGATTTGGAAAGGCATACATCCGTCTACACAGTTGACAGTGCATGTCAGAGCAAAAACCAAGCCATGAGGGTGAAGGAATTGTCCTTAGAGCTCAGAGACAGGATTGTGTCGAGGCACAGATCTGGGGAAGGGTACCAAAATATTTCTGCAGCATTGAAGGTCCCCAAGAACACAGTGGCCTCCATCATTCTTAAATGGAAGAAGTTTGGAACCACCAAGATTCTTGCTAGAGCTGGCCGCTCTAGCAATGGGGGGAGAAGATCAGGGAAGTGACCAAGAACAGTCACTCTGACAGAGCTCTAGAGTTTCTCTGTGGAGATGGGAGAACCTTCCAGAAGGACAGCCATCTCTGAAGCACTCCACCAATCAGGCCTTTATGGTAGAGTGGCCTGACGGAAGCCACTCCTCAGTAAAAGGCACATGACAGCCTGCTTGGAGTCTGCCAAAATGCCTCAGACCAGAGAAACAAGATTCTATGGTCTGATGAAAACGTTACGTCTGGAGGAAACCTGGCACCATCGTTACAGGTGAAGCATGGTGGTGGCTTTCTGAATGCACTGTATGGCTACTAAACAGCAAGCTACACTGTTACAACCAGCGGCTGGAACCAAAATCATTAGTTTAGTTCTGAACAGAACCATTATTTATTTTGTTTCGTTCCACTGTTCTGTAACCTATATGCCTGTGCATATGTATGCATGTTAAATTAGTCTACCCTAATGTTGATGTTATGCAGGCACAGTTCAACTGTCGTTCAAATTGTACAATAGAGTATAATTAATTATATTTTATTGTCTTACAGACAATACTGTTTGGTGCCTTCGATTCTTCCTGGAGATGGAGAGAAACAGAATTCCTTTGCCTGCGTGTTATTGTATCAGAACCGTATCCCGTTAACTGTATCCCCCTCGATAGATTGGACATTATGCTGGATTTGAAGCAGAAGATGACTCGAGAGGAGCTAAATGGTAGTTTGATCATGACAACACTCCTACCACAGCTGTGCAAGTATTGCCTGAACTTCACTGTATTTTCTTACTGTATGTTTCTTTGTGAATGGCAATTTCATCATGACCACCTCTCCCATAAGCTGCTGATCACCAGTTCCCTTAGCTACAGATTGTTACGGGATCCATTAGTGGTAGTTACAGGATAGTTACTGTTTGGTGTAGCACAGAGACATTTTGATCAAACTTATCCACGCTGTCTTCGTCCTTGATTTTTTTTTGGAAACAGGAGTCTCATAAAATGTCTGTGTCCAGTTGCCGGGGGTCAGTTTGAATTTTGAAAATAATCTCTTATCTCATTGATCGAGACAGGTGTCTGTCGTCATAACATGCAGCACTTTGGGGTGGACACCCACCTGTGCTACACCAAACAGTACCTATCCTGTTACTCACAGTAAAGGATACCAACAATATTTGGTTAAATCACATTATCTGGTGTAACAATATGTAGCTACTGTTCTCTGTACTACACTGTTCATACTGTATTTTATGTATGTTACTTTAACCGTATAACATTACCGTTGAATACCCACTTCTCTTTTTGAGTTAGGATTAAATAATGTACAATCCCCTGTATTTTATATCTTGACAAATAAACATTATTTGGATATATCTGAATGTCTAACATGTGTTTAATGCTACAGAGCCCTGTACAGCTTATAATAAATATCTTATTTATTTTATGGTGGTTCTACATGTTCTTATGCTGAGACATTTTACACTTTTTGTGGAAGGGACTTAGGGCAACACACCATTGTTAGTAAAGGTGTTAACCGGTTGAGACCTAAGTATTTCTTAAATGCTAGTAAAACTAAATGCATGCTTTTCAATAGATCGCTGCCCGCACCCACCCGCCAGACTAGCATCACTACTCTGGACGGGTCTGACTTAGAATATGTGGACACCTACAAATACCTAGGTGTCTGGTTAGACTGTAAACTCTCCTTCCAGACTCACATTAACCATCTCCAATCCAAAATGAAATCTAAAATCGGCTTCCTATTACTCAACAAAGCCTTCTTCACTCATGCTGCCAAACATGCCCTTGTATAACTGACTATCCTACTGATCCTTGACTTCAGGGGTGTCATTTACAAAATAGCCTCCAACACTCTACTCAGCCGTAGCTCTCTGTGCCTATTAACAAATGTGTGAGTTACCAGAGTTCTCCTCTGGGTCAAATGGAACACATCTGTTGTCTCTAGAATCCAAAGGCCTAATCCAAACTACTCACAGACACATAAACCAATACGTTAGATATTAATCTAGTACGTACAACGTATTGTATGTACATTTCAAACAAGCAAGGACAGACTTATTGTTGAGCACAAGTAGTCAATAAAAAAGCATGATATTTGAGAGTTGATATCCAGACGGTATTCATACTTAGATGTTATAGTGAGTATTGCAAGCTCTGTGGCAGAGAAAGAGCTAAGAGGCTTTCAAGAATGCCTGAATTGCTTTGCCTTGCTTTTCTGGTTGGCTGGATGCAACTTTCACCATCCAGTTATTTCAGATCTACATGAGTGCAAGTTCTATGGCATGTACCGTGGCGATACGCTGACACATGAACATTATGAGAATATGTCAAAAATTAGTAAATTCTTGCATTCTATCCATGCTGGCTTTTGTGGGCTACCTGAGACATGAAACAGATAGGTGTGAGGGCATACAGGCTACCTGAGACATGAAACAGATAGGTGTGAGGGCATTCAGGCTACCTGAGACATGAAACAGATAGGTGTGAGGGCATACAGGCTACCTGAGACATGAAACAGATAGGTGTGAGGGCATACAGGCTACCTGAGACATGAAACAGATAGGTGTGAGGGCATACAGGCTACCTGAGACATGAAACAGATAGGTGTGAGGGCATACAGGCTACCTGAGACATGAAACAGATAGGTGTGAGGGCATACAGGCTACCTGAGACATGAAACAGATAGGTGTGAGGGCATAAAGGCTACCTGAGACATGAAACAGATAGGTGTGAGGGCATACAGGCTACCTGAGACATGAAACAGATAGGTGTGAGGGCATTCAGGCTACCTGAGACATGAAACAGATAGGTGTGAGGGCATACAGGCTGTTGCCAATTTATTAATGCGTAATTTGCCTAAATTTATAATGGAAACACTTCAACCACTTCATTTTCATTACGTCCAGCAGTTTTTATTGACACAAGATGGCAATGCACCATATACAGGCAATTGTCGCATCTATTTTCTATGCGAACTTGCTAAATGTCAACAGAAAATCACTCTATAAGTTCATGGAAACTAGCTACTGAGGGTTCAGCAGGGGAGCAATAGATGCTACAACAACACACAGAGAATCGGTGTGAAGGAGAGCAAGGGAAAGAGGGATATATGAAAGAGAAATAGAGGAGTGAGGAATAGGCATCAGGCCTGAGGAACAGAGGAACAAAAAGAGAGAGAAAAAAAAACAGAGAAAGACAGGAGTAGAAAGACACTTGCCTACTACTTCCTTAAACTGCATACTCTGCTGTTATTGTACTACTACTTCCTAGAACTGCATACTCTGCTGTTATTGCCTACTACTTCCTTAAAATATATACTCTGCTGTTAATGTACTACTACTTCCTTGAACTGCATACTCTGCTGTTATTGCCTACTACTTCCTTGAACTGCATACTCTGCTGTTATTGTAGTACTACTTCCTTAAACTGCATACTCTGCTGTTATTGTACTACTACTTCCTTAAACTGCATACTCTGCTGTTATTGCGTACTACTACTTCCTTAAACTGCATACTCTGCTGTAATTGCCTACTACTTCCTTAAACTGCATACTCTGCTGTTATTGCCTACTACTACTTCCTTAAACTGCATACTCTGCTGTAATTGCCTACTACTTCCTTAAACTGCATACTCTGCTGTTATTGTACTACTACTACTTCCTAAAACTGCATACTCTGCTGTTATTGCCCACTACTTCCTTAAACTGCATACTCTGCTGTTATTGCCTACTACTACTTCCATAAAAAGCATACTCTGCTGTTATTGCCTAATACTACTTCCTTAAACTGCATATTCTGCTGTTATTGTACTACTACTTCCTTAAACTGCATACTCTGCTGTTATTGCCTACTACTACTTCCTTAAACTGCATACTCTGCTGTTATTGCCTACTACTTCCTTAAACTGCATTCTCTGCTGTTATTCCCTACTACTTCCTTAAACTGCATACTCTGCTGTTATTGCACACTACTATTTCCTTAAACTGCATACTCTGCTGTTATTGTAGTACAACTTCCTTAAACTGCATACTCTGCTGTTATTGTACTACTACTTCCTTAAACTGCATACTCTGCTGTTATTGCCTACTACTACTTCCTTAAACTGCATACTATGCTGTTATTGTACTACTACTACTTCCTTAAACTGCATACTCTGCTATATTGTACTACTACTTCCTTAGCTACATTTTCTGCTGTTATTGTACTACTGCTTCCTTAAACGGCATACTCTGCTGTTATTGGCTACTACTTCCTTAAACTGCATACTCTGCTGTTATTGTAGTACTACTTCCATGAAATCCATACTCTGCTGTTATTGTACTACTACTTCCTTAAACTGCATACTCTGCTGTTATTGCCTACTACTTCCTTAAACTGCATACTCTGCTGTTATTGCCTACTACTTCTTTAAACTGCATACTCTGCTGTTAATTCCAATACTTCCTTGAACTGCATACTCTGCTGTTATTGTAGTATTACTTCCATGAACTGCATACTCTGCTGTTATTGTACTACTATTTCCTTAAACTGCATACTCTGCTGTTATTGTACTACTACTACTTCCTTAAACTGCATACTCTGCTGTTATTGCCTACTACTTATTACACTGCATACTCTGCTGTTATTGCCTACTACTACTTCCTTAAATTGCATACTCTTCAGTTATTCTACTACTACTTCCTTAAACTGCATACTCTGCTGTTATTGCCTACTCCTTTCTTAAACTGAATACTCTGCTGTTATTGTAGTACTACTTCCATGAACTGCATACTCTGCTGTTATTGTACTACTACTTCCTTAAACTGCATACTCTGCTGTTATTGTACTACTACTACTTCCTTAAACTGCATACTCTGCTGTTATTGCCTACTACTCCCTTAAACTGCATACTCTGCTGTTATTGTACTACTACTTCCTTAAACTGCATACTCTGCTGTTAATGTACTACTACTACTTCCTTAAACTGCATACTCTGCTGTTATTGCCTACTACTCCCTTAAACTGCATACTCTGCTGTTATTGCCTACTATTTCCTTAAACTGCATACTCTGCTGTTATTGTAGTACTACTTCCTTAAACTGCATACTCTGCTGTTATTGTACTACTACTTCCTTAAACTGCATTCTCTGCTGTTGTTGCCTACTACTACTTCCTTAAACTGCATACTCTGCTGTTATTATACTACTACTACTTCCTTAAACTGCATACTCTGCTGCTGTAATTGCCTACTACTTCCTTAAACTGCATACTCTGCTGTTATTGCCTACTACTACTTCCATAAACTGCATACTCTGCTGTTTTTGCCTACTACTACTACTTCCTTAAACTGCATTGCTATATTTTACTACTATTTCCTTAAACTGCATACTCTGCTGTTATTGTACTACTACTTCCTTAAACTGCATACTCTGCTGTTATTGCCTACTACTTCCTTAAACTGCATACTCTGATGTTATTGCCTACTACTTCCATAAACTGCATACTCTGCTGTTATTGCCTACTACTACTTCCTTAACTGCATACTCTGCTGTTATTGGCTACTACTACTTCCTTAACTGCATACTCTTCAGTTATTCTACTACTACTTCCTGAAACTGCATACTCTGCTGTTATTGTACTACTACTTCCTTAAACTGCATACTCTGCTGTTATTGTACTACTACTACTTCCTTAAACTGCATACTCTGCTGTTATTGCCTACTACTCCCTTAAACTGCATACTCTGCTGTTATTGCCTACTATTTCCTTAAACTGCATACTACTTCCTTGAACTGCATACTCTAGTGTTATTGTAGTACTACTTCCTTAAACTGCATACTCTGCTGTTATTGTACTACTACTTCCTTAAACTGCATACTCCGCTGTTGTTGCCTACTACTACTTCCTTAAACTGCATACTCTGCTGTTATTATACTACTACTACTTCCTTAAACTGCATACTCTGCTGCTGTAATTGCCTACTACTTCCTTAAACTGCATACTCTGCTGTTATTGCCTACTACTACTTCCATAAACTGCATACTCTGCTGTTTTTGCCTACTACTACTACTTCCTTAAACTGCATTGCTATATTGTACTACTACTTCCTTAGCTGCATTTTCTGCTGTTATTGTACTACTGCTTCCTTAAACGGCATACTCTGCTGTTATTGGCTACTACTTCCTTAAACTGCATACTCTGCTGTTATTGTAGTACTACTTCCATGAAATGCATACTCTGCTGTTATTGTACTACTACTTCCTTAAACTGCATACTCTGCTGTTATTGCCTACTACTTCCTTAAACTGCATACTCTGCTGTTATTGCCTACTACTACTTCCTTAAACTGCATACTCTGCTGTTATTGCCTACTACTTCTTTAAACTGCATACTCTGCTGTTAATTCCAATACTTCCTTGAACTGCATACTCTGCTGTTATTGTAGTATTACTTCCATGAACTGCATACTCTGCTGTTATTGTACTACTATTTCCTTAAACTGCATACTCTGCTGTTATTGTACTACTACTACTTCCTGAAACTGCATACTCTGCTGTTATTGCCTACTACTTATTACACTGCATACTCTGCTGTTATTGCCTACTACTACTTCCTTAAACTGCATACTCTGCTGTTATTGCCTACTCCTTTCTTAAACTGAATACTCTGCTGTTATTGTAGTACTACTTCCATGAACTGCATACTCTGCTGTTATTGTACTACTACTTCCTTAAACTGCATACTCTGCTGTTATTGTACTACTACTACTTCCTTAAACTGCATACTCTGCTGTTATTGCCTACTACTCCCTTAAACTGCATACTCTGCTGTTATTGCCTACTATTTCCTTAAACTGCATACTACTTCCTTGAACTGCATTCTCTGCTGTTATTGTAGTACTACTTCCTTAAACTGCATACTCTGCTGTTATTGTACTACTACTTCCTTAAACTGCATTCTCTGCTGTTGTTGCCTACTACTACTTCCTTAAACTGCATACTCTGCTGTTATTATACTACTACTACTTCCTTAAACTGCATACTCTGCTGCTGTAATTGCCTACTACTTCCTTAAACTGCATTGCTATATTTTACTTCTATTTCCTTAAACTGCATACTCTGCTGTTATTGTACTACTACTTCCTTAAACTGCATACTCTGCTGTTATTGCCTACTACTTCCTTAAACTGCATACTCTGATGTTATTGCCTACTACTACTACTTCCTTAAACTGCATTGCTATATTTTACTTCTATTTCCTTAAACTGCATACTCTGCTGTTATTGTACTACTACTTCCTTAAACTGCATACTCTGCTGTTATTGCCTACTACTTCCTTAAACTGCATACTCTGATGTTATTGCCTACTACTTCCATAAACTGCATACTCTGCTGTTTTTGCCTACTACTACTACTTCCTTAAACTGCATTGCTATATTTTACTACTATTTCCTTAAACTGCATACTCTGCTGTTATTGTACTACTACTTCCTTAAACTGCATACTCTGCTGTTATTGCCTACTACTTCCTTAAACTGCATACTCTGATGTTATTGCCTACTACTTCCATAAACTGCATACTCTGCTGTTATTGGCTACTACTACTTCCTTAACTGCTTACTCTTCAGTTATTCTACTACTACTTCCTGAAACTGCATACTCTGCTGTTATTGTACTACTACTTCTTAAACTGCATACTCTGCTGTTATTGCCTACTACTTCCTTAAACTGCATACTCTGCTGTTATTTCCTACTACCTTCTGTCACGAGTCGGGTGTGAGCGAGACCAAGACGCAGCGCAATCGTAATTCGACATTATTTATTTACTGAATGATCAATATAAATGACCGAACTACACGATACAAACTGAAACTATAAACTAACGTCACATTCACAAAAACACACGGAATGAACGGACGTAACAAAAAGAACACTTACTTAACCCGTGACTGCGACATATACCTCGACATGAACATGTAACGATATCACTGGACATCGGTGAAGCGGATTGCTCTGGCCTGGAAGGGGAGTATCTGACCGGACCTGGACTGGTCCACTCCGCCATCTCCCGCTCGACCTCCTCCTCTATCTCCACCAATTCCCTCAGAACCTCCCCAAAATGCTCCTCCAGCTCTTCCTCCTGCTCCTTGCTCTGAGCCCCCCATTGGTACCTGGGTCTCCCCATGGTCCACATGGGGAGTGGAGTTGGCTCCTCCAGGAGCCCCCACGGGTGAGGGAACCGAAGCATGTCCTCCTCCTCGTCCTCCTCTGACGAGTCCGACTCGAACCCTCCGAGGAGTTCGGTGTTGGTAAACCGACGCGGGGCTATCTCGCTCTCCCTCTCTCCCCATTTGCGCTGCTTGGTCTCGTATTGGTGGGTCATTCTGTCACGAGTCGGGTGTGAGCGAGACCAAGACGCAGCGCAATCGTAATTCGACATTATTTATTTACTGAATGATCAATATAAATGACCGAACTACACGATACAAACTGAAACTATAAACTAACGTCACATTCACAAAAACAAACGGAATGAACGGACGTAACAAAAAGAAAACTTACTTAACCCGTGACTGCGACATATACCTCGACATGAACATGTAACGATATCATACATGTACAATGACCCACAGCCCCGGTGTGGAAACATACATGCATATGTAGGATCTCTAATTAGAGACAATGCACTGCAGCTGCCTCTAATTAGAGATCCCACACAAACCACCTACAGACCCGAAATGATAGACCTGTCAGACTCTGACCATGGCACATAGAGAAGCAATAGGCTTCTCTATGGCCAGAGCCTGACAGTACCCCCCCCCCAAGGCGCGGACTCCCGGACGCCTACCAAAAACACAACACAAACATATGGGGGGGTAAATGGGGGGGGGGAAGATTAGTTCGTCGGTGGCGGTGGCGGTTCCGGCCCCGGCGAAGTAGACAACTTAGTGCCCTGCTCTCCCCTTTTGACGGAGCAAATAACTGGGCCCGTACTGGGCACCGGTGGGACTAACGGCTCCGGCCATGGAGCGGGGTAAACAACCGGGCCCGGACTGGGCACCGGGGGGGCAAACGGCTCCGGCCATGGCTCGGGGAAAACAACCGGGCCCGGACTGGGCACCGGTGGGGCAACCGGCTCCGGCCATGGAGTGGGAAAAACACCCGGGCCCGGACTGGGCCACGGTGGGGCAAACGGCTCCGGCCATGGAGCGGGGAAAACAACCGGGCCCGGACTGGGCACCGGTGGGACAAACTGCTCCGGCCATGGAGCGGGGAAAACAGCCGGGCCCGGACTGGGCACCGGTGGAGCGGACTGCTCCGGCACTGAGGCGGAGCAGGGGGCTGGGCCCGGACTGGGCACCGGTGGAGCGGGCTGCTCCGGCACTGAGGCGGAGCAGGCGGCTGGACCCGGACTGGGTACCGGTGGAGCGGACTGCTCCGGCACTGAGGCGGAGCAGACGGCTGGACCCGGACAGGGTACCGGTGGAGCGGACTGCTCTGGCACTGAGGCGGAGCAGGCGGCTGGACCCGGACTGGGCACCGGTGGAGCGGACTGCTCTGGCACTGAGGCGGAGCAGGCGGCTGGACACGGACTGGGCACCGGTGGAGCGGACTGCTCTGGCACTGAGGCGGAGCAGGCGGCTGGACCCGGATTGGGCACCGGTGGAGCGGACTGCTCTGGCACTGAGGCGGAGCAGGCGGCTGGACCCGGATTGGGTACCGGTGGAGCGGACTGCTCTGGCCCTGGGGCGGAGCAGACGGCTGGTCCCGGAATGGGTACCGGTGGAGCGGACTGCTCTGGCACTGAGGCGGAGCAGGCGGCTGGACCCGGAATGGGCACCAGTGAACTGACCTTCGCAGGAGGTTCAGGGGCGCTGACCCTCGCAGGAGGTTGAGAGGCGCTGACCCTCGCAGGAGGTTGAGAGGCGCTGACCTTCGCAGGAGGTTGAGAGGCGCTGACCTTCGCTGGAGGTTGAGAGGCGCTGACCTTCGCTGGAGGTTGAGAGGCGCTGACCTTCGCTGGAGGTTGAGAGGCGCTGACCTTCGCAGGAGGTTGAGAGGCGCTGACCTTCGCAGGAGGTTGAGAGGCGCTGACCCTCGCAGGAGGTTGAGAGGCGCTGACCCTCGCAGGAGGTTGAGAGGCGCTGACCCTCGCAGGAGGTTGAGAGGCGCTGACCCTCGCAGGAGGTTGAGAGGCGCTGACCCTCGCAGGAGGTTGAGAGGCGCTGACCCTCGCAGGAGGTTGAGAGGCGCTGACCCTCGCAGGAGGTTGAGAGGCGCTGACCTTCGCAGGAGGTTGAGAGGCGCTGACCCTCGCTGGAGGTTGAGAGGCGCTGACCCTCGCTGGAGGTTGAGAGGCGCTGACCTTCGCTGGAGGTTGAGAGGCGCTGACCTTCGCTGGAGGTTGAGAGGCGCTGACCTTCGCTGGAGGTTGAGAGGCGCTGACCCTCGCAGGAGGTTGAGAGGCGCTGACCTTCGCAGGAGGTTGAGAGGCGCTGACCTTCGCAGGAGGTTGAGAGGCGCTGACCTTCGCAGGAGGTTGAGAGGCGCTGACCTTCGCAGGAGGTTGAGAGGCGCTGACCTTCGCAGGAGGTTGAGAGGCGCTGACCTTCGCAGGAGGTTGAGAGGCGCTGACCCTCGCAGGAGGTTGAGAGGCGCTGACCCTCGCTGGAGGCTCAGGGTGGCTGACCCTCGCTGGAGGCTCAGGGTGGCTGGCCCTCGCTGGAGGCTCAGGCTGGCTGGCCCTCGCTGGAGGCTCAGGCTGGCTGGCCCTCGCTGGAGGCTCAGGCTGGCTGGCCCTCGCTGGAGGCTCAGGCTGGCTGGCCCTCGCTGGAGGCTCAGGGTTGCTGGCCCTCGCTGGAGGCTCAGGGTTGCTGGCCCTCGCTGGAGGCTCAGGGTTGCTGGCCCTCGCTGGAGGCTCAGGGTTGCTGGCCCTCGCTGGAGGCTCAGGGTTGCTGGCCCTCGCTGGAGGCTCAGGGTTGCTGGCCTTCGCAGGAGGCTCAGGGTTGCTGGCCTTCGCAGGAGGCTCAGGGTTGCTGGCCTTCGCAGGAGGCTCAGGGTTGCTGACCTTCGCAGGAGGCTCAGGGTTGCTGACCTTCGCAGGAGGCTCAGGGTTGCTGACCTTCGCAGGAGGTTTAGGGGCGCTGACCTTCGCAGGAGGTTCAGGGGCGCTGACCTTCGCAGGAGGTTTAGAGGCGCTGACCTTCGCAGGAGGTTTAGAGGCGCTGACCTTCGCAGGAGGTTTAGAGGCGCTGACCTTCGCAGGAGGTTTAGAGGCGCTGACCTTCGCAGGAGGTTTAGAGGCGCTGACCTTCGCAGGAGGTTTAGAGGCGCTGACCTTCGCAGGAGGTTGAGAGGCGCTGACCTTCGCTGGAGGTTGAGAGGCGCTGACCTTCGCTGGAGGTTGAGAGGCGCTGACCTTCGCTGGAGGTTGAGAGGCGCTGACCTTCGCTGGAGGTTGAGAGGCGCTGACCCTCGCTGGAGGCTCAGGGTGGCTGACCCTCGCTGGAGGCTCAGGGTGGGGAGCCGGCACGGGTCGTACCGGACTGGGAAGGCGCACCGGAGGTCGAATGCGTGGAGCTGGCACGGGACGCACCTGGCTAGACGCACGCACTGGAGGTTGGGTGCGGGGAGTCGGGCAGAGGTCCGGACCCAGACTGGACATCGGTGAAGCGGATTGCTCTGGCCTGGAAGGGGAGTATCTGACCGGACCTGGACTGGTCCACTCCGCCATCTCCCGCTCGACCTCCTCCTCTATCTCCACCAATTCCCTCAGAACCTCCCCAAAATGCTCCTCCAGCTCTTCCTCCTGCTCCTTGCTCTGAGCCCCCCATTGGTACCTGGGTCTCCCCATGGTCCACATGGGGAGTGGAGTTGGCTCCTCCAGGAGCCCCCACGGGTGAGGGAACCGAAGCATGTCCTCCTCCTCGTCCTCCTCTGACGAGTCCGACTCGAACCCTCCGAGGAGTTCGGTGTTGGTAAACCGACGCGGGGCTATCTCGCTCTCCCTCTCTCCCCATTTGCGCTGCGTCTTGGTCTCGCTCACACCCGACTCGTGACAGAATGACCCACCAATACGAGACCAAGACGCAGCGCAATCGTAATTCGACATTATTTATTTACTGAATGATCAATATAAATGACCGAACTACACGATACAAACTGAAACTATAAACTAACGTCACATTCACAAAAACAAACGGAATGAACGGACGTAACAAAAAGAAAACTTACTTAACCCGTGACTGCGACATATACCTCGACATGAACATGTAACGATATCATACATGTACAATGACCCACAGCCCCGGTGTGGAAACATACATGCATATGTAGGATCTCTAATTAAAGACAATGCACTGCAGCTGCCTCTAATTAGAGATCCCACACAAACCACCTACAGACACGAAATGATAGACCTGTCAGACTCTGACCATGGCACATAGAGAAGCAATAGGCTTCTCTATGGCCAGAGCCTGACACCTTCTTAAACCACGTACTTTGCTGTTATTGTACTACTAATTCCTTAAACTGCATACTCTGCTGTTATTGCCTAATACTACTTCCTTAAACTGCATACTCTGCTGTTATTGCCCACTACTTCCTTAAACTGCATTCTCTGCTGTTATTTCCTACTACTTCCTTGAACTGCATCCTCTGCTGTTATTGCCTACTACTTCCATAAACTGCATACTCTGCTGTTATTGCATACTACTATTTCCTTAAACTGCATACTCTGCTGTTATTGTAGTACAACTTCCTTAAACTGCATACTCTGCTGTTATTGTACTACTACTTCCTTAAACTGCATACTCTGCTGTTATTGCCTACTACTACTTCCTTAAACTGCATACTCTGCTGTTATTGTACTACTACTACTTCCTTAAACTGCATACTCTGCTATATTGTACTACTACTTCCTTAGCTGCATACTCTGCTGTTATTGCCTACTACTTCCTTGAACTGCATACTCTGCTGTTATTGTAGTACTACTTCCATGAACTGCATACTCTGCTGTTATTGTACTACTACTTCCTTAAACTGCATACTCTGCTGTTAAGGCCTACTACTAGTTCCTTAAACTGCATACTATGCTGTTATTGTAATACTACTACTTCCTTAAACTGCATACTCTGATATATTGTACTACTACTTCCTTAGCTGCATTTTCTGCTGTTATTGTACTACTGCTTCCTTAAACGGCATACTCTGATGTTATTGGCTACTACTTCCTTAAACTGCATACTCTGCTGTTATTGTAGTCCTACTTCCATGAACTGCATACTTTGCTGTTATTGCCTACTACTTCCTTAAACTGCATACTCTGCTGTTATTGCCTACTACTACTTCCTTAAACTGCATACGCTGCTGTTATTGCCTACTACTTCCTTAAACTGCATACTCTGCTGTTAATTCCAATACTTCCTTGAACTGCATACTCTGCTGTTATTGTAGTATTACTTCCATGAACTGCATACTCTGCTGTTATTGTACTACTATTTCCTTAAACTGCATACTCTGCTGTTATTGTCCTACTACTACTTCCTTAAACTGCATACTCTGCTGTTATTGCCTACTACTTTTTACACTGCATACTCTGCTGTTATTGCCTACTACTACTTCCTTAAATTGCATACTCTTCAGTTATTCTACTACTACTTCCTTAAACTGCATACTCTGCTGTTATTGCCTACTACTTCCTTAAACTTAATACTCTGCTGTTATTGTAGTACTACTTCCATGAACTGCATACTCTGCTGTTATTGTACTACTACTTCCTTAAACTGCATACTCTGCTGTTATTGTACTACTACTACTTCCTTAAACTGCATACTCTGCTGTTATTGCCTACTATTTCCTTAAACTGCATACTACTTCCTTGAACTGTTTACTCTGCTGTTATTGTACTACTACTTCCTTAAACTGCATACTCTGCTGTTATTGCCTACTACTACTTCCTTAAACGGCATACTCTGCTGTTATTGTACTACTACTACTTTCTTAAACTGCATACTCTGCTGCTGTAATTGCCTACTACTTCCTTAAACTGCATACTCTGCTGTTATTGCCTACTACTACTTCCATAAACTGCATACTCTGCTGTTTTTGCCTACTACTACTACTTCCTTAAACTGTATTGCTATATTTTACTACTATTTCCTTAAACTGCATACTCTGCTGTTATTGTACTACTACTTCCTTAAACTGCATACTCTGCTGTTATTGCCTACTACTTCCTTAAACTGCATACTCTGCTGTTATTGCCTACTACTTCCATAAACTGCATACTCTGCAGTTATTGCCTACTACTAATTCCTTAACTGCATACTCTGCTGTTATTGGCTACTACTACTTCCTTAACTGCATACTCTTCAGTTATTCTACTACTACTTCCTGAAACTGCATACTCTGCTGTTATTGTACTACTACTTCCTTAAACTGCATACTCTGCTGTAATTGCCTAATACTACTTCCTTAAACTGCATACTCTGCTGTTATTGCCCACTACTTCCTTAAACTGCATACTCTGCTGTTATTTCCTACTACTTCCTTGAACTGCATCCTCTGCTGTTATTGCCTACTACTTCCATAAACTGCATACTCTGCTGTTATTGCATACTACTATTTCCTTAAACGGCATACTCTGCTGTTATTGTAGTACAATTTCCTTAAACTGCATACTCTGCTTTTATTGTACTACTACTTCCTTAAACTGCATACTCTGCTGTTATTGCCTACTACTACTTCCTTAAACTGCATACTCTGCTGTTATTGTACTACTACTATTTCCTTAAACTGCATACTCTGCTATATTGTACTACTACTTCCTTAGCTGCATACTCTGCTGTTATTGCCTACTACTTCCTTGAACTGCATTGCTGTTATTGCCTACTACTTCCTTAAACTGCATACTCTGCTGTTATTGCCTACTACTACTCCATAAACTGCATACTCTGCTGTTATTGCCTACTACTTCTTCCTTAAATTGCATACTCTTCAGTTATTCTACTACTACTTCCTTAAACTGCATACTCTGCTGTTATTGCCTACTACTTCCTTAAACTGAATACTCTGCTGTTATTGCCTACTACTACTTCCTTGAACTGCATACTCTGCTGTTATTGTACTACGACTTCCTTAAACTGCATACTCTGCTGTTATTGTACTACTACTTCCTTAAACTGCATACTCTGCTGTTATTGCCTACTACTATTTCCTTAAACTGCATACTCTGCTGTTATTGCCTACTACTTCCTTAAACTGCATACTCTGCTGTTATTGTACTACTACTTCCTTAAACTACATACTCTGCTGTTATTGCCTACTACTTCCTTAACTGCATACTCTGCTGTTTTTGCACTACTACTACTTCCATAAACTGCATACTCTTCAGTTATTCTATTACTACTTCCTTAAACTGCATACTCTGCTGTAATTGCCTACTACTTCCTTAAACTGCATACTCTGATGTTATTGCCTACTACTACTTCCTTAAACTGCATACTCTGCTGTAATTGCCTACTACTTCCTTAAACTTCATACTCTGCTGTTATTGTACTACTACTTCCTTAAACTGCATACTCTGCTGTTATTGTACTACTACTACTTCCTTAAACTGCATACTCTGCTGTTATTGCCTACTATTTCCTTAAACTGCATACTACTTCCTTGAACTGTTTACTCTGCTGTTATTGTAGTACTACTTCCTTAAACTGCATACTCTGCTGTTATTGTACTACTACTTCCTTAAACTGCATACTCTGCTGTTATTGCCTACTACTACTTCCTTAAACAGCATACTCTGCTGTTATTGTACTACTACTACTTTCTTAAACTGCATACTCTGCTGCTGTAATTGCCTACTACTTCCTTAAACTGCATACTCTGCTGTTATTGCCTACTACTACTTCCATAAACTGCATACTCTGCTGTTTTTGCCTACTACTACTACTTCCTTAAACTGTATTGCTATATTTTACTACTATTTCCTTAAACTGCATACTCTGCTGTTATTGTACTACTACTTCCTTAAACTGCATACTCTGCTGTTATTGCCTACTACTTCCTTAAACTGCATACTCTGCTGTTATTGCCTACTACTTCCATAAACTGCATACTCTGCAGTTATTGCCTACTACTAATTCCTTAACTGCATACTCTGCTGTTATTGGCTACTACTACTTCCTTAACTGCATACTCTTCAGTTATTCTACTACTACTTCCTGAAACTGCATACTCTGCTGTTATTGTACTACTACTTCCTTAAACTGCATACTCTGCTGTAATTGCCTAATACTACTTCCTTAAACTGCATACTCTGCTGTTATTGCCCACTACTTCCTTAAACTGCATACTCTGCTGTTATTTCCTACTACTTCCTTGAACTGCATCCTCTGCTGTTATTGCCTACTACTTCCATAAACTGCATACTCTGCTGTTATTGCATACTACTATTTCCTTAAACGGCATACTCTGCTGTTATTGTAGTACAATTTCCTTAAACTGCATACTCTGCTGTTATTGTACTACTACTTCCTTAAACTGCATACTCTGCTGTTATTGCCTACTACTACTTCCTTAAACTGCATACTCTGCTGTTATTGTACTACTACTATTTCCTTAAACTGCATACTCTGCTATATTGTACTACTACTTCCTTAGCTGCATACTCTGCTGTTATTGCCTACTACTTCCTTGAACTGCATTGCTGTTATTGCCTACTACTTCCTTAAACTGCATACTCTGCTGTTATTGCCTACTACTACTCCATAAACTGCATACTCTGCTGTTATTGCCTACTACTTCTTCCTTAAATTGCATACTCTTCAGTTATTCTACTACTACTTCCTTAAACTGCATACTCTGCTGTTATTGCCTACTACTTCCTTAAACTGAATACTCTGCTGTTATTGCCTACTACTACTTCCTTGAACTGCATACTCTGCTGTTATTGTACTACGACTTCCTTAAACTGCATACTCTGCTGTTATTGTACTACTACTTCCTTAAACTGCATACTCTGCTGTTATTGCCTACTACTATTTCCTTAAACTGCATACTCTGCTGTTATTGCCTACTACTTCCTTAAACTGCATACTCTGCTGTTATTGTACTACTACTTCCTTAAACTACATACTCTGCTGTTATTGCCTACTACTTCCTTAACTGCATACTCTGCTGTTTTTGCACTACTACTACTTCCATAAACTGCATACTCTTCAGTTATTCTATTACTACTTCCTTAAACTGCATACTCTGCTGTAATTGCCTACTACTTCCTTAAACTGCATACTCTGATGTTATTGCCTACTACTACTTCCTTAAACTGCATACTCTGCTGTAATTGCCTACTACTTCCTTAAACTGCATACTCTGCTGTTATTGTACTACTACTACTTCCTAAAACTGCATACTCTGCTGTTATTGCCCACTACTTCCTTAAACTGCATACTCTGCTGTTATTGCCTACTACTACTTCCATAAAAAGCATACTCTGCTGTTATTGCCTAATACTACTTCCTTAAACTGCATATTCTGCTGTTATTGTACTACTACTTCCTTAAACTGCATACTCTGCTGTTATTGCCTACTACTTCCTTAAACTGCATACTCTGCTGTTATTGCCTACTACTTTCTTAAACCACATACTCTGCTGTTATTGTACTACTAATTCCTTAAACTGCATTCTCTGCTGTTATTGCCTACTACTACTTCCTTAAACTGCATACTCTGCTGTTATTGCCTACTACTTCCTTAAACTGCATACTCTGCTGTTATTGCACACTACTATTTCCTTAAACTCCATACTCTTCAGTTATTCTACTACTACTTCCTTAAACTGCATTCTCTGCTGTTATTCCCTACTACTTCCTTAAACTGCATACTCTGCTGTTATTGCACACTACTATTTCCTTAAACTGCATACTCTGCTGTTATTGTAGTACAACTTCCTTAAACTGCATACTCTGCTGTTATTGTACTACTACTTCCTTAAACTGCATACTCTGCTGTTATTGCCTACTACTACTTCCTTAAACTGCATACTATGCTGTTATTGTACTACTACTACTTCCTTAAACTGCATACTCTGCTATATTGTACTACTACTTCCTTAGCTGCATTTTCTGCTGTTATTGTACTACTGCCTCCTTAAACGGCATACTCTGCTGTTATTGGCTACTACTTCCTTAAACTGCATACTCTGCTGTTATTGTAGTACTACTTCCATGAAATCCATACTCTGCTGTTATTGTACTACTACTTCCTTAAACTGCATACTCTGCTGTTATTGCCTACTACTTCCTTAAACTGCATACTCTGCTGTTAATTCCAATACTTCCTTGAACTGCATACTCTGCTGTTATTGTAGTATTACTTCCATGAACTGCATACTCTGCTGTTATTGTACTACTATTTCCTTAAACTGCATACTCTGCTGTTATTGTACTACTACTACTTCCTTAAACTGCATACTCTGCTGTTATTGCCTACTACTTATTACACTGCATACTCTGCTGTTATTGCCTACTACTACTTCCTTAAATTGCTTACTCTTCAGTTATTCTACTACTACTTCCTTAAACTGCATACTCTGCTGTTATTGCCTACTCCTTTCTTAAACTGAATACTCTGCTGTTATGTAGTACTACTTCCATGAACTGCATACTCTGCTGTTATTGTACTACTACTTCCTTAAACTGCATACTCTGCTGTTAATGTACTACTACTACTTCCTTAAACTGCATACTCTGCTGTTATTGCCTACTATTTCCTTAAACTGCTTACTACTTCCTTGAACTGCATACTCTGCCGTTATTGTAGTACTACTTCCTTAAACTGCATACTCTGCTGTTATTGTACTACTCCTTCCTTAAACTGCATTCTCTGCTGTTGTTGCCTACTACTACTTCCTTAAACTGCATACTCTGCTGTTATTATACTACTACTACTTCCTTAAACTGCATACTCTGCTGCTGTAATTGCCTACTACTTCCTTAAACTGCATACTCTGCTGTTATTGCCTACTACTACTTCCATAAACTGCATACTCTACTGTTTTTGCCTACTACTACTACTTCCTTAAACTGCATTGCTATATTTTACTACTATTTCCTTAAACTGCATACTCTGCTGTTATTGTACTACTACTTCCTTAAACTGCATACTCTGCTGTTATTGCCTACTACTTCCTTAAACTGCATACTCTGATGTTATTGCCTACTACTTCCATAAACTGTATACTCTGCTGTTATTGCCTACTACTACTTCCTTAACTGCATACTCTGCTGTTATTGGCTACTACTACTTCCTTAACTGCATACTCTTCAGTTATTCTACTACTACTTCCTGAAACGGCATACTCTGCTGTTATTGCCCACTACTTCCTTAAACTGCATACTCTGCTGTTATTGCCTACTACTACTTCCATAAAAAGCATACTCTGCTGTTATTGCCTAATACTACTTCCTTAAACTGCATATTCTGCTGTTATTGTACTACTACTTCCTTAAACTGCATACTCTGCTGTTATTGCCTACTACTTCCTTAAACTGCATACTCTGCTGTTATTGCCTACTACTTTCTTAAACCACATACTCTGCTGTTATTGTACTACTAATTCCTTAAACTGCATTCTCTGCTGTTATTGCCTACTACTACTTCCTTAAACTGCATACTCTGCTGTTATTGCCTACTACTTCCTTAAACTGCATACTCTGCTGTTATTGCACACTACTATTTCCTTAAACTCCATACTCTTCAGTTATTCTACTACTACTTCCTTAAACTGCATTCTCTGCTGTTATTCCCTACTACTTCCTTAAACTGCATACTCTGCTGTTATTGCACACTACTATTTCCTTAAACTGCATACTCTGCTGTTATTGTAGTACAACTTCCTTAAACTGCATACTCTGCTGTTATTGTACTACTACTTCCTTAAACTGCATACTCTGCTGTTATTGCCTACTACTACTTCCTTAAACTGCATACTATGCTGTTATTGTACTACTACTACTTCCTTAAACTGCATACTCTGCTATATTGTACTACTACTTCCTTAGCTGCATTTTCTGCTGTTATTGTACTACTGCCTCCTTAAACGGCATACTCTGCTGTTATTGGCTACTACTTCCTTAAACTGCATACTCTGCTGTTATTGTAGTACTACTTCCATGAAATCCATACTCTGCTGTTATTGTACTACTACTTCCTTAAACTGCATACTCTGCTGTTATTGCCTACTACTTCCTTAAACTGCATACTCTGCTGTTAATTCCAATACTTCCTTGAACTGCATACTCTGCTGTTATTGTAGTATTACTTCCATGAACTGCATACTCTGCTGTTATTGTACTACTATTTCCTTAAACTGCATACTCTGCTGTTATTGTACTACTACTACTTCCTTAAACTGCATACTCTGCTGTTATTGCCTACTACTTATTACACTGCATACTCTGCTGTTATTGCCTACTACTACTTCCTTAAATTGCTTACTCTTCAGTTATTCTACTACTACTTCCTTAAACTGCATACTCTGCTGTTATTGCCTACTCCTTTCTTAAACTGAATACTCTGCTGTTATGTAGTACTACTTCCATGAACTGCATACTCTGCTGTTATTGTACTACTACTTCCTTAAACTGCATACTCTGCTGTTAATGTACTACTACTACTTCCTTAAACTGCATACTCTGCTGTTATTGCCTACTATTTCCTTAAACTGCTTACTACTTCCTTGAACTGCATACTCTGCCGTTATTGTAGTACTACTTCCTTAAACTGCATACTCTGCTGTTATTGTACTACTCCTTCCTTAAACTGCATTCTCTGCTGTTGTTGCCTACTACTACTTCCTTAAACTGCATACTCTGCTGTTATTATACTACTACTACTTCCTTAAACTGCATACTCTGCTGCTGTAATTGCCTACTACTTCCTTAAACTGCATACTCTGCTGTTATTGCCTACTACTACTTCCATAAACTGCATACTCTACTGTTTTTGCCTACTACTACTACTTCCTTAAACTGCATTGCTATATTTTACTACTATTTCCTTAAACTGCATACTCTGCTGTTATTGTACTACTACTTCCTTAAACTGCATACTCTGCTGTTATTGCCTACTACTTCCTTAAACTGCATACTCTGATGTTATTGCCTACTACTTCCATAAACTGTATACTCTGCTGTTATTGCCTACTACTACTTCCTTAACTGCATACTCTGCTGTTATTGGCTACTACTACTTCCTTAACTGCATACTCTTCAGTTATTCTACTACTACTTCCTGAAACGGCATACTCTGCTATTATTGTACTACTACTTCCTTAAACTGCATACTCTGCTGTTATTGTACTACTACTACTTCCTTAAACTGCATACTCTGCTGTTATTGCCTACTACTTCCTTAAACTGCATTCTCTGCTGTTGTTGCCTACTACTACTTCCTTAAACTGCATACTCTGCTGTTATTATACTACTACTACTTCCTTAAACTGCATACTCTGCTGCTGTAATTGCCTACTACTTCCTTAAACTGCATACTCTGCTGTTATTGCCTACTACTACTTCCATAAACTGCATACTCTACTGTTTTTGCCTACTACTACTACTTCCTTAAACTGCATTGCTATATTTTACTACTATTTCCTTAAACTGCATACTCTGCTGTTATTGTACTACTACTTCCTTAAACTGCATACTCTGCTGTTATTGCCTACTACTTCCTTAAACTGCATACTCTGATGTTATTGCCTACTACTTCCATAAACTGCATACTCTGCTGTTATTGCCTACTACTACTTCCTTAACTGCATACTCTGCTGTTATTGGCTACTACTACTTCCTTAACTGCATACTCTTCAGTTATTCTACTACTACTTACTGAAACGGCATACTCTGCTATTATTGTACTACTACTTCCTTAAACTGCATACTCTGCTGTTATTGTACTACTACTACTTCCTTAAACTGCATACTCTGCTGTTATTGCCTACTATTTCCTTAAACTGCATACTACTTCCTTGAACTGCATACTCTGCTGTTATTGTAGTACTACTTCCTTAAACTGCATACTCTGCTGTTATTGTACTACTACTTCCTTAAACTGCATACTCCGCTGTTGTTGCCTACTTCTACTTCCTTAAACTGCATACTCTGCTGTTATTATACTACTACTACTTCCTTAAACTGCATACTCTGCTGCTGTAATTGCCTACTACTTCCTTAAACTGCATACTCTGCTGTTATTGCCTACTACTACTTCCATAAACTGCATACTCTGCTGTTTTTGCCTACTACTACTACTTCCTTAAACTGCATTGCTATATTGTACTACTACTTCCTTAGCTGCATTTTCTGCTGTTATTGTACTACTGCTTCCTTAAACGGCATACTCTGCTGTTATTGGCTACTACTTCCTTAAACTGCATACTCTGCTGTTATTGTAGTACTACTTCCATGAAATGCATACTCTGCTGTTATTGTACTACTACTTCCTTAAACTGCATACTCTGCTGTTATTGCCTACTACTTCCTTAAACTGCATACTCTGCTGTTATTGCCTACCACTACTTCCTTAAACTGCATACTCTGCTGTTATTGCCTACTACTTCTTTAAACTGCATACTCTGCTGTTAATTCCAATACTTCCTTGAACTGCATACTCTGCTGTTATTGTAGTATTACTTCCATGAACTGCATACTCTGCTGTTATTGTACTACTACTTCCTTAAGTAGTAGTACTACTACTACTACTTCCTTAAACTGCATACTCTGCTGTTATTGTACTACTACTACTTCCTTAAACTGCATACTCTGCTGTTATTGCCTACTACTCCCTTAAACTGCATACTCTGCTGTTATTGCACTACTACTTCCTTAAACTGCATACTCTGCTGTTATTGTACTACTACTACTTCCTTAAACTGCATACTCTGCTGTTATTGCCTACTACTTCCTTAAACTGCATTCTCTGCTGTTGTTGCCTACTACTACTTCCTTAAACTGCATACTCTGCTGTTATTATACTACTACTACTTCCTTAAACTGCATACTCTGCTGCTGTAATTGCCTACTACTTCCTTAAACTGCATACTCTGCTGTTATTGCCTACTACTACTTCCATAAACTGCATACTCTACTGTTTTTGCCTACTACTACTACTTCCTTAAACTGCATTGCTATATTTTACTACTATTTCCTTAAACTGCATACTCTGCTGTTATTGTACTACTACTTCCTTAAACTGCATACTCTGCTGTTATTGCCTACTACTTCCTTAAACTGCATACTCTGATGTTATTGCCTACTACTTCCATAAACTGCATACTCTGCTGTTATTGCCTACTACTACTTCCTTAACTGCATACTCTGCTGTTATTGGCTACTACTACTTCCTTAACTGCATACTCTTCAGTTATTCTACTACTACTTACTGAAACGGCATACTCTGCTATTATTGTACTACTACTTCCTTAAACTGCATACTCTGCTGTTATTGTACTACTACTACTTCCTTAAACTGCATACTCTGCTGTTATTGCCTACTATTTCCTTAAACTGCATACTACTTCCTTGAACTGCATACTCTGCTGTTATTGTAGTACTACTTCCTTAAACTGCATACTCTGCTGTTATTGTACTACTACTTCCTTAAACTGCATACTCCGCTGTTGTTGCCTACTTCTACTTCCTTAAACTGCATACTCTGCTGTTATTATACTACTACTACTTCCTTAAACTGCATACTCTGCTGCTGTAATTGCCTACTACTTCCTTAAACTGCATACTCTGCTGTTATTGCCTACTACTACTTCCATAAACTGCATACTCTGCTGTTTTTGCCTACTACTACTACTTCCTTAAACTGCATTGCTATATTGTACTACTACTTCCTTAGCTGCATTTTCTGCTGTTATTGTACTACTGCTTCCTTAAACGGCATACTCTGCTGTTATTGGCTACTACTTCCTTAAACTGCATACTCTGCTGTTATTGTAGTACTACTTCCATGAAATGCATACTCTGCTGTTATTGTACTACTACTTCCTTAAACTGCATACTCTGCTGTTATTGCCTACTACTTCATTAAACTGCATACTCTGCTGTTATTGCCTACTACTACTTCCTTAAACTGCATACTCTGCTGTTATTGCCTACTACTTCTTTAAACTGCATACTCTGCTGTTAATTCCAATACTTCCTTGAACTGCATACTCTGCTGTTATTGTAGTATTACTTCCATGAACTGCATACTCTGCTGTTATTGTACTACTACTTCCTTAAGTAGTAGTACTACTACTACTACTTCCTTAAACTGCATACTCTGCTGTTATTGTACTACTACTACTTCCTTAAACTGCATACTCTGCTGTTATTGCCTACTACTCCCTTAAACTGCATACTCTGCTGTTATTGCCTACTATTTCCTTAAACTGCATACTACTTCCTTGAACTGCATACTCTGCTGTTATTGTAGTACTACTTCCTTAAACTGCATACTCTGCTGTTATTTTACTACTACTTCCTTAAACTGCAGAGCCAGGTGAGAGAGGTGTGGAAGGGTATGAGAAATATCACTGGCTTCAAAAAGTCAAACAGTGGGCAGACGGAGGGGACCCAGGACAGAGCCAATGAGCTGAACCAATTTTTTAACAGGTTCGATACTGGCCCTGTCCACCTCCCCTCCAGCTCCCCAGACCACACACCCTCACGGCTATCCCACCCCCACTTTGCTCACAGCACCTCTGCTGAGACAATCAGTGACCCCACCTCTGCCCCTGCCCCCCCTGGACTGATCCTCAACACCCCCCTTCCCCCCACCTCCCCACCTGGGCTGGCTTTCACCACCAACCAAGTGAAGAGAGAGCTGGAGAGACTACACCAGTGGAAAGCGGCGGGCCCTGATGGCATCAGCCCAAGGGTGCTGAGGGTCTGTGCTGACCAACTGTGTGGAATACTCCAGCGTCTTTTCAACCTTAGCCTGAGCCTAGAAAGGGTCCCTGTGCTGTGGAAAACATCCTGCCTCGTCCCAGTGCCCAAGAAGGCACACCCCACTGTCCTGAATGACTTCAGACCTGTAGCGCTAACATCCCACATCATGAAGACCCTGGAAAGGTTAGTCCTCGCTCACCTCAGACCCCTGGTGTGTTCATCAATGGACCCCCTGCAGTTTGCATACCAGCGCAAAATCGGGGTGGATGATGCAATCATCTACCTTCTGCAGAGGGCCTACTCTCACCTGGACAACGCAGGTTGCACTGTGAGGGTCATGTTTTTTGACTTCTCCAGTGCCTTCAATACCATTCAGCCCCTGCTACTGGGTGAGAAGATGAGGAGGATGGAAGTGGAAGCACCCTTAGTCTCCTGGGTCACGGACTACCTGACCGGTAGGCCACAATTTGTGCGACTACAGAGCTGTGTGTCAGAACTGGCTGTTAGCAACACAGGGGCCCCCCAGGGTACGGTCCTGTCCCCCTTCCTGTTCACCCTCTACACCTCAGACTTCAGATATAACTCTGAGACATGCCACCTACAGAAGTTCTCGGATGACTCTGCTATTGTAGGGTGCATCAGGGGTGGGCAGGAGGAGGAGTACAGGAGCACAATCAGTGACTTTGTGTTGTGGTGTGAGCAGAACCGCCTTCAGCTCAACATCAGCAAAACTAAGGAGATGGTGGTGGACTTCAGGAGAACCAAGGCACAACTGACTGCAGTCCCTATAAAGGGGACGGATGTGGAAATGGTTGAGTCATACAAGTTCCTGGGTGTCCATATGGACAACAGACTGGAATGGGCTGGTAACACCGGGGCCCTGTACAAAAAGGGCCAGAGCCGACTCTACTTTCTGAGGAGGCTCAGGTCCTTTAACGTGTGCAGTAAACTACTGCATACCTTCTACCAGTCTGTGGTGGCCAGTGCCATCTTTTTTGCAGTGGTGTGCTGGGGAGCAAACATCAAAGCCGGTGATGCTTCTCGGGTAAATAAGCTGATCAGGAAGGCTAGCTCTGTCCTGGGGATGAGCCTTGACACTCTAGAGGAGGTGGCGGAGAGACGGATCCTGGCCAAACTGCTGGCCATCATGGACAACGTCACCCACCCTCTGCACACTATGGTTATGACGCAGAAGAGCACTTTCAGTCACAGACTGATCCCACCACGGTGTGCCAGAGAGCGCTACAGGAGGTCCTTCCTGCCGGCGGCTATGAGACTATATAATGCCTCACCGGGGTGCCGTGCCGTCGGCAACATAGATCTGGAACTGTTGGGGTGCTAGGACCTAGTTTAACAATTATGCATCCATCCGTGAGTAACTCTGGTCCGTCAGCACTCATCCACTCAGGACCTATTTATTCATACAGGTCTGTATATACATACTCATGTACAGTTGTTATATTATATCACATGCAATATTGTAAGTAATTATTGGACGTAGGCATTCACTCAGGAATGCATATTAGTATCCTGTCAGTTGCACCTTTTCTCATTGCTTTTAGTATATCGAATGTGCAATAAGTGCAGTTGTCTGTAATTAAACCCTGCGCATTAAGGACTGCATTTTAAGGGAATTACTATTATTACCCCAAATGATATCATACACACATTTAGCTATTAAGTATCTCTTCCTGTCATTTACCTGTACAGTTTGTGTAAACATGCAAGTATTCACTTATCTGTAAATATAACTGTATACCTAACTGTACAGCTAATTTAACTAATTTAACCATGCAAAATTTTCACTTACCTGTTAATTTACCCAGTCTGTCTATTAAGTAAACTATTATTACCCTCGCTCATATCATACGAATTTTTACCTACTGAAGTATTCCTCTGCCATCGACCTGTATAGTATAGTTAACCATCCAACATCCACCAATGTATAGTGTACATATTCAGCCAACCACTCATACTATGCAATGTCCTTTTATAGCTTTTTTTTTTTTTTCTTTTTTTTTCTTTTTTTTTTTGCACTCCAGATATCTTGTATTTCTATACTTTTTCATACTGCCGCTCTATGTATCATGTACCGTGTATCTGTCTTTTGTGTACTTTTCGTTGTGGCGTTTTGCACCTGCCCTGTGTTTTGTTGTAGCTGCTTGACAATGAAATTTCCCCTCCGGGGGAGCAATAAAGTACCTATCTATCTATCTATCTATCTCTGCTGTTGTTGCCTACTACTACTTCCTTAAACTGCATACTCTGCTGTTATTGCCTACTACTACTTCCTTAAACTGCATACTCTGCTGCTGTAATTGCCTACTACTTCCTTAAACTGCATACTCTGCTGTTATTGCCTACTACTACTTCCTTAAACTGCATACTCTGCTGCTGTAATTGCCTACTACTTCCTTAAACTGCATACTCTGCTGTTATTGCCTACTACTACTTCCATAAACTGCATACTCTGCTGTTTTTGCCTACTACTACTACTTCCTTAAACTGCATTGCTATATTTTACTACTATTTCCTTAAACTGCATACTCTGCTGTTATTGTACTACTACTTCCTTAAACTGCATACTCTGATGTTATTGCCTACTACTTCCATAAACTGCATACTCTGATGTTATTGCCTACTACTACTTCCTTAACTGCATACTCTGCTGTTATTGGATACTACTACTTCCTTAACTGCATACTCTTCAGTTATTCTACTACTACTTCCTGAAACTGCATACTCTGCTGTTATTGTACTACTACTTCCTTAAACTGCATACTCTGCTGTTATTGCCTACTACTTCCTTAAACTGCATACTCTGCTGTTATTTCCTACTACCTTCTTAAACCACGTACTCTGCTGTTATTGTACTACTAATTCCTTAAACTGCATACTCTGCTGTTATTGCCTAATACTACTTCCTTAAACTGCATACTCTGCTGTTATTGCCCACTACTTCCTTAAACTGCATACTCTGCTGTTATTTCCTACTACTTCCTTGAACTGCATCCTCTGCTGTTATTGCCTACTACTTCCATAAACTGCATACTCTGCTGTTATTGCATACTACTATTTCCTTAAACTGCATACTCTGCTGTTATTGTAGTACAACTTCCTTAAACTGCATAGTCTGCTGTTATTGTACTACTACTTCCTTAAACTGCATACTCTGCTGTTATTGCCTACTACTACTTCCTTAAACTGCATACTCTGCTGTTATTGTACTACTACTACTTCCTTAAACTGCATACTCAGCTATATTGTACTACTACTTCCTTAGCTGCATACTCTGCTGTTATTGCCTACTACTTCCTTGAACTGCATACTCTGCTGTTATTGTAGTACTACTTCCATGAACTGCATACTCTGCTGTTATTGTACTA
This sequence comes from Thymallus thymallus, assembly GCA_023634145.1. Lineage (NCBI taxonomy): Eukaryota > Metazoa > Chordata > Actinopteri > Salmoniformes > Salmonidae > Thymallus > Thymallus thymallus. The sequence continues at coordinate 33,371,308 of CM042405.1, forward strand.
CTACTTCCTTAAACTGCATACTCTGTTGTTAAGGCCTACTACTAGTTCCTTAAACTGCATACTATGCTGTTATTGTAATACTACTACTTCCTTAAACTGCATACTCTGATATATTGTACTACTACTTCCTTAGCTGCATTTTCTGCTGTTATTGTACTACTGCTTCCTTAAACGGCATACTCTGCTGTTATTGGCTACTACTTCCTTAAACTGCATTCTCTGCTGTTATTGTAGTACTACTTCCATGAACTGCATACTTTGCTGTTATTGCCTACTACTTCCTTAAACTGCATACTCTGAGGTTATTGCCTACTACTACTTCCTTAAACTGCATACGCTGCTGTTATTGCCTACTACTTCCTTAAACTGCATACTCTGCTGTTAATTCCAATACTTCCTTGAACTGCATTGCTATATTTTACTACTATTTCCTTAAACTGCATACTCTGCTGTTATTGTACTACTACTTCCTTAAACTGCATACTCTGATGTTATTGCCTACTACTTCCATAAACTGCATACTCTGATGTTATTGCCTACTACTACTTCCTTAACTGCATACTCTGCTGTTATTGGATACTACTACTTCCTTAACTGCATACTCTTCAGTTATTCTACTACTACTTCCTGAAACTGCATACTCTGCTGTTATTGTACTACTACTTCCTTAAACTGCATACTCTGCTGTTATTGCCTACTACTTCCTTAAACTGCATACTCTGCTGTTATTTCCTACTACCTTCTTAAACCACGTACTCTGCTGTTATTGTACTACTAATTCCTTAAACTGCATACTCTGCTGTTATTGCCTAATACTACTTCCTTAAACTGCATACTCTGCTGTTATTGCCCACTACTTCCTTAAACTGCATACTCTGCTGTTATTTCCTACTACTTCCTTGAACTGCATCCTCTGCTGTTATTGCCTACTACTTCCATAAACTGCATACTCTGCTGTTATTGCATACTACTATTTCCTTAAACTGCATACTCTGCTGTTATTGTAGTACAACTTCCTTAAACTGCATAGTCTGCTGTTATTGTACTACTACTTCCTTAAACTGCATACTCTGCTGTTATTGCCTACTACTACTTCCTTAAACTGCATACTCTGCTGTTATTGTACTACTACTACTTCCTTAAACTGCATACTCAGCTATATTGTACTACTACTTCCTTAGCTGCATACTCTGCTGTTATTGCCTACTACTTCCTTGAACTGCATACTCTGCTGTTATTGTAGTACTACTTCCATGAACTGCATACTCTGCTGTTATTGTACTACTACTTCCTTAAACTGCATACTCTGTTGTTAAGGCCTACTACTAGTTCCTTAAACTGCATACTATGCTGTTATTGTAATACTACTACTTCCTTAAACTGCATACTCTGATATATTGTACTACTACTTCCTTAGCTGCATTTTCTGCTGTTATTGTACTACTGCTTCCTTAAACGGCATACTCTGCTGTTATTGGCTACTACTTCCTTAAACTGCATTCTCTGCTGTTATTGTAGTACTACTTCCATGAACTGCATACTTTGCTGTTATTGCCTACTACTTCCTTAAACTGCATACTCTGAGGTTATTGCCTACTACTACTTCCTTAAACTGCATACGCTGCTGTTATTGCCTACTACTTCCTTAAACTGCATACTCTGCTGTTAATTCCAATACTTCCTTGAACTGCATACTCTGCTGTTATTGTAGTATTACTTCCATGAACTGCATACTCTGCTGTTATTGTACTACTATTTCCTTAAACTGCATACTCTGCTGTTATTGTCCTACTACTACTTCCTTAAACTGCATACTCTGCTGTTATTGCCTACTACTTATTACACTGCATACTCTGCTGTTATTGCCTACTACTACTTCCTTAAATTGCATACTCTTCAGTTATTCTACTACTACTTCCTTAAACTGCATACTCTGCTGTTATTGCCTACTCCTTTCTTAAACTGAATACTCTGCTGTTATGTAGTACTACTTCCATGAACTGCATACTCTGCTGTTATTGTACTACTACTTCCTTAAACTGCATACTCTGCTGTTAATGTACTACTACTACTTCCTTAAACTGCATACTCTGCTGTTATTGCCTACTATTTCCTTAAACTGCATACTACTTCCTTGAACTGCATACTCTGCTGTTATTGTAGTACTACTTCCTTAAACTGCATACTCTGCTGTTATTGTACTACTACTTCCTTAAACTGCATTCTCTGCTGTTGTTGCCTACTACTACTTCCTTAAACTGCATACTCTGCTGTTATTATACTACTACTACTTCCTTAAACTGCATACTCTGCTGCTGTAATTGCCTACTACTTCCTTAAACTGCATACTCTGCTGTTATTGCCTAATACTACTTCCTTAAACTGCATACTCTGCTGTTATTGCCCACTACTTCCTTAAACTGCATACTCTGCTGTTATTTCCTACTACTTCCTTGAACTGCATCCTCTGCTGTTATTGCCTACTACTTCCATAAACTGCATACTCTGCTGTTATTGCATACTACTATTTCCTTAAACTGCATACTCTGCTGTTATTGTAGTACAACTTCCTTAAACTGCATAGTCTGCTGTTATTGTACTACTACTTCCTTAAACTGCATACTCTGCTGTTATTGCCTACTACTACTTCCTTAAACTGCATACTCTGCTGTTATTGTACTACTACTACTTCCTTAAACTGCATACTCAGCTATATTGTACTACTACTTCCTTAGCTGCATACTCTGCTGTTATTGCCTACTACTTCCTTGAACTGCATACTCTGCTGTTATTGTAGTACTACTTCCATGAACTGCATACTCTGCTGTTATTGTACTACTACTTCCTTAAACTGCATACTCTGTTGTTAAGGCCTACTACTAGTTCCTTAAACTGCATACTATGCTGTTATTGTAATACTACTACTTCCTTAAACTGCATACTCTGATATATTGTACTACTACTTCCTTAGCTGCATTTTCTGCTGTTATTGTACTACTGCTTCCTTAAACGGCATACTCTGCTGTTATTGGCTACTACTTCCTTAAACTGCATTCTCTGCTGTTATTGTAGTACTACTTCCATGAACTGCATACTTTGCTGTTATTGCCTACTACTTCCTTAAACTGCATACTCTGAGGTTATTGCCTACTACTACTTCCTTAAACTGCATACGCTGCTGTTATTGCCTACTACTTCCTTAAACTGCATACTCTGCTGTTAATTCCAATACTTCCTTGAACTGCATTGCTATATTTTACTACTATTTCCTTAAACTGCATACTCTGCTGTTATTGTACTACTACTTCCTTAAACTGCATACTCTGATGTTATTGCCTACTACTTCCATAAACTGCATACTCTGATGTTATTGCCTACTACTACTTCCTTAACTGCATACTCTGCTGTTATTGGATACTACTACTTCCTTAACTGCATACTCTTCAGTTATTCTACTACTACTTCCTGAAACTGCATACTCTGCTGTTATTGTACTACTACTTCCTTAAACTGCATACTCTGCTGTTATTGCCTACTACTTCCTTAAACTGCATACTCTGCTGTTATTTCCTACTACCTTCTTAAACCACGTACTCTGCTGTTATTGTACTACTAATTCCTTAAACTGCATACTCTGCTGTTATTGCCTAATACTACTTCCTTAAACTGCATACTCTGCTGTTATTGCCCACTACTTCCTTAAACTGCATACTCTGCTGTTATTTCCTACTACTTCCTTGAACTGCATCCTCTGCTGTTATTGCCTACTACTTCCATAAACTGCATACTCTGCTGTTATTGCATACTACTATTTCCTTAAACTGCATACTCTGCTGTTATTGTAGTACAACTTCCTTAAACTGCATAGTCTGCTGTTATTGTACTACTACTTCCTTAAACTGCATACTCTGCTGTTATTGCCTACTACTACTTCCTTAAACTGCATACTCTGCTGTTATTGTACTACTACTACTTCCTTAAACTGCATACTCAGCTATATTGTACTACTACTTCCTTAGCTGCATACTCTGCTGTTATTGCCTACTACTTCCTTGAACTGCATACTCTGCTGTTATTGTAGTACTACTTCCATGAACTGCATACTCTGCTGTTATTGTACTACTACTTCCTTAAACTGCATACTCTGTTGTTAAGGCCTACTACTAGTTCCTTAAACTGCATACTATGCTGTTATTGTAATACTACTACTTCCTTAAACTGCATACTCTGATATATTGTACTACTACTTCCTTAGCTGCATTTTCTGCTGTTATTGTACTACTGCTTCCTTAAACGGCATACTCTGCTGTTATTGGCTACTACTTCCTTAAACTGCATTCTCTGCTGTTATTGTAGTACTACTTCCATGAACTGCATACTTTGCTGTTATTGCCTACTACTTCCTTAAACTGCATACTCTGAGGTTATTGCCTACTACTACTTCCTTAAACTGCATACGCTGCTGTTATTGCCTACTACTTCCTTAAACTGCATACTCTGCTGTTAATTCCAATACTTCCTTGAACTGCATACTCTGCTGTTATTGTAGTATTACTTCCATGAACTGCATACTCTGCTGTTATTGTACTACTATTTCCTTAAACTGCATACTCTGCTGTTATTGTCCTACTACTACTTCCTTAAACTGCATACTCTGCTGTTATTGCCTACTACTTATTACACTGCATACTCTGCTGTTATTGCCTACTACTACTTCCTTAAATTGCATACTCTTCAGTTATTCTACTACTACTTCCTTAAACTGCATACTCTGCTGTTATTGCCTACTCCTTTCTTAAACTGAATACTCTGCTGTTATGTAGTACTACTTCCATGAACTGCATACTCTGCTGTTATTGTACTACTACTTCCTTAAACTGCATACTCTGCTGTTAATGTACTACTACTACTTCCTTAAACTGCATACTCTGCTGTTATTGCCTACTATTTCCTTAAACTGCATACTACTTCCTTGAACTGCATACTCTGCTGTTATTGTAGTACTACTTCCTTAAACTGCATACTCTGCTGTTATTGTACTACTACTTCCTTAAACTGCATTCTCTGCTGTTGTTGCCTACTACTACTTCCTTAAACTGCATACTCTGCTGTTATTATACTACTACTACTTCCTTAAACTGCATACTCTGCTGCTGTAATTGCCTACTACTTCCTTAAACTGCATACTCTGCTGTTATTGCCTACTACTACTTCCATAAACTGCATACTCTACTGTTTTTGCCTACTACTACTACTTCCTTAAACTGCATTGCTATATTTTACTACTATTTCCTTAAACTGCATACTCTGCTGTTATTGTACTACTACTTCCTTAAACTGCATACTCTACTGTTATTGCCTACTACTTCCTTAAACTGCATACTCTGATGTTATTGCCTACTACTTCCATAAACTGCATACTCTGCTGTTATTGCCTACTACTACTTCCTTAACTGCATACTCTGCTGTTATTGGCTACTACTACTTCCTTAACTGCATACTCTTCAGTTATTCTACTACTACTTCCTGAAACGGCATACTCTGCTGTTATTGTACTACTACTTCCTTAAACTGCATACTCTGCTGTTATTGTACTACTACTACTTCCTTAAACTGCATACTCTGCTGTTATTGCCTACTACTCCCTTAAACTGCATACTCTGCTGTTATTGCCTACTATTTCCTTAAACTGCATACTACTTCCTTGAACTGCATACTCTGCTGTTATTGTAGTACTACTTCCTTAAACTGCATACTCTGCTGTTATTGTACTACTACTTCCTTAAACTGCATACTCCGCTGTTGTTGCCTACTTCTACTTCCTTAAACTGCATACTCTGCTGTTATTATACTACTACTACTTCCTTAAACTGCATACTCTGCTGCTGTAATTGCCTACTACTTCCTTAAACTGCATACTCTGCTGTTATTGCCTACTACTACTTCCATAAACTGCATACTCTGCTGTTTTTGCCTACTACTACTACTTCCTTAAACTGCATTGCTATATTGTACTACTACTTCCTTAGCTGCATTTTCTGCTGTTATTGTACTACTGCTTCCTTAAACGGCATACTCTGCTGTTATTGGCTACTACTTCCTTAAACTGCATACTCTGCTGTTATTGTAGTACTACTTCCTTAAACTGCATACTCTGCTGTTATTGCCTAATACTACTTCCTTAAACTGCATACTCTGCTGTTATTGCCCACTACTTCCTTAAACTGCATACTCTGCTGTTATTTCCTACTACTTCCTTGAACTGCATCCTCTGCTGTTATTGCCTACTACTTCCATAAACTGCATACTCTGCTGTTATTGCATACTACTATTTCCTTAAACTGCATACTCTGCTGTTATTGTAGTACAACTTCCTTAAACTGCATAGTCTGCTGTTATTGTACTACTACTTCCTTAAACTGCATACTCTGCTGTTATTGCCTACTACTACTTCCTTAAACTGCATACTCTGCTGTTATTGTACTACTACTACTTCCTTAAACTGCATACTCAGCTATATTGTACTACTACTTCCTTAGCTGCATACTCTGCTGTTATTGCCTACTACTTCCTTGAACTGCATACTCTGCTGTTATTGTAGTACTACTTCCATGAACTGCATACTCTGCTGTTATTGTACTACTACTTCCTTAAACTGCATACTCTGTTGTTAAGGCCTACTACTAGTTCCTTAAACTGCATACTATGCTGTTATTGTAATACTACTACTTCCTTAAACTGCATACTCTGATATATTGTACTACTACTTCCTTAGCTGCATTTTCTGCTGTTATTGTACTACTGCTTCCTTAAACGGCATACTCTGCTGTTATTGGCTACTACTTCCTTAAACTGCATTCTCTGCTGTTATTGTAGTACTACTTCCATGAACTGCATACTTTGCTGTTATTGCCTACTACTTCCTTAAACTGCATACTCTGAGGTTATTGCCTACTACTACTTCCTTAAACTGCATACGCTGCTGTTATTGCCTACTACTTCCTTAAACTGCATACTCTGCTGTTAATTCCAATACTTCCTTGAACTGCATTGCTATATTTTACTACTATTTCCTTAAACTGCATACTCTGCTGTTATTGTACTACTACTTCCTTAAACTGCATACTCTGATGTTATTGCCTACTACTTCCATAAACTGCATACTCTGATGTTATTGCCTACTACTACTTCCTTAACTGCATACTCTGCTGTTATTGGATACTACTACTTCCTTAACTGCATACTCTTCAGTTATTCTACTACTACTTCCTGAAACTGCATACTCTGCTGTTATTGTACTACTACTTCCTTAAACTGCATACTCTGCTGTTATTGCCTACTACTTCCTTAAACTGCATACTCTGCTGTTATTTCCTACTACCTTCTTAAACCACGTACTCTGCTGTTATTGTACTACTAATTCCTTAAACTGCATACTCTGCTGTTATTGCCTAATACTACTTCCTTAAACTGCATACTCTGCTGTTATTGCCCACTACTTCCTTAAACTGCATACTCTGCTGTTATTTCCTACTACTTCCTTGAACTGCATCCTCTGCTGTTATTGCCTACTACTTCCATAAACTGCATACTCTGCTGTTATTGCATACTACTATTTCCTTAAACTGCATACTCTGCTGTTATTGTAGTACAACTTCCTTAAACTGCATAGTCTGCTGTTATTGTACTACTACTTCCTTAAACTGCATACTCTGCTGTTATTGCCTACTACTACTTCCTTAAACTGCATACTCTGCTGTTATTGTACTACTACTACTTCCTTAAACTGCATACTCAGCTATATTGTACTACTACTTCCTTAGCTGCATACTCTGCTGTTATTGCCTACTACTTCCTTGAACTGCATACTCTGCTGTTATTGTAGTACTACTTCCATGAACTGCATACTCTGCTGTTATTGTACTACTACTTCCTTAAACTGCATACTCTGTTGTTAAGGCCTACTACTAGTTCCTTAAACTGCATACTATGCTGTTATTGTAATACTACTACTTCCTTAAACTGCATACTCTGATATATTGTACTACTACTTCCTTAGCTGCATTTTCTGCTGTTATTGTACTACTGCTTCCTTAAACGGCATACTCTGCTGTTATTGGCTACTACTTCCTTAAACTGCATTCTCTGCTGTTATTGTAGTACTACTTCCATGAACTGCATACTTTGCTGTTATTGCCTACTACTTCCTTAAACTGCATACTCTGAGGTTATTGCCTACTACTACTTCCTTAAACTGCATACGCTGCTGTTATTGCCTACTACTTCCTTAAACTGCATACTCTGCTGTTAATTCCAATACTTCCTTGAACTGCATACTCTGCTGTTATTGTAGTATTACTTCCATGAACTGCATACTCTGCTGTTATTGTACTACTATTTCCTTAAACTGCATACTCTGCTGTTATTGTCCTACTACTACTTCCTTAAACTGCATACTCTGCTGTTATTGCCTACTACTTATTACACTGCATACTCTGCTGTTATTGCCTACTACTACTTCCTTAAATTGCATACTCTTCAGTTATTCTACTACTACTTCCTTAAACTGCATACTCTGCTGTTATTGCCTACTCCTTTCTTAAACTGAATACTCTGCTGTTATGTAGTACTACTTCCATGAACTGCATACTCTGCTGTTATTGTACTACTACTTCCTTAAACTGCATACTCTGCTGTTAATGTACTACTACTACTTCCTTAAACTGCATACTCTGCTGTTATTGCCTACTATTTCCTTAAACTGCATACTACTTCCTTGAACTGCATACTCTGCTGTTATTGTAGTACTACTTCCTTAAACTGCATACTCTGCTGTTATTGTACTACTACTTCCTTAAACTGCATTCTCTGCTGTTGTTGCCTACTACTACTTCCTTAAACTGCATACTCTGCTGTTATTATACTACTACTACTTCCTTAAACTGCATACTCTGCTGCTGTAATTGCCTACTACTTCCTTAAACTGCATACTCTGCTGTTATTGCCTACTACTACTTCCATAAACTGCATACTCTACTGTTTTTGCCTACTACTACTACTTCCTTAAACTGCATTGCTATATTTTACTACTATTTCCTTAAACTGCATACTCTGCTGTTATTGTACTACTACTTCCTTAAACTGCATACTCTACTGTTATTGCCTACTACTTCCTTAAACTGCATACTCTGATGTTATTGCCTACTACTTCCATAAACTGCATACTCTGCTGTTATTGCCTACTACTACTTCCTTAACTGCATACTCTGCTGTTATTGGCTACTACTACTTCCTTAACTGCATACTCTTCAGTTATTCTACTACTACTTCCTGAAACGGCATACTCTGCTGTTATTGTACTACTACTTCCTTAAACTGCATACTCTGCTGTTATTGTACTACTACTACTTCCTTAAACTGCATACTCTGCTGTTATTGCCTACTACTCCCTTAAACTGCATACTCTGCTGTTATTGCCTACTATTTCCTTAAACTGCATACTACTTCCTTGAACTGCATACTCTGCTGTTATTGTAGTACTACTTCCTTAAACTGCATACTCTGCTGTTATTGTACTACTACTTCCTTAAACTGCATACTCCGCTGTTGTTGCCTACTTCTACTTCCTTAAACTGCATACTCTGCTGTTATTATACTACTACTACTTCCTTAAACTGCATACTCTGCTGCTGTAATTGCCTACTACTTCCTTAAACTGCATACTCTGCTGTTATTGCCTACTACTACTTCCATAAACTGCATACTCTGCTGTTTTTGCCTACTACTACTACTTCCTTAAACTGCATTGCTATATTGTACTACTACTTCCTTAGCTGCATTTTCTGCTGTTATTGTACTACTGCTTCCTTAAACGGCATACTCTGCTGTTATTGGCTACTACTTCCTTAAACTGCATACTCTGCTGTTATTGTAGTACTACTTCCATGAAATGCATACTCTGCTGTTATTGTACTACTACTTCCTTAAACTGCATACTCTGCTGTTATTGCCTACTACTTCCTTAAACTGCATACTCTGCTGTTATTGCCTACCACTACTTCCTTAAACTGCATACTCTGCTGTTATTGCCTACTACTTCTTTAAACTGCATACTCTGCTGTTAATTCCAATACTTCCTTGAACTGCATACTCTGCTGTTATTGTAGTATTACTTCCATGAACTGCATACTCTGCTGTTATTGTACTACTACTTCCTTAAGTAGTAGTACTACTACTACTACTTCCTTAAACTGCATACTCTGCTGTTATTGTACTACTACTACTTCCTTAAACTGCATACTCTGCTGTTATTGCCTACTACTCCCTTAAACTGCATACTCTGCTGTTATTGCCTACTATTTCCTTAAACTGCATACTACTTCCTTGAACTGCATACTCTGCTGTTATTGTAGTACTACTTCCTTAAACTGCATACTCTGCTGTTATTTTACTACTACTTCCTTAAACTGCAGAGCCAGGTGAGAGAGGTGTGGAAGGGTATGAGAAATATCACTGGCTTCAAAAAGTCAAACAGTGGGCAGACGGAGGGGACCCAGGACAGAGCCAATGAGCTGAACCAATTTTTTAACAGGTTCGATACTGGCCCTGTCCACCTCCCCTCCAGCTCCCCAGACCACACACCCTCACGGCTATCCCACCCCCACTTTGCTCACAGCACCTCTGCTGAGACAATCAGTGACCCCACCTCTGCCCCTGCCCCCCCTGGACTGATCCTCAACACCCCCCTTCCCCCCACCTCCCCACCTGGGCTGGCTTTCACCACCAACCAAGTGAAGAGAGAGCTGGAGAGACTACACCAGTGGAAAGCGGCGGGCCCTGATGGCATCAGCCCAAGGGTGCTGAGGGTCTGTGCTGACCAACTGTGTGGAATACTCCAGCGTCTTTTCAACCTTAGCCTGAGCCTAGAAAGGGTCCCTGTGCTGTGGAAAACATCCTGCCTCGTCCCAGTGCCCAAGAAGGCACACCCCACTGTCCTGAATGACTTCAGACCTGTAGCGCTAACATCCCACATCATGAAGACCCTGGAAAGGTTAGTCCTCGCTCACCTCAGACCCCTGGTGTGTTCATCAATGGACCCCCTGCAGTTTGCATACCAGCGCAAAATCGGGGTGGATGATGCAATCATCTACCTTCTGCAGAGGGCCTACTCTCACCTGGACAACGCAGGTTGCACTGTGAGGGTCATGTTTTTTGACTTCTCCAGTGCCTTCAATACCATTCAGCCCCTGCTACTGGGTGAGAAGATGAGGAGGATGGAAGTGGAAGCACCCTTAGTCTCCTGGGTCACGGACTACCTGACCGGTAGGCCACAATTTGTGCGACTACAGAGCTGTGTGTCAGAACTGGCTGTTAGCAACACAGGGGCCCCCCAGGGTACGGTCCTGTCCCCCTTCCTGTTCACCCTCTACACCTCAGACTTCAGATATAACTCTGAGACATGCCACCTACAGAAGTTCTCGGATGACTCTGCTATTGTAGGGTGCATCAGGGGTGGGCAGGAGGAGGAGTACAGGAGCACAATCAGTGACTTTGTGTTGTGGTGTGAGCAGAACCGCCTTCAGCTCAACATCAGCAAAACTAAGGAGATGGTGGTGGACTTCAGGAGAACCAAGGCACAACTGACTGCAGTCCCTATAAAGGGGACGGATGTGGAAATGGTTGAGTCATACAAGTTCCTGGGTGTCCATATGGACAACAGACTGGAATGGGCTGGTAACACCGGGGCCCTGTACAAAAAGGGCCAGAGCCGACTCTACTTTCTGAGGAGGCTCAGGTCCTTTAACGTGTGCAGTAAACTACTGCATACCTTCTACCAGTCTGTGGTGGCCAGTGCCATCTTTTTTGCAGTGGTGTGCTGGGGAGCAAACATCAAAGCCGGTGATGCTTCTCGGGTAAATAAGCTGATCAGGAAGGCTAGCTCTGTCCTGGGGATGAGCCTTGACACTCTAGAGGAGGTGGCGGAGATACGGATCCTGGCCAAACTGCTGGCCATCATGGACAACGTCACCCACCCTCTGCACACTATGGTTATGACGCAGAGGAGCACTTTCAGTCACAGACTGATCCCACCACGGTGTGCCAGAGAGCGCTACAGGAGGTCCTTCCTGCCGGCGGCTATGAGACTATATAATGCCTCACCGGGGTGCCGTGCCGACGGCAACATAGATCTGGAACTGTTGGGGTTCTAGGACCTAGTTTAACAATTATGCATCCATCCGTGAGTAACTCTGGTCCGTCAGCACTCATCCACTCAGGACCTATTTATTCATACAGGTCTGTAAATACATACTCATGTACAGTTGTTATATTATATCACATGCAATATTGTAAGTAATTATTGGACGTAGGCATTCACTCAGGAATGCATATTAGTATCCTGTCAGTTGCACCTTTTCTCATTGCTTTTAGTATATCGAATGTGCAATAAGTGCAGTTGTCTGTAATTAAACCCTGCGCACTAAGGACTGCATTTTAAGGGAATTACTATTATTACCCCAAATGATATCATACACACATTTAGCTATTAAGTATCTCTTCCTGTCATTTACCTGTACAGTTTGTGTAAACATGCAAGTATTCACTTATCTGTAAATATAACTGTATACCTAACTGTACAGCTAATTTAACTAATTTAACCATGCAAAATTTTCACTTACCTGTTAATTTACCCAGTCTGTCTATTAAGTAAACTATTATTACCCTCGCTCATATCATACGAATTTTTACCTACTGAAGTATTCCTCTGCCATCGACCTGTATAGTATAGTTAACCATCCAACATCCACCAATGTATAGTGTACATATTCAGCCAACCATTCATACTATGCAATGTCCTTTTATAGCTTTTTTTTTTTTTTCTTTTTTTTTTTGCACTCCAGATATCTTGTATTTCTATACTTTTTCATACTGCCGCTCTATGTATCATGTACCGTGTATCTGTCTTTTGTGTACTTTTCGTTGTGGCATTTTGCACCTGCCCTGTGTTTTGTTGTAGCTGCTTGACAATGAAATTTCCCCTCCGGGGGAGCAATAAAGTACCTATCTATCTATCTATCTATCTATCTATCTATCTATCTCTGCTGTTGTTGCCTACTACTACTTCCTTAAACTGCATACTCTGCTGTTATTGCCTACTACTACTTCCTTAAACTGCATACTCTGCTGCTGTAATTGCCTACTACTTCCTTAAACTGCATACTCTGCTGTTATTGCCTACTACTACTTCCTTAAACTGCATACTCTGCTGCTGTAATTGCCTACTACTTCCTTAAACTGCATACTCTGCTGTTATTGCCTACTACTACTTCCATAAACTGCATACTCTGCTGTTTTTGCCTACTACTACTTCCTTAAACTGCATTGCTATATTTTACTACTATTTCCTTAAACTGCATACTCTGCTGTTATTGTACTACTACTTCCTTAAACTGCATACTCTGCTGTTATTGCCTACTACTTCCTTAAACTGCATACTCTGATGTTATTGCCTACTACTTCCATAAACTGCATACTCTGCTGTTATTGCCTACTACTACTTCCTTAACTGCATACTCTGCTGTTATTGGCTACTACTACTTCCTTAACTGCATACTCTTCAGTTATTCTACTACTACTTCCTGAAACTGCATACTCTGCTGTTATTGTACTACTACTTCCTTAAACTGCATACTCTGCTGTTATTGCCTACTACTTCCTTAAACTGCATACTCTGCTGTTATTTCCTACTACCTTCTTAAACCACGTACTCTGCTGTTATTGTACTACTAATTCCTTAAACTGCATACTCTGCTGTTATTGCCTAATACTACTTCCTTAAACTGCATACTCTGCTGTTATTGCCCACTACTTCCTTAAACTGCATACTCTGCTGTTATTTCCTACTACTTCCTTGAACTGCATCCTCTGCTGTTATTGCCTACTACTTCCATAAACTGCATACTCTGCTGTTATTGCCTACTACTACTTCCTTAAACTGCATACTCTGCTGTTATTGCCTACTACTACTTCCTTAAACTGCATACTCTGCTGTTATTGTACTACTACTACTTCCTTAAACTGCATACTCATTTATATTGTACTACTACTTCCTTAGCTGCATACTCTGCTGTTATTGCCTACTACTTCCTTGAACTGCATACTCTGCTGTTATTGTAGTACTACTTCCATGAACTGCATACTCTGCTGTTATTGTACTACTACTTCCTTAAACTGCATACTCTGTTGTTAAGGCCTACTACTAGTTCCTTAAACTGCATACTATGCTGTTATTGTAATACTACTACTTCCTTAAATTGCATACTCTGATATATTGTACTACTACTTCCTTAGCTGCATTTTCTGCTGTTATTGTACTACTGCTTCCTTAAACGGCATACTCTGCTGTTATTGGCTACTACTTCCTTAAACTGCATTCTCTGCTGTTATTGTAGTACTACTTCCATGAACTGCATACTTTGCTGTTATTGCCTACTACTTCCTTAAACTGCATACTCTGCTGTTATTGCCTACTACTACTTCCTTAAACTGCATACGCTGCTGTTATTGCCTACTACTTATTACACTGCATACTCTGCTGTTATTGCCTACTACTACTTCCTTAAATTGCTTACTCTTCAGTTATTCTACTACTACTTCCTTAAACTGCATACTCTGCTGTTATTGCCTACTCCTTTCTTAAACTGAATACTCTGCTGTTATGTAGTACTACTTCCATGAACTGCATACTCTGCTGTTATTGTACTACTACTTCCTTAAACTGCATACTCTGCTGTTAATGTACTACTACTACTTCCTTAAACTGCATACTCTGCTGTTATTGCCTACTATTTCCTTAAACTGCTTACTACTTCCTTGAACTGCATACTCTGCCGTTATTGTAGTACTACTTCCTTAAACTGCATACTCTGCTGTTATTGTACTACTACTTCCTTAAACTGCATTCTCTGCTGTTGTTGCCTACTACTACTTCCTTAAACTGCATACTCTGCTGTTATTATACTACTACTACTTCCTTAAACTGCATACTCTGCTGCTGTAATTGCCTACTACTTCCTTAAACTGCATACTCTGCTGTTATTGCCTACTACTACTTCCATAAACTGCATACTCTACTGTTTTTGCCTACTACTACTACTTCCTTAAACTGCATTGCTATATTTTACTACTATTTCCTTAAACTGCATACTCTGCTGTTATTGTACTACTACTTCCTTAAACTGCATACTCTGCTGTTATTGCCTACTACTTCCTTAAACTGCATACTCTGATGTTATTGCCTACTACTTCCATAAACTGCATACTCTGCTGTTATTGCCTACTACTACTTCCTTAACTGCATACTCTGCTGTTATTGGCTACTACTACTTCCTTAACTGCATACTCTTCAGTTATTCTACTACTACTTCCTGAAACGGCATACTCTGCTATTATTGTACTACTACTTCCTTAAACTGCATACTCTGCTGTTATTGTACTACTACTACTTCCTTAAACTGCATACTCTGCTGTTATTGCCTACTACTTCCTTAAACTGCATTCTCTGCTGTTGTTGCCTACTACTACTTCCTTAAACTGCATACTCTGCTGTTATTATACTACTACTACTTCCTTAAACTGCATACTCTGCTGCTGTAATTGCCTACTACTTCCTTAAACTGCATACTCTGCTGTTATTGCCTACTACTACTTCCATAAACTGCATACTCTACTGTTTTTGCCTACTACTACTACTTCCTTAAACTGCATTGCTATATTTTACTACTATTTCCTTAAACTGCATACTCTGCTGTTATTGTACTACTACTTCCTTAAACTGCATACTCTGCTGTTATTGCCTACTACTTCCTTAAACTGCATACTCTGATGTTATTGCCTACTACTTCCATAAACTGCATACTCTGCTGTTATTGCCTACTACTACTTCCTTAACTGCATACTCTGCTGTTATTGGCTACTACTACTTCCTTAACTGCATACTCTTCAGTTATTCTACTACTACTTACTGAAACGGCATACTCTGCTATTATTGTACTACTACTTCCTTAAACTGCATACTCTGCTGTTATTGTACTACTACTACTTCCTTAAACTGCATACTCTGCTGTTATTGCCTACTATTTCCTTAAACTGCATACTACTTCCTTGAACTGCATACTCTGCTGTTATTGTAGTACTACTTCCTTAAACTGCATACTCTGCTGTTATTGTACTACTACTTCCTTAAACTGCATACTCCGCTGTTGTTGCCTACTTCTACTTCCTTAAACTGCATACTCTGCTGTTATTATACTACTACTACTTCCTTAAACTGCATACTCTGCTGCTGTAATTGCCTACTACTTCCTTAAACTGCATACTCTGCTGTTATTGCCTACTACTACTTCCATAAACTGCATACTCTGCTGTTTTTGCCTACTACTACTACTTCCTTAAACTGCATTGCTATATTGTACTACTACTTCCTTAGCTGCATTTTCTGCTGTTATTGTACTACTGCTTCCTTAAACGGCATACTCTGCTGTTATTGGCTACTACTTCCTTAAACTGCATACTCTGCTGTTATTGTAGTACTACTTCCATGAAATGCATACTCTGCTGTTATTGTACTACTACTTCCTTAAACTGCATACTCTGCTGTTATTGCCTACTACTTCCTTAAACTGCATACTCTGCTGTTATTGCCTACCACTACTTCCTTAAACTGCATACTCTGCTGTTATTGCCTACTACTTCTTTAAACTGCATACTCTGCTGTTAATTCCAATACTTCCTTGAACTGCATACTCTGCTGTTATTGTAGTATTACTTCCATGAACTGCATACTCTGCTGTTATTGTACTACTACTTCCTTAAGTAGTAGTACTACTACTACTACTTCCTTAAACTGCATACTCTGCTGTTATTGTACTACTACTACTTCCTTAAACTGCATACTCTGCTGTTATTGCCTACTACTCCCTTAAACTGCATACTCTGCTGTTATTGCACTACTACTTCCTTAAACTGCATACTCTGCTGTTATTGTACTACTACTACTTCCTTAAACTGCATACTCTGCTGTTATTGCCTACTACTTCCTTAAACTGCATTCTCTGCTGTTGTTGCCTACTACTACTTCCTTAAACTGCATACTCTGCTGTTATTATACTACTACTACTTCCTTAAACTGCATACTCTGCTGCTGTAATTGCCTACTACTTCCTTAAACTGCATACTCTGCTGTTATTGCCTACTACTACTTCCATAAACTGCATACTCTACTGTTTTTGCCTACTACTACTACTTCCTTAAACTGCATTGCTATATTTTACTACTATTTCCTTAAACTGCATACTCTGCTGTTATTGTACTACTACTTCCTTAAACTGCATACTCTGCTGTTATTGCCTACTACTTCCTTAAACTGCATACTCTGATGTTATTGCCTACTACTTCCATAAACTGCATACTCTGCTGTTATTGCCTACTACTACTTCCTTAACTGCATACTCTGCTGTTATTGGCTACTACTACTTCCTTAACTGCATACTCTTCAGTTATTCTACTACTACTTACTGAAACGGCATACTCTGCTATTATTGTACTACTACTTCCTTAAACTGCATACTCTGCTGTTATTGTACTACTACTACTTCCTTAAACTGCATACTCTGCTGTTATTGCCTACTATTTCCTTAAACTGCATACTACTTCCTTGAACTGCATACTCTGCTGTTATTGTAGTACTACTTCCTTAAACTGCATACTCTGCTGTTATTGTACTACTACTTCCTTAAACTGCATACTCCGCTGTTGTTGCCTACTTCTACTTCCTTAAACTGCATACTCTGCTGTTATTATACTACTACTACTTCCTTAAACTGCATACTCTGCTGCTGTAATTGCCTACTACTTCCTTAAACTGCATACTCTGCTGTTATTGCCTACTACTACTTCCATAAACTGCATACTCTGCTGTTTTTGCCTACTACTACTACTTCCTTAAACTGCATTGCTATATTGTACTACTACTTCCTTAGCTGCATTTTCTGCTGTTATTGTACTACTGCTTCCTTAAACGGCATACTCTGCTGTTATTGGCTACTACTTCCTTAAACTGCATACTCTGCTGTTATTGTAGTACTACTTCCATGAAATGCATACTCTGCTGTTATTGTACTACTACTTCCTTAAACTGCATACTCTGCTGTTATTGCCTACTACTTCCTTAAACTGCATACTCTGCTGTTATTGCCTACCACTACTTCCTTAAACTGCATACTCTGCTGTTATTGCCTACTACTTCTTTAAACTGCATACTCTGCTGTTAATTCCAATACTTCCTTGAACTGCATACTCTGCTGTTATTGTAGTATTACTTCCATGAACTGCATACTCTGCTGTTATTGTACTACTACTTCCTTAAGTAGTAGTACTACTACTACTACTTCCTTAAACTGCATACTCTGCTGTTATTGTACTACTACTACTTCCTTAAACTGCATACTCTGCTGTTATTGCCTACTACTCCCTTAAACTGCATACTCTGCTGTTATTGCACTACTACTTCCTTAAACTGCATACTCTGCTGTTATTGTACTACTACTACTTCCTTAAACTGCATACTCTGCTGTTATTGCCTACTACTTCCTTAAACTGCATTCTCTGCTGTTGTTGCCTACTACTACTTCCTTAAACTGCATACTCTGCTGTTATTATACTACTACTACTTCCTTAAACTGCATACTCTGCTGCTGTAATTGCCTACTACTTCCTTAAACTGCATACTCTGCTGTTATTGCCTACTACTACTTCCATAAACTGCATACTCTACTGTTTTTGCCTACTACTACTACTTCCTTAAACTGCATTGCTATATTTTACTACTATTTCCTTAAACTGCATACTCTGCTGTTATTGTACTACTACTTCCTTAAACTGCATACTCTGCTGTTATTGCCTACTACTTCCTTAAACTGCATACTCTGATGTTATTGCCTACTACTTCCATAAACTGCATACTCTGCTGTTATTGCCTACTACTACTTCCTTAACTGCATACTCTGCTGTTATTGGCTACTACTACTTCCTTAACTGCATACTCTTCAGTTATTCTACTACTACTTACTGAAACGGCATACTCTGCTATTATTGTACTACTACTTCCTTAAACTGCATACTCTGCTGTTATTGTACTACTACTACTTCCTTAAACTGCATACTCTGCTGTTATTGCCTACTATTTCCTTAAACTGCATACTACTTCCTTGAACTGCATACTCTGCTGTTATTGTAGTACTACTTCCTTAAACTGCATACTCTGCTGTTATTGTACTACTACTTCCTTAAACTGCATACTCCGCTGTTGTTGCCTACTTCTACTTCCTTAAACTGCATACTCTGCTGTTATTATACTACTACTACTTCCTTAAACTGCATACTCTGCTGCTGTAATTGCCTACTACTTCCTTAAACTGCATACTCTGCTGTTATTGCCTACTACTACTTCCTTAACTGCATACTCTGCTGTTATTGGCTACTACTACTTCCTTAACTGCATACTCTTCAGTTATTCTACTACTACTTACTGAAACGGCATACTCTGCTATTATTGTACTACTACTTCCTTAAACTGCATACTCTGCTGTTATTGTACTACTACTACTTCCTTAAACTGCATACTCTGCTGTTATTGCCTACTATTTCCTTAAACTGCATACTACTTCCTTGAACTGCATACTCTGCTGTTATTGTAGTACTACTTCCTTAAACTGCATACTCTGCTGTTATTGTACTACTACTTCCTTAAACTGCATACTCCGCTGTTGTTGCCTACTTCTACTTCCTTAAACTGCATACTCTGCTGTTATTATACTACTACTACTTCCTTAAACTGCATACTCTGCTGCTGTAATTGCCTACTACTTCCTTAAACTGCATACTCTGCTGTTATTGCCTACTACTACTTCCATAAACTGCATTGCTATATTGTACTACTACTTCCTTAGCTGCATTTTCTGCTGTTATTGTACTACTGCTTCCTTAAACGGCATACTCTGCTGTTATTGGCTACTACTTCCTTAAACTGCATACTCTGCTGTTATTGTAGTACTACTTCCATGAAATGCATACTCTGCTGTTATTGTACTACTACTTCCTTAAACTGCATACTCTGCTGTTATTGCCTACTACTTCCTTAAACTGCATACTCTGCTGTTATTGCCTACCACTACTTCCTTAAACTGCATACTCTGCTGTTATTGCCTACTACTTCTTTAAACTGCATACTCTGCTGTTAATTCCAATACTTCCTTGAACTGCATACTCTGCTGTTATTGTAGTATTACTTCCATGAACTGCATACTCTGCTGTTATTGTACTACTACTTCCTTAAGTAGTAGTACTACTACTACTACTTCCTTAAACTGCATACTCTGCTGTTATTGTACTACTACTACTTCCTTAAACTGCATACTCTGCTGTTATTGCCTACTACTCCCTTAAACTGCATACTCTGCTGTTATTGCACTACTACTTCCTTAAACTGCATACTCTGCTGTTATTGTACTACTACTACTTCCTTAAACTGCATACTCTGCTGTTATTGCCTACTACTTCCTTAAACTGCATTCTCTGCTGTTGTTGCCTACTACTACTTCCTTAAACTGCATACTCTGCTGTTATTATACTACTACTACTTCCTTAAACTGCATACTCTGCTGCTGTAATTGCCTACTACTTCCTTAAACTGCATACTCTGCTGTTATTGCCTACTACTACTTCCATAAACTGCATACTCTACTGTTTTTGCCTACTACTACTACTTCCTTAAACTGCATTGCTATATTTTACTACTATTTCCTTAAACTGCATACTCTGCTGTTATTGTACTACTACTTCCTTAAACTGCATACTCTGCTGTTATTGCCTACTACTTCCTTAAACTGCATACTCTGATGTTATTGCCTACTACTTCCATAAACTGCATACTCTGCTGTTATTGCCTACTACTACTTCCTTAACTGCATACTCTGCTGTTATTGGCTACTACTACTTCCTTAACTGCATACTCTTCAGTTATTCTACTACTACTTACTGAAACGGCATACTCTGCTATTATTGTACTACTACTTCCTTAAACTGCATACTCTGCTGTTATTGTACTACTACTACTTCCTTAAACTGCATACTCTGCTGTTATTGCCTACTATTTCCTTAAACTGCATACTACTTCCTTGAACTGCATACTCTGCTGTTATTGTAGTACTACTTCCTTAAACTGCATACTCTGCTGTTATTGTACTACTACTTCCTTAACTGCATACTCCGCTGTTGTTGCCTACTTCTACTTCCTTAAACTGCATACTCTGCTGTTATTATACTACTACTACTTCCTTAAACTGCATACTCTGCTGCTGTAATTGCCTACTACTTCCTTAAACTGCATACTCTGCTGTTATTGCCTACTACTACTTCCATAAACTGCATACTCTGCTGTTTTTGCCTACTACTACTACTTCCTTAAACTGCATTGCTATATTGTACTACTACTTCCTTAGCTGCATTTTCTGCTGTTATTGTACTACTGCTTCCTTAAACGGCATACTCTGCTGTTATTGGCTACTACTTCCTTAAACTGCATACTCTGCTGTTATTGTAGTACTACTTCCATGAAATGCATACTCTGCTGTTATTGTACTACTACTTCCTTAAACTGCATACTCTGCTGTTATTGCCTACTACTTCCTTAAACTGCATACTCTGCTGTTATTGCCTACCACTACTTCCTTAAACTGCATACTCTGCTGTTATTGCCTACTACTTCTTTAAACTGCATACTCTGCTGTTAATTCCAATACTTCCTTGAACTGCATACTCTGCTGTTATTGTAGTATTACTTCCATGAACTGCATACTCTGCTGTTATTGTACTACTACTTCCTTAAGTAGTAGTACTACTACTACTACTTCCTTAAACTGCATACTCTGCTGTTATTGTACTACTACTACTTCCTTAAACTGCATACTCTGCTGTTATTGCCTACTACTCCCTTAAACTGCATACTCTGCTGTTATTGCACTACTACTTCCTTAAACTGCATACTCTGCTGTTATTGTACTACTACTACTTCCTTAAACTGCATACTCTGCTGTTATTGCCTACTACTTCCTTAAACTGCATTCTCTGCTGTTGTTGCCTACTACTACTTCCTTAAACTGCATACTCTGCTGTTATTATACTACTACTACTTCCTTAAACTGCATACTCTGCTGCTGTAATTGCCTACTACTTCCTTAAACTGCATACTCTGCTGTTATTGCCTACTACTACTTCCATAAACTGCATACTCTACTGTTTTTGCCTACTACTACTACTTCCTTAAACTGCATTGCTATATTTTACTACTATTTCCTTAAACTGCATACTCTGCTGTTATTGTACTACTACTTCCTTAAACTGCATACTCTGCTGTTATTGCCTACTACTTCCTTAAACTGCATACTCTGATGTTATTGCCTACTACTTCCATAAACTGCATACTCTGCTGTTATTGCCTACTACTACTTCCTTAACTGCATACTCTGCTGTTATTGGCTACTACTACTTCCTTAACTGCATACTCTTCAGTTATTCTACTACTACTTACTGAAACGGCATACTCTGCTATTATTGTACTACTACTTCCTTAAACTGCATACTCTGCTGTTATTGTACTACTACTACTTCCTTAAACTGCATACTCTGCTGTTATTGCCTACTATTTCCTTAAACTGCATACTACTTCCTTGAACTGCATACTCTGCTGTTATTGTAGTACTACTTCCTTAAACTGCATACTCTGCTGTTATTGTACTACTACTTCCTTAAACTGCATACTCCGCTGTTGTTGCCTACTTCTACTTCCTTAAACTGCATACTCTGCTGTTATTATACTACTACTACTTCCTTAAACTGCATACTCTGCTGCTGTAATTGCCTACTACTTCCTTAAACTGCATACTCTGCTGTTATTGCCTACTACTACTTCCATAAACTGCATACTCTGCTGTTTTTGCCTACTACTACTACTTCCTTAAACTGCATTGCTATATTGTACTACTACTTCCTTAGCTGCATTTTCTGCTGTTATTGTACTACTGCTTCCTTAAACGGCATACTCTGCTGTTATTGGCTACTACTTCCTTAAACTGCATACTCTGCTGTTATTGTAGTACTACTTCCATGAAATGCATACTCTGCTGTTATTGTACTACTACTTCCTTAAACTGCATACTCTGCTGTTATTGCCTACTACTTCATTAAACTGCATACTCTGCTGTTATTGCCTACTACTACTTCCTTAAACTGCATACTCTGCTGTTATTGCCTACTACTTCTTTAAACTGCATACTCTGCTGTTAATTCCAATACTTCCTTGAACTGCATACTCTGCTGTTATTGTAGTATTACTTCCATGAACTGCATACTCTGCTGTTATTGTACTACTACTTCCTTAAGTAGTAGTACTACTACTACTACTTCCTTAAACTGCATACTCTGCTGTTATTGTACTACTACTACTTCCTTAAACTGCATACTCTGCTGTTATTGCCTACTACTCCCTTAAACTTTATACTCTGCTGTTATTGCCTACTATTTCCTTAAACTGCATACTACTTCCTTGAACTGCATACTCTGCTGTTATTGTAGTACTACTTCCTTAAACTGCATACTCTGCTGTTATTTTACGACTACTTCCTTAAACTGCAGAGCCAGGTGAGAGAGGTGTGGAAGGGTATGAGAAATATCACTGGCTTCAAAAAGTCAAACAGTGGGCAGACGGAGGGGACCCAGGACAGAGCCAATGAGCTGAACCAATTTTTTAACAGGTTCGATACTGGCCCTGTCCACCTCCCCTCCAGCTCCCCAGACCACACACCCTCACGGCTATCCCACCCCCACTTTGCTCACAGCACCTCTGCTGAGACAATCAGTGACCCCACCTCTGCCCCTGCCCCCCCTGGACTGATCCTCAACACCCCCCTTCCCCCCACCTCCCCACCTGGGCTGGCTTTCACCACCAACCAAGTGAAGAGAGAGCTGGAGAGACTACACCAGTGGAAAGCGGCGGGCCCTGATGGCATCAGCCCAAGGGTGCTGAGGGTCTGTGCTGACCAACTGTGTGGAATACTCCAGCGTCTTTTCAACCTTAGCCTGAGCCTAGAAAGGGTCCCTGTGCTGTGGAAAACATCCTGCCTCGTCCCAGTGCCCAAGAAGGCACACCCCACTGTCCTGAATGACTTCAGACCTGTAGCGCTAACATCCCACATCATGAAGACCCTGGAAAGGTTAGTCCTCGCTCACCTCAGACCCCTGGTGTGTTCATCAATGGACCCCCTGCAGTTTGCATACCAGCGCAAAATCGGGGTGGATGATGCAATCATCTACCTTCTGCAGAGGGCCTACTCTCACCTGGACAACGCAGGTTGCACTGTGAGGGTCATGTTTTTTGACTTCTCCAGTGCCTTCAATACCATTCAGCCCCTGCTACTGGGTGAGAAGATGAGGAGGATGGAAGTGGAAGCACCCTTAGTCTCCTGGGTCACGGACTACCTGACCGGTAGGCCACAATTTGTGCGACTACAGAGCTGTGTGTCAGAACTGGCTGTTAGCAACACAGGGGCCCCCCAGGGTACGGTCCTGTCCCCCTTCCTGTTCACCCTCTACACCTCAGACTTCAGATATAACTCTGAGACATGCCACCTACAGAAGTTCTCGGATGACTCTGCTATTGTAGGGTGCATCAGGGGTGGGCAGGAGGAGGAGTACAGGAGCACAATCAGTGACTTTGTGTTGTGGTGTGAGCAGAACCGCCTTCAGCTCAACATCAGCAAAACTAAGGAGATGGTGGTGGACTTCAGGAGAACCAAGGCACAACTGACTGCAGTCCCTATAAAGGGGACGGATGTGGAAATGGTTGAGTCATACAAGTTCCTGGGTGTCCATATGGACAACAGACTGGAATGGGCTGGTAACACCGGGGCCCTGTACAAAAAGGGCCAGAGCCGACTCTACTTTCTGAGGAGGCTCAGGTCCTTTAACGTGTGCAGTAAACTACTGCATACCTTCTACCAGTCTGTGGTGGCCAGTGCCATCTTTTTTGCAGTGGTGTGCTGGGGAGCAAACATCAAAGCCGGTGATGCTTCTCGGGTAAATAAGCTGATCAGGAAGGCTAGCTCTGTCCTGGGGATGAGCCTTGACACTCTAGAGGAGGTGGCGGAGAGACGGATCCTGGCCAAACTGCTGGCCATCATGGACAACGTCACCCACCCTCTGCACACTATGGTTATGACGCAGAAGAGCACTTTCAGTCACAGACTGATCCCACCACGGTGTGCCAGAGAGCGCTACAGGAGGTCCTTCCTGCCGGCGGCTATGAGACTATATAATGCCTCACCGGGGTGCCGTGCCGTCGGCAACATAGATCTGGAACTGTTGGGGTGCTAGGACCTAGTTTAACAATTATGCATCCATCCGTGAGTAACTCTGGTCCGTCAGCACTCATCCACTCAGGACCTATTTATTCATACAGGTCTGTATATACATACTCATGTACAGTTGTTATATTATATCACATGCAATATTGTAAGTAATTATTGGACGTAGGCATTCACTCAGGAATGCATATTAGTATCCTGTCAGTTGCACCTTTTCTCATTGCTTTTAGTATATCGAATGTGCAATAAGTGCAGTTGTCTGTAATTAAACCCTGCGCATTAAGGACTGCATTTTAAGGGAATTACTATTATTACCCCAAATGATATCATACACACATTTAGCTATTAAGTATCTCTTCCTGTCATTTACCTGTACAGTTTGTGTAAACATGCAAGTATTCACTTATCTGTAAATATAACTGTATACCTAACTGTACAGCTAATTTAACTAATTTAACCATGCAAAATTTTCACTTACCTGTTAATTTACCCAGTCTGTCTATTAAGTAAACTATTATTACCCTCGCTCATATCATACGAATTTTTACCTACTGAAGTATTCCTCTGCCATCGACCTGTATAGTATAGTTAACCATCCAACATCCACCAATGTATAGTGTACATATTCAGCCAACCACTCATACTATGCAATGTCCTTTTATAGCTTTTTTTTTTTTTTCTTTTTTTTTCTTTTTTTTTTTGCACTCCAGATATCTTGTATTTCTATACTTTTTCATACTGCCGCTCTATGTATCATGTACCGTGCATCTGTCTTTTGTGTACTTTTCGTTGTGGCGTTTTGCACCTGCCCTGTGTTTTGTTGTAGCTGCTTGACAATGAAATTTCCCCTCCGGGGGAGCAATAAAGTACCTATCTATCTATCTATCTATCTCTGCTGTTGTTGCCTACTACTACTTCCTTAAACTGCATACTCTGCTGTTATTGCCTACTACTACTTCCTTAAACTGCATACTCTGCTGCTGTAATTGCCTACTACTTCCTTAAACTGCATACTCTGCTGTTATTGCCTACTACTACTTCCTTAAACTGCATACTCTGCTGCTGTAATTGCCTACTACTTCCTTAAACTGCATACTCTGCTGTTATTGCCTACTACTACTTCCATAAACTGCATACTCTGCTGTTTTTGCCTACTACTACTACTTCCTTAAACTGCATTGCTATATTTTACTACTATTTCCTTAAACTGCATACTCTGCTGTTATTGTACTACTACTTCCTTAAACTGCATACTCTGATGTTATTGCCTACTACTTCCATAAACTGCATACTCTGCTGTTATTGCCTACTACTACTTCCTTAACTGCATACTCTGCTGTTATTGGATACTACTACTTCCTTAACTGCATACTCTTCAGTTATTCTACTACTACTTCCTGAAACTGCATACTCTGCTGTTATTGTACTACTACTTCCTTAAACTGCATACTCTGCTGTTATTGCCTACTACTTCCTTAAACTGCATACTCTGCTGTTATTTCCTACTACCTTCTTAAACCACGTACTCTGCTGTTATTGTACTACTAATTCCTTAAACTGCATACTCTGCTGTTATTGCCTAATACTACTTCCTTAAACTGCATACTCTGCTGTTATTGCCCACTACTTCCTTAAACTGCATACTCTGCTGTTATTTCCTACTACTTCCTTGAACTGCATCCTCTGCTGTTATTGCCTACTACTTCCATAAACTGCATACTCTGCTGTTATTGCATACTACTATTTCCTTAAACTGCATACTCTGCTGTTATTGTAGTACAACTTCCTTAAACTGCATAGTCTGCTGTTATTGTACTACTACTTCCTTAAACTGCATACTCTGCTGTTATTGCCTACTACTACTTCCTTAAACTGCATACTCTGCTGTTATTGTACTACTACTACTTCCTTAAACTGCATACTCAGCTATATTGTACTACTACTTCCTTAGCTGCATACTCTGCTGTTATTGCCTACTACTTCCTTGAACTGCATACTCTGCTGTTATTGTAGTACTACTTCCATGAACTGCATACTCTGCTGTTATTGTACTACTACTTCCTTAAACTGCATACTCTGTTGTTAAGGCCTACTACTAGTTCCTTAAACTGCATACTATGCTGTTATTGTAATACTACTACTTCCTTAAACTGCATACTCTGATATATTGTACTACTACTTCCTTAGCTGCATTTTCTGCTGTTATTGTACTACTGCTTCCTTAAACGGCATACTCTGCTGTTATTGGCTACTACTTCCTTAAACTGCATTCTCTGCTGTTATTGTAGTACTACTTCCATGAACTGCATACTTTGCTGTTATTGCCTACTACTTCCTTAAACTGCATACTCTGAGGTTATTGCCTACTACTACTTCCTTAAACTGCATACGCTGCTGTTATTGCCTACTACTTCCTTAAACTGCATACTCTGCTGTTAATTCCAATACTTCCTTGAACTGCATACTCTGCTGTTATTGTAGTATTACTTCCATGAACTGCATACTCTGCTGTTATTGTACTACTATTTCCTTAAACTGCATACTCTGCTGTTATTGTCCTACTACTACTTCCTTAAACTGCATACTCTGCTGTTATTGCCTACTACTTATTACACTGCATACTCTGCTGTTATTGCCTACTACTACTTCCTTAAATTGCATACTCTTCAGTTATTCTACTACTACTTCCTTAAACTGCATACTCTGCTGTTATTGCCTACTCCTTTCTTAAACTGAATACTCTGCTGTTATGTAGTACTACTTCCATGAACTGCATACTCTGCTGTTATTGTACTACTACTTCCTTAAACTGCATACTCTGCTGTTAATGTACTACTACTACTTCCTTAAACTGCATACTCTGCTGTTATTGCCTACTATTTCCTTAAACTGCATACTACTTCCTTGAACTGCATACTCTGCTGTTATTGTAGTACTACTTCCTTAAACTGCATACTCTGCTGTTATTGTACTACTACTTCCTTAAACTGCATTCTCTGCTGTTGTTGCCTACTACTACTTCCTTAAACTGCATACTCTGCTGTTATTATACTACTACTACTTCCTTAAACTGCATACTCTGCTGCTGTAATTGCCTACTACTTCCTTAAACTGCATACTCTGCTGTTATTGCCTACTACTACTTCCATAAACTGCATACTCTACTGTTTTTGCCTACTACTACTACTTCCTTAAACTGCATTGCTATATTTTACTACTATTTCCTTAAACTGCATACTCTGCTGTTATTGTACTACTACTTCCTTAAACTGCATACTCTGCTGTTATTGCCTACTACTTCCTTAAACTGCATACTCTGATGTTATTGCCTACTACTTCCATAAACTGCATACTCTGCTGTTATTGCCTACTACTACTTCCTTAACTGCATACTCTGCTGTTATTGGCTACTACTACTTCCTTAACTGCATACTCTTCAGTTATTCTACTACTACTTCCTGAAACGGCATACTCTGCTGTTATTGTACTACTACTTCCTTAAACTGCATACTCTGCTGTTATTGTACTACTACTACTTCCTTAAACTGCATACTCTGCTGTTATTGCCTACTACTCCCTTAAACTGCATACTCTGCTGTTATTGCCTACTATTTCCTTAAACTGCATACTACTTCCTTGAACTGCATACTCTGCTGTTATTGTAGTACTACTTCCTTAAACTGCATACTCTGCTGTTATTGTACTACTACTTCCTTAAACTGCATACTCCGCTGTTGTTGCCTACTTCTACTTCCTTAAACTGCATACTCTGCTGTTATTATACTACTACTACTTCCTTAAACTGCATACTCTGCTGCTGTAATTGCCTACTACTTCCTTAAACTGCATACTCTGCTGTTATTGCCTACTACTACTTCCATAAACTGCATACTCTGCTGTTTTTGCCTACTACTACTACTTCCTTAAACTGCATTGCTATATTGTACTACTACTCCCTTAGCTGCATTTTCTGCTGTTATTGTACTACTGCTTCCTTAAACGGCATACTCTGCTGTTATTGGCTACTACTTCCTTAAACTGCATACTCTGCTGTTATTGTAGTACTACTTCCATGAAATGCATACTCTGCTGTTATTGTACTACTACTTCCTTAAACTGCATACTCTGCTGTTATTGCCTACTACTTCCTTAAACTGCATACTCTGCTGTTATTGCCTACCACTACTTCCTTAAACTGCATACTCTGCTGTTATTGCCTACTACTTCTTTAAACTGCATACTCTGCTGTTAATTCCAATACTTCCTTGAACTGCATACTCTGCTGTTATTGTAGTATTACTTCCATGAACTGCATACTCTGCTGTTATTGTACTACTACTTCCTTAAGTAGTAGTACTACTACTACTACTTCCTTAAACTGCATACTCTGCTGTTATTGTACTACTACTACTTCCTTAAACTGCATACTCTGCTGTTATTGCCTACTACTCCCTTAAACTGCATACTCTGCTGTTATTGCCTACTATTTCCTTAAACTGCATACTACTTCCTTGAACTGCATACTCTGCTGTTATTGTAGTACTACTTCCTTAAACTGCATACTCTGCTGTTATTTTACTACTACTTCCTTAAACTGCAGAGCCAGGTGAGAGAGGTGTGGAAGGGTATGAGAAATATCACTGGCTTCAAAAAGTCAAACAGTGGGCAGACGGAGGGGACCCAGGACAGAGCCAATGAGCTGAACCAATTTTTTAACAGGTTCGATACTGGCCCTGTCCACCTCCCCTCCAGCTCCCCAGACCACACACCCTCACGGCTATCCCACCCCCACTTTGCTCACAGCACCTCTGCTGAGACAATCAGTGACCCCACCTCTGCCCCTGCCCCCCCTGGACTGATCCTCAACACCCCCCTTCCCCCCACCTCCCCACCTGGGCTGGCTTTCACCACCAACCAAGTGAAGAGAGAGCTGGAGAGACTACACCAGTGGAAAGCGGCGGGCCCTGATGGCATCAGCCCAAGGGTGCTGAGGGTCTGTGCTGACCAACTGTGTGGAATACTCCAGCGTCTTTTCAACCTTAGCCTGAGCCTAGAAAGGGTCCCTGTGCTGTGGAAAACATCCTGCCTCGTCCCAGTGCCCAAGAAGGCACACCCCACTGTCCTGAATGACTTCAGACCTGTAGCGCTAACATCCCACATCATGAAGACCCTGGAAAGGTTAGTCCTCGCTCACCTCAGACCCCTGGTGTGTTCATCAATGGACCCCCTGCAGTTTGCATACCAGCGCAAAATCGGGGTGGATGATGCAATCATCTACCTTCTGCAGAGGGCCTACTCTCACCTGGACAACGCAGGTTGCACTGTGAGGGTCATGTTTTTTGACTTCTCCAGTGCCTTCAATACCATTCAGCCCCTGCTACTGGGTGAGAAGATGAGGAGGATGGAAGTGGAAGCACCCTTAGTCTCCTGGGTCACGGACTACCTGACCGGTAGGCCACAATTTGTGCGACTACAGAGCTGTGTGTCAGAACTGGCTGTTAGCAACACAGGGGCCCCCCAGGGTACGGTCCTGTCCCCCTTCCTGTTCACCCTCTACACCTCAGACTTCAGATATAACTCTGAGACATGCCACCTACAGAAGTTCTCGGATGACTCTGCTATTGTAGGGTGCATCAGGGGTGGGCAGGAGGAGGAGTACAGGAGCACAATCAGTGACTTTGTGTTGTGGTGTGAGCAGAACCGCCTTCAGCTCAACATCAGCAAAACTAAGGAGATGGTGGTGGACTTCAGGAGAACCAAGGCACAACTGACTGCAGTCCCTATAAAGGGGACGGATGTGGAAATGGTTGAGTCATACAAGTTCCTGGGTGTCCATATGGACAACAGACTGGAATGGGCTGGTAACACCGGGGCCCTGTACAAAAAGGGCCAGAGCCGACTCTACTTTCTGAGGAGGCTCAGGTCCTTTAACGTGTGCAGTAAACTACTGCATACCTTCTACCAGTCTGTGGTGGCCAGTGCCATCTTTTTTGCAGTGGTGTGCTGGGGAGCAAACATCAAAGCCGGTGATGCTTCTCGGGTAAATAAGCTGATCAGGAAGGCTAGCTCTGTCCTGGGGATGAGCCTTGACACTCTAGAGGAGGTGGCGGAGATACGGATCCTGGCCAAACTGCTGGCCATCATGGACAACGTCACCCACCCTCTGCACACTATGGTTATGACGCAGAGGAGCACTTTCAGTCACAGACTGATCCCACCACGGTGTGCCAGAGAGCGCTACAGGAGGTCCTTCCTGCCGGCGGCTATGAGACTATATAATGCCTCACCGGGGTGCCGTGCCGACGGCAACATAGATCTGGAACTGTTGGGGTTCTAGGACCTAGTTTAACAATTATGCATCCATCCGTGAGTAACTCTGGTCCGTCAGCACTCATCCACTCAGGACCTATTTATTCATACAGGTCTGTAAATACATACTCATGTACAGTTGTTATATTATATCACATGCAATATTGTAAGTAATTATTGGACGTAGGCATTCACTCAGGAATGCATATTAGTATCCTGTCAGTTGCACCTTTTCTCATTGCTTTTAGTATATCGAATGTGCAATAAGTGCAGTTGTCTGTAATTAAACCCTGCGCACTAAGGACTGCATTTTAAGGGAATTACTATTATTACCCCAAATGATATCATACACACATTTAGCTATTAAGTATCTCTTCCTGTCATTTACCTGTACAGTTTGTGTAAACATGCAAGTATTCACTTATCTGTAAATATAACTGTATACCTAACTGTACAGCTAATTTAACTAATTTAACCATGCAAAATGTTCACTTACCTGTTAATTTACCCAGTCTGTCTATTAAGTAAACTATTATTACCCTCGCTCATATCATACGAATTTTTACCTACTGAAGTATTCCTCTGCCATCGACCTGTATAGTATAGTTAACCATCCAACATCCACCAATGTATAGTGTACATATTCAGCCAACCATTCATACTATGCAATGTCCTTTTATAGCTTTTTTTTTTTTTTCTTTTTTTTTCTTTTTTTTTTTGCACTCCAGATATCTAGTATTTCTATACTTTTTCATACTGCCGCTCTATGTATCATGTACCGTGTATCTGTCTTTTGTGTACTTTTCGTTGTGGCATTTTGCACCTGCCCTGTGTTTTGTTGTAGCTGCTTGACAATGAAATTTCCCCTCCGGGGGAGCAATAAAGTACCTATCTATCTATCTATCTATCTATCTATCTATCTCTGCTGTTGTTGCCTACTACTACTTCCTTAAACTGCATACTCTGCTGTTATTGCCTACTACTACTTCCTTAAACTGCATACTCTGCTGCTGTAATTGCCTACTACTTCCTTAAACTGCATACTCTGCTGTTATTGCCTACTACTACTTCCTTAAACTGCATACTCTGCTGCTGTAATTGCCTACTACTTCCTTAAACTGCATACTCTGCTGTTATTGCCTACTACTACTTCCATAAACTGCATACTCTGCTGTTTTTGCCTACTACTACTACTTCCTTAAACTGCATTGCTATATTTTACTACTATTTCCTTAAACTGCATACTCTGCTGTTATTGTACTACTACTTCCTTAAACTGCATACTCTGCTGTTATTGCCTACTACTTCCTTAAACTGCATACTCTGATGTTATTGCCTACTACTTCCATAAACTGCATACTCTGCTGTTATTGCCTACTACTACTTCCTTAACTGCATACTCTGCTGTTATTGGCTACTACTACTTCCTTAACTGCATACTCTTCAGTTATTCTACTACTACTTCCTGAAACTGCATACTCTGCTGTTATTGTACTACTACTTCCTTAAACTGCATACTCTGCTGTTATTGCCTACTACTTCCTTAAACTGCATACTCTGCTGTTATTTCCTACTACCTTCTTAAACCACGTACTCTGCTGTTATTGTACTACTAATTCCTTAAACTGCATACTCTGCTGTTATTGCCTAATACTACTTCCTTAAACTGCATACTCTGCTGTTATTGCCCACTACTTCCTTAAACTGCATACTCTGCTGTTATTTCCTACTACTTCCTTGAACTGCATCCTCTGCTGTTATTGCCTACTACTTCCATAAACTGCATACTCTGCTGTTATTGCCTACTACTACTTCCTTAAACTGCATACTCTGCTGTTATTGCCTACTACTACTTCCTTAAACTGCATACTCTGCTGTTATTGTACTACTACTACTTCCTTAAACTGCATACTCAGCTATATTGTACTACTACTTCCTTAGCTGCATACTCTGCTGTTATTGCCTACTACTTCCTTGAACTGCATACTCTGCTGTTATTGTAGTACTACTTCCATGAACTGCATACTCTGCTGTTATTGTACTACTACTTCCTTAAACTGCATACTCTGTTGTTAAGGCCTACTACTAGTTCCTTAAACTGCATACTATGCTGTTATTGTAATACTACTACTTCCTTAAATTGCATACTCTGATATATTGTACTACTACTTCCTTAGCTGCATTTTCTGCTGTTATTGTACTACTGCTTCCTTAAACGGCATACTCTGCTGTTATTGGCTACTACTTCCTTAAACTGCATTCTCTGCTGTTATTGTAGTACTACTTCCATGAACTGCATACTTTGCTGTTATTGCCTACTACTTCCTTAAACTGCATACTCTGCTGTTATTGCCTACTACTACTTCCTTAAACTGCATACGCTGCTGTTATTGCCTACTACTTCCTTAAACTGCATACTCTGCTGTTAATTCCAATACTTCCTTGAACTGCATACTCTGCTGTTATTGTAGTATTACTTCCATGAACTGCATACTCTGCTGTTATTGTACTACTATTTCCTTAAACTGCATACTCTGCTGTTATTGTCCTACTACTACTTCCTTAAACTGCATACTCTGCTGTTATTGCCTACTACTTATTACACTGCATACTCTGCTGTTATTGCCTACTACTACTTCCTTAAATTGCATACTCTTCAGTTATTCTACTACTACTTCCTTAAACTGCATACTCTGCTGTTATTGCCTACTACTTCCTTAAACTTAATACTCTGCTGTTATTGTAGTACTACTTCCATGAACTGCATACTCTGCTGTTATTGTACTACTACTTCCTTAAACTGCATACTCTGCTGTTATTGCCTACTACTACTTCCTTAAACGGCATACTCTGCTGTTATTGTACTACTACTACTTCCTTAAACTGCATACTCTGCTGCTGTAATTGCCTACTACTTCCTTAAACTGCATACTCTGCTGTTATTGCCTACTACTACTTCCATAAACTGCATACTCTGCTGTTTTTGCCTACTACTACTACTTCCTTAAACTGTATTGCTATATTTTACTACTATTTCCTTAAACTGCATACTCTGCTGTTATTGTACTACTACTTCCTTAAACTGCATACTCTGCTGTTATTGCCTACTACTTCCTTAAACTGCATACTCTGCTGTTATTGCCTACTACTTCCATAAACTGCATACTCTGCTGTTATTGCCTACTACTACTTCCTTAACTGCATACTCTGCTGTTATTGGCTACTACTACTTCCTTAACTGCATACTCTTCAGTTATTCTACTACTACTTCCTGAAACTGCATACTCTGCTGTTATTGTACTACTACTTCCTTAAACTGCATACTCTGCTGTAATTGCCTAATACTACTTCCTTAAACTGCATACTCTGCTGTTATTGCCCACTACTTCCTTAAACTGCATACTCTGCTGTTATTTCCTACTACTTCCTTGAACTGCATCCTCTGCTGTTATTGCCTACTACTTCCATAAACTGCATACTCTGCTGTTATTGCATACTACTATTTCCTTAAACGGCATACTCTGCTGTTATTGTAGTACAATTTCCTTAAACTACATACTCTGCTGTTATTGTACTACTTCTTCCTTAAACTGCATACTCTGCTGTTATTGCCTACTACTACTTCCTTAAACTGCATACTCTGCTGTTATTGTACTACTACTACTTCCTTAAACTGCATACTCTGCTATATTGTACTACTACTTCCTTAGCTGCATACTCTGCTGTTATTGCCTACTACTTCCTTGAACTGCATTGCTGTTATTGTACTACTACTTCCATAAACTGCATACTCTGCTGTTATTGCCTACTACTTCCATAAACTGCATACTCTGCTGTTATTGCCTACTACTACTTCCTTAACTGCATACTCCGCTGTTATTGGCTACTACTACTTCCTTAACTGCATACTCTCCAGTTATTCTACTACTTCTTCCTTAAATTGCATACTCTTCAGTTATTCTACTACTACTTCCTTAAACTGCATACTCTGCTGTTATAGCCTACTACTTCCTTGAACTGCATACTCTGCTGTTATTGCCTACTACTATTTCCTTAAACTGCATACTCTGCTGTTATTGCCTACTACTTCCTTAAACTGCATACTCTGCTGTTATTGTACTACTACTTCCTTAAACTGCATACTCTGCTGTTATTGTACTACTACTTCCTTAAACTGCATACTCTGCTGTTATTGCCTACTACTTCCATAAACTGCATACTCTGCTGTTATTGCCTACTACTACTTCCTTAACTGCATACTCTGCTGTTTTTGCACTACTACTACTTCCATAAACTGCATACTCTTCAGTTATTCTATTACTACTTCCTTAAACTGCATACTCTGCTGTTATTCTACTACTACTTTCTTAAACTGCATACTCTGCTGTTATTGCCTACTACTTCCTTAAACTGCATACTCTGCTGTTATTGCCTACTACTTCCTTAAACTGCATACTCTGCTGTTATTGTACTACACAGCGGTGGAAAAAGTACCTGATTGTCATACTTCAGTAAAAGTAAACATATCTTAATAGAAAATCACAAGTATAAGTCAAAGTCACCCAGTAAATATATATTTGAAATTCTAAAAGTTTTCAAAGTAAATGTTTTTGCTAAAATATAATTAATTATCAAAAGTTAAGTCTAAATCATTTCAAATTCCTCATATTAAGCAAACCAGACGAAACCATTTTCTTGTTTTTTATTTATTTACAGATAGAAAGGAGCACACTCAGACATCATTTACAAACAAAGCATATGTTTAGTGAGTCCACCAGATCAGAGGCAGTAGGGATGACCAGAGTAAATAGTACATTAATACTTAAGTAGTATTTTACATCACTGGTACGACATACTATATGGCACATACGGTCTAGTAAAAAGTATGCAGTATGCCACGGCCGAAACGTACAACTTTTGGTGTGTTCAAGGCAACTGGGAATTTTAAAACAAAACAAGCTCAGACTGGGAAAAATTGTGATTTGCTGATCTTTAGTTCGGAGAAGTTGGAGCTCTAGGAAGATGCCAGAACTTTTGACTCATAATTCTGAGTTGGAAATCTGTTCAAAACCATTTCTTGTATTTAGAGTAAACTTGCATATATAAATTGAAGAGTCACCTGAAGCTTGAGATGCAGTAGAGCAATGTAGTGCTGAGGCAGAGGGCTCTTAATCAGGACGACTGGGTACTACTCTGAACTGTGTGTGGTGAGCTTTCTGGCACCCAGAGCGGCTGAGGAGGCATCACCTACTGTAAGTGGATGCCAAACACTGTGAAGGAGAAGTCCGGTGGCTACACGACAGAGAAGCCCTCTACAAGATCATCAGCAGAGACCATCATCATCAACTATCTCCCTAACCACCTTCCTCTGATCAATGCATGAACTGTACTGCTCCATCTTTGGTCAATGCATGAACTCAAAGACTTGGACTCTATTGGTTGAACTAGCTATGGTTCCTCACAATGTATTGCTTGTTTATCTTTAGCTTTAGATGTGCTTTGAGATTTTGAAAAGCACTATAGAAATGCAATCAATGTATTGTACCAACAATGGTTTATTTCGTTTGGTAGACCCAAAACCTCAGACGAAGGCCAAGAGGCCGACACATAAGCTTAAATAAAAAAGTGATACTAGCGAGAGCAGTGTGCAACTTTTTTCTTTCAACTTATCTATATATTTGTTAGCATGCTCCTGCAACAAGATAGCTCAGATGTGCGAGTGCATTTTTGAATGTTGAAATGTTGAAAGTAAAACACACCAATAGTAGATGTACCGGTATCAAATAAAATGTTTGATTACAAACAAGAAACACTTTGAGAAAACATAAATCCACTTTGGTTAAAAAAAAAGAAAAAAAAAAAGGATTTCAACAAAAACAACAGAACATTAATAGCTATAACTAAAAAGACACAAAATACAAAAAAATTACTTCATAATCATTGACTCTGTGCAACTGCGACCTGGCCAAGACAAAGCAAGGCAGTGCGACAAAAAACAACACAGAGTTACACAACGTACAGTCAATAACACAATAGAAAAATCTATATACAGAGTGCAAATGTAGTGCAAAATGCAGTAAGGTTAGGAAGACAATAAATAGGCCATAGTGGCGAAATAAATTACAGATTAGCATAATCACTGGAATGATGGAATGTGCAAATGATGATGTGCAAATAGAGATACTGGAGTGCAAAATGAGCAGAAGTTAAAATAAATAAATATGGGTATGAGGTAGTAGGATGGGCTATTTACAGAAGGGCTATATACAGGTGCAGTGATCGATAAGCAGCTTTGACAGCTGTTGCTTAAAGTTAGTGAGGGAGGTAGGAACCTCTAGCTTCAAGGATTTTTGCAATTCGTTCCAGTCATTGGCAGCAGAGAACTGGAAGGAATGGTGGCCAAAGGAGGTGTTGGCTTTGGGGGTGGCCAGTGAGATATACCTGCTGGAGCGCATGCTACGGGTAGGTTTTGCTATGGTGACCAGCGAGCTGAGATAAGGCGGGGATTTACCTAATAAAGACATATAGATGACCTGGAGCCAGTGGGTTTGGCGACTAATATGTAGTGAGGGCCAGCCGACGAGAGAATACAGGTCGCAGTGGTGGGTAGTATATGGGGCTTTGGTAACAAAGCGGATGGCACTGTGATAGACTACATCCAATTTGCTGAGTAGAGTGTTATTTTGTAAATGACATCGCCAAAGTCAAGGATCGGTAGGATGGTAAGTTTTACAAGGGCATGTTTGGCAGCATGAGTGAAGGAGGCTTTGTTGCGAAATAGGAAGCCGATTCCAGATTTAATTTTGGATTGGAGATGGTTAATATGAGTCTGGAAGTTGAGTTTACAGTCTAACCAGACGCCTAGGTATTTGTAGGTGTCCACAAATTCTAAGTCAGACCCGTCGAGGGTAGTGATGATAGTCCGGTGGGCAGGTGCGGGCAACGTTCTATTGAAGAGCATGCATTTAGTCTTACTAGCATTTAAGAGCAGTTGGAGGCCACGGAAGGAGTGTTGTATGGCATTGAAGCTTGTTTGAAGGTTAGTTAACACAGAGTCCAAAGAGGGGCCAGATGTATACAGAATGGTGTCGTCTGCGTAGAGATGGATCAGAGAGTCACCAGCAGCGAGAGCGACATCGTTGATGTATATAGAGAATAGGGTTGGCCCAAGAATTGAACCCTGTGGCACCCCCATAGAGACTGCCAGGGGACCGGACAGCAGGCCCTCCGATTTTACTCACTGAACTCCGAGAAGTAGTTGGAGAACCAGGCAAGGCAGTCACTTGAGAAACCAAGGCTGTTGAGTCTGCCAATAAGAATGCGGTGATTGACAGAGTCGAAAGCCTTGGCCAGGTCGATGAAGACGGCTGCACAGTACTGTCTTCTATCGATGGCGGTTATGATGAGCGTAGCTGAGGTGCACCCATGACCAGCTCGGAAACCAGATTGCATAGCAGAGAAGGTCCGGTGGGATTCGAAGAAGTCAGTGATCTGTTTGTTAACTTGGCTTTCGAAGACTTTAGAAAGGCAGGGCAGGATGGATATAGGTCTGTAACAGTTTGGGTCTAGAGTGTCTCCCCCTTTGAAGAGGGGGATGACCACGGCAGCTTTCCAATCTCTAGGGATCTCAGACGATACAAAAGAGAGGTTGAACAGGCTGGTAATAGGGGTTGCAACAATTTTGGCTGATAATTTTAGGAAGAAAGGGTCCAGATTGTCAAGCCCAGCAGATTTGTAGGGGTCCAGATTTAGCAGCTCTTTCAGAACATCAGCTGTCTGGATTTGGGTGAAGGTTTGGGCAGGTTGCTGTGGGGGGTACAGAGCTGTTGGGATGGCTAGAGGTAGCCAGGTGGAAAGCATGGCCAGCCGTAGCAAAATGCTTGTTGAAATATTCGATTATCGTGAATTTATCGGTGGTGACAGTGTTTCCTAAACACAATGCAGTGAGCAACTGGGAGGAGGTGCTCTTATTCTCCATAGACTTTACAGTGTCCCAGAACTTTTTGGAATTAGTACTACAGGATGCAAATTTCTGTTTGAAAAAGCTGGCCTTTACTTTTCTAACTGACTGTGTATATTTGTTCCTGGTTTCCCTGAAAAGTTGCATATCGCGGGGGCTATTCGATGCTACTGCAGTGCGCCACAGGATGTTTTTGTGTTGGTCAAGGGCAGTCAAGTCTGGGGTGAACCAAGGGCTATATTTATTTTTAGTTCTAAGTTTTTTGAAAGGGGCATGCTTATTTAGGATGGTGAGGAAAGCACTTTTAAAGAACAACCAGGCATCATCTACTGACGGGATGAGGTCAATATCCTTCCAGGATACCTGGGCCAGATCGATTAGAAAGGCCTGCTCGCAGAAGTGTTTTAGGGAGCGTTTGACAGTGATAAGGGGT
This sequence comes from Thymallus thymallus, assembly GCA_023634145.1. Classification (NCBI taxonomy): domain Eukaryota; kingdom Metazoa; phylum Chordata; class Actinopteri; order Salmoniformes; family Salmonidae; genus Thymallus; species Thymallus thymallus. Next base: position 33,411,485 of record CM042405.1, read on the forward strand.
AGTCGTTTGACCGCGGACCCATTACGAACGCAGGCAATGAGGCAGTGATCGCTGAGATCCTGGTTGAAAACCGAGGAGGTGTATTTGGAGGGCAAGTTGGTCAGAATGATGTCTATTGTAACAGTCACACCTTGTTACAAGGCATATTATCTTTTCTGGGGGCTATGATCATCCTAGCCACTAGGGGTCACTAGTAGCACTCCATGTATATAATAAAAAGAGGAAGTAGCTGAAGAATGATGTCCTGTGTGATTTGCCACATGCTGTTGGCTGAGGTATTTGAAAATCCTGGTTTGGGAAACCATTTGTTTGCTGCCCAAATGTAAGTAATGTTATTTCTTGTTTAGATCTTTGAATATCTTTAATTTAGTTGTAGACCTGTTTTATGTATGTAGATTGTCTCAGGGTAGTAAGTTGGTGGTTGTTGTTATCCCCCTATTGGTGTAGGGGCTGTGCTTGGCAGAGTGGGTGAGGTTATATCCTGCCTGGTTTGGCCCTGTCCGGGGGTATTGTCTGGGTATTGTCGGAGGGGGCCACAGTGTCTCCTGACCCCCCTGTCTCAGCCTCCAGTACCTATGCTGCAATAGTCAATGTGCCAGGGGGCTAGGGTCAGTTTGTTAAATCTGATGTTATTATCCAGTGTCTTGTGTGAATTTAAGTATGCTCCCTCTAATTCGCTCTCTCTCCCACTCTACCTCCTCTCCCGGAGGACCTGAGCCTACCCGGAGGACCATGCTTCAGGACCACCTGTCCTGATGACTCCTAGCTGTTCCCAGTCCACCTGGTTGTGCTGCTGCACCGGTTTCAACTCCTCTGCCTGCGGTTATGGAACCCTGACCTGTTCATTGGACGTGCCACCCTATCCCAGACCTGCTGTTTTCACCTCACTCTCGCTCTATTGCACTGAAAAACCAAGTGACATTCACTGCTGATGTATTTACCTGTTGCAACCTCCACAACTACTTTTATTATTATCTGACCCTGCTGGTCATCTATGAACATCTTGGAGAAAGAACTGGCCTTAATGGCCATAAATTGTTTTAATCTCCACCCGGCACAGCCAGAAGAGGACTGGCCACCCCTCAGAGCCTGGTTCCTCTCTAGGTTTCTTCCTAGGTTTTGCCTTTCTAGGGAGTTTTTCCTAGCCACCGTGCTTCTACATCTGCATTGCTTGCTGTTTGGGGTTTTAGGCTGGGTTTCTGTATAGCACTTTGTGACATCGGCTGATGTAAAAAGCGCTTTATAAATAAATTTTGATTGATTGATTGATTGTTTTGTTTGTTTGTTTGTTTATGGATGAGGAGGTGATCGGTTGTATTTGTTTTCTTGTAGAGGATTTTTGGGCTTCCTCCTGGATTATTTAACAGAGGACCTAGTTCCTGGATTCCCTTTTTGAGGCAGTAATGCCATTAACCAAGAAATGAAGAACTTTTCTATAGAAAGGACATCTGTATGAACTCTTACAAAACCGCAGACAAGTCTGAGGAAATTGGCTTTTGACTTTACCGTGAACCTACTACTACCTCCTCTTCATTTACCAGAATCATCTTAGGATCGCCTACAGTTGCTATTTAGGACATATGTTTGACTGGTGCTATTGTTTAACTTGTGTAAATATCGTCTATGTACCATTACATGTCTGGAAAGAGTTTCTCATCTTTTGGTGTTTTTTTTCAATATTTTAGTGTCTTGATTCTTGAAATACGTCATGTCCTTCCATGGACCTTTCGCAAACATGATCCCCCTTTATCTTTTGTAACCTATCAGCTCAAAGCATCGGGGACAGTTACAAAGTGGCGCCCGAACAGGGACCTTTTGCAAGTTAAGCATTTCAAGAATATTTTGTACACTTTGTTTTGGAAATGAGGCTGTAAAATGTCAATATCTTCAGATGTTAGGGGGAATGAGTGTGAGCCCAATCCAGATTTCACTGCTGGACCTTTTGTCACACGAAGAGATCCACAACCTGTACAAGAGCTCATTACTACTTTCAGTGAACTGTACATCAACTCCGAAGAGGATAATGACTCTGAGGTCCCTCTGGACGTTCCATTTCCACCTCCACCTCTTGATATACCTGATCCTCAATTCTCGGCTCAGTCAATGGATGAGATAACCCATCGCATTACAACCCTGGAAGAAGACCTTCACGACTGTGTACAAAAAGTGAGTTTATGCTGCTTAAATACAGAGTTTAATGATCGATGCTGTTTTTTTGAAGAGAGATTGACCTATAAAATAGAAAGAGAGTGTGAGAGGGTAAAAAACCTTCTTGAGTTGAGTATTCAGGATTTAGGCAAGTCTGTAGTGGATTGTTTGAAGAGGAGAGATATACAAATTGATGCCAAATTAAAATCTCAAGATCCCTTTATTTCTACTCCCATTGTGCCGCCAATGTTTACTCCTACATTACCATACCACAGACCTTTCAGTGCTCAAACTCAGCCTCTTGTTCCTGCCAACCCAGATAGTGGACATACTTCTCAATATCGTCCTCCTGTTAGAGTTGAATTACCACAGTTCGGCTCCGATGAAGAAAATGACCCCATTTCATTTATTGAACATTGTGAAGATTATCTTGCTCTTAGACCTCTTACTGATTCTGAGATTTTAGCTTCTCTCAACTCAGTTTTGAAGGGAACAGCTAAGGATTGGTGGCTAGCAGAACGACGATTCATCTTCACATGGAGCCAGTTCAAACAAACCTTTCTTCAAGCTTTCTTAAACGACGACTATGAAACAGAAGCTGCTAAACGGTTGTTGGAGAGGAAGCAAGGTCCCAAAGAGTCTATACGTGATTTTGCATACCATTACAGAGCCCTGTGTCTTCGCTGGAAAAAGGAGATGACAGAGAAAGAGATTGTCCAGTCCATTTTAAGAAATTGCAACCCTCGCCTCGCCAGTCTCCTGAGAGGGACTGTCAAGGAAGTAGGTGAGTTGGTGAAGATTGGAACTCAAATTGAAAGAGATCTGGAAGAAGCCAAGAAATATTGGAGTCAGGCCAACGCAGATATACAGAAACGGAAAACCCAAACGGACAGAGACAGTCACACAAAGTCGAATCCATCAAACACACGTGTTATCCAACCTGAGCCCTCCCCTGCTCAGATCAATTTGAAGATGGTGACCCTACCAATATTGATCAGTGGAAGATATTTCCAGGCCATGATCAACACAGGCAGTTCATTGACTCTAATGCAAGAATCTTGTTGGAATCAGTTGAAGCACAGAGAACAGTTGGATTCTAGTCGTGGACAGACTTTCCAACAGGCCAATGGACAAGTTTTTAGTGCCTTGGGTTTGTGGAGATGTGATGGTGAGGTACAGCAGAGAAAGTTTGCGCTGTCCTTGTATATAATGAGGAATGTTGATCTTACTGTGCCTATAATCTTAGGAATGGATTTTCTTATGTCATCTGGAATTTGTCTGGATTTTCATAAAGTCCAATATACACTGCCTGCCACAAAAGGATGCAAAGAAGAAGTATTTCCATTTACCCCTGCCCATTCCCCCAATGCTTTGTTGTCTTTCTATCTAGCCTTACCCATACCCGAAGAGTCATTTGAAACCCGCTCACTTATCCATCAACTAGTTGACAATGCAGACATCTCTTCAGCATTGAAGTCACGACTTGAGAAGCTCATGAAAGATTGGCCCTCAGTGTGCACCAATGAAATTGGGCACACCAAAATAGTAAAACATCGTATCATAACCACTAATGAAGTACCCATCCGCCGAAAAGCCTATAGAGTATCTCCTGGAAAGCAGCTTTTCATCGATCAAGAGATAAAGGGGATGCTGGAGAAGAAAATTGTTCGGCCCTCGACGTCTCCCTGGGCTGCTCCAATTGTCCTTGTACCCAAGAAAGGAGGAGGACAAAGATTCTGTGTTGACTTTAGAGGAGTGAACTCAAAGACCTTCCTAGATGCATATCCTATGCCACAAATACAGGATATTCTTGAGTCTCTCCATGGAGCAGGAATCTTCAGTACCCTAGATCTAAAAAGTGGGTATTGGCAGGTGGAAATGGAACCTGAAAGCATCTCCAAGACTGCTTTTGTCACATCATCAGGCTTATTTGAATTTCTCCGTTTACCTTTTAGGCTCAAAAATGCTGCTGCTTCATTTCAACGATTGATGGAGTCGGTGCTTAAGGAATTCAGGGGAAAGTGTTGTTTTGTGTACATCGATGACATTGTGGTGTACTCGAAGACGGAAGAAGAGCATTTGACACACCTACAAGCAATTTTTCATTGTCTCTTCCAAGCGGGGCTCACTATCAATCTCCAGAAGTGCAACCTCATGCAAAAGTCTTTGAAGTTTTTAGGACATGTGGTATCTAGTGACGGAATACAAACAGACACTGCAAAAGTGGAAGCTGTTAACAAATTTCCCGTCCCTCAATGCTTGAAGGAGGTACAACGGTTCCTAGGTCTTGCAGGATGGTACCAAAGATTTATTAATAGGTTTTCTGAGAAGGCTGCCCCACTGCATGCTTTAAAAAGAAAAGGAGCAACATGGTCTTGGACTGAGGAATGTCAGAAATCTTTTGAATTGATCAAACAAGATCTGACCAATGCACCTGTCTTGATTGCCCCTGATTTTACAAAGCCTTTCAAAGTGCAGACGGATGCTAGCGACGTGGGTTTAGGAGCCGTCCTTACGCAAGAGTTAGAAGGAGCAGAACATGTAATAGCCTATGCTTCACGTCTGCTACAAGGAGCTGAGAAGTCCTATTCAGTTTCAGAGAAGGAGTGCTGCGCCGTCATTTGGGCCGTTGAGAAATGGAGGCCCTATATTGAAGGCAGACCTTTTGAAGTAATCACTGATCATGTGGCTCTCACGTGGGTGTTCAACCACCCAAAGCCATCTTCCAGATTGACCCGATGGGCCATCCGACTACAAGAATTTGACTTCAGTGTCAAATATCGAAAAGGTCAGTGCAACATCGTGCCCGATACTCTCTCACGTAGTCACTCTGATGTCTCTTCACTTCCTCTGTTAGCCCATGTCAAATCACAGGACTCGTCTACCATTTTTTCCAGTTTTCCGATAGACTGGTCTGACATTGCCAAATCCCAAAACGATGATCCAGAAATTCAAGAACTCACCAACAAAGCCAGGTCACTCACAGATCCGGACCCATTACGTATTCATTACCTGTTAAAGAATGGCTTTCTTTTCTGCAGCATGCCAGACGGACAGAAAGGGCCCAAGTTACAGCTAGTCATTCCTGCTTGCCTACGAAAAGACTTCCTCAAATATGCACACGACAATCCGTTAAGTGGACACCTTGGTAAACTCAAGACTCTGCTGAGGTTGGTTGATATCTGTTATTGGCCTACCCTACGCTCAGACGTCTGGAAGTATTGTAAAGAATGTCAGGTTTGTCAACAATACAAACCCTCCATTTCCAAGTTAGCCGGTCATATGCAGTCGACCCCTGTGGTGGAACCTGGACATATGTTAGGGATCGATCTTATGGGACCGTTTCCTAGGAGTTCTAAACAAAATGAGCATCTCCTTGTTGTAGTAGACTACTGTTCGAAATGGGTAGAGTTGTTCCCTCTACGTGTGGCCAAAGCACCTCAAATCGCTCGTATCTTGGTGGAAGAAATCTTCACCAGGTGGGGGACTCCAAGGTATTTGGTATCCGACCGAGGAACCCAGTTCACTTCCCAACTCCTCAGGCTAGTTTGCAAGCAATGGAGTGTCGTCCAAAAATTGACTACCACCGCCCATCCTCAAACTAACCTCACGGAAAGGGTCAACCGTACTCTCAAGACCATGATCTCGTCCTATGTTCAAGATCACCACCGGCATTGGGACAGATGGTTGGCGGAGTTCCGTTTTGCCATAAACACGGCTTGGCAAGAAAGCACGGGATTCACTCCAGCTGAAGTAGCACTAGGTAGGAAATTGAAAGGACCTCTAGAAAGAGCCATTCAAAGACCTCCAGATCCGGACAGTCCTGCATACCCTGTGTTAGAAAGACAGAAAGACCTGATAAAAACTGTGTTAAGTAACGTGGAGCGAGCTCAAGCAAAACAGCGACGGTATTACGACCGCCGGAGAAGATCTGTGTATTACCAGGCTGGGGATTTGGTTTGGGTTCGCACTCATCCTTTGTCACGTGCTAGTGATGGCTTTATGGCTAAACTTGCTGTGAAGTGGAAAGGTCCTGCTAGGATTGTGAAATGTCTTGGTCCTGTTAATTGTTCTGTGTCATTTTTAGATGATCCCAATCATGTTGATACATTTCACGTACAAAATTTGAAGCCTTTCTATGGGACTGTTGCATAATCTTTCTAATTGAGGGGGGGGATATGTAACAGTCACACCTTGTTACAAGGCATATTATCTTTTCTGGGGGCTATGATCATCCTAGCCACTAGGGGTCACTAGTAGCACTCCATGTATACAATAAAAAGAGGAAGTAGCTGAAGAATGATGTCCTGTGTGATTTGCCACATGCTGTTGGCTGAGGTATTTGAAAATCCTGGTTTGGGAAACCATTTGTTTGCTGCCCAAATGTAAGTAATGTTATTTCTTGTTTAGATCTTTGAATATCTTTAATTTAGTTGTAGACCTGTTTTATGTATGTAGATTGTTTTTGTTTGTTTGTTTGTTTGTTTATGGATGAGGAGGTGATCGGTTGTATTTGTTTTCTTGTAGAGGATTTTTGGGCTTCCTCCTGGATTATTTAACAGAGGACCTAGTTCCTGGATTCCCTTTTTGAGGCAGTAATGCCATTAACCAAGAAATGAAGAACTTTTCTATAGAAAGGACATCTGTATGAACTCTTACAAAACCGCAGACAAGTCTGAGGAAATTGGCTTTTGACTTTACCGTGAACCTACTACTACCTCCTCTTCATTTACCAGAATCATCTTAGGATCGCCTACAGTTGCTATTTAGGACATATGTTTGACTGGTGCTATTGTTTAACTTTAACTTGTGTAAATATCGTCTATGTACCATTACATGTCTGGAAAGAGTTTCTCATCTTTTGGTGTTTGTTTTCAATATTTTAGTGTCTTGATTCTTGAAATACGTCATGTCCTTCCATGGACCTTTCGCAAACATGATCCCCCTTTATCTTTTGTAACCTATCAGCTCAAAGCATCGGGGACAGTTACACTATGATGATGTTTACGGATTTAGGGTTGTACCTGGTGGGTTCCTTGATAATTTGTGTGAGATTGAGGGCATCTATCTTAGATTGAAGAACAGCCGGGGCGTTAAGCATATCCCAGTTTAAATCACCTAACAGTACAAACTCTGAAGATAGATGGGGGGCAATCAATTCACATATGGTGTCCAGGGCACAGCTGGGGGCTGAGGGGGGTCTGTAACAGGCAGCAACAGTGAGAGACTTATTTCTGGAAAAGTCGATTTTTAAGAGTAGAAGCTCAAACTGTTTGGGCACAGACCTGGACAGTATGACAGAAACCCTGCAGCACCTCATCCATCACTGCATACCACTTCCAGGATGTGGACTCCCCTCCCTCCATGCTGGCTCCGGTGGGGGGAGCTTTCAACTCCTGAAAAATTTGGAAAAGGATGGCTGTCAGCATCAAACATACTACATGTAAAGGCCTGTAGAAGGTATTATGCCAATTGCAGTACATTTCTATGTAATACTTGCACCTTTCTAACATATATTGTATATCTTCACACTTACCTGAATGTGCCGATGAAGCATAGGAAATATATGGGAAAGTGTTGTTGCTCTCAGTGTCAAGATAACATACAGTAGCGTACCATGTATTTTTCTTATAGTTCTCCAACTTATTTTTCACCCGTGCAGGTGCCAGCTGCGCCTCCAGCTCACACTCATAGATAAAGATGGAAGTATAACATGAACCAAAACATGAGCAAATTAGAGTTGTGTGAACTTTCTGCATAAAGCTAGACCGACACATGGTTTATCAAATTGGAGAGTCAAGGTGAAACAGTGCAGCTTACCATTACTTTCGCCATAACAGGTTATGTGCAACTGTTACCCATTCAGGCTGTAACAGTTCGGGAAGAAACTAATATTGCACAGCATGAACATTACAAAACAGATAAACTGACTTGACCTATCAGGAGAAATATAAGAAGAGAAGTGTTGAAACGCTGTGGAAAATAGGAATGTAACAGTATAATACCTCGTTACTAACGTTAGCTATAGCTAGTGGCAGTGCATTGTGCAGTGGCAAGAGAGCTAACCACGGCCACATGACTTACTCAAAAACCTTTGTTTGCAGCATTTCTCCTGCTGTGTTCGCACACTTAATTAAATGCCTGGGATTGTCATCAGATCTTGTAACAGTTTGAACATTGTTTGCAACAAGTAGCTAGCTAGCTAACTAGGCCAATGTTAAATATGAGGTTGTCACTCAACAGCAAGCAAGTAACCTTGTAGCTAACGTAACCCTTGGAACAGTTATAGCTTCTAGTCTTAGTAAAGCACGTAGCTAGCTAAAGGCACGCCAGGCAGTAGGCTGCAGATCTGTTTTCAAAGTTCAAATCTTACGATGAAATGACTTACATTTGAACACCACCGCAGAAGCTTCGCTATTTGCCATCTTCCGGGTTGTTTTGTTGTTTACTTAAAAAGATCTAGGCATTTAAAGTATACTAAAAAAAAAAAAAATGTCACGTACAATTACTTTCTTTTTTTGCATACTCAAACAGACTATTATTTAGGATGCAAGTATGGGTATTTGGACACTGCCAGTATGGGTATTTAGGATGCAAGTATGGGTATTTGGACACTGCCAGTATGGGTATTTAGGATGCAAGTATGGGTATTTGGACACTGCCAGTATGGGTATTTAGGATGCAAGTATGGGTATTTGGACACTGCCAGTATGGGTATTTAGGATGCCAGTGTGGGTATTTGGACACTGCCAGTATGGGTATTTGGACACTGCCAGTGTGTGAGAGGGAAGGAGATGAGCAAATAAGTTGATTTGGTTATAACTCCTTTAACAGTTGAAGGCAATGTGGTCTCACAAAAGACCATTACCGGCAATCAATTTAAATCTCTTTTACCCTTCCCATGGAAACCAATTAGGGCATTTAATTTTCCTTTTTGATTCCAAGCATAGCTAATCAGAGAGGGGGTCCAATCTATATCGTGCAGAATGGGACGGGTGAAAACATCAGGAGGTGCTGTTGGAAGCCAAAGCAACCACGCTAATTGATCCATCAATTTAGACAGCACAGGAGAAGAGACAATGAGCATGAAAGCAGAAAACGATGCTGTATTAAACGAATGGGGTGTTTCAAAGATGGGAAAATAACAAGAAATGGAAGGATCCCACAGTAGCCATTTGAATCAGCCAATCAAAAAGGGTACTTTTGAAATATTCATTAGTCATTTTTATGTTGAATACATTAATGTGAAGATTTTTCTTTCAGAATCTAGACATACTCATTATTTTAGAGCACACTATAAAGATTATAATGACACCAAGATACTGTCGGCATCATTCTTCACAATTTTCAAAAACTGTAAATGTGAAAGTACAGTGGTTGCTTGTTTAAAAGTTGCAGCACACTGTAGCAGGGCTTGCAAGATGCTGCGTGTGGTATGGAACAGCATGGTATTTTACTGTCGGCCATTTTTGCCGTTAATGCTGTTAATGTGATATTGAGTATATGTTTACATTGTACATTTGAGTCATTTAGCAGACGCCCTTATCCAGAGCGATATTAAGCTTATGGTCACGGCATTTGTTTTCAAAATGCCTCCAGCTGTCCATCACTACTGGAAATAAAAACAGTGGTACAATTATATCATTTAATTTGATAAAAAAAATTGCACATAATGCTTTATGCATTTTTTCGTTAAGGCAAATCTCGTCTTTTATTAATGAAAGCATAAAGATGTTGAACAAATACTGACATTTTGTTTTAGAGTACTTAAGCATCTCTACAGACCTAGCCTGGCACCTACCTCTCTACAGAGCCAGCTTGGCCCCCTCCCCTAGAACACAGAGGTGTGTCATTTGAGATCACCAACAGTGGCTTCCATTTGCTCAAAAGACTTGCCCAGTTAAATAAAGGTTCAATAAAACCATTGTCTCAGCTTTTATAGCACAGACAAACAAGCTTTTCTGTTATTTTGAAAGAATATTGTCCTTATGGGGGGACTAAAGCTGCATATGTAACAGATTTGATTACGTCCCTCTCTTCGTCCCTACCTGGGCTCGAACCAGGGACCCTCTGCACACATCATCGACAGTCACCCTCGAAGCATCGTTACCCATCGATCCACAAAAGCCGCGGCCCTTACAGAACAAGGGAAACAACTACTTCAAGGTCACAGAGTGAGTGACGTCGCCAATTGAAAGGCCACCAGCACGCACCGCTAACTAGCTAGCCGTTTCACACCGGTTACACATAACCAAGTCCAAGTTCGTGGGCTAGAAGAACCATCCTCACATTTTTATCAAATGCCACATCTCCCCTGGAGCACTCACTCCTGCAAGCCTGGAGGAAGTGTCACATCTCCCCTGGAGCTCTCACTCCTGCAAGCCTGGAGGAGTTGTCACATCTCCCCTGCAGCACTCACTCCTGCAAGCCTGGAGGAAGTGTCACATCTCCCCTGGAGCTCTCACTCCTGCAAGCCTGGAGGAAGTGTCACATCTCCCCTGGAGCTCTCACTCCTGCAAGCCTGGAGGAGGTGTCACATCTCCCCTGCAGCACTCACTCCTGCAAGCCTGGAGGAAGTGTAAACCCTCCTCCTAAACGCATCACTATCACCCCGTCACAGTGTTCACATTCTATTGTGACAGAATCGCAACTAATTTGCGCTGCTCCCGGCAGCGTCCTTTTAATCCTAGTTACCTGTATTGACACTTCCTCGATCGGCTGATCAAGCACATTTTTTCTTTCATTCACTGCTTTTCTCGCTTTGGCTGACTGAGATCGCCTATTTTTATTCACATACTGTAGGTATATTTTCCTTATGTGGATTCTTCACAGGATATATTTTCAAACAAGGAAGTGCTGCGAGGCACTTGAGGCATTTTAACCAATCAGGTTGGCGAAAAGGGCCTTTAAATGCCAGTAGCCAATCGGATGCCAGGAAATTACTCATAGTGTTCCAGCTCAGCTAACTTGCTAAATAGCCATTTTCGTAAATTAACTTTATGACAAAAAAAATTGTTTGTCTCTATATTAACTAACATATTCCTCCCAATTGTAAATGTTTCGCTTGACTCGTTATGTCGTTATAATTACTTAGATTTGCTTCCACCGTAATGTTTTTGTCAGCCATCTTTGCTTTACAAAGTCACCAGCTATGTGTCCCATAGGGTCAAATTCGTCAACCACTCGATATGATTGGTCATATAAAAACCTTGGGACCCAAATGCATAAAGAGTGCTCTAACTCCCCCCTGTGGTGGTCTGGAGCAATGAAGCTGTTACGCTGGGAACTTAAAAATACTGCGGCAAAAGCTTGCCACTTTTATACGAGCAACAACTGTATGTCAAACATCCTTCCTCTCAATGAAGTTTCTCTGTGAGAATTGCCAGAATGATCTGAGATACCAAAAGTATTTTTTGGGGGCACGCTGTGATGAAACCGCCCTATACACAGTCCATGGTCATTTGGAAGGTTTTATGATCTGATTGTATCAGTGTATCAAGTGCAGTGTATTGGCAAAAGATCAGAATTGGGCTGCCTGTGTAAATGCAGCGATACAGGCTTACACTCAGAAGATTGGCTTTAGGGTCTTAAGTAATATTTACATGATAGATCTCAACTTTAAATGTCAGATAAATTATACCTTGTAATGTAAAGGGCACAGTCTGTGTTCAGTAGATTAGAAAACAGTTTGGAATTGAAGTGCATTTATGTTCAAGAAGCTAAATCAACTAATATTTATATGTAAACTGCATCAGCTTTTGCCAGTCAATGCTAGATACTACAAGCTACTCACCAATGCCAATAAGGTGCGATACTAGAAGTGGCCGTGAGGCGGTCATAGGATGTGAGTGACACATTATTGACTCACAGAAGCAGCAACTAGAGCAGAAATATGCAGTTCTACATTTAAACCAAAAGATGGCAGCCACTGAAGGCTTATGAGACACTCCACCACTACCATCAACAGCTAACTACCATCAACAGCTAACTACCATCAACAGCTAACTACCATCAACAGCTAACTACCTCACCTCTTTGAGCAACAAAGAGCCATCACTGACATCAGTAATAGACAACACACACACACAGCAACATACAGTACAGTACTCAGGTGGAGCTCAAAACTTTCTGACACCACATTCCCACCGTGATGAATCAGCCAAGACATTGTCTCATGTCAACAAGCAGCGTATGTCGCGCATCGGAACGTCTGGTCGGCCTAATACAGAGTGTCACAATGTATTCCTGCCCCCTTTTTACCCCTCTGACGCTGCCCTTCACTCGTGATGGAATCAGGTGCCAGTCAAGCATGTCAGCCATTTTGGTATGTGGCGGTGGCAGCCGCGGCCGGTCTTCTGGGGCCCCAGATGGGACTGTATCATGCATGCGCTGCTCGGCGACGGCGGGATATCAACTTCCCATCATCCATTTGGTGTCGCGAGTGGGGAAATGGGATGTCAAGTGTGTTTGTCACATTAATGGAGAACATGTGCAATTGTGACAGACAGGAGGTCTCTATAGTGCGCTCCACTGGCTCGCTCGTACACACACACAAACACACAGATAGATAGAGGGAGCGAGGGAGGGAGGGAGCGAGGGAGGAAAGAGAGTAAGAAAAGAGATGGGAAGAGGGAAATGCTTTCCAGTTTAGAAAGCATCCAATATTGGCCAATACAAATCATAACCACAAAAGAAGCCAAGAAAACACTCCCTTCTTCTTCTTCTCCTCTCAGCTACATTTCTTGGATGGAAACTCGGTCGGTTTTCTTTGAGTACTGAAATAATTATATAAATTCTTCACAAATAATCCTGGCAATCTCAGTTTGACACTCTTAAAGATCGCTTTGTTATTGTTGCAAATTTATGTTTGTAATGTTTTTCAAATGCGTTTTGAAGAGAATCCAGAATGGCATCGTACTTGATTCTCTATGACATCATGCACTCTCTGCCTCTTACAAATAAACTGTACTCTCTCTCACACACACACACACACACACACACACACACACACACACACACACACACACACACACGTGAGTGATGTTGAAAGTACCTATCTAGGGCTGGGTGGTAGAGATGTAGAGAGGTATGTGTGTGTGTGTGTGTGTGTGTGTGTGTGTGTGTGTGTGTGAGAGAGAGAGAAAGCAAAGAGGGAGTCCACACAAAACATGAAACATGACCTTATACACAATATTAATAGACAAGGACAGCTCAAGGACAGAACTTCATACATTTTAAATAAGAATATGTATTTTAAAAACTCCTGTACTGACAAAACACGGAGAAAACAGAGACCTATGCTCTAGGCTTACATTTAGTAGCATCTATCAATTAGGACTTCAAAAGAAGACCTCTTTAATTGAAAACGTTCAAAAGAGAGATCAAAGTAAAGTGGGGATTACTGGATCTCCCATGGCTGGATGGCACGGCTGGATCTGTTGGCTCACATTCACGCAGGGAGCTGCAAGAATAGGGTGGAAGGTAGACTAGCGATTATAGCCTTGGGCCAGTAACCACAAAGGTCGCTAGTTTGAATCCCTGAGCTGACAAGGTGGAAAATCTGCCGATGTGCCCTTGAGCAAGGCACTTAAACCTAATTTCTCCAGGGTCGCTGTTGATAATGGCTGACCCTGGCTGTGACCCCACAATAATAGGACAACTATAATCACCAACCTATTTTCACTCACCCCACACATACACATACCAATAGTGTGTAGTAGTAGTAATAATAATAGTACAAACACACACACACACAATTCTTATTCTCAACAAACAGAGGTGTGGGCGATATAGAGCAAAAGTGACAAACGAAACAATGAAAGTAACAAAATAAACTTTGAAACAACCTCTAAAAATACACTGCTGTTGCCTCTTGACCAAAGGCTATTTGTCAAACCTTGGCACATCAACAGAGATCTCTGCTTGAGTCAATGCAATCCCTCCGCCGGGTAAATTCTACAATCTAAAGCAGCTTGACAGGAAAAATAGAGCAGCACCTGATCTAATCTCGGAGACCCTTGTCTCCAGAGAGCAATTTCACAACAGGCAAGAGAGAGAGGGAGCTTAAAATCCAAAAGGGAAGGCCACAACCATTCTTGTGGCTCTCAATGCTCTCGTCGTTGTTTTGTCTCCTTTAGCCGGGGGGATGAATATGCAGCGATGCATTGCCTAGCCATGCATTGTCCAGAGTGGCTCGCCATGTGGTTGCTTGCAAACTGACAGCCTGCAAGGTAGTTTTAGGTATAAACAGCCAAGTAGGGGTTGGAAGCTATAGTGATCTTAGGTTGGTCAATCGCGGTGGGGTATCGGAGTATTTGCATAAAGTTCAGCTCACACCCTTTTCATGCTCCCTTCCCTTGCCCATGCTTGCATCGTCCAACGGTCTCCCGCCCACTTCACTTCATTAATTGAAAATTCATGGTTTCCATTGTTTCACCAACATTGTACGCAGTTAAAACAGGCTGTTATCACTCTTGATACTCTTGTCGCTCTCGTCACTCTCAGACCCTTGGCATTGGATATGGGTAGTTACGTTTCACAGAGGAGAAGAGAATATGGGAGGAAGGTGAGGAGAAGAGGAACTGCTAAAAGGGCCCCAGTTGTTCAAGACCAGCTCACTTCCTGTTACACGGGGAAATCCTACTCTGTTTGAGTAGGATTGAGTAAGTGGGGGATTAGCAAGAGATAAAAAAAACTACCCCCAAAAATATATTGTCTGGCCAAAGGGAGGAGGACTAAACAAGAGAGACATAGAAGAAGAGGGAGAAATTAGGTCTCTCTCTCTCTCTCTCTCTCTCTCTCTCTCTTTGTCTCTCTCTCTCTCTCTCTCTCTCTTTGTCTCTCTCTCTCTCTCTCTCTCTCTTTGTCTCTCTCTCTCTCTTTCTTTGTCTCTCTCTCTCTCTCTCTTTGTCTCTCTCTCTCTTTCTTTGTCTCTCTCTCTCTCTCTTTGTCTCTCTCTCTCTCTCTCTTTCTCTCTCTCTCTGTCTCTCTTTGTCTCTCTCTCTCTCTCTCTTTGTCTCTCTCTCTCTCTCTCTCTCTCTCTCTCTTTGTCTCTCTCTCTCTCTCTTTGTCTCTCTCTCTCTCTGTCTCTCTTTCTCTCTCTCTCTTTCTCTCTCTCTTTCTCTCTCTCTTTCTCTCTCTCTTTCTCTCTCTCTCTCTGTCTTTCTTTGTCTCTCTCTCGCTCTCTCTCTCTCTCTCTCTCTCTCTCTCTCTCTCTCTCTCTCTCTGCGCATGCGTGGGCGTTTGTGGAGCGTGTGTGAGAGCTCGAGCTTTGAGCGCGTGTATTTGGGTCTTTTCCTTATATATTTCTATTCTATTTGTATTTATTTTTTACTTCTAAGTTTGTTTATTTGATTTAGTATTTATCTTGTGGGTTGTTTGTGCTGCCTGCTTTCTTAGGAAGCATGGCAGCTCAGGCTGGGAGTGGGCTTGATGTCCTCACACGCCGTCACGGAGTCAAAATAGTAACCGTGGCGAGTGTAGAGGCTTGTTGTCTGGGTGTAGGAGAGATTGTTGGCCATCTAAACATTGTCTCCGCATCCAGAATGAATGGCGCGACCGTGATTTTTTTTAACTCGGTGGAAAAAGCAAACGAGGTGGTTGCGCGAGGTATAATCATTGACGAAATACTTACACCTGTTTTACCGCTGTTGTTACCGTCTAAAAAAGTCACAATATCGAATATCCCTCCGTTTCTCAGTGATGATATTTTGAAACAAGCGCTGTCACGGTATGGAAAGTTGGTTTCGCCAATCAAGAAGATTATGATCAGGTGTGAATCTCCTTTATTGAAACATATCGTTTCATTTAGGAGATTTGCTTTCATGATTATTAAAGATGACGCAGAATTGGACTTGGCGCTAAATTTCCGTGTGGACGATTTTGAATATGTAGTGTTTGTTACTACTGACAAAATGAAGTGCTTTGGATGTGGTAAATCGGGCCATTTAATCCGTTCATGTCCTGACAAGAATGCAGCGGGAGGTAGTAAGGATAGTGGTTCGACTGAAGAAACTACTGTTAAACCGTCTGGGGTCGGTCTGGCTGAAGCAGTGCCGACCGTGGATAAACCTGCTGGGGAAGGAACATCTGTTGAGGGGCCTGTGGAAGCTGGATCGACCTCGACGGAATCGGTGAATGAAGGTAGGGATACTTCTGTAGCTGCAGAAACTGGGCTGTTGAACAGTGATGTAGAACACATGGGGGAAGATGACGTGTCTGACACAGAAGCGGAAAATAGGATGTTTAAAATACCAAAAAAACGATCGCAAAAAAAAAAAAAAAAATGTCGCAAAGATCAGTAAGGCAAAGTGTTTTAAAAAAGAAGTGTTTGACGATCAGAAAGAGTCAGAAAGTGGAAGTGAAATGTCTGACTCAAGTACAGTGTTGTCACAGATCGAAGGTATTAGCAGAAGCTATGATGTTGATGACATAAAACATTTCCTTAATACCACTAAAAACAAAAGAGGTGTTATTGTAAAAGAATATTTCCATGACTTAACGCAGTTTCATGACAAAGCCAAAAGCCTAATAACAGCTGGGTGCCTTTCAGACAGGGAGGTTTATCGGTTGAAAAAGATTGTGAGCAAAGTTGGCACGGAATTAAATGAAAATGAGGACTAAGAATAATCTGGTTTTGCTTGGTTTTTTTTGTTTGTTTATTTATTTCAGTATGGCTGAAGTGCGGATTGCCTCCTTGAATGTTAATGGTGCTAGAAATTATAGAAAAAGAGCTGAGCTGTATGAAATTATCAAGCAGAAAAAAATAGATGTCACTTTGATTCAGGAAACGCATAGTGACGTGAACAACGTTAATGATTGGATGAAGGAATGGGAAGGTTTATCTTTTTTCAGCCACAACACCACGTTAAGTGGAGGAATAGCAATATTATTTGCAAAAACCTTTAATCCATGTTCATATCAAGTTAAAGAGTTTTTGAAGGGTAGACTTTTAAAAGTGACAGCACAAATGGAGAATTATAATTTTGTTTTTATTTGTGTGTATGTCCCCAACTCAACAATTGATAGGATGTTGTTTTTAGACACATTATGTTCTGTTTTACAAGATGTTTCTAATGATGATTATTTATTTTTAGGAGGAGATTTTAATTGTACAGTGAGTAATTGTGACAGAAATCATATTGAACCCCATATGCCTTCAAGAAAACGTCTCATTCAAATAATAAATAGGCATGAGTTAAGTGACGTATGGAAGTTTTATCATGAGGATAAAAGACAATATACTTGGGCACATGCACGTGATAATGTTTTATCTCTGGCAAGACTGGATAGATTTTATGTGTTTAAGCATCATGTTGGTATTTTTAAAAATTGTTGTATTTTTCCTGTTGGTTTTTCAGATCATTGCATGGTGCAATGTTCTTTTATTTTGAATTCTGTCAAGCCTAAAAGTGCTTACTGGCATTTTAATTTAACTTTGTTAGATAATAAGGATTTTATACCCACTTTTAAATTGTTTTGGGCTGATTACAGAACAAAAAAAGAATCTTTTCGATCAGTACAAAAATGGTGGGATTTTGGAAAAGTACAAATTAAACAGTATTGTCAGCAGTATGCTCACAACAGCACCAAAGTTTTAAATCAGTCAATGAAAGACTTAGAGAATGACATAATTAAGATACAGGAATTGGCAGAATCAACAAAACAACAAAGCTATTTGAAAATTCTTTCTAAGAAAAAGAATCAATTGGCAGAATTATTAGGGGTTAAAACACAAGGGGCTTTGGTCCGGTCAAGATTTATAAGTCTTGATCAAATGGATGCACCTTCAAAGTATTTTTTTAACCTTGAAAGGAAAAATGGGCAAAAAAGAATCATTCATGCTTTGCGATCTGAGGAAGGAATTCTATTGTCCAATCCTGTAGTGATTAGAAGGAGGGCAATTGGTTTTTATGAGAAACTGTACAGAAGTGAACTAGGATCAGACAATATCAATGAGAGTGTCTTCTTTGAGGATTTACCAAAGGTGTCTGATGAAGCTAATGCAGAGATTTCAGGTGTGCTTAGCCTGGGAGAACTGCATCAGGCCGTTCAGAGCATGGAATCCGGAAGGGTGCCTGGAATTGATGGCATACCAATAGACTTCTATAAATGTTTTTGGGAAGTTTTAGGAGAGGATCTCTTAGAAGTACTCAATGGTAGTTTGGACGAAGGTCTTCTACCTTTGAGTTGCCGGAGAGCAGTCCTGACCCTCCTTCCCAAAAAAGGAGATCTCACAGAGATCAAAAACTGGAGACCTGTTTCACTTCTGTGTAGTGACTATAAACTTCTTTCAAAGATTTTAGCAAACAGATTATCAATAATTATGAATGAGTTGATTCATCCAGACCAAACCTACTGTGTCCCCAAAAGGTCAATTTTTGATAATATTTCCCTTATTAGGGATATTTTTGATGTCTCTAAGTTATCAAATAGTGACATTGGACTGATTTCACTCGACCAAGAGAAAGCTTTCGACAGAGTTGAACACACATACTTATGGGAAACGTTAAAAGCTTTTGGTTTTAGTAAAAGTTTTATAGATAAAATTAATGTTTTGTACAGTGATGTTGAGAGCATACTCAAAATGAACGGTGGCTTATGCACTCCTTTTAAAGTGTTAAGGGGAGTGAGGCAGGGATGCCCGCTATCTGGAATGCTATATTCGCTAGCAATAGAACCTCTGTTACAACAATTGAGAAAAAATGTACAAGGTTTTAAGTTGCCTAATTTTGTAAAAAGTATAAGAGTCTCTGCATATGCTGATGATGTTTTAGTGTTTGTTAGTCAACAGAGGGATGTACAGGTTTTAATGAGTGTACTTGATGATTTTAAAAAACTGTCCTCTGCTAAAACTAATTGGGAGAAAAGTGAAGCAATACTAATAGGGGATTGGAAAAATGGTTCTTTTTCCCTTCCTCCTGGTTTAGTATGGAAGAGAGGAGGCTTTAAATATTTGGGGGTTTTTTTAGGAGATGAAGCAACTGTGCAAAAAAATTGGGAAGGAACTCTTGAAAAAGTTAAAGGTCGACTTGAAAAATGGAAGTGGTTAATCCCAAATATGTCATATAGAGGTCGAACTTTAGTTATAAATAATTTAGTAGCTTCCTCTTTATGGCATAAGTTAACATGCATTGATCCTCCTTTGCGTCTCTTAGCAGAGACTCAAGCGATTTTAGTAGATTTTTTCTGGGACAAGTTACATTGGGTTCCTCAGAGTGTATTGTTTTTACCTAAAGAAGAAGGAGGACAAGGATTGGTACACCTTCAAAGTAGAGCAGCAGCTTTTCGTTTACAGTTTTTGCAAAGACTTCTTGATGGTTCAATAATTTCAAGCTGGAAAGTAGTTGCGTGTAAAATACTACAAAATCTTGGAAATTTGAAAATGGACAGAAATCTTTTCTTTATGGACTTGTCAAAACTGAACCTCAATGGAATGCCTATTTTTTATCGGAATGTTTTTAAAGTGTGGAACATGTTCAAAGTGCAAAGAGAAAGACATTTTGAATCTCTTCACTGGATCCTTGAAGAACCGTTAATATATGGAGCACGCTTTGATTTAACACACAATGACTGTACATTTACTGGACTCACGGAAACACTTGTGGCTTCCAAAATATGTACAATGGGGAGTCTCGTTAACTTGACAGGACCAGACTTTGGGAACATGGAAGAAGTTGCTTTGAGTCTAAAAATTAAGTCTAGACGATTTGTTTTTCATTTATTAGAAAAATGGAAACAAAGACTCACTTCTGATGAACTGAAACTTTTATCAGACTATAGTGAAAAAAAAAATGTTCCTAATGATAAAGATGTATTATCTGAGTTTTTAATTTTTCCTGTGTTAGATGATGTTTCAGGAATGTTTTTAAGCTCTGGTAAATCCCTAGTTTTAAACTTTTTTTCAAGTACTGGTAAATCTTTTTATAAAGCTTGTGTTCTTGTTTTTAATAAAAAAGTGCTTGATAAGAGGGTTGATACACCATGGCGTAATGTTTTAAAACTACGTGTTGATGATAAGCCAGAATGGAGATCATTGTATAAGCCACCTTTAAGTAAAAGAGTTGGGGACATACAATGGAGACTTTTACATGGTGCAATAGCAGTTAATGCTTTTATTTCAGTTTTAAATCCTGATGTCACTACAGAATGCCCTTTTTGCTTAAAAAGAGAAACTGTTTTTCATGCCTATATGGATTGTTTTAGACTGAAAAGGTTGTTTAGTTTATTATATGATTTATTTTATAGTTTCAATGAATCTTTTTCTATAGACGTATTTATTGTTGGTTTTAAATATGTTAGAAGAAATAGGTTTATTTGTCAGTGTTTAAATTTTCTTATAGGTCAAGCAAAGTTGGCAATCTATATGAGTAGAAAAAAAAAGATAGAAATGGGTGCAGATCAAGATATTAATATTCTGTTTTTAGCCACGGTTAAATCCAGAATACTCATTGATTTTCGTTTTTATAGTTCCATGGATGATGTTATTACATTTGAAATGAAATGGTGTAAGAATGAAGCTCTGTGCTCTGTTATTGATGGAAAAATATTTTTTTCTCTTCTACTAATGTAGAAAAAGATTGGTAAATGTTGATTGTTTGAAAACTTGTAATAAAGTCGTCTTTCAAAATTCAATTCTCTCTGTCTTTCTTTGTCTCTCTCTCTCTCTCTCTCTCTCTCTCTCTCTCTCTCTCTCTCTCTCTCTCTCTGCGCATGCGTGGGCGTTTGTGGAGCGTGTGTGAGAGCTCGAGCTTTGAGCGCGTGTATTTGGGTCTTTTCCTTATATATTTCTATTCTATTTTTTATTTGTATTTATTTTTTACTTCTAAGTTTGTTTATTTGATTTAGTATTTATTTTGTGGGTTGTTTGTGCTGCCTGCTTTCTTAGGAAGCATGGCAGCTCAGGCTGGGAGTGGGCTTGATGTCCTCACACGCCGTCACGGAGTCAAAATAGTAACCGTGGCGAGTGTAGAGGCTTGTTGTCTGGGTGTAGGAGAGATTGTTGGCCATCTAAACATTGTCTCCGCATCCAGAATGAATGGCGCGACCGTGATTTTTTTTAACTCGGTGGAAAAAGCAAACGAGGTGGTTGCGCGAGGTATAATCATTGACGAAATACTTACACCTGTTTTACCGCTGTTGTTACCGTCTAAAAAAGTCACAATATCGAATATCCCTCCGTTTCTCAGTGATGATATTTTGAAACAAGCGCTGTCACGGTATGGAAAGTTGGTTTCGCCGATCAAGAAGATTATGATCAGGTGTGAATCTCCTTTATTGAAACATATCGTTTCATTTAGGAGATTTGCTTTCATGATTATTAAAGATGACGCAGAATTGGACTTGGCGCTAAATTTCCGTGTGGACGATTTTGAATATGTAGTGTTTGTTACTACTGACAAAATGAAGTGCTTTGGATGTGGTAAATCGGGCCATTTAATCCGTTCATGTCCTGACAAGAATGCTGCGGGAGGTAGTAAGGATAGTGGTTCGACTGAAGAAACTACTGTTAAACCGTCTGGGGTCGGTCTGGCTGAAGCAGTGCCGACCGTGGATACACCTGCTGGGGAAGGAACATCTGTTGAGGGGCCTGTGGAAGCTGGATCGACCTCGACGGAATCAGTGAATGAAGGTAGGGATACTTCTGTAGCTGCAGAAACTGGGCTGTTGAACAGTGATGTAGAACACATGGGGGAAGATGATGTGTCTGACACAGAAGCGGAAAATAGGATGTTTAAAATACCAAAAAAACGAAAAAATGTCGCAAAGATCAGTAAGGCAAAGTGTTTTAAAAAAGAAGTGTTTGACGATCAGAAAGAGTCAGAAAGTGGAAGTGAAATGTCTGACTCAAGTACAGTGTTGTCACAGATCAAAGGTATTAGCAGAAGCTATGATGTTGATGACATAAAACATTTCCTTAATACCACTAAAAACAAAAGAGGTGTTATTGTAAAAGAATATTTCCATGACTTAACGCAGTTTCATGACAAAGCCAAAAGCCTAATAACAGCTGGGTGCCTTTCAGACAGGGAGGTTTATCGGTTGAAAAAGATTGTGAGCAAAGTTGGCACGGAATTAAATGAAAATGAGGACTAAGAATAATCTGGTTTTGCTTGGTTTTTTTTGTTTGTTTATTTATTTCAGTATGGCTGAAGTGCGGATTGCCTCCTTGAATGTTAATGGTGCTAGAAATTATAGAAAAAGAGCTGAGCTGTATGAAATTATCAAGCAGAAAAAAATAGATGTCACTTTGATTCAGGAAACGCATAGTGACGTGAACAACGTTAATGATTGGATGAAGGAATGGGAAGGTTTATCTTTTTTCAGCCACAACACCACGTTAAGTGGAGGAATAGCAATATTATTTGCAAAAACCTTTAATCCATGTTCATATCAAGTTAAAGAGTTTTTGAAGGGTAGACTTTTAAAAGTGACAGCACAAATGGAGAATTATAATTTTGTTTTTATTTGTGTGTATGTCCCCAACTCAACAATTGATAGGATGTTGTTTTTAGACACATTATGTTCTGTTTTACAAGATGTTTCTAATGATGATTATTTATTTTTAGGAGGAGATTTTAATTGTACAGTGAGTAATTGTGACAGAAATCATATTGAACCCCATATGCCTTCAAGAAAACGTCTCATTCAAATAATAAATAGGCATGAGTTAAGTGACGTATGGAAGTTTTATCATGAGGATAAAAGACAATATACTTGGGCACATGCACGTGATAATGTTTTATCTCTGGCAAGACTGGATAGATTTTATGTGTTTAAGCATCATGTTGGTATTTTTAAAAATTGTTGTATTTTTCCTGTTGGTTTTTCAGATCATTGCATGGTGCAATGTTCTTTTATTTTGAATTCTGTCAAGCCTAAAAGTGCTTACTGGCATTTTAATTTAACTTTGTTAGATAATAAGGATTTTATACCCACTTTTAAATTGTTTTGGGCTGATTACAGAACAAAAAAAGAATCTTTTCGATCAGTACAAAAATGGTGGGATTTTGGAAAAGTACAAATTAAACATTATTGTCAGCAGTATGCTCACAACAGCACCAAAGTTTTAAATCAGTCAATGAAAGACTTAGAGAATGACATAATTAAGATACAGGAATTGGCAGAATCAACAAAACAACAAAAGCTATTTGAAAATTCTTTCTAAGAAAAAGAATCAATTGGCAGAATTATTAGGGGTTAAAACACAAGGGGCTTTGGTCCGGTCAAGATTTATAAGTCTTGATCAAATGGATGCACCTTCAAAGTATTTTTTTAACCTTGAAAGGAAAAATGGGCAAAAAAGAATCATTCATGCTTTGCGATCTGAGGAAGGAATTCTATTGTCCAATCCTGTAGTGATTAGAAGGAGGGCAATTGGTTTTTATGAGAAACTGTACAGAAGTGAACTAGGATCAGACAATATCAATGAGAGTGTCTTCTTTGAGGATTTACCAAAGGTGTCTGATGAAGCTAATGCAGAGATTTCAGGTGTGCTTAGCCTGGGAGAACTGCATCAGGCCGTTCAGAGCATGGAATCCGGAAGGGTGCCTGGAATTGATGGCATACCAATAGACTTCTATAAATGTTTTTGGGAAGTTTTAGGAGAGGATCTCTTAGAAGTACTCAATGGTAGTTTGGACGAAGGTCTTCTACCTTTGAGTTGCCGGAGAGCAGTCCTGACCCTCCTGCCCAAAAAAGGAGATCTCACAGAGATCAAAAACTGGAGACCTGTTTCACTTCTGTGTAGTGACTATAAACTTCTTTCAAAGATTTTAGCAAACAGATTATCAATAATTATGAATGAGTTGATTCATCCAGACCAAACCTACTGTGTCCCCAAAAGGTCAATTTTTGATAATATTTCCCTTATTAGGGATATTTTTGATGTCTCTAAGTTATCAAATAGTGACATTGGACTGATTTCACTAGACCAAGAGAAAGCTTTCGACAGAGTTGAACACACATACTTATGGGAAACGTTAAAAGCTTTTGGTTTTAGTAAAAGTTTTATAGATAAAATTAAAGTTTTGTACAATGATGTTGAGAGCATACTCAAAATGAATGGTGGCTTATGCACTCCTTTTAAAGTGTTTAGGGGAGTGAGGCAGGGATGCCCGCTATCTGGAATGCTATATTCGCTAGCAATAGAACCTCTGTTACAACAATTGAGAAAAAATGTACAAGGTTTTAAGTTGCCTAATTTTGTAAAAAGTATAAGAGTCTCTGCATATGCTGATGATGTTTTAGTGTTTGTTAGTCAACAGAGGGATGTACAGGTTTTAATGAGTGTACTTGATGATTTTAAAAAACTGTCCTCTGCTAAAACTAATTGGGAAAAAAGTGAAGCAATACTAATAGGGGATTGGAAAAATGGTTATTTTTCCCTTCCTCCTGGTTTAGTATGGAAGAGAGGAGGCTTTAAATATTTGGGGTTTTTTTTAGGAGATGAAGCAACTGTGCAAAAAAATTGGGAAGGAACTCTTGAAAAAGTTAAAGGTCGACTTGAAAAATGGAAGTGGTTAATCCCAAATATGTCATATAGAGGTCGAACTTTAGTTATAAATAATTTAGTAGCTTCCTCTTTATGGCATAAGTTAACATGCATTGATCCTCCTTTGCGTCTCTTAGCAGAGACTCAAGCGATTTTAGTAGATTTTTTCTGGGACAAGTTACATTGGGTTCCTCAGAGTGTATTGTTTTTACCTAAAGAAGAAGGAGGACAAGGATTGGTACACCTTCAAAGTCGAGCAGCAGCTTTTCGTTTACAGTTTTTGCAAAGACTTCTTGATGGTTCAATAATTTCAAGCTGGAAAGTAGTTGCGTGTAAAATACTACAAAATCTTGGAAATTTGAAAATGGACAGAAATCTTTTCTTTATGGACTTGTCAAAACTGAACCTCAATGGAATGCCTATTTTTTATCGGAATGTTTTTAAAGTGTGGAACATGTTCAAAGTGCAAAGAGAAAGACATTTTGAATCTCTTCACTGGATCCTTGAAGAACCGTTAATATATGGAGCACGCTTTGATTTAACACACAATGACTGTACATTTCCTGGACTCACGGAAACACTTGTGGCTTCCAAAATATGTACAATGGGGAGTCTCGTTAACTTGACAGGACCAGACTTTGGGAACATGGAAGAAGTTGCTTTGAGTCTAAAAATTAAGTCTAGACGATTTGTTTTTCATTTATTAGAAAAATGGAAACAAAGACTCACTTCTGATGAACTGAAACTTTTATCAGACTATAGTGAAAAAAAAAATTTTCCTAATGAAAAAGATGTATTATCTGAGTTTTTAATTTTTCCTGTGTTAGATGATGTTTCAGGAATGTTTTTAAGCTCTGGTAAATCCCTATGTTTAAACTTTTTTTCAAGTACTGGTAAATCTTTTTATAAAGCTTGTGTTCTTGTTTTTAATACGTGTTGATGATAAGCCAGAATGGAGATCATTGTATAAGCCACCTTTAAGTAAAAGAGTTGGGGACATACAATGGAGACTTTTACATGGTGCAATAGCAGTTAATGCTTTTATTTCAGTTTTAAATACTGATGTCACTACAGAATGCCCTTTTTGCTTAAAAAGAGAAACTGTTTTTCATGCCTATATGGATTGTTTTAGACTGAAAAGGTTGTTTAGTTTATTATATGATTTATTGTATAGTTTCAATGAATCTTTTTCTATAGACGTATTTATTGTTGGTTTTAAATATGTTAGAAGAAATAGGTTTATTTGTCAGTGTTTAAATTTTCTTATAGGTCAAGCAAAGTTGGCAATCTATATGAGTAGAAAAAACAAGATAGAAATGGGTGCAGATCAAGATATTAATATTCTGTTTTTAGCCATGGTTAAATCCAGAATACTCATTGATTTTCGTTTTTATAGTTCCATGGATGATGTTATTACATTTGAAATGAAATGGTGTAAGAATGAAGCTCTGTGCTCTGTTATTGATGGAAAAATATTTTTTTCTCTTCTACTAATGTAGAAAAAGATTGGTAAATGTTGATTGTTTGAAAACTTGTAATAAAGTCGTCTTTCAAAATTCAAAAAAAATTTATCTTTGTCTCTCTCTCTCTCTCTCTCTCTTTCTCTCTGTTTCTCTTTGTCTCTCTCTCTCTCTCTTTGTCTCTCTCTCTCTCTCTCTCTTTCTCTCTCTTTCTCTCTCTCTCTCTTTGTCTCTCTCTCTTTGTCTCTCTTTGTCTCTCTCTCTCTGTCTCTCTCTCTTTGTCTCTCTCTCTCTGTCTCTCTCTCTCTCTTTCTCTCTCTCTCTTTGTCTCTTTCTCTCTATATATATATACAGCGGGTGAAATAAGTATTGAACACGTCACCATTTTTCACAGTAAATATATTTCCAAAGGTGCTATTGACATGACATTTTCACCAGATGTTGGTAACAACCCAAGTAATCCATACATACAAGAAACCAAAACAAATACGTTCAGAAATTAAGTTGTGTGTAATAATGTGAAATGACACAAGGAAAAAGTATTGAACACACTTACTGATATTTATTTAATACTTTGTACAAAAGCCTTTGTTGGTAATGACAGCTTCAAGACGCCTCCTGTATGGAGAAACTAGTCGCATGCATTGCTCTGGTGTGATTTTGGCCCATTCTTCCACACAAACAGTCTTCAAATCTTGAAGGTTCCGTGGGCCTCTTCTATGAATCTTGATCTTCAGTTCTTTCCATAGATTTTCAATGGGATTTAAGTCAGGTGATTGGCTGGGCCATTCTAGCAGCTTTATTTTCTTTCTTTGAAATCAATTGAGAGTTTCCTTAGCTGTGTGTTTGGGATCATTGTCTTGCTGAAATGTACACCCTCGTTTCATCTTCATCATCCTGGTAGATGGCAGCAGATTTTTGTCAAGAATGTCTCGGTAAATTTGCCCATTCATCCTTCCTTCAATTATGTGAAGTTTGCCAGTACCATTTGCTGAAAAGCAGCCCCACACCATGATGTTCCCACCTCCAAACTTGGTGTGTATTATGACATCCAAACAGTTCAATTTTGCTCTCATCTGACCACACTATATTCTCCCAGTATTTCACTGGCTTTTCCAAATGTTGTGCAGCAAACTTTAAACGAGCTTCAACATGCTTTTTTTCCAGCAATGGAATCTTGCGTGGTGAGCGTGCATACAGGCCATGGCGGTGGAGTGCATTACTTACTGTTTTCTTTGAGACAACAGTACCTGCTAATTGCAGGTCTTTTTGAAGCTCTCCACAAGTGGTCCTTGGCTCTTGGACAACTCTTCTGATTATTGTTTTCACTCCTCTGTCAGAAATCTTGCGAGGAGCACCTGGTCGAGGCAAATTTATGGTGAAATGATTGTCTTTCCACTTCCGTATTATGGCCCCAACAGTGCTCACTGGAACATTCAGAAGCTTAGAAATGCGCCTATAACCAATGCCATCATTATGTTTTGCAACAATTAGGTTGCGAAGGTCTTGAGACAGCTCTTTGCTTTTACCCATCTTGAGATGTGTCTTGTGTGACACCTTGGCAATGAGACCTTTTTGTAGGCCATCAGTTGGGACTGAACCAGCTGATATTAATTTGCACTGACAGGGGGCTGGATTGCTTTTTAATTACTGATAGTTTTCAGCTGTTGTCTTGGCTTTCCATGCCTTTTTGCACCTCCCTTTCTTCATGTGTTCAATACTTTTTCCCTGTGTCATTTCACATTATTACACATAACTTAATTTCTGAACGTATTTGTTTTGGTTTCTTTGTATGTATGGATTACTTGGGTTGTTACCAGCATCTGGTGAACATTTCATGTCAATAGCACCTTTGGAAATATATTTACTGAGAAAAATGGTGACGTGTTCAATACTTATTTCACCCGCTGTATATATATATATATATCTCTCTTTGTCTCTCACTCCCTCATTCCCTTTCAACTGTACATTGAATCCCTCCCACACTTCCATCCCAAGTCTGTCCAGGACTAGCACTCCAATCCGGGAGAATGCTAATGGGGTACCCAGGGGAACAACCGGGCCTGCTGGCGTGCTTTTATTCCCCATAATAGGGCCTCCTCTGCCTACTCAGGAGCCGTGAGCGAGCTGGGAAACATAGGCTTTTCACCAAGCATACAGGTCGACACTCCTATCCTCCTCTCCCAACACATGAATGAATTGGGAGCTGATTTTTCCCTGAGTAGAAACAGTGAGGAGAGACAGCAGGTCTGCGTCCCAAATGGCACCCTATTCCCTATGTAGGGCACTAAGTTTGACCAGGGCCCATAGGACTTGGTCAAACGTAGTGCACTACATAGGGAATAGGGTGCCATTTGGGACGAAGCCCAGATCCCAGTATATCTGCAGGGGTTACTCCCTGAAGTAGCTGTCTGCTTTTCTCTGCCGGTAGCCAACAACAGTAGACATGTGCACTGAAACAAAAACACTAATAAACACACACACACACACACACACACACACACACACACACACACACACACTGATACAATCTCTTACACATAGTAACAGGGCTCCTTCAAGCCCTAAGCACACAATCAGTATAGGTGGAAAGTGTCCAAAACAATATTTACCCTTGATTTAGACGCCATTTAAGATGCATTAGCTCCTCAGTAATTATGTGAAACTCAATTATAGCAATCCTCTGAAGACTAGAACCAAACTGGAGGGCTTAGGTTTTTAAGCAGTGGTGTTACAAAACCAATAACTAGAATACTGATTTTTTTTTTCCGCACTCATGGGGTGGATTGCAACAAACAGACAGAACTTAACGCGCTCCTACAGGTTACGCTGGATTTCTATGCTACTTACGGGAGATTACATGTACCTGCATGGTTAAACAAACTTGATTTCAACCAAAAACCCACAAGAATAAACCAGCAGATGAGTTGTTACCATGTCAAGTGATTATGATACTAGATGGGTCTACGTTCTGATGGATTAAAAAATAGTTCAGAGTAAAAGAATATAGAAGTAGTAGGCCTATATTTCATTCAAACATTTCACCTTGAATGTCAAAATAATATGTGTGCTATTTGAAATATATATAACATTTAGTTTGAAGTTACCCAGGTGTCCCTCACGAGTTTGCCCAAATGTACCCAAGTGGCCTCCAAGTGGCAGAATTGGTAAATTGATACATTTTCAAGTACATAACTATAGAGAACATACAAAAATGCTATGGAAATAAAAAATACAAGTATACACACTCCCAGGAATGTCATACACGATGGCTCATTAGCTTCCCTACAGAAAAGACACTAATCTTCACACATCTAGATTGCCGTGTGGTGTGGGTGTGGAGAGACAACAGCCGGGGTCGGACTGAATGAACTAGTTTGTACATTTGAATGAGTGGGGGATGGACACCCTTACTTTGCTGGTTCCCAATGTTCGTCTGAGTCATTGGTACTATGGAAGATTTTTTTTTTATTCTGTAAGAATACTTTTACAGATGAGCCCTGCATCAAATAAACAACACATATCTATAAACATATATAGTATATAGAGTAGGGGGAACACAATCACTGTGGTGAAGTGCGTGTACCAATGGTAAATATGGGGCGGCAGGTAGCCTAGCGGTTAGAGCGTTGGGCCAGTAACTGAAAGGTCGCTGTTTCGAATATCTGTGCTGACAAGGTGAAAAACCTGTCGATGTGTCCTTGAGCAAGGCACTTAACCCTAATTTGCTCCAGGGGCTGACCCTGTAGGTAGGCTGTCATTGTAAATAATAATTTGTTCTTAACTGACTTGCATAGTTAAATAAAGGTTACATTTAAAAAAAAAAAAAGGCCTGTGAGAGGAGGATGGCTCGTAGTGGTTAGTGGGGTGAGTGAAATGGTACCAAGCACATAGTTTTCGTCTGTTTGGTACTGTTCCATTCACGCCATTCTGGCCATTCCACTCCATTCCGCCCATTGTTTTGGGCCGTCCTCCCATCATCAGCCGCCACTGGCTTTTTTATATATACACACAAGTACAGTCAATGTGTATTTTTATGTTGACTTTGACATTCTGTGGCAGTGGTTTTCGAGTGCCTTGTTTGCTATTCATACACACATTTCATTAGTGACATATATATAAATATCTCAAAAATATCTCAAATTAATAATATGTAACCATTCAAACAACTGCAGAAGAAAAAACGTATTTCACTTACCAGTCTAAAGTGGTGTCCTCTCTTTCCAAAACACCATATTCACTAAGTCCTCATCTACTGGTTCTGGTTCTTTCCCGGTCGATCTCTGCTATAATCTCGTCCAAATCTGTATACCTGGACCTTGATTTAGCTTTTCCAGTATTAGTAGCCATATTGTACTTTCAAATTTGCAGAAAACATTGTTTACTATATCGAGCTGTGCGTAACGCAATGCAGGACTTGTTTAGATTTCCAATGGACACTAAACTGCATTGCGCGCATGCTGGCCGGCCTGGTTGGTGGGCCGAAAGGGCCGGTGTAGCTTTTTTTAATGATGTTGATGATGAGACAGGTATGCTAACTTACAGTACTGTAGGCTACAGTACAGTACCAACTGCCCAGATGTCAGGTGTGCAAAACTAAATATAACGTGTAACAATTGCCTATAAATCACAATTCCAGTTTAGTGTCAAGGAATTGTGTGGCCTTATGGCAGCCAGCATATAACATACAGTTGAAGTCGGAAGTTTACATACACTTAGGTTGAAGTCATTAAAACTCATTTTTCAACCAGCACAGATTTCATGTTAACAAACTATAGTTTTGGCAAGTCAGTTAGGACATCTACTTTATGCTTGACACAAGTAATTCTTCCAACAACAGATTATTTCACTTCTAATTCACTATATCACAATTCCAGTGGGTCAGAAGTTTACATACTGTAACGAATGCCCCGCGCAAAGCTGCGGTCCCTCCTCCTCTCCAGCGCTCATCCTCGCAGGCGTTCTAAGATGGGAAGATGGTAGCAACACCCTGATGATCCACACCTGTTCCACATTGGTCATCAGGGTCACTATTTAGCACTGTCTGTTTTGGTTCACCCCTCGCGGGTTATTGTTTCTTTGTGTATTGCTGATCTTATTAAATATTTCCTTTTCGCTAAATACCTTTTTGACTCTTTCGCCTCCTCTCTCACTTTCACACCTCGCAATATCACACATACACTATGTTGACTGTGCCTTTAAACACCTTGGAAAATTCCGGAAAATTATGTCATGGCTTTAGAAGCTTCTGATAGGCTAATTGACATAATTTGAGTCAATTGGAGGTGTACCTGTGGATGCATTTCAAGGCCTACCTTCAAACGCAGTGCCTCTTTGCTCGACAATATGGGAAAATCAAAAGAAATCACCCAAGACCTCCACAAGTCTGGTTCATCCTTGGGAGCAATTTCCAAACGGCTGAAGGTACCACGTTCATCTGTACAAACAATAGTACGCAAGTATAAACACCATGGGACCACGCAGCTATCATACCGCTCAGGAAGGCGAGGCGTTCTGTCTCGTAGAGATGAACATACTTTGGTGCGAAAAGTGCAAATCAATCCCAGAACAACAGCAAAGGACGTGAAGATTCTGGAGGAAACAGTTAAAAATGTATCTATATCCACAGTAAAACGAGTCCTATATCGACATAACCTGAAAGGCCGCTCAGCAAGGAAGAAGCCACAGCTCCAAAACCGCCATATAAAAGCCAGACTACAGTTTGCAACTGCACTTGGGGACAAAGATCATACTTTTTGGAGAAATGTCCTCTGGTCTGATGGAGAAAAAAACAAACTTTTTGGCCATAATGACCATCGTTATGTTTGTTGGAAAAAGGGGGAGGCTCGTGAAGCACGGGGGTGGCAGCATCATGCTGTGGGGGTGCTTTTCTGCAGGAGGGACTGGTGCACTTCACAAAATAGATGGCATCATGAGGAAGG
Organism: Thymallus thymallus; assembly: GCA_023634145.1. Lineage (NCBI taxonomy): Eukaryota > Metazoa > Chordata > Actinopteri > Salmoniformes > Salmonidae > Thymallus > Thymallus thymallus. Next base: position 33,443,527 of record CM042405.1, read on the forward strand.
AACATTTTGTGGATATATTGAAGCAGCATCTCAAGACATCAGTTAGGAAGTTAAAGCTTGGTCGCAAATAGGTCTTCCAAATGGACAATGACCCCAAGCATACTTCCAAAGTCATGGCAAAATGTAAAGTCAAGGTATTGGAGAGGCCATCACAAAGCCCTGACCTCAATCCTATAGAACATTTGTGGGCAGAACTGAAAAAGTGTGTGCGAGCAAGGAGTCCTACAAAGCTGACTCAGTTACACCAGATCTGTCAGGAGGAATGGGCCAAAAATCACCCAACTTATTTTGGGAAGCTTGTGGAAGGCTACCTATAACGTTTGACCCAAGTAAAACAATTTAAAGGCAATGAGAGGACAGAGGACAGTCTTAGGAAGTGTGTTAGGGACTTTGAAGGAGTTAAAAGAGCAGCTGATGAGTTTGTGAAGTGGGCCAATGGAAAGACGCAAGAGAAGGAAGACTGTGAGCTGGTAGTGCAGACTGCCCTTACTGAGAAAAGGGTCAGGAAGAAGAAAAAAATGCAGAGAGCTTGCAGAAGATGAGCCACTAGCATCACCTGATACTGACTTCAAGGTCAAGTACACAACGTCATTGTAGACACTGTGATAGACAGTATTCATAGGAGGTTTTCTGCTAATGCCAAACTTTGCTCAGATTTTGCCTGTTTGGACCCTAGAAACTTTGCTCAAGTGAGGGAAAATGGGCTCCCCAACTCAGCTCTCGAAGAAATAAGCAAATGTCTGCTTAGGTTTGACAATAAAGCTACGGTTGACACATTATGTGGTGAGCTGTTCAGCCTTGCGTCCCAGTGGGACAGACTAAAGATGTCCCCTATGGAGGGTTACACTGTCAGGACAGCCAGTGATATGTCACAAGGAAGTGAGGAGGATCCTTCCATGGAGCAGCAGGATGTAGAACTAGAGAGCAAAACTTGTTCTTCCTGTACAAACTATGTCATTGATGTTCATCTCATCCTCTCTCAGTACAATCTCCTAACTGATGCCTACCATGTGATTGGACTGGCCTACAAATTACTATTAACACTGTCCATCACACAAGTAGCCTGTGAGAGAAGCTTCTCAACAGTAAAATTCATTTGAAATGAAATTCTCATGTCTTTGGACAATGATATGGTAATAAACAAAGTTGCAGAGACCAGTGCACTGCTCAGGCATTCATGAATGTTTTAGGGTTGGCCATGTTTCCTTAAAGCTACACTCATGCACAGGGAAAAATAGACTATGACGTCATTAGAAAGTTATACTGTGTGAATAAAGTTGCAGAGAACAGTGCAATACTTTTATTTTATTTTTTATTCATGTTTGACGGTTGGATATCTTTAGTTGTGAACACTCATTGCACTGAATATAGACTTTGATATTGTATAAAAATACTTTGTGATGTGGTAGAGAATACTGTAGTTATATTTATGTATGATGGTTGGACATGTGCACTTTAACCCAGGAGGCTTTCATGCTAATGTGCACTGAGAAATACATTCTCATGTCTTTGGACAATGATACGTCACAGTTTTTCTCAATCGATTTGGCACATTTACTGAAACAAGTGTACAATTGTCAAAACTCTAATTACAATCATAACATCACGTGGTACATTCAGCACACCACTCTACGTGACCTGCGAAAGGTGATTATTCAATCAATAGAATTAGCTCATGTTTCAAATGTAAATAAATCCAATGATGAATAAATCATTGTCATCAAAACAAAAGGTTCCTTTATCATTGCTTAGACTAAGACAGTCAAAATGCAAAGACATCCTGTCGAATGACAGTGTGTTCTGAAAGTGTGATAGTTACCCACTATATAATATTGTCCAGTTGCTAACATTGCATAATGTAGACAGCTGAATAGTATTGATTTCAAAAAGTCATGGCACACACTAGACTTTCAACAAAACATTTATTCAAACATTTCTCATCATTGTACGTACACACTTTACAGCCAACCGAAAATACGTAAAGAAAGCTTGTACAGAAAACAATCTATTCAACAGCAAAATGATCAGGAACTACAATAAGTGCAAGAAAAAATAAAAGATGCTGCGAGTTCATCAACCTCGTGGTTCATCCAATCTCTCCTCTCTGTCTGGCCACAACATTTCATCTACGTCACACCTGGTATCCTCCCTTGCAATGCAACGAGGGAAAAATCTTTCGGCATGATGCAGCCACACCCTACAACAATCTGCTGTGATATCCTCACAACCAGCATCCATTGCACCCAGTAAGGACAACTGGTCGTGAGGACATGTGTATAATTGCATTTGACAGTAATATCAATCAATAGCAAATGAATGCAAACTATTTTGATCTGCAAGGCTTACTCAATGCATTTTGTGCCAAAGCAATTATAAATTACTATAGTCATGTGAACAAATTACCTAATGTTCATATAGTTAGTCATATAGTTTGACGAAGTTTAATAGTTATTTGACGATAATAAACTAAGTTTCAAAAGTGCACTGCTCAGGAATTCATTAATGTTATACTCAAGCACAGGGAAAGATATTTTGATGATCTACAAAAACACATTGTGATGTGGTTGAGAATAGTGCAATACATATCAATGTTTCAGGGTTGGATATGTACGTTTTAGACAGACAGACAGACAGACAGACAGACAGACAGACAGACAGACAGACAGACAGACAAGACAGACAAGACAGACAAGACAGACAAGACAGACAGACAGACAGACAGACAGACAGACAGACAGACAGACAGACAGACAGAAAGACAGACAAGACAGACAAGACAGACAAGACAGACAAGACAGACAAGACAGACAAGACAGACAGACAGACAGACAGACAGACCAGACCAGACCAGACCAGACCAGACCAGACCAGACCAGACCAGACCAGACCAGACACGATAGCTCATGGTGTGCGATACAAGGTTGGGAAGCTCGGGCTTTTGGCCTCGCGATAGGTACACTTATTTGCACTAAATTGGAAATTGTGTTCTAGTAAAATACACAGCAAACAGATGAGTGTTTAAATTTTAGGGACGGTGTTGAATAGTTGAATAGTTGGTGTTGTTATAACACCACCTAGTTATAAAATGAATAGTTGAATAGTTGGTGTTGTTATAACACCACCCAGTTATAAAATGAATAGTTTAATAGTTGGTGTTGTTATAACACCACCCAGTTATAAAATGAATAGTTGAATAGTTGGTGTTGTTATAACACCACACAGTTATAAAATGAATAGTTGAATAGTTGGTGTTGTTATAACACCACACAGTTATAAAATGAATAGTTGGTGTTGTTATAACACCACCCAGTTATAAAATGAATAGTTGAATAGTTGGTGTTGTTATAACACCACACAGTTATAAAATGAATAGTTGAATAGTTGGTGTTGTTATAACACCACCCAGTTATAAAATGAATAGTTGAATAGTTGGTGTTGTTATAACACCACACAGTTATAAAATGAATAGTTGAATAGTTGGTGTTGTTATAACACCACACAGTTATAAAATAGCACTGCTTGTGTTGCCTTGTTAAATCAGCATGAATTCATTCTTCACTGATGTTGAAATTAAAGCCTACTGGTGTAGATCGAAGCCACGCCTTCACGTAACGGTTCTCCAAGGCGTAATCCAGATGAATAAACTCTCCAATTTTCCACCAGCGCCATTTTCTTTCACGTGAGGATGACAGTACTTTTATCTCAAGGTATGCAAGACTTTCTTAATCATGAGCATTTTATGATAATTTAAATATGCTTATTTATATATTTGGTAACCGTCTGATTTTTGTATTGAACTAAATAGTTAGCTAAATGAACAAGACCTAGCAGCTCGGATTCCACGACTTAGCTAGGGCAAGGTGCTCACATCCGTCAGTCACTTGAGTCAGCTAATTAAATTTATAGGAGTGAACAGTTTACTCCCTGTTAATGAACATACTGTCAAAAAAACAGAATTTTGTTGGACTTTTGAAAAAGCGAAGTCAGTAGGCTGTGTTGGTTATGTAAGAGTTGAAAGTAAAAATGTGCAGTGTTTGGCGCGAGTATTGCTAAATAAGCAAGCTGGCTAACGTACCCACTTGTGGTTGCGGCAAACTGAGATAGTAAAAACGTGTATGCTAGCCACCAGTGATTTCATTGGCGCGACTTAAATTGACAATTACTCCGTGTCTGTCAACAGTTTTGTGTTTACTCCCTGATAATGAACATACTGTTTATAAGCCAATATATTGTGTATGCTAGCCACCGGGGATATGGCACGAAATAAAAGTTGCGCCATTACGCTATGGCTAGCATACGCGATTGTACTCAGCTTGCAGGAACCACATGTGGCTACGTTAGCCAGCTTGCGTAGTTAGCAATACCCGCGCCAAACACTGCACATTTTTACTTTCAACTCTTACATAACCAGCAGAGCGTCCTAACTTCCCTTTGTCAAAAGTCCAACAATATATTGGCTTAACGGACAATTACTCTGTGTCTGTCAACAGTTTTGATTTTTTTTTATGATGGTGGAAATGTCCGTTTAGAAAAATGTCTGTATGTGTTGTGGAGGCTGGAAATGTGTGATTTTTTTTTACAGAAAGTAATGCTGGTTCAAGAGTAGTGCAAGGAAATCCTAAAATGGGTACAAGTACCAATGAAGGATGACAGCTATGATTACTTCCAATTCATTCAAGAAGGTAAGAAAAAAGGCAGCCTACTGATTTTTCACATCACACCTATTATTACATGCTAATGTGTCTAAAATGCAGACTATTAACCGCAAAGTGTGTAAACCTCATCCCCAGTTTTTATGTAATCATTCGAAATATATCGTCATATCGCACAGCCCTATCTAGCGCATTACTAACTACCAGGTGCCTAATAGTCCAGTGGGATAAAAATATATTTCCATATATAGGCAGCACCCGAGTATTAACTGCAGGGCTGCAGACATTTTACAAAATCACTCTATAAACTGTGGTTATTAGTCAGGAAATTACAGTAAATGCTTTGTCTCTCAGTTTCAGCTAAATTTTACTTGTCAAACGGAACTGATGTGGACCTGAAGGACTCCTCAGGAGTCGATGTGGCTGCGGACATTTTTGATGTTTATTGAGGACTCTGGTAAGAAACAGAATAGGTCCACTTATACATATGTGGTGTATGAGGTTCGAAGGAAAACACAACTTCTTCAAAAAGTCTGTAAAGAACTTTAAAAACTTAACCAAAACACTAGTCCAGAAACATCAGAATCCGTTGGCTTTTCATTGGGAGAATTTTTATTTTAAAAGATTTCAGTTTGGTCCTGTTAAACATGTCTTAACTAGCAATCTAGAGGGCAACGAGGTGTTGAGGTCTTGTCAAACTTTTAATGCGTCCAGTGTCTCCACTACTTCCTGGGTGAAATACTATGGAACAGAGTACCAGATTGGAATGTTTGTCTGTGCTAGTATTGAAGATGAAATGCCTATTTTTAATAGGATTATCAATATTATTATCAAGGATGATGAAGCATTTCTTTTGACGACTTAAGTTATTTCAATGTATTTTGATGATCACCTGAATGCGTTTAGCATTGAGGAGGTGGATGATGTGCTCACTGTCATTTGTGTAAATGATCTGATATATTATAGACCTTATGACAGGCAGTTTTCACCTGACAGGATGAGAGAACATATATTGTGCCCTACTGCAGTTTTGTCTGAGATGTGCATTGAATTGTAAAGTCTGAAATATTGAATGTAAGAATGTATTTACAGTTTTTTACGATTGCTTACACACTAAAATTTTACTTTTCCCACAATTAGCAAAACCTTACACTCAAGGAGCAAAACACAAGGCTAGATTTGCACTGTAAGCAACAATCTGTTAAACACAGCCATCAGGTGCACAAACACATGATTGCTAAATTGTAGACACACCAATCAGGTTTAAGCACTATAAAAATGCAGCAGGTAGGTTCACCTGCCTTCAACCAAAATGGAAGGAGTCAGAAGAAGAGTGAGGGTGAGAAGAGGAGTACACAGAGGAGGAGAAGGAGGTAGAGGAAGAGGCAGAGGCCGAGCCAGAGGTCGAGGAAGACCTGAAGCAGGAGGACAAAGAAGAAGAGGACCAAACTCATCAAATGACATTCGTGCAACACTAGTGGACCATGTTGTGAACCATGGATTAACGCTGAGGGAGGCTGGACTGAGAGTTCAGCCAAATCTTAGCAGATATACAGTGGCAACTGTCAAGGACAGGAGAGAGAGATAATAAACATGGTTTTGGCCAATAATGCTATCAGGCTCAGAGAACTACAAGCAAACATTATCGGTGACCATGCCATTTTCAATAATGTCCAACAGGTCTCTCAGTCAACACTGGCACACATCCTGAAAAGACATCAGGTTCAAATGAAACAACTTTATCGAGTGCCTTTTGAGCGGAATTCAGAGAGGGTCAAACGGCTGCGGCATGAGTATGTGGAGGTTTGTATTGTTCACTTTAGCACTGTGATGTTACCTACTGCACACATTACTTTTTTACATTGACTGTATACTAGACCTATCCTGAACTACACAATCTTGTCCTTCACTGTTTTTCAGAGAGTTTTGCAGATGGATGCTGAGGAAATCCTACATGAATTATGAAATGTCCCCCCCGGGGGATCAATAAAGTACCTATCTATCTATCTATATTGATGAGGCAGGGTTCAACCTCACAAAAGCAAGAAGGAGAGGCAGAAATATCATTGGCCACAGGGCTATAATCAATGTCCCAGGGCAACGCTCATTCAAACCCTTTGCGCTGCCATTTCACAGCATGGGGTTCTCCTCCGTCATGCCAAAATGGGCCCTTACAACACACCTCACATTCTCGCATTTTTGGACCGATTGCACCACATCGTCACAGCAGGTAATGAAATGCACCAGATACAATACACTGTCATCTGGGACAATGTGTCATTCCACCGCTCTGCTTTGGTCCAGAACTGGTTTCAACACCATCCACAGTTGACAGTACTATACCTTCCACCATACTCTCCATTTCTAAACCCTATCGAAGAGTTTTTCTCTGCATGGCGGTGGAAGGTTTACGATCTCCAGCCCCAGGCTCAGGTACCCCTAATTCAGGCCATGGAGGACACCTGTGACCAAGTCGACGCCGCAGCTGTGCAAGGATGGATTCGACATTCAAGACGGTTCTTCCCGCGTTGTCTTGCTAATGAGGACATTGCTTGTGATGTTGTTGAAATTCTCTGGCCAGATCCAGCTAGGCGAAGAGATAATGTATAGTATGTTTACTGTAGTATTTTCTGTACAATATTGTCAGTTTTTTTCAGATTATTTTTTATGTTTGTTGTTGTTGTTATTTACTGTAATTGTAACCTGTACTGGATACAGTATTTTACGTTTGTCTGTTGTTTGCTGAGCTAACAGTGTTATGCACACTACTGTAGTAGCATGACAACTGGGACATGTTTTGTTGTGATTCTCCATGTTGACATGTTGACTGATTTGGGTATATGGAGAGAAATCAATGATATTGGTCTTGTGTAGTGGTTGGTGAACTATTGTATAGTTGCACTTTCTCTGTGTACTTCATTTACAAAACTCTAATTACTGAGAATTAGACTTGCTAAAAGTGTTTTAGGTTAGCAACAGCAGTGTGTAACTGGTTCAAAAAGATTGAAGTCATATGAAATGTGTGTGTTTCGTATGGTAACAAAATATTTTTTTTATGAAGTCGTGTATAGTTTTGACAAAAGTGTTCCATTTTGCAAATTATCTGAAGTGTTGTGCTACTTTGGTGTAGGGTTGTGCTAATTGTGTGTAGTGTTTTGACAAACCGGGCCCTGTTTTCAAAATTGTGCTTAAGCAATTTAAAAAAAACTGTAACATGGACTTAAAGGGATAGTTTGGGATTTTGGCAATCAACCCCATCTATCTACTTTCCTAGAGTCATATGAACACGTAGCGCAATGACAAGAAGTCTATGGGAACAGCTAGCATTCTAGCTGTCCTTATAGACTTCCAGTGCTAACAAAGTCTGACTAAGGCCCTATAAGCAGAGTGTGAAGCCACAGAGATTGGAATGTATAGGGCAGATGGGGTGGCTGTGTTTTTTAACCTGGCAGCAGAAGGCACCGGTGGCAGGGTCTGTGTTTTCCCGTTACCGCGTGGGTGCCTGTAGGTCACGAGGGGTACTGCCTGTGCCCTCCCTCCACTCTGAGAGAGAGAGAGAGAGAGAGAGAGAGAGAGAGAGAGAGAGAGAGAGAGAGAGAGATGGTGCCTGCAAAGGAAGGCAGAGGGAGCCAATGGGCTTTGGTATAGCCTTAACTCGGCAGTCATGAGCCATTGGAGCTGCAGGGGGTCCAGTACATTTTGCATACCAGCGCAACATCGGGGTGGATGATGGAATCATCTACCTTCTGCAGAGGGCCTACTCTCACCTGGACAACGCAGGTTGCACTGTGAGGGTTATGTTTTTTGACTTCTCCAGTGCCTTCAATACCATTCAGCCCCTGCTACTGGGTGAGAAGATGAAGAGGATGGAAGTGGAAGCACCCTTAGTCTCCTGGGTTACGGACTACCTGACCGGTAGGCCACAATTTGTGCGACTGTGTGTGTGTGTCAGAACGGGCAGTTAGCAACACAGGGGCCCCTCAGGGAACAGTCCTGTCCCCCTTCCTGTTCACCCTCTACACCTCGGACTTCAGATATAACTCTGAAACATGCCACCTACAGAAGTTCTCGGATGACTCTGCAGTTGTAGGGTGCATCAGGGATGGGCAGGAGGAGGAGTACAGGAGCACAATCAGTGACTTTGTGTTGTGGTGTGAGCAGAACCACCTTCAGCTCAACATCAGCAAAACAAAGGAGATGGTGGTGGACTTCAGGAGAACCAAGGCACAACTGACTGCAGTCCCTATACAGGGGATGGATGTGGAAATGGTTGGGTCCTACAAGTTCCTGGGAGTCCATATGGACAACAGGCTGGAATGGGCTGGTAACACCGGGGCCCTGTACAAAAAGGGCCAGAGCCGACTCTACTTTCTGAGGAGGCTCAGGTCCTTCAACGTGTGCAGTAAACTACTGCATACCTTCTACCAGTCTGTGGTGGCCAGTGCCATCTTTTTTGCAGTGGTGTGCTGGGGAGCCAACATAAAAGCCGGTGATGCTTCTCGGGTAAATAAGCTGATCAGGAAGGCTAGCTCTGTCCTGGGGATGAGCCTTGACACTCTAGAGGAGGTGACGGAGAGATGGATCCTGGCCAAACTGCTGGCCATCATGGACAACGTCACCCACCCTCTGCATGCCATGGTTATGACGCAGAGGTGCACCTTCTGTCACAGACTGATCCCACCACGGTGTGCCAGAGAGCGCTACAGGCGGCTATTAGACTATATAATGCCTCTCCGGGGTGCCGTGCCGTCGGCAACATAGACCTGGAACTGCTGGGGTGCTAGGACCTAGTTTAACAATTATGCATCCATCCGTGAGTAACTCTGGTCCGTAATCACTCATTCACACAGGACTTATTTATTCATTCAGGTCTGTATATACATATTCATGTGCAGTTGTTATATCATATCACGTGCAATATTGCAAGTAATTCTTGGACTTAACTTAAGTAGTCATTCACTCAGGAATGCATATTAGTATCCTGTCAGTTGTATCTTTTCTCATTGCTTTTAGTATTTCGAATGTGCAATACGAATTACTATTATTACCCCAAATTATATCATACACACATTTAGCTATTTAAGTATCTCTTCCTGTCATTTACCTGTACAGTTAATGTAACCATGCAATTATTCACTTACCTGTAAATATAAATGTATATATACCTGTACAGCTAATTTAACCATGCAAAATATTCATTTACCTGTTCATTTAACCAGTCTGTCTATTAAGTAAACTATTATTACCCTCACTTTTATCATACGCACTTTTAGCTATTGAAATATTTCTCTGCCATCGACCTGTATAGTATAGTTAACCATCCAACATCCAACAATGTATAGTGTACATATTCAGCCAACCACCCATACTATGCAGTCTTTTTATAGCTTTTTTGCACTCCAGACATCTTGTATTTCTATACTTTTTCATACTGCCGCTCCATGTACCGTGTATCTGTCTTTTATGTATTTTCGTTCTGGCATTTTGCACCTGCCCTGTGTTTTGTTGTAGCTGCTTGACAAAGACATTTCCCCTCGGGGATCAATAAAGTATCTATCTATCTATCTATCTATCTATCTATCTATCTATCTATCTATCTATCTATCTATCTATCTATCTATCTATCTATCTATCTATCTATCTATCTATCTATCTATCTATCTATCTATCTATCTATCTATCTATCTATCTATCTATCTATACAGTCAAGAAGGGATGAGCGTAACTCAAAACTCTTGTGTCAGGAGAGTACCTGGATCCCAAAATCAAAATTGAGTGAATACCTTTTAAACTGTTTATGTATGGCCTCAGAGAATCATCAACCAAAACTGTAGACTTGTCTCATTGGTTACAGCTTAGCATTAACACCATGAAGTGTAAACCAATGAGAGTGGTAGGAGTTAGAATGCTGCATATTTATACTATTCCCTTAATATGCTGTATGTGACTTGCTCCTCAGTGAATTGAGGCATGTATGTATCTCAACAGCTATGCATCTCCATTCATGTCTGTGATCCTCAGCACCTTGGGAATAGACGAATAGACCCAGCTTGGAACATGGTGTCTTCGCTGTGGAAGATGGCTGACAAAGTGTCTCTTTGTCATGAGTGCCCATGACAGTGTGTGTGTTTGTATGTCTGTGTGTCTGTGTGTGTGTGCATGTCTGTGTGTGTGCGAGTGCCAGTGTGTACCACTATGGAACTTAATGAGGCCCTGTGATGGATGTTGTGCCAGACACACGTCAACTCCAAACCCTCTTTTTTCCCCAGAGACCCTGACTTCCTCGTAGGTAGCCAATCAGCTGCTTGCACAAATGAATCAGAATTAGAATTTAGCAGTCCCACTATTTGGATAGTCCCATATAGATGATCTACAGATGTTCATACTATCAACAAATTATCTGTTGATAAGCAAATGCTTGCTAAGGTTACAGTAAGGGTTAGGTTTAGATTAAGGTTGAGGGTAAGGGTTAAGCTTAGTGGATAGTTAGCTGAAATATTGTTCACAGTTATTGAACTGTTATTGATTGGGGATGGTATTTAGGCACCACACACATCCACCTGTGTGTGGGTCATTGTATATTTCCAAAGTCACGGTCACAGTAAGTGTGTTTTCAGTTTGGTGTACATTCGGGCTTGTTACGTTACTTTTACGTTACGTGAACATCTACTGAACATCTACAAACCATCTACAAACCATCTACAAACCATCTACTGAACGTCTACAAACCATCTACAAACCATCTACAAACCATCTACTGAACGTCTACAAACCATCTACAAACCATCTACAAACCATCTACTGAACGTCTACAAACCATCTACTGAACATCTACTTGGGACAATTGGAATAGAGCGTTACCAGCATCGCTCCCTTAATTCCAGCTACCCTTCTCCTCCCTCCTCCTGTACTTTCTTTCCTCTCTTGTTCTCTCTGATTCTCTCTGCCCTTCCTTCCGTCTTCATCAGGCTGCTATCGTGTGAGGTGAAGAGGAGGGGCTGAGGGCGTCTGTCAGGAGCGTACAGTATGCGGTTCAGATCCAGACAGACAAACAGACGGACGGATGGACTTGAAACTTGAAACAGACAGGCTGTCATCAGCTGCACACAGACAAAGGTGTTAAACAGACCGCCAATTACAACTTCCCTCTCTCTCTCTCTCTCTCTCTCTCTCTCTCTATAAATAAAGTACCTATCTATCTCTCTCTCTCTCTCTCTCTCTCTCTCTCTCCCTCTCTCTGTCTCTCTCTCTCCCTCTCTCTCCCTCTCTCTCCCCTCTCTCTCTCTCTCTCTCTCTCTCTCTCCCCTTTGAAGATGCCGTGTGGTGGAAGACTACTGATAAACATCAAATCTGACAAAACACAGTCTGAGACACTTCGTGAGCGGTAGTTGATCAAATTGTCATATTTCTATAGTACGACAATAGTTCAAGCTGTCATTTAGCGTATTAAAATCCCCAGTAATTGTTTTCTGACATCCTTGGATATGTTGCGAGGCTCATTCCAAACTAAATTGAGTCCAAATGACAATTAATTCTGATGATCTCATCGATGGTGTTGTCAACAGATTACGGAACAGAAACCAATCACAGTCGGTGAGATTAAAATGGATAAGAAAAGCAATAACGATATTATGATATTATTCATCCCAATCTTGATTGTTTATGAAAGCTGCCTGAAATGTCAGAGTCCGTGGTAGGCCTACAAAGCATTTCAGTGCCATCTTTTGGCCAAAAAAACTGAGGAATTGTGGCTAGTTACGCCCCAAACGGAACCATACAGCCTGGTGAATGTTTCTGCAGTCTGGTAGTCCTACAAACTGTTTATTAGATCTAAATGCAGATCCAAACTTTTTGAGATCTCATTTTTAGTTGATCTTGAGCCTGGGGTTTACCAAAAATGTTAATGTATTCCCAAAGGCTTACATACAACTGATCAGAATAGGAAACTGTGCACAGTACAGTCAAATGAGTGAACTTTTTCATGAACAAATTTACCAATCAAACCAAACTGTATTTCCATGGGCATATGCAAAACCAATCATAATTGGAAACTGTACACAGTATATTGCACACATCTTTTCAGGAATACATAAACAGCCTGAACAGTCAGTCTCTTTGTATCTTCAATTCCGGAAGCTACACCGTTACAGTATGGCTGGTGCACTAAGGATGGGCATTTTTTATTATTTCACCCATAGAATGATATAATGATTTGTTTCCCGGATATCCAGATGGTCAAAATTGAAAAAATCTCACCACCAAACCTGTTTACAATAACACGTTATTGTCAATTTTCTACACACAGACTCCTGAAATACCAGCCAAATACATTTCGAAATACAGGAAGAAGTATATGCCAAGGAATTATGTTTACTGGACATTATTATGTTTACTGGAAATTATCTTGAATGTGCATCACAGTACCCCAATGCAATGAAAGGTTCGGAGTGTACAAAACCTTAAGGACACCTGCTCTTTCCATGACATTGTCGTAACTTTGTCTAACATTAAAATGGTGACTACTATTTATTGAATAAGTACCTACGTCTAATTATGGGATTTAAATTAATCCTGCAATAATTAGCTCATTAGGATTCCAGGGGCTCCACGGAGAGAAATGTATTCTACTGAGTTACTACTCTCCGAACTTAACTCAAATGTTTGTCCTATCTTCCGATATATAGCAGCCCTTATTTTAATGAACGTTGCCTCATCAGTCTCGTCCTAGAACGTCTATCTGCACAAACCACAGCGCAAACTGCTCCTTCCGTATGTGAGGGTTTGGCTGTGGTTAGACCTTACTCCCAAATAAGGGAGTGGTAGGACTACAGCTGAGCCGTCACACCCTAACTAGAGGAAGCAATGATCCTCAATCAGAGACAGCTGTACAGGGTTGTCTCTGATTGGGGATGGTATTTAGGCACCACACACATCCACCTGTGTGTGGGTCATTGTATATTTCCAAAGTCACGGTCACAGTAAGTGTGTTTTCAGTTTTGTGTACATTCGGGCTTGTTACGTTACTTTTGTATATCGGGTTTTGTTGGTTGGTTTAATCAGTTCGTACCTTTGAGTTTATTTATACAGTGTCTGCTTCACTCCAGTGCCAGAGCAGTCCGCTCCACCGGTGCCCAGTCCGGGGCCGGTCGTCTGCTTCACTCCAGTGCCAGAGCAGTCCGATCCACCGGTGCCCAGTCCGGGGCCGGTCGTCTGCTCCATTCCCATGCCGGAGCAGTCCGCTCCACCGGGGCCCAGTCCGGGTCCGGTCGTCAGCACTAATCCCATGCCAGGGCAATCCGCTCCACCGGGGCCCAGTCCCGGGCCGGTCGTCAGCACCAATCCCATGCCAGGGCAATCCGCTCCACCGGTGCCCAGTCGGGGTCTGGACGTCGGTCCAGCTCCAGAGCCAGAACCACCTGCCACACCGGTACCCAGTCCGGGTCCGGTCATGTGTACCGCTCCAGGGTCGGGGGCTCCCATGTCCGCACCTTAGGGGGGGAACTGTGAGGGTTTGGCTGTGGTTAGACCTTACTCCCAAATAAGGGAGTGGTAGGACCACAGCCGAGCCGTCACACCCTAACTAGAGGAAGCAATGATCCTCAATCAGAGACAGCTGTACAGGGTTGTCTCTGATTGGGGATTGCATTTAGGCACCACTCCCAGCCACCTGTGTGTGGGTCATTGTATATTTCCAAAGTCACGGTCACAGTAAGTGTGTTTTCAGTTTGGTGTACATTCGGGCTTGTTACGTTACTTTTGTATATCGGGTTTTGTTGGTTGGTTTAATCAGTTCGTACCTTTTGAGTTTATTTATACAGTGTATAAATAAAATGTCGAACTCCAATCCCTGCGCTGCGTCTTGGTCTCTCTCTACACCCACTCGTGACACCGTATACACAAATTGGTTCAAATTATTTATTAACTAAAACAGGATACACAGTAATGGTTATAGAAAAATGGTTCTAATACAATGCACTTAATAGGATAACAGATCCCTACACCTGATGGAGATTTAGAGAGAGAGAGAGGTGTGTAGAGGTAGAAAAATAGACAGAGCAACAAAATTCAATACATTTGGAAACTACGCTGAGCCTAGCCTTAATACCTTGCCCGCACTGCCGCGCTCATGGGTCAGAATATAATGCATGTATTTACTTGTGCGCTGATTTTCTCTGTTCGGTGCTGGCTTGCACCACCTCTGTTGGGTACCGGTCTCTGGTGTATGTCTCCGATTGTCCACAAGATGTCACCCTTTCCTTTCGGTGTCTGCTTCCTATAGGACTCGTTCCTGGAGACGGCTAATCAGCCTTGTTGATATCCCCACAGTTTGGGGATGTGCTCAGTGTTGACAAGCAATGACTTTTGAGTGAATAACCGGGTGATTCTGCTCTAATTCACCTTCTTAAATACAGTCGCTGACCGTAGCGTTGATTGTTTCAGAGTTCCTCTGTGGGAACCACGTGTGGTCTTTTTGTGGAGGTCGTGACCTATTGTAGACCTCCGTCTGCAGCACCAATGTCCTCGAGTCAAGAGAGGGATAGGGAGTCTCAAAGGTTTTATACATTTCGGGCAGAAGAAGGCGTTTCTGTCGTTCACAACCTGCTTATCTGATTTCCCTGAGCGTGGCTTGGCAAGCAAGGTATTGAGAATTTACTATGATCTCGTGTAAACAGCTAAAATCAGTTTTATCATCACAAAAACATTATCTTTAATCTGGATATTTCTTACCAAACATAACTAATGTAGACATCATATAGACAGTTTAGAAACTCTTAAAGTTACAATGTTTTCATAATCGCACCTTCTTTAAAACTTTAATTACATCACAGAATTGACATTCATATCCATATGAATACCAAGAGTCCTCATTTTCAACACAAATAATAAAATTAATCATGTTCCCAATGTCTTGTTTCATGGGCATAAAGTTTTAGTCTTAGGACAAAGGGACATAAACTGGGCATTTTCCCTCCTCCTCTCTTTTCCTGTGAGAGGGAAAGTGAGAGAAAGTCTGGTTGGTGTCAAAGCTCCCCCTTTCACCCCTCCAATCCACTCAATCCCCCTCCTTTGGGGGGGAGAGGAGCTTGGCAGAAATGTATTCATCAATTGACCTGTAACCTCAAGTCATGACAACATAGACTGACCAGGTGAGTCCAGCTAAAAGCTACGATCCCTTATTGATGTCACTTGTTAACTCCACTTGAGACATGGATTGTGAATGAGCAAGACAAAATATTTAAGTGCATTTGATCGGGGAATGGTAGTAGGAGCCAGTCACACAGGTTTGTGTCAAGAACTGCAATGCTGCTGGGTTTTTCACGCTCAACAGTTTCCTGTGTATATCAAGAATGGTCCACCACCCAAAGGACATCCAGCCAACTTGACACAACTGTGGGAAGCATTGGAGTCAACATGGGCCAGCATCCATGTAGAATGCTTTCGACACCTTGCAGAGTCTATGCCCAACGAATTGAGGCTGTTCTGAGGGCAAAAGGGGGGTTACAGCCTTTTTCTAAAATTGCTTAAATAGTTTTTTTCCCCTCATCAAATCCATGCACAATACCCCATAATGACAAAGCATTTGTTTTATAATAATTTAAAAAAACTAATACCACATTTACTTAGTATTCCACACCCTTTACTCAGTACTTTGTTGAAGCACCTGTGGCAGTGACTACAGCCTCAAGTCTTCTTGGGTATGACGCTACAAGCTTATTACACCTGTATTTGGGGAGTTTCTACCATTCTTCTCTGCAGATCATCTCAAGCTCTGTCAGGTTGGATGGGGAGTATTGCTGCACAGCTATTTTCAGGTCTCTTCAGAGATGTTCGATCGGGTTCAAGTTCTCATTTGCAACTGCGACCTGGCCAAGACAAAGCAAAGCAGTGCGACAAAAACAACAACACAGAGTTACACAGTAAACAAACATAGTCAAAAACACAATAGAAAATCTTTATACAGAGTGCAAATGTAGTGCATAATACACTGTCAACTGTGAGACCATATATAGACAGGTGTGTTTCTTTCCAAATCATGTCCAATCAATTTAATTTACTACAGGTGGACTCCAATCAAGTTGAAGCAACATCTCAAGGATGATCAATGGAAACAGGATGCACCTGATACCTGTTATACCTTTATAATAAATCTGTTATCACTTTGTCCTTATGGGATATTGTGTGTAGATTTTTATTTTTTTAAATCCATTTTAGAATAACGTTATAACGTAACAAAATGTGGAAAAAATCAAGGGGTCTGAATACTTTCTGAAGGCTCTGTAAAGTTATTCATAAGCATGTTTAGAATTACAGGAAATAAGCTTTAAAACTGCAACATTTTCTCTGAGCCTCATGGCAAAATGTGTAAAATAGCAGGAAGTTAGGTGAGTACATGTAGGGTTGGTTAGGGGGAGCAGCAAAGTGGCACAGTTAAGAGGCATCTCTCATGATCATACAAAAGCACCATGTCCCTAGTAAGGAGCATGGTGGTAAGCATAGATTGCTGCTGTAGGGCTTTCTGTTCTCTTGCCGCTTTCTGTACAGTAGCTGGCTCCATTACTGTGCTATAACAGGAAAAATAACACTCCTGTCTGTTCTTCCTAGGTTACACTGATGATCAGTTTGGGCTGTGTGTGTGTGTGTGCTCTTGTATTCCTATCATAATGGGGTCCCAAGACCTGGAGTCCAGTGATGTAGTGGTGTCCAGGAACAGTGTGGGGACCAAAATGCTGGACCCCACAAAGGAAAACATTTAAATTCAGTTCAGGAGACTCTTTTGATATGCCTGGTGGCTTTCTCTCAATTTCCCCACAAGTGATAAAAATAAGGAATACTGTGCTTAAGGTGTGCTTAAGGTTTTTCTCTTGGGCGCTCACTTCTCCCCTACTGGCTGAAATTGGAATTGCAAACTGGGTGTTCGAACACACACCATTAACCAATGAAACATCGACTTGTTTGTCACATGGTCTCAATTTACATTTTGATTGGTCAAGAATTTGAGAATAAAGATATTTGGTGGGACTCACGCGCTCAAGACTGCTGATTTACCCGCCACACGGACAAGAAGTAACAAGTGAGTAAGAAACATTATTTTAAACCGTTTTCTTTATTATAGGTGAATGCTTGATTTTTACTACTTCTATTTCTCTATATTTTAGAATGGGTGTAAGCTAGATTGCTTGTTAGGGCCAATTTTGTGGTAGTGTTAGCTATTATAACTAATAAGTGGTAGCTAACTTCAGCTGTGATGGCTATAAAGTGGTAGTTAACCATGTGTTAGAGTAGGGTTTTTTTTTTCTAAACGTATAGTATAAACTATGATAACTTTGACAAATACAATTACTCAAACGGTAGCAAACGGTTTTAAATACACTTTTGACCGATCACAGGGAGGAGGTGACTTGCTCTGGAAGACGGGATAGCTAGCATAACCATGATGTGCCTAAACTAGCTCTGGGTTAGCATTATGCTAGGTCCTCGTCTAGATTAACGAGTGTATTTATTTCTTCATCTAAATTCATCATTGAAAACGTTTTTTAGTAATTACATAATACATTCGATTTATCACTTAATATGTTAAGCGGACATTGACGAATAGGGCTTTCCGGAACTCAGCTAGGTAAGTGGGAAAGCATGGGATAAGGCAAATGTTATCGTATGATATTTACTTTGTTGTAATATGAATAACAATCGATGTGAATTGTTAATGATTGACTAATTGATCTTTCGCTAACGGTTGTTCGTGTTGCTAACGAAGGTCATTGACAAACATACGGTGCATGCTAACAGCGTTAGCATACCAGGTTGGTCATTTGTGGGGACAGAAGTCTCCTCACTAACATATGGTGTAGTTAACACACATTCCTTGTCAGTGTTTTATGGGGTTGAGTAACAATTAAATAAAATGAACATGGACTATCATGTGGGCTTCAAATCTGAACTATGAAGTAGCCCGTTATTATAGTTATTAAACTCGCATGTGTTTATCATGCACAGCTTCTGTTGATGTATTTTATTAAAGAGCTACTTGGTGATATTCAGAGTTCTCCAAGGAAATGCTATATTCCAATTTAAATGCCTTGTATGTGATCATAGAAGTTTCCTACAATGACTGCCTACAGTTATCCATGAGACCGTTGAATGTTCATGTTGATCCATATTGTAGGCTATTGACAAACCACATCCTGCCACAGCAGTGGAAATAGTTGGTCTAGGACAGTCTTCAAGCTGCACGCCAGGTGTTCTCATTGGAGTTCCATCTCCAAGCACACAGGTAAATGTTCTTAACTGGTGTTTTATTCAGAAGTTCATTTTATTGCAAGATCTAGAAACACACATTCCCAGTCTTTTATTTGCGGGGTCCAGCACCCATTCCAGGTTGGTCATTTTTGTGGACAGAAGTCTCCTCACTAACATATGGTGTAGTTAACACACATTCCTTGTAGACTGTCATGTGGGTTTCAAATCTGGAAAAAGTTGTTTATTCAATTTACTCAACTCAAATGTGTTTTATCACAAACCTTTTATTTTGCTGTATTTAATGTTTTATACAGGCACTTGTCACCTACTCTGACACTGATCAATCTGAGGACTCCGACAGTATGAAAGCACAAGCAAATCTGGTTGTGCTGAGGATGACCAAACGCATCCTGGTAAAGCTTTCTTTCACTGGGACTCACTTTTACATGGACCTCTGTGGCACATTTTGTTACTTTTAGTTTTTTACATTATATTATCCTACATGCAACATTATTTCAAATAATCAGCCACTTAACATTATAATTGGCTTCCTTAGGAACATGATGTTTGTTGGAAAAAGATCATGCAACGGATTCCTGTTGACTCGGATGAGCTTTACGATTCAAGTGGAGATGAACAAGTTACAAGTACCAGTGACAATCCTGGGAATCTTCCACATTATACAGTGGGTCAAAGGCTGCGGAGAACCAACAGTCTCCCGGTAAGCCCACTTTCATTTGGACAAGGATATATTACGGTAGATTGTATTACTTAATTGGTTGTTCAGTTATATTTGCTTGTTTTACCTTGTTGTTTGTATGAACATAATGTTTGTGTGTTTTTGTTGGACTTGAGATGGCATTGAGTATCTGAACACTTCTCTGAATTGAATTTACTTTTATAGGTCAATGTGATGATGCCTGTAGGATCAGATCAGGATGAGAATTCGAGTCCAGATAGTGAAGAGGAATATATTCCAAAATCTAGTGGGGAAAGCTCAGATAGTTGCATGAGCTTAGAAATACCTCTACAGAAGAGCAGTAAAAAAAAAAGATCTCTCTGTGAGAGGAATAGCTACCTACCTCAGAAAAGGATTCACAGCCAAAGTTCTCCACAAAATCAACTGGACACCACAACTCATCGTCAGGGAGAAGATGACACCGGGTATCAAAACTTAGAAGCGAGTACAACAGTGTCTCAACGAGAAAGTGTTTATGTTTGCCCGGTCTCTAAGAAGGCAAACGGGTTGAGACGATACAACAAAATGCAATACTGCATATACTGCAAGTTAGGTACTCAGAAAATGGCGAGGCATCTGGAGAGAACACAGCGAAGAGAGCCCTGTAGCAAAATTGCGTCTTTTACCAAAGAACTCGAAGGAAAGGCGAATACTATTGGACTCTCTCCGGAATAGAGGTAACTTTGCACACAATGTGGAAGTGTTGGAAAGTGGCAAAGGAAATCTTGTGCCATGCAAGCAACCTCAAGTAGAAAAGAAAGGACAGGATTTCATGCATTGCTTGTACTGCCGGGGTCTATTCTTGCGGAGAATACTCTGGCGTCATGTTCGTGTGTGCAAATTCAAGCCAGACAACATGAACTCCAAACCCGGGAAAAGTAGAGTTCGAACTCTATGTGCATATGCTCAACCTCTTTCTGCTGGGTTTTCGGACGGTTATTGGAAGCTACTTAACAAAATGAACCATGACCCAATATCAGATGCTATAAGGAAAGACCGTTGCATCTTGGAATATGGACAAAGACTGTTTGAGTCTAAAGGACATCAGGTCAACCAGCATGAATATATCCGGCAAGCGTTGAGAGAGCTTGGCAGACTGGCTCTTAAGCTGAAAGATGTCACACCCCTAAAGACTACTGAAGAGCTCTTCAAACCCACAAACTACATTCATGCAGTCACTGCAGTTAAACACACAGCTGGATTCAACCGCGAAGCAGGCCAATATGGTTGTCCATCTCTGGTCCGCAAACTCGGCCACAGCTTGCACAGTATGTCGTTGTGGCTTAAATCTGAAGCGCAGATGAAAGGACAGAAAGAAACTGCAGTAGAGGCCCATGAATTCTCTGAGTTATATAAACAAAGATGGACTGATGATATCACAAGCCGAGCGTTGTCACAACTTGAGCAAGCAAAATGGAACTCGCCTCACATCTTGCCATTCACTGAAGATGTCAAAACTCTGCATTGCTATTTAGACGAAAAACAGGAACAACTTATTAATAGCATGAAAAAACAATTGTCATCCTTGACATGGAGAGACCTGACGAAGGTGACACTGGCACAAATCATATTATTCAACCGTCGGAGAGAAGGTGAAGTGTCAAGAATGCCATTATCTGCCTTTGTCTTAAGAGACACTTCAGACCCACATCAAGATGTCAACCTGGCCCTATCTACACTCGAACAGAAGCTCTGCAGACATTTAGATCGAATTGAAATCCGAGGGAAGCGGGGAAGGAAAGTTCCACTTCTACTTACCCCAGCTATGAAGGAATCTATAGAGCTTCTAGTTGATAAGAGAGAGGAGTGTGGGGTTCTCAAAGAGAACACCTACCTGTTTGCAGTACCTGGTTCAATGTTTAATTACAGGGGTTCTGATTGCCTGCGGCAGTTTGTTAAATATTGTAACATCAAAAACCCAATGTCTCTTACATCTACAAAACTCAAAGCATGTGGCAACCCTGTCCAAAGTACTAAATCTGAAGGATACTGAGCTAGACCAGTTAGCAGATTTCCTCGGACATGACGTCAGAGTCCACCGTCAATACTACCGTTTGCCAGAGGGCACCCTCCAGCTGGCCAAAATTAGCAAAATATTGATGGCTCTCGAGCAGGGACGTCTGGGTGAATTTAAAGGGAAGAGCCTCGACGACATTCACATTGACCCAAATGGTACGTATTTAGCCTGGCATCAATAGTCATATTTTTCCCATTTCCTATACGATGCCAAATAAATGTGTCTAAGTGGTCATCCTTTCTGTTTTGCAAATACTCTAGATTGTCTACTTTGATCTTGTGGGGATGGGTGATTTGAGTGGTTAGGAGTTTGCTAATTTATTCAAACTGTTGTATTACCCTTTTTGTAGAAGAAATTGAAGTGGACGAAGAGCCCGAGGAGAATGAAGAGTCTGAGGATGAGTGTGGCAACAAGGACAGCACAGCAGGTACACAATGTAACTAAGTCATATGCAGTGGTGTAAAAAGTACTTGAATTCCATACTTAAGTAAAAGTACAGATATCGTTCCTAAAAGTGACTTTGGTAAAAGTTAGTCACCCATAAGAAAATTACTTGAGTAAAAGTCTTAAAGTAGCTCATCTTAAATGTACTTAAGTATCAAAAATATTTATCTGGTGTTAAAATGTACTCAAGTAAAAGTACAAAGAGTAAAAAAGACCAGAATATGTTTTCTTTCTCCAAGCTTTATTTACTTTGAACTTGAACCATCACTTAACTCCTTTCTCCTCTTGCTCCCTCCCCTTCCTTGCTCCCTCCCTGTACCTTATTGCCCCTTCTTCCCTCAACTCCTTTCTCCTCTTTCCCTCTCCTCTTACTTGAACCATCACTCACCCCCTTTCGCGTTTAGTTACACAGCGCAAAATTCATTGAGGTTGATAAGTTAATACGATAAATAACTAATAATAATATTACCTCAATATGCTTCTTCGGGTCCGATGGCAAATTTTTAAACGCCATTGTTTCGGTGCATTTAGGCATATAAAAAGACACTTCATGCGGTACGATTAATCTTTTACTCCTACTTAAGAAAACATTTGGTCTAAATATGGCCATGGGTGTTAATTCTAGCAGCCGGCGCGGCAGCATCTGAACTACCGCAGGTGGACGAGGATGGTTTTCAGACATGCTTCGGCCGCGAAACTGCCAAAAGTATGTTTTCAAACGCGGTTGTGCTGGTGTGGGTATGTCGGAGATGTGCCTCAACTTGTCTTGAGAGAGCCAATTGTTAGTACGGTGCATTCAATCTACATTCATGAAGATAATTGTATTACGATTTTTTTTGTAGCGGGTAACGACGAGTCCATTGTTATTGTAGCGGGTAACGGCGAGTCCATTGTTATTGTAGCGGAGTAACGGCGAGTCCATTGTTATTGTAGCGGAGTAACGGCGAGTCCATTGTTATTGTAGCGGGTAACGACGAGTCCATTGTTATTGTAGCGGGTAACGACGAGTCCATTGTTATTGTAGCGGAGTAACGGCGAGTCCATTGTTATTGTAGCGGGTAACGGCGAGTCCATTGTTATTGTAGCGGAGTAACGGCGAGTCCATTGTTATTGTAGCGGAGTAAAAGTACATATTTTTTAAGAAGTAGTGAAGTGAAAGTCGAAAGAAAAAGGAAAAACTCAAGTAAAGTACAGATACAGTACTTAAGTAGTTTTGGGGAGTAACAAAGTATTGTTACTTTACACCACTGGTCATATGTGTTTCTTTGTAAGTGCTATCAATAGACGTTAATGTTTACAGTGGTAAAAATCCATGCACATCCAGGGCTCTGTTTAAACCAGCAGAGATCAGGAACCTTCTGTAGCCAGTAAGCCTACTGGTAGTTGAATATTTTATTGCCATCAAACAGGAAGAACGAACTGAAAAGTGAAAAGTTTGCCCGGTCTAAAAATATATTTTTTAAAAAGCTATTAATTAAGTTGGTGTTCTATGTTTTTTTTATTTTCGTCCCAACTGTTTAATTTTGTTGTCACCACGGAAAGCTCAGCCGATTAGACGATATACAACGACGTCTGACGCGTTCTTCCTTAGTTAAATTAGTTTAAAACTTTTTTTAAATTCTAGTTTTTTTGACACCTAATGTCAAACGGTACGAACAATAAAAAAAAAAAAACTGCTGCTGAAAAAGCGTTGTGGGTTTAAGGCTGCTCGCTCCAGGTACACCTCAAACATTTAGACTCCAGCAATAGTGACAACCCTAACGTTTTATTCTCCACAAACAACACCAACTTTATTGTAGAAAGTACTATGTATTTAAGCTGTTTTAAAGTAGTCACAGTCAGATTAGTATTGGCTTTCTTTTCAAGTTTTAGGAGTGATTTGTTCATATTCACCAATATAGGGTCAACACAAGGTGGGCACAGTTGAACTGTCAAATGTTGAAAGGATAATATAGATGTGAGTTTTGGTTTAACGTTCCATGTTTTAGTACTTCAGCTGTATTTTATTTATGTCCATTTAGGCCGCAAACCATTTCAGCGACGTCCCTGGCAAAAGGAGGAGATAGACGCTGTGGAGAAACATATGAAGAACTTCATTTTAACATGTCAAGTTCCGGGGAAAGGCGACTGTGACCGCTGCTTAAAATTGGAGCCTGAAGCCTTGAAAAACAGAAATTGGCGAGCTATAAAATTCTACTTGAAGAATCGCATTACAGCACTTAAGAAAAAGGCGTAGTTTGACCTCTATAACACTACTTGTTATGGCTGGATATTGGCCCCACATGTGACCCAACACTCTGCGTCGTACTGTACAGTATTACCACCACTGTTGTACTGTACAGTATTACCACCACGGTTGTACTGTACAGTATTACCACCACGGTTGTACTGTACAGTATTACCACCACGGTTGTACTGTACAGTATTACCACCACGGTTGTACTGTACAGTATTACCACCACGGTTGTACTGACACTTTCAAATAGTTTTCTGCATGTAATATAGTTTCGAAACCATCTGAGGACTCAGACGATCTAGTAGAATGTCGAGATCAGGTCTCGGAGGACTAGACTGGTGTGTAGGGGGAGACGGGTATGTAGACTCAGGTCTCGGAGGACTAGACTGGTGTGTAGGGGGAGACGGGTATGTAGACTCAGGTCTCGGAGGACTAGACTGGTGTGTAGGGGGAGAAGGGTATGTAGACTCAGGTCTCGGAGGACTAGACTGGTGTATAGGGGGAGACGGGTATGTAGACTCAGGTCTCGGAGGACTAGACTGGTGTGTAGGGGGAGACGGGTATGTAGACTCAGGTCTCGGAGGACTAGACTGGTGTGTAGGGGGAGACGGGTATGTAGACTCAGGTCTCGGAGGACTAGACTGGTGTGTAGGGGGAGACGGGTATGTAGACTCAGGTCTCGGAGGACTAGACTGGTGTGTAGGGGGAGACGGGTATGTAGACTCAGGTCTCGGAGGACTAGACTGGTGTGTAGGGGGAGACGGGTATGTAGACTCAGGTCTCGGAGGACTAGACTGGTGTGTAGGGGGAGACGGGTATGTAGACTCAGGTCTCGGAGGACTAGACTGGTGTGTAAGGGGAGACGGGTATGTAGACTCAGGTCTCGGACTAGGACGTCATGTACTAAACAGTATAGGGTACATACTACGATATTGGGTCACATGCATCCACATCTTGTGAGGTCCACATATGTCATATATATATATATATACAGTGGGGAGAACAAGTATTTGATACACTGCCGATTTTGCAGGTTTTCCCACTTACAAAGCATGTAGAAGTCTGTAATTTTTATCATAGGTACTCTTCAACTGTGAGTGACGGAATCTAAAACAAAAATCCAGAAAATCACATTGTATGATTTTTAAGTAATTAATTTGCATTTTATTGCATGACATAAGTATTTGATACATCAGAAAAGCAGAACTTAATATTTGGTACAGAAACCTTTGTTTGCAATTACAGAGATCATACGTTTCCTGTAGTTCTTGACCAGGTTTGCACACACTGCAGCAGGGATTTTGGCCCACTCCTCCATACAGATCCTTCAGGTTTCGGGGCTGTCGCTGGGCAATACGGACTTTCAGCTCCCTCCAAAGATTTTCTATTGGGTTCAGGTCTGGAGACTGGCTAGGCCACTCCAGGACCTTGAGATGCTTCATACGGAGCCACTCCTTAGTTGCCCTGGCTGTGTGTTTCGGTCCGTTGTCATGCTGGAAGACCCAGCCACGACCCATCTTCAATGCTCTTACTAAGGGAAAGAGGTTCTTGGCCAAGATCTCGCGATACATGGCCCCATCCATCCTCCCTTCAATACGGTGCAGTCGTCCTGTCCCCTTTGCAGAAAAGCATCCCCAAAGAATGATGTTTCCACCTCCATGCTTCACGTTTGGGATGGTGCTCTTGGGGTTGTACTCATCCTTCTTCTTCCTCCAAACACGGCGAGTGGAGTTTAGACCAAAAAGCTCTATTTTTGTCTCATCAGACCACATTACCTTCTCCCATTCCTCCTCTGGATCATCCAGATGGTCATTGGCAAACTTCAGACGGGCCTGGACATGCGCTGGCTTGAGCAGGGGGACCTTGCGTGCGCTGCAGGATTTTAATCCATGACGGCGTAGTGTGTTACTAATGGTTTTCTTTGAGACTGTGGTCCCAGCTCTCTTCAGGTAATTGACCAGGTCCTGCCGTGTAGTTCTGGGCTGATCCCTCACCTTCCTCATGATCATTGATGCCCCACGAGGTGAGATCTTGCATGGTGCCCCAGACCGAGGGAGATTTACCGTCATCTTGAACTTCTTCCATTTTCTAATAATTGCGCCAACAGTTGTTGCCTTCTCACCAAGCTGCTTGCCTATTGTCCTGTAGCCCATCCCAGCCTTGTGCAGGTCTACAATTTTATCCCTGATGTCCTTACACAGCTCTCTGGCCTTGGCCATTGTGGAGAGGTTGCAGTCTGTTTCATTGAGTGTGTGGACAGGTGTCTTTTATACAGGTAACGAGTTCAAACAGGTGCAGTTAATACAGGTAATGAGTGGAGAACAGGAGGGCTTCTTAAAGAAAAACAGGTCTGTGAGAGCCGGAATTCTTACTGGTTGGTAGGTGATCAAATACTTATGTCATGCAATAAAATGCAAATTAATTATTAAAAAATTATACAATGTGATTTTCTGAATTTTTGTTTTAGATTCCGTCTCTCACTGTTGAAGTGTACCTATGATAAAAATTACAGACCTCTACATGCTTTGTAAGTGGGAAAACCTGCAAAATCGGCAGTGTATCAAAGACTTGTTCTCCCCACTGTATATATATATATATATATACACTTTTCAAAACAGACATGAAAGGTTTTGAATTAGTTTTTTACAAAAGCGCTAATGACATCAACACTGGCCGTGGGCATAACTTTAAAGTTCAGTTTAAAATCAAGAAGTAGGTAAAAAAAAAAGTGATCTTCCTCACTCACAAGATGTGAACCCATGTGTGACCCAGTAACGTAGTACAGAGTGTTGGGTCACATATTGGGCTAGGTGAAGGAAATGTAGTTGATGGTAACGTAGTACAGAGTGTTGGGTCACATATTGGGCTAGGTGTAGGAAATGTATTTGATGGCAAGTATGTTCCCTTTTACACATTAGTTTACCAAATGCCTCAATTAGCATTAACCAAAAGTGCCGTTCTACCTGTTGATTTTCAGACAACTTAAAATTACTTTTTTTGTGTCATGTTAATTTTTTATCTTTAAATTACCCAGAAAAACAACTACCTAACATTAATTAATGCTAATTGAGGCATTAACAAAAAAATGCCATTCTACCTGTTTAATTAGGAATGCCAAAAAAAAGGGTAGATATTCATACAAACTTGATGTAATTTGCTCCTGTTACTGGATGCTATCTACTACTTGGTTTGAACTGTGTAAAACGACCCATTACAATAACAAAATAGACTCTTTGTGTAGGTGTTCAACATATGGATGGCTTCTTATGTTCTTCTTTGCCTGTCAATATTTGAGATGTAAAACCATAGGTGGCTGCTGGTGGCAGTGGTTGCAGCATGACTAACCGCATATTGAGCCGAAGAACAAAGTGTTCGGAGGCAGTTGTTCTTATTGACAAATCTTGTTTGATTTGTCCTGATGAATCAGAATGACATTGTTGGTCTTAAATTGAGGGGTATTGCTAATAAACTGTTAAGGTATTCATTTTTATGTGACTTACGTTGTCAGTCTCGTCTAAGGGATAAAAATAAGAAGTGTTTAAAGGTGGGCTTTAGGACTAATGGAAACTGGTACCAACAAGTGATGATCCAAACAGGTCTGGAACAAAATGTCTTTATATTGTTAATTTTCAGAAATTATTGTTTAAAAATTATTTTTAATCTTGCTCGATTTTTTGGGGGGAGGTATATGACCTCTGGAAATAGGAATACATAGGGGGCCTCATAAGTGCGCAAAAAACTTGTGGTGTCCACAAGTGACAAAAACGTGTGTGTCTGTGTGTTCACAGCCCTTAGTGGCAGGCAAGACCAGAAAGGAGAGAGGGAGGGTGACTTAACGACTGGGTTGTACCATCAATTTGGTGCCTTTTGAGAAGTGTATCTTGGAGAGAACATTTTTTTAGTGATTTCACATAATTTTAACATTCTGTCAGAAAGTGCACATTTTTTTACTTCAAAAGAAAAAATGTTTTCCCATCTCAAGATGTTACATTTTTAAAAGTACTGTAGTAAGTGCCAAATAATGTAACAGGGTTGACCGTAACAGGACGTTGATTTGATCTTAACTCCTCTTGTGACAGGGGAAATGGAGAAAAACATTTCTAGCCTGTCTATCTATAAACAACATAGCTCAGGCAGTAGGAAGCTCTCTTATGCATTTATATGCAGATGATATAGTCTTATACTCAGCTGGCCCCTCCCCGGATTTCATGTTAAACGCTCTACAACAAAGCTAGTGTCCAATGAACTTTCTCTGCCTTTAACCTTGTTCTGAACACCTCCAAAACATGTAATGTGGTTTGGTAAGAAAAAGGCCCCTCTCCCCACAGGTGTGATTACTACCGCTGAGGGTTTAGAGCTTGAGGTAGTCACATCATACAAGTTCTTGGGAGTATGGCTGGACGGTACACTGTCCTTCTCTCGGCACATATCAAAGCTGCAGGCTAAAGTTAAATCTAGACTTGGTTTCCTCTATCGTAATCGCTCCTCTTTCACTCCAGCTGCCAAACTAACCCTGATTCAGATGACCATCCTACCCATGCTAGATTACGGAGACATGATTTATAGATGGGCAGGCAAGGGTGTTCTTGAGCAGCTAGATGTTCTTTACCATTCGGCCATCCGATTTGCCACCAATGTTCCTTATAGGACACATCACTACACTCTATACGCCTCTGTAAACTGGTCATCTCTGTATATCCATCGCAAGACCCACTGGTTGATGCTTATTTATAAAACCCTCTTAGGCCTCACTCCCCACTATCTGAGATATCTACTGCAGCCCTCATCCTCCACATACAACACCCGTTCTGCCAGTCACATTCTGTTAAAGGTGTCCAAAGCACACGCATCCCTGGGTCGCTTGTCTTTTCAGTTCGTTGCAGCTAGCGACTGGAACGAGCTGCAACAAACACTCAACACTTATCTCAATGTCTTCATTCAAAGACTCAATCATGGACACTCTTACACACAGTTGTGGCTGCTTTGCATGAAGTATTGTTGTCTGCCTTCCTGCCCTTTGTTCTGTTGTCTGTGCCCAATAATGTTTGTACCCTGTTTTGTGCTGCTACCCTGTTGTGTTGCTGCCATGTTGTGTTGCTACCATGCTGTGTTGTCATGTGTTGCTGCCATGCTATGTGGTTGTCTTAGGTCTCTTTATGTAGTGTTGTATTTTTAATCCCATCCACCGTCCCTGCAGGAGGTCTTTTGCCTTTTGGTAGGCCGTCATTGTAAATAAGAATTTGTTCTTAACTGACTTGCCTAGTTAAATAAAGGTTAAATCAATTAAAAAAATAAAATCTATGGGTAATGGGGTTGACTCAACCCACTCAATTTTCCCACACCTGCGTTGACAATTAAGCCGAATGTTTCATTTGAATCACAATATTAAATCAAGGGTTCAGTTCACGTCAAGGTTGACCTTAAATGAGGGACATAAGTAAATGAATCACTAATCACATTAAATAAATAATCTTCAGAAATGACTTTGTCAAAATAACAAAATAAGTAGGGCTTTACAATGATAGTGAAAATCATGGATAAGTGGGTTAAAATCTTCCAAGAAGTCACAGAGGGTGC
Organism: Thymallus thymallus; assembly: GCA_023634145.1. Classification (NCBI taxonomy): domain Eukaryota; kingdom Metazoa; phylum Chordata; class Actinopteri; order Salmoniformes; family Salmonidae; genus Thymallus; species Thymallus thymallus. The sequence continues at coordinate 33,473,430 of CM042405.1, forward strand.
ACAGATCGAGGGACATAACAAAATGCTGATTTTTTTGGGCCACTTTAGCAAGTCTTTATTCATATAAAAAAATCTTATTTATTGAATTCTCCATGTTGTCTATATTAAAGGGCACTTCATTTAATACAGTGCCTTCAGAAATTATTCATACCTCTTGACTTATTCCACATTCATTTAATTGATTAAATCTGGAGGGGGTACATTCAAAACCCCATAATGACACATTGAAAACATGTTTTTAGGCATTTTTGCAAATGTATTGAAAATTCTCATACAGTATTTGATACACTGCTGATTTTGCAGGTTTTCCTACTTACAAAGCATGTAGAGGTCTGTAATTTTCAGAAAAAATCCAGAAAATCACATTGTATGATTTTTAAATAATTAATTTGCATTTTATTGCATGACATAAGTATTTAATCACCTACCAACCAGCTCTCACAGACCTGTTAGGTTTACTTTAAGAAGCCCTCATGTTCTACACTCATTACCTGTTTGAACTCGTTACCTGTATAAAAGACACCTGTCTACACACTCAATCAAGCAGACTCCAACCTCTCCACAATGGCCAAGACCAGAGAGCTGTGTAAGGACATCAGGGATAAAATTGTAGACCTGCACAAGGCTGGGATGGGCTACAGGACAATAGGCAAGCAGCTTGGTGAGAAGGCAACAACTGTTGGCGCAATTATTAGAAAATGGAAGAAGTTCAAGATGACGGTCAATCTCCCTCGGTCTGGGGCACCATGCAAGATCTCACCTCGTGGGGCATCAATGATCATGAGGAAGGTGAGGGATCAGCCCAGAACTACACGGCAGGACCTGGTCAATGACCTGAAGAGAGCTGGGACCACAGTCTCAAAGAAAACCATTAGTAACACACTACGCCGTCATGGATTAAAATCCTGCAGTGCACGCAAGGTCCCCCTGCTTAAGCCAGCGCATGTCCAGGCCCGTCTGAAGTTTGCCAATGACCATCTGGATGATCCAGAGGAGGAATGGGAGAAGGTAATGTGGTCTGATGAGACAAAAATAGAGCTTTTTGGTCTAAACTCCACTCGCCGTGTTTGGAGGAAGAAGAAGGATGAGTACAACCCCAAGAACACCAAGCATGGAGGTGGAAACATTCTTTGGGGATGCTTTTTTGCAAAGGGGACAGGACGACTGCACCGTATTGAGGGGAGGATGGATGGGGCCATGTATCGCGAGATCTTGGCCAACAACCTCCTTCCCTCAGTAAGAGCATTGAAGATGGGTCGTGGCTGGGTCTTCCAGCATGACAACGACCCGAAACACAAAGCCAGGACAACTAAGGAGTGGCTCCGTAAGAAGCATCTCAAGGTCCTGGAGTGGCCTAGCCAGTCTCCAGACCTGAACCCAATAGGAAATCTTTGGATGGAGATGAAAGTCCGTATTGCCCAGCGACAGCCCCGAAACCTGAAGGATCTGGAGAAGGTCTGTATGGAGGAGTGGGCCAAAATCCCTGCTGCAGTGTGTGCAAACCTGGTCAAGAACTACAGGAAACGTATGATCTCTGTAATTGCAAGCAAAGGTTTCTGTACCAAATATTAAGTTCTGCTTTTCTGATGTATCAAATACTTATGTCATGCAATAAAATGCAAATTAATTACTTAAAAATCATTTGTTTTAGATTCCGTCACTCACAGTTGAAGAGTACCTATGATAAAAATTACAGACCTCTACATGCTTTGTAAGTGGGAAAACCTGCAAAATCGGCAGTGTATCAAATACTTGTTCTCCCCACTGTATGTATTCACAACCTTGAGTCAATACATGTTAGAATCAACTTTGGCTCTGTCAAATTGGTTGTTGATCATTGCCATAGATTTCAAAACTCTAACTAGGCCAATCAGGAACATTCTTGGTAAACAACATTCTTGGTAGACAACACAAACTTGTGTTTAAGGTTATTGTCCTGCTGAAAGGTGAATTTGTCTCCCAGTGTCTGTTGGAAAGAGGACTGAACCAGGTTTTCCTCTAGGGTTTTGCCTGTGCTTAGCTCTATAACGTTTATTTTTATCCCCCCCAAAAAACACCCTAGTCCTTGCTGATGACAAGCATACCCATAACATGATGCAGTTACCACCATACTTGGTATTCAGTGGTATTCCACCACCGATCATTGTGTTCATACACTCACACAGAAACTGCATAGCTTTATGTCTTTTCTTTATTTTTGAAACAAAAACCCCCACAAAATAAAAACAGTATTAAAGAAACAAGTGAATAAGAGAATTGCACGAAAAAACTGTATTACAGAGACCTTTTTACAGCCTTACTCACCATTTCTTTCTTGCAGCAAACAAGTGATATGAAATGAATTATAAATAAGAGTATTGCACAAAAAACTAACTATATTACAGTAATCTATGATATCATAAGACAGCTGTTGTGAGACCACATGATTTATTCTAATGATGGAAAGTCCACTGAGACGTTCTTGCACCGTAGTAGATCTCAGGTAGGTTTTAATCAGTTTGAGCTTAGAGAAGCTCCTTTCATAAGCAGCCACTGTAACAGGAAGAGTGGCAGTGATTCTCAGAGCTACCCACATAGAGGGTGACTGCATCAGTTTACTCCCATGCTGGATCTTGTTGAGGATGTCATAACATATGACTGTGCAAATAGAACAGTGGTAGGATCCAATCTCCTCAGCCAAAGACTAGGCTTCAACTTTCACTACAGGGTCTGCAGTGGTTTCCCTCACCTCCAGAAGAACCTCTCTGACTTGCCCAGCCTGGTACCTTACTGCCTGAATTTTGTTTATCCTGCTTTCCCACCTGGTCTCTGACCATGATTTCAGGGTGGTTTTGACATGTTTCAGGAGGATATCCCATCTATGGGTGGAGTCTGAGAAGAATTTGAATAATTTCACTAAATATAAGCAGCCAATGGCATCTGATGAGCTCTTAGCAGCATTTGCTACCACCAGATTTAAAGTGTGGCACCACATGGGAGAAAAAAGGCTCTTGAGTTCTGTTGAAGCAGCCTAGCCTGAACACCTTTATTCTTTCCCTTCATGTTGGCGCCGTTGTCATAGGACTGTCCTCTGCAGTTCTCAAAGGGGATGTTCAGCTCCTCCAGCCTTTTGAGGATGAGAGATGACAGACTTTCCCCTGTTGACTCCTCTGCCACAAGAAAGCCCATGAAATGTTCTTTAATTTGTGGTATGTCTTCCAGTAAGACAATCCTGACAATGACAGAGAGCTGTTCCTTATTTTTACCAGTATTTTTGTCTATCAGTTCATTTTTGATTATTTTGCTCAGGTAATGTGTGTGACTGCAAGCTCCACTTTCCACCCTACCAACATGCTGCTTCATTACTGGATCAGAGTTGGCCATAAGCTCCACCTTTTTGAGAAAAGTGCCATTGTCTGGTTTATTTAATGTGTCTGTGGATCCCCTTAAAGCCATGTTTCTTTCAGCTAAGGACTGAATTATTTCCACCAATCTCTTGCTTGTTTCTCTCAGCCCATGCTGCATCGCTGGGCTGTGCTGAGGTAGAGGAGACAGAAGCACTGGCTAAAGCATTTTAATTGACTTTTACAAGCAGGGCTAACGTTGGCTAACTAGACTAGCTAAGATGTCAATAAAATGTAGGCCTTGCGCTGGTTTCTTGAAGCAGACAGTGGATGGTTTGTGCAGCACACTTGAAAGAAAAAGTGTATTTCTCAAAATGATGTTATAGGTTAGCATATTCCCCAAACACCTGAATAGTTTTTCCAACATTCCCTAATGAATTTAAGGTTAAAGTAACTGACATTAACTCTCGCTAGCTAGCTATTTAAATTAGCGAACGTTACTAGTATCATCCAAAGTAAACTAGCTAGTAGTAGGCTGGACACATGACATTTTTTACAATGCTTTTTTCTGATACATTTTTTTTCATTGCATCCGCCGTGGAGCCAGTTTTCATATTTGCCGTAGTTTTGAAGTAATCATGAAAAAACAGGGCCTTATTTTAGGGCCTTTTCACCCTGCCAGCTCCTATTAGTTTTATTGAGCGCCGTGGCACCAACTCGCCTTCCAAACATTATATTCCCAGTTTATTGTTCTACGTCACAATGCCTGCTTCGCTATTGTTGGCAATGATACCTGTCCACGTTGTTTGTAGTTAAAATGTAACAACAAAAAATGACTCATGGAACTCTTGACGTCGTCCCATTGTTTCCTATAGCTATGTGTATATTTTGATTTTTTTCAAGTCAGGAACAATTTTAAATCAGGAGAATCTCCTCTTTATAATTATGTAAGTCTGGGCAGCGAGCTCGGTTGTCATCGATCACTAGACCAGAAATAGTCTGAAGTTTTCATCCCTACTTTCTCATTACTCCGACATAAGCACAGTTGACACCATCGAGGTGCGGATGTTTACTTTCTACACAAGTTGTTTTTTTCCAGTTTCTTCCGACGAACAGATTATAGTGGTCAAATAAAAATGGATACATTTTGTGCCATTTAGGCGAAATGGAATTCATGTCTCTAATAAAACACCATAACATATTTCCCACAATGCCACAGGAGTGTTTACTCCTGGCCTACCATTTAATTAAGCCTTTAAACAGGGTAATTCTCTCTGGGAAAAATAATGTGCACAACGTCAACACTCCCGACAGCACAAATCTGCATTTGGGCATGACAGAGCCAGAGGAAAGCAGTGGCAAAAAAAATTAACAACCGGAAAACATGGCTGCTGTGTTTATTTTCAAAACCAACATAATTAAAACCCACACAAATAAATCCAATTAACTCAGCCTCGCCGCTGCTTGAGACACCTGCCGCTAGAAACGTAGCATATATTATATATTTTTAGGCTCCGGTTCATTTTGCTCAGCAGCCAATCACCACTGAGGTGCTTTGATGAATGAGCTGCTATGCAATAAATGGAGGGAGAGACGGAGTGAGGAAGGAGAGGAAGGACGTTTTTTTTTTCTTCTCTCCCATCGTTTATCTGCAGAGGTCAACAGCTGAGGTCAGTGTGTGTGTCTGTGGGTTTCCCCTTACTTGACCCCACGTGTACACAGCCATCCGTTCTGTGTGTGTGTGTGTGTGTGCCTACATTAGTGTTAGCATATGTGTGTTTGCTCTGTGGAACGCCAACGACAGATATCAACTCTCAAAGTGGCACGAATCTTCTAAAACAGCACAGCGGTCTTCAATGCACCCTTAACCTACACCGCACAGTTTCTGCAGACAAGATACAAGATAAAAAGATAAACTCCCAAGAAGACAGTACAATACACAGCTTGCCCTTATTTATCCACATAGTAAACACAAGCACTCTGTATATAGATTTTCTACTGTGTTTTTGACTATGTTTGTTTACTGTGTAACTGTGTTGTTTTTTGTCGCACTGCTTTGCTTTGTCTTGGCCAGGTCGCAGTTGCAAATGAGAACTTGTTCTCAACTGACCTACCTGGTTAAATAAAGGTGAAATAAAATTTAAAAAAATAAACAAGCAACACCCAAACAACACATCAATCAAACCCAAGCCAAGGTATCCTGATGCACAATCAAAACTCTCCACAGCCACATGGGCTGAAGCGGGGGGGGGTTCGCCCAGGACGGCATACACGCTAGAACCGCCACTGCTCCACAGGACTGCAGAGCCATATCTCTCCACAGGGCCCTGTTTGGTGGAGCGGAAGGATATGAGAGTTACCTTGGCAGACTGGTAGTGACAGGGCCAGCCAGGGGAGCTACAGTAGCTAGGAGCCCAGGGTGTTGTGATGGATGGAGCGGAGCCAGTGTGTTGAACAGGAGCTCTTCAAACCCTGTTGTCTGTTCTCTGGGCCTGGCATACTGCCTGACTAGCTGTATACACTTCATACTGTGGATGTCAACACTGAGAAGAGAGGTGCTGTCTCAAATGTTACCTTGGATGAAATTCGCTATCATTCACAAGGATTGAGGTGTCAAATGTGTGTGTTTGAGGTGTGTATGTGTAGTAGGGTTGCAAAATTCTGGTAACTTATCCATATTCACAGGTTTTCCAGAAATACCGGTTGAAAGATTCATAGATTTCTTGCTTATTCACTCCTGATTCAAGGAATCTTCCAACTGGAATTTCTGGAAAATCTTGACATTTTTGGTGAAATGTACCGGATTTTTGCAACCATAGTGTGTAGTATGTATATGTTTTTCTCACTGCAGTGTTTTTATGTTGACATATTTATGAAATGTGTTTCATTTTATTGGATTTGTAGCATATGTTTCTGTTCATTGGTTTCTGCAGCCTTAGTGTGTGGGAGTATTCTCATATTTGTTTATGAATTTGTGTGTGTGTGTGTGTGTGTTTTGACATTAACAAGTGGAATCAAAATATCCCCATAACATCAAAGATCCACCACCATATTTTACAGTAGGTATGTGATTTGTTGCAGTTGATTTGATTTGACAGGCGTGGTCACTAATCCTCTTAAGCCCATAGTGATTCTGCTTACTGTTAAAATTATTTCATAATACATGCACTAGAAAAAAATTCTATAGGTCTCCATCTTATCATCGTCTCAAAGTAATGTAAGCATCCAAGAGACAACAAGGCAAAGTCTCTCAAACTCCGGAAGCAATATAGAGCTTACATAGAACACTAATGAGTGTCTCCACAGCATAAAAGGGTGGTAAATTGATGTTTTTATACATAGCTAATCAGTCAATTAATCTCCTCTGCATTGGCCTGTGTGTGTGTGTGTGTGTGTGTGTGTGGTGTGTGTGCATGCGTGTGTGTGTGTGGAGGAGACTATCTTCTCCTCCACACAAACAAACGTGACACAAGTCTTTCTTTGCTTTCAGATGTGTCTCATTGATCACTGAGGCCTCACAGGATGTCAGCCCGAAGTGCACCTCAATCGATCAGGAGGTCCGGCAGGCGTTTTACTAGTGGCCGTGGGGAGTGGCATGTAGTGGCCTTCTCGCTCCCCCATACACTATCGGCAGGCATGGGGCTGGCGTGTGCTACTGGTGTGACAGATGCAGGAGGAAGCGGGTCCCCATTGCCACGCCGCCTCTGTTGCCGTTGCAGGGTCTAATTAGCACGTTGCCATGGGAGACCAGGGCAAGGGGGAGTGGGAGATGTGATGGTGGGATTGCAGGGTGGGCTGGGAGATGTTAGAGGATGAGAGGATTTGAGGGAGGGCTGGAGAGTTGTAATGGCACACATAGGCTCAGGTGAGACTAGTCTACGGGCCCTCACACATCAGGTTCTAATGAGAGACTAAACACCTAGGTGTCAGAGGTACAGGAAGAGCCTCCTAATCAAATCAACGTTTATTCGTTGCGTACACAAATTTGCAGATGGTATCGCAGGTGCAGTGAAATGCTTGTGTTTCTAGCTCCAACACTGCATAATGCCTAGCAAAAAAACAACAACAATACACACATAATCCAGTAAAATAAAAAAATAAGTTATATAGGATGAGCCATGACTAGAATACAGTATACAGTACAGTACATGTAAAGTGGGTTAAACAGTATGTAAATATGATTAAAGTGACCAGTGTTCTATGACTAGGGCAGCAGTCTCTAAGGTGCATGGTAGAGTAAGCAGGTGGTAGCTGGCTAGAACAGTGACAGGGTACTAGGTTCAGGGCAGGCTACTGGGTGGAGGCTGGCTAGTGGTGACTGTTTAACAGTCTGATGGCCTGGAGATAGAAGCTGTTTCTCAGTCTTTCGGTCCAAGCTTTGATGCACCTGTACTGTCTCCACCTTCTGGATGGTAGCGGTGTGAACAGGCCGTGGCTTGGGTGGTGGAGGTCCTTGATTATCTTTTTGGCCTTCCTGTGGTGCTGTAGATGTCCTGGAGGGCAGGCAATGTGCCCCCGGTGATGCGTTGGGCTGACCGCACCACCCTCTGGAGAGCCCTGCGGTTGTGGACAGGGCAATTGCCGTGCCAGGCACGGAGACAGCCCGACAAGATGCTCTCAATGGTGCATCTGTAGAAGTTTGTGAGGGTCTTAGTGGCCAAGACAAATTTCTTAAGCCTCCTGAGGATGAAGAGGCGCTGTTGTCAGTGATGCGCACACCGAGGTACATGGAGCTTTTGACCCTCTCCACTGCGGTCCCGTCAATGTGGATGGGGGCGTGTTCCCTCTGATGTCATCTGTAGTCCATGATCAGCTCCTTCATTTTGTTGAGGTTATTTTCCTGGTACCACTCCGCCAAGGCATTCACCTCCTCCCTGTAGGCCGTCTCATTGTTGTTGGGGATCAGGCCTACCACTGTTTTGTCATCAGCAAACTTGATGATTGACTTGGAGACATGCGTGGCCACGTAGTAATGAGTGAACAGGGAGTACAGGAGGGGGCTGAGCACGCACCCCTGTGAGGCCCCTGGGTTGAGGATCAGCATGGCGGAGGTGTTGTTGTCTACCTTCACCACTTGGGGTCGGCCCATCAGGAAGTCCAGGACAGAGTTGCACAGAGAAGGGTTCAGAACCAGGGTCCTGGGCTTAGTGGAGGGCACTATGGTGTTGAAGGCTGAGCTGTAGTCGATGAACAGCATTCGTACAAAGGTATTTCTCTTGTCCGGGTGGGACCCATGATGGGGTGTGAGATGAGCGTGCATATTTGTGCATGTCTGTGTGTGTTTGTGTATATGTACACTTTCTGTCTATGTGCATGTGTGTGCGTGTGTATGTCTCATTGATAAGGGACGAATGAGGAGAGATGTTTAATAGACAGCATGCTGAATCACTAAGCATACACGAATAGGATTCTCCTACTGTCTGATTGGATAACTCCGAACTAAAGAGAAAGCTACATAAATACCCTAGTTAGATCTTGCCTGTCTCAGCACACTTTTCTTTTTCTGTCACGAGAGGGTGCAACGAGAGACCAAAACGCAGCGCAGGGATAGTAGTTCGACATAATTTTTATACTATGTAATAATTTATATATTTACTATGTATAATAAAACACAAACGACGAACTACTGAACACTGTATTACGAACGTAACAAACAAAGCACACTTACGTTCACCGTGACTTGTGAAAAAATAACCCACACCCCGGTGTGGAACATACAAACCTATGTAGGATCCCTAATTAGAGACAATGCGCAGCAGCTGCCTCTAAATAGGGATCCAACACAAACCACCACCAGATACAGAAAGAATAGACCTGTCAGACTCTGACCATGGTTACATAGAGAAGCAAATAGGCTTCTCTATGGCCAGAGCCTGACATGTTCCTCCCTTATAGGCAGTATTCTGAGGAAGTGTCCAAAATGGCACCCTATTTGGCCCTGCTCAAAGGTAGTGCACTATTAAGGGAATGAGACTTTACTTACCAGCCCTTTCCCAACAATGCAGAGTTGAAAAGTAAGAGAAAAAATATGTAATAATTAGCAAGTGTATATATATATTTAATAGGAAATATTAACACAATAAAAGACCAATAACGAGGTTATATACAAGGAGTACCGGTACAGAGTCAATGTGCAGGGGCACGATAGGGGTACATGCAGATAGGGGTAAAAGGGGCACGATAGGGGTACATGCAGATAGGGGTAAAAGGGGCACGATAGGGGTACATGCAGATAGGGGTAAAAGGGGCACGATAGGGGTACATGCAGATAGGGGTAAAAGGGGCACGATAGGGGTACATGCAGATAGGGGTCAAAGTTCCCTTTGAGACTGACTTTGTATCAGTGAAACTTAGACTTGTCATTAAAGGGACAGTACTACAGTAAATATATGAAATTAGCATAGGGAGAGGAGTAGTGATAACAGAAGTGCAGGTGGTAGGTCTATTGAAGATCATGGCGAAGTCTTGTGGTAAATCTATGACATTAAAATGCCTATTTGCTCTGTTCTATCTGACTGACCAATCCACTGTCTCATCAGCCCAGCCAGGCAATTTATAAACTTGATCTCCACTATAAAAAGCATCTTGACTTCGTCTCGGGCCTAACAACACCCGTGCCAATATATCCTCCAAAAACCGTCTTCTCTGGCATTATCACTTAAGTGTACAAGTGTGTGTGTGTGTGTGTCCGTGCCCGTGTGTGTGTGTGCGTGTGTGTGTGTGTGTGTGTGTGTGTGCACGAGTGTGTGTGTGTGTGTGTGTTTATGTGTGTGCCCGTGTGTGTGTGTGCGTGCGTGTGTGTGTGTGTGTGTGTGTGTGTGTGTGTGGTCTCTCTTCTATATACTTCGATTCCCTTTCCCTCTGGTTTGGTCTGATAGTGGGGTTGATCTTACTGGACAAACTGATCTGCTGTAAGCCCTGCAGTCTTCCTACTACTGAAACGCTTTGAACATTATAACACATGCTTCATCCAGCTAAGTAGTCATCTGGGATTGGATGGAGATGGTTTGTGGGTGATAGTGTGTGTGGGTGATAGTGTGTGGGTGATGGTGTGTAAGTGTATATGTAAATATACAGTATAAGTGTGTGTTTTTGTATGTATGTATGTATGTACAATTAAAAACTGTACAGTTGTCTTTTTTTTACATACACAGCTGAAGAGTTAAACCAGGGAGGGAGAGATGGAGGAGGAGATAAGAGGAAAACAGAGTGAAAAAAAGGGAGATAAGGGGATTTTGACTTTAAAATGAATGCTTTTCCCCTCGTTGGGGAGGAGTGTGTGTGTGTGTCTGTTCTAATCTCTCTCTCTCTCCATTCCTCCAGCATCGCTCTGGGAGGTCATGAATATGGATGAAGGCTTCTGCAGAGGGGAGAGGGGAGGGCCACGCTCCAGCACCTCCCACACCCTTCCTGCCGGTACATGCACATGTGCGAGGTGTGTGTGTGCGTGCATGCACGCACACGTGTGTGTCCATGTTTAGCTTTTAATAATATATTTCACAATCAACTGTGCCTCACTCCCTAACTCAACGTGTATGCCATGTTTTGTTGAAGCACAGTGAAAGTCCACAACAACAGTAATAACTCAAAAGGGTTAAAGATAATGCTATAATGTTCCCCTCCTGACAATGAGACAGGCTAATGATGCCACATGTGATAAAGCTGTTACTCTGAGTTAGTCTTTTGGACGACGCCATGGATGGACCATGCTCAAATCTGGGCGCTCGTCCACCAAATTAATATGACTATCTGTGTGTCTGTCCCAGTGTGTGCATCGCAACCACAAATTACACCCGTGTGACCTGCTCACAGAATATTTCATTCATCCGGAAAAGAGAGACAAAATTAGTGCGTGAGAGAGAGGGCAGGGGCAGTAATTACAGATTCCACTGACAGCTAGTTATTTTCTCCTATTTCTGTTTTTGGAACAATTAAAATAGACAATGCTTCCCAAGGAATGTGTGATAGAAACGAGGTATTTTGCCAAAATCTCAAGAGCGATGCTTTTACAGCTGGTTTAGCTGCACTATATGATTTAAATAAATCAATGACAATCTTAGAAAGCATCAGTCAATCTAGTCAATCAATTTTAGAATAACACAGTCAATATAGCAGCCCTACGCAGAGACGGTCATTTACAAAATAGCTAGACAGCTTACACAATGTAATGACTTTATTGTTTATCTCACTTCTTCATGCTCTATTTCCAGCTAACGTATATTGATGCAGAAACAAACAGTTCAAACTATCACGTCAAGCCAAAGACTTTGTCAGACTGAGACATTTTTACTGTTGACGTTTTCTTCCCACTCTTTCCTCGTTTGTGCAACTTCCAACTCGGAGACAGAAATTAAAAACTATTTTTGACAGCCACCAACAACAATAGTTTTGGTTGAAATACTGTACTATACGCAGCAATACTGTATGAATGGTCTAGCTGTTTAAAGAAGGATGATACAGCTTGTTTGGAACAAAGAATGAACTCTATGATGACATACAGTGGGGCAAAAAAGTATTTAGTCAGCCACCAATTGTGCTCCCACTTAAAAAGATGAGCGAAGCCTGTAATTTTCATCATAGGTACACTTCAACTATGAGACAAAAAATGAGAAAATTCCAGAAAATCACATTGTAGGATTTTTTATGAATTTATTTGCAAATTATGGTGGAAAATAAGTATTTGGTCAATAACAAAAGTTTATCTCAATACTTTGTTATATACCCTTTGTTGGCAATGACAGAGGTCAAACGTTTTCTGTAAGTCTTCACAAGGTTTTCACACACTGTTGCTGGTATTTTGGCCCATTCCTCCATGCAGATCTCCTCTAGAGCAGTGATGTTTTGGGGCTGTCGCTGGGCAACATGGACTTTCAACTCCCTCCAAAGATGTTCTATGGGTTGAGATCTGGAGACTGGCTAGGCCACTCCAGGACCTTGAAATGCTTCTTACGAAGCCACTCCTTCGTTGCCCGGGCGGTGTGTTTGGGATCATTGTCATGCTGAAAGACCCAGCCACGTTTCATCTTCAATGCCCTTGCTGATGGAAGGAGGTTTTCACTCAAAATCTCACGATACATGGCCCCATTCATTCTTTCCTTTACACAGATCAGTCGTCCTGGTCCCTTTGCAGAAAAACAGCCCCAAAGCATGATGTTTCCACCCCCATGCTTCACAGTAGGTATGGTGTTCTTTGGATGCAACTCAGCATTCTTTCTCCTCCAAACACGACGAGTTGAGTTTTTACCAAAAAGTTCTATTTTGGTTTCTTCTGACCATATGACATTCTCCCAATCCTCATCCAAATGCTCTCTAGCAAACTTCAGACGGGCCTGGACATGTACTGGCTTAAGCAGGGGGACACGTCTGGCACTGCAAGATTTGAGTCCCTGGCGGCGTAGTGTGTTACTGATGGTAGCCTTTGTTACTTTGGTCCCAGCTCTCTGCAGGTCATTCACTAGGTCCCCCCGTGTGGTTCTGGGATTTTTGCTCACCGTTCTTGTGATCATTTTGACCCCACGGGGTGAGATCTTGCGTGGAGCCCCAGATCGAGGGAGATTATCAGTGGTCTTGTATGTCTTCCATTTCCTAATAATTGCTCCCACAATTGATTTCTTCACACCAAGCTGCTTACCTATTGCAGATTCAGTCTTCCCAGCCTGGTGCAGGTCTACAATTTTGTTTCTGGTGTCCTTTGACAGCTCTTTGGTCTTGGCCATAGTGGAGTTTGGAGTGTGACTGTTTGAGGTTGTGGACAGGTGTCTTTTATACTGATAACAAGTTCAAACAGGTGCCATTAATACAGGTAACGAGTGGAGGACAGAGGAGCCTGTTACAGGTCTGTGAGAGCCAGAAATCTTGCTTGTTTGTAGGTGACCAAATACTTATTTTCCACCATAATTTGCAAATAAATTCATTAAAAATCCTACAATGTGATTTTCTGGATTTTTTTTTCTCATTTTGTCTCTCATAGTTGAAGTGTACCTATGATAAAAATTACAGGCCTCTCATCTTTTTAAGTGGGAGAACTTGCACAATTGGTGGCTGACTAAATACTTTTTTGCCCCACTGTATGCAGTGTCACGATTCTCTACCTGTCTAGCCTAAGTGTGTGTTTGTTCACTTCCCTTCACAGATTTTAAAGGAAAGTTCCATAGTGAAGAGTGTACACATTCACACTTCGATAGAAAGGAGGCAAATGGAATGTAGACATACTCACCTGGGTCTCACTGCTGCCACCAAATGTAAGAATAGCCTCGGCCTCCTACATGTTTACCAGATGACGGGCAGATGGACCGTTGGGGCCCCACTGATGGCCAGGTGGCTCAGCCACAACAGGAGCCTGGTCGGTTCCGTCGGTCAGTCCTAATCCCCCAAACAGCTCTCTGTGGTACCATGAACTCACCACGCCAGGTCTGCATCACCTGGGTAAGCCAGAACACTCCCTTCCCTTCATCTCTCCATCCCTCCAGTTATCACCCAACAGAGCTGGCCATCTGTGATACTTGCAATGTACATAGGATGGCATACCAGGCTGACTGCATAGAAGAGATAGGCCTCATATGAGTATGGAAATAAGCATACTTGAAAGTAGGAAAAACATGTTTAAAAGCACTAAATAACTGTCAGTGTGTCACCACAAATGTATTTCTGTATAAATAACATTTTAGTCATTTAGCAGATGCTCGTATCCAGAGCAATTAGAGTTAAGTGCCTTACTGACGTTAGCATATTGTTAGCTTAGCGCAATTGCTGGACGTCTCCGGGTCCTCCTCTCAAAATCAGGGAAATAGACCTTTACCTCAGGGATCAACTTTGATGGGGGTGGGGGTCACCAAAAATCTAAACTCATCATGAGGGGCCACAGTGGATCGCGTGTCTGTGTACCCACATCCCCACACATGCAGTCAGAGCCGGTCCTAACCTTTTGAGGGCCCCAAAAAAAATGTGGTTGGGGGCCCCCGCCACCTTGCGAGCAAAACATTTTATCTGCCCTCCTCTTGATATCAGAGAGAACAAATTGTTTTAGAGTTAATTTCCTGCAATTCTACACATTTTGCCATGGGGCGGAGAGAAAATGTTGCAGTTTTAAAGCAAGTTTGCTGCAATTCTACACAATTTTCCATGGGGTGAAGAGAAGATTTAGCAATTTCATAGCTAATTTCATGCTATTCTACAGATTTTGCCATAAAGCGGAGAGAAATGTTTGCCATTTTCAATATGATATTTCAGTGAAAGTGACTAACAAAATGTATGGGGGCCACTCTGCCGTTTAATTCGACCATGATTACAACAAGATAGCTGTCCGCTAGACAAACTTACTAATCTAAAAATGTTTAGCTGACGTGCTAATTGAGTAGGTGTCATAAACAGACAAAAACTGATGATGCACAAGCACATTTTGAAATTGTACCTTGAGGTTACTATTCTAACTCTCTACAGTAAGTTCCTAATTTTTTATATATTTATACACACTGAACAAAAATATAAACGCAACATTGCAACAATGAAAGATTCATTGTTTTTGCAGTTCATATAAGGAAATCAGTCAATTGAAATACATTCATTAGGCCCTAATCTATGGATTCCAAATGATTGGGAATACAGATATGCATCTGTTGGTCACCAATACCTTTTTTTAGTATGGGCGTGGAACAAAAAAACAGTCAATATCTGATGTGACCACTATTTGCATCATGCAGCGTGACACATCTCCTTCGCATAGAGTTGATCAGGCTGTGTATTGGTATTGTGGCCTGTGGAATGTTGTCCCACTCCTCTTCAATGGCTGTGCGAAGTCAATGGATATTGGCAGGAACTGGAACACGCTGTTGTACACGTTGTACACTCAATGGGAGGCATGTCTCGTGAGTATGCAGGCCATGGAAAAACTGGGACATTTTCAGCTTCCAGGAATTGTGTTCGGATCCTTGCGACATGGCGCTGTGCTTTAGAAGCATATGCTACTGGCAGGATCAACCAGGAGCAGGTGTCACTTCCGTTTTGAGCACGTCATTTGTCTCTGTACTACTGTGCTGTTTGTTGCTTCTTGGCTACCTGCCAAGCTTTACGGTTTTTCCTTTTTTATAACCGTTTAATCAATATTCATTTAACACATTTACCATCTTAGTTATTTAAATGTTTTCCTCTGTTATTTTGTCCTCTGTTAATTTTGTTTTTCATTCAACTTTTTTACCCCGGACGCTTTATCTGGACATGGTTCTACAGGACTTCCACCAGCCGAAGCTAAGTAGTAACATTATTAACACCATGCCATCTGACGTTAATTCCAGTCACTGTATTCATAACATACAGGAAAACTATGGCCTTATGGCGAGGATAGCCTCGCTGCAAGCCCAGCTTCACACGCGATCGATAGGCAAGGGCAATTTAAGTGTAGGAAAGGATGAAATCGCGTCTGTGCCACCAGTAAGTACAGTTACTAGTAAAAATCCCCTCGCACAGTGTCCCCGTAGCCGGACAATTTTCTCAGGGATTCTGGAAAGAAATGCAGTTGGCATGTTCAACCGGTGTTGCTCATTCAGCTGACAGAAACTTTCAACCAGTTCTCCCCATTAAGCCACGAGTCAGAGCCAGAGATTTCTCAGGTCTCTCCTCCATCCGTTACGGGGTCTGAGCCACCGAAGCCTCCCACCATTAGCTCTGACAAATTGAAAACCCTAGTCATTGGCGACTCCATTACCCGCAATATTAGACTTAATAAGAATCATCCAGAGATTATACACTGTTTACCAGGGGGCAGGGCTACCAACGTAAAGGCTAATCTGAAGATGGTGCTGGCTAAAACAAAATCTGGCGAGTGTAGAGAGTATAGAGATATTGTTATCCACGTCGGCACCAACGATGTTAGAATGAAACAGTCAGAGGTCACCAAGCGCAACATAGCTTCAGTGTGTAAATTAGCTAGAAAGATGTGTCGGCATCGAGTAATTGTCTCTGGCCCCCTCCCAGTTAGGGGGAGTGATGAGCTCTACAGCAGAGTCTCACAACTCAGTCGCTGGTTGAAAACTGTTTTCTGCCCCTCCCAAAGGATAGAATTTGTAGCCAATTGGCTTCAAAAAGTCAAACAGTGGGCAGACGGAGGGGACCCAGGACAGAGCCAATGAGCTGAACCAATTTTTTAACAGGTTCGATACTGGCCCTGTCCACCTCCCCTCCAGCTCCCCAGACCACACACCCTCACGGCTATCCCACCCCCACTTTGCTCACAGCACCTCTGCTGAGACAATCAGTGACCCCACCTCCGCCCCTGCCCCCCCTGGACTGATCCTCAACACCCCCCTTCCCCCCACCTCCCCACCTGGGCTGGCTTTCACCACCAACCAAGTGAAGAGAGAGCTGGAGAGACTACACCAGTGGAAAGCGGCGGGCCCTGATGGCATCAGCCCAAGGGTGCTGAGGGTCTGTGCTGACCAACTGTGTGGAATACTCCAGCGTCTTTTCAACCTTAGCCTGAGCCTAGAAAGGGTCCCTGTGCTGTGGAAAACATCCTGCCTCGTCCCAGTGCCCAAGAAGGCACACCCCACTGTCCTGAATGACTTCAGACCTGTAGCGCTAACATCCCACATCATGAAGACCCTGGAAAGGTTAGTCCTCGCTCACCTCAATGGACCCCCTGCAGTTTGCATACCAGCACAACATCGGGGTGGATGATGCAATCATCTACCTTCTGCAGAGGGCCTACTCTCACCTGGACAATGCAGGTTGCACTGTGAGGGTCATGTTTTTTGACTTCTCCAGTGCCTTCAATACCATTCAGCCCCTGCTACTGGGTGAGAAGATGAGGAGGATGAAAGTGGAAGCACCCTTAGTCTCCTGGGTCACGGACTACCTGACCGGTAGGCCACAATTTGTGCGACTACAGAGCTGTGTGTCAGAACGGGCAGTTAGCAACACAAGGGCCCCCCAGGGTACGGTCCTGTCCCCCTTCCTGTTCACCCTCTACACCTCAGACTTCAGATATAACTCTGAAAAATGCCACCTACAGAAGTTCTCGGATGACTCTGCTATTGTAGGGTGCATCAGGGGTGGGCAGGAGGAGGAGTACAGGAGCACAATCAGTGACTTTGTGTTGTGGTGTGAGCAGAACCACCTTCAGCTCAACATCAGCAAAACTAAGGAGATGGTGGTGGACTTCAGGAGAACCAAAGCACAACTGACTGCAGTCCCTATAAAGGGGATGGATGTGGAAATGGTTGAGTCATACAAGTTCCTGGGTGTCCATATGGACAACAGGCTGGAATGGGCTGGTAACACCGGGGCCCTGTACAAAAAGGGCCAGAGCCGACTCTACTTTCTGAGGAGGCTCAGGTCCTTCAACGTGTGCAGTAAACTACTGCATACCTTCTACCAGTCTGTGGTGGCCAGTGCCATCTTTTTTGCAGTGGTGTGCTGGGGAGCAAACATCAAAGCCGGTGATGCTTCTCGGGTAAATAAGCTGATCAGGAAGGCTAGCTCTGTCCTGGGGATGAGCCTTGACACTCTAGAGGAGGTGGCGGAGAGACGGATCCTGGCCAAACTGCTGGCCATCATGGACAACGTCACCCACCCTCTGCACGCTATGGTTATGACGCAGAGGAGCACTTTCAGTCACAGACTGATCCCACCACGGTGCGCTACAGGAGGTCCTTCCTGCCGGCGGCTATGAGACTATATAATGCCTCACCGGGGTGCCGTGCCGACGGCAACATAGATCTGGAACTGTTGGGGTGCTAGGACCTAGTTTAACAATTATGCATCCATCCGTGAGTAACTCTGGTCCGTCAGCACTCATCCACTCAGGACCTATTTATTCATACAGGTCTGTAAATACATACTCATGTACAGTTGTTATATTATATCACATGCAATATTGTAAGTAATTATTGGACGTAGGCATTCACTCAGGAATGCATATTAGTATCCTGCCAGTTGCACCTTTTCTCATTGCTTTTAGTATATCGAATGTGCAATAAGTGCAGTTGTCTGTAATTAAACCCTGCGCACTAAGGACTGTATTTTAAGGGAATTACTATTATTACCCCAAATGATATCATACACACATTTAGCTATTAAAGTATCTCTTCCTGTCATTTACCTGTACAGTTTGTGTAAACATGCAAGTATTCACTTATCTGTAAATATAACTGTATACCTAACTGTACAGCTAATTTAACCATGCAAAATTTTCACTTACCTGTTAATTTACCCAGTCTGTCTATTAAGTAAACTATTATTACCCTCGCTCATATCATACGCATTTTTAGCTACTGAAGTATTTCTCTGCCATCGACCTGTATAGTATAGTTAACCATCCAACATCCACCAATGTATAGTGTACATATTCAGCCAACCACTCATACTATGCAATGTCCTTTTATAGCTTTTTTTGCACTCCAGATATCTTGTATTTCTATACTTTTTCATACTGCCGCTCTATGTATCATGTACCGTGTATCTGTCTTTTGTGTACTTTCGTTGTGGCATTTTGCACCTGCCCTGTGTTTTTGTTGTAGCTGCTTGACAATGAAATTTCCCCCCTGGGGGATCAATAAAGTACCTATCTATCTATCTATCTTTCTGGGACTCACCCACAAACAGGACCAAGCCTGGCCTGCTGAGGAGTGACGGACTCCATCCTAGCTGGAGGGGTGCTCTCATTTTATCTATGAACATAGACAAGGCTCTAACTCCTCTAGCTCCACAATGAGATAGGGTGAAGGCCAGGCAGCAGGTTGGAGTCTGCCACTAGCATAGTCAGTGTAGTCAGCTCAGTTACCCCCATTGAGACCGTGTCTGTGCCTCGATCTAGGTTGCGCAAACCTAAACATGGCGGTGTTCGCCTTCGTAATCTCACTGGAATAAAGACCTCCTCCATTCCAGTCATTACTGAAAGAGATTGTTATATCTCACTTCTTAAAATAGGGTTACTTAACCTTAGTCAATGAACTAATCGCTGATCATAATCTTGATGCGATTGGCCAGACTGAAACATGGCTTAAGCCTGATGAATTTACTGTGTTAAATGAGGCCTCTCCTCCTGGTTACACTAGTGACCATGTCCCCCGCGCATCCCGCAAAGGCGGAGGTGTTGCTAGAATTTACAACAGCAAATTTCAATTTACCCCTCCAAAAAGGACAGCGTTTTCATCTTTTGAGCTTCTAGTCATGAAATCTATGCAGCCTACTAAATCACTTTTTATAGCTACTGTTTACAGGCCTCCTGGGCCTTATCACAGTTCCTTACTGGGTTCTCTGAATTTCTATCAGACCTTGTAGTCATGGCAGATAATAGTCTTTTTTTTTTTTACTTTAACATTCACATGGAAAAGTCCACAGATCCACTAGAAAAAGGCTTTCGGCGCCATCATCAACTCAGTGGGTTTTGTCCAACACGTCTCCGGACCTACTCATTGCCACAGTCATAACCTGGATCTAGTTCTGTCCCGTGGAATAAATATTGTGGATCTAAATGTTTTTCCTCATAATCCTGGACTATCGGACCACCATTTTATTTTGTTTGCAATCGCAACTGGTTTAGATCTTATCTGTCGGAGAGATATCAGTTCGTCTCCGTGGATGGTTTGTCCTCTGACAAATCAATTGTACGTTTCGGTGTTCCTCAAGGTTCTGTTTTAGGGCCACTATTGTTTTCACTATATATTTGACCTCTTGGTGATGTCATTCGGAAACATAATGTTAACTTCCATTGCTATGTGGACGACACACAGCTGTACATTTCGATGAAACATGGTGATGCCCCAAAATTGCCTGCCCTGGAAGCCTGTGTTTCAGACATAAGGAAGTGGATGGCGACAAATGTCTTACTTTTAAACTCTCACAAAACAGAGATGCTAGTTCTAGGTCACAAGAAACAGAGATCTGCTTTTGGATTTGACAATTAATCTTGATGGTTATACAGTCATCCCCCAAAAAACTTGGCGTTACTCTGGACCCTGATCTATCTTTTAACAAACATATCAAGAGTATTTAAAGGACAGCTTTTTTCCATCTTCGTAACATTGCAAAAATCTGATATTTTTTGTCAAAACATTATGCAGAAAAGCTAATCCATACTTTTCTACCCAGATAAAGCACTAAATAAACTTCAATTAGTGCTAAATACGGTTGCTAGAACCTTTTATCATATTACTCCCGTGCTAGCCTCTCTACACTGGCTTCCTGTTAAGGCTAGGGCTGATTTCAAGGTTTTACTGCTAACCTACAAAGCATTACATGGGCTTGCTCCTACTTATCTCTCAGATTTGGTCCTGCCGTACATACCTACACGTACGCTCCAGTCACAAGACGCAGGCCTCCTTACTGTCCCTAGAATTTCTAAGCAAACAGCTGGAGGCAGGGCTTTCTTCTATAGAGCTACATTTTTTGGAATGGTCTGTCTATCCATGTGAGAGACGCAGACTCGGTCTCGACCTTTAAGTCTATACTGAAGACTCATCTCTTCAGTAGGTCCTATGATTGAGTGTAGTCTGGCGGAAGGGTGAACGGCAAGGCACTGGATCGACGAACCGCCCTTGCTGTCTTTGCCTGGCCAGTTCCCATCTCTATTGGGATTCTCTGCCTCTGACCCTATTACGGGGGCTGAGTCACTGGCTTACTTGTGCTTTCCATGACATTCCTAGGAGGGGTGCGTCACTTCCTGTCCGGTTTGTTGCCCCCTCGGGCTTGTGCAGTAGAGGGGATCTTTCGTGGGCTATACTCAGCCTTGTCTCAGGGTAGTAAGTTGGTGGTTGTTGATATCCCTCTATGGGTGTGAGGGCTGTGCTTTGGCAGAGTGGGTGAGGTTATATCCTGCCTGGTTGGCCCTGTCCGGGGGTATTGTCGGGGTATTGTCTGAAGGGGTCACAGTGTCTCCCAACCCCCCCTTTCTCAGCCTCCAGTATCTATGCTGCAATAGTCTATGTGCCGGGGGGCTAGGGTCAGTTTGTTAAATCTGATGTTATTATCCGGTGTCTTGTGTGAATTTAAGTATGCTCCCTCTAATTCTCTCTCTCTCTCCCACCCCTACCAGAGGACCTGAGCCTTAGGACCATGCTTCAGGAATACCTGCCCTGATGACTCCTAGCTGTCCCCAGTCCACCTGGTCTCTCTTTCTCTCTCTCTCTCTCTCACACCGTACCTGCACTCTCTACCGCATCTAAATGCCCGGCTATGAAATGAAAAGCCAAGTGACATTTACTCCTGATGTACTTATCTGTTGCAACCTCTACAAATATTGTAATTATTATTTGACCCTGCTGGTCATCTATGAACGTTTGAACATCTTGGAGAAAGATCTGGCCTTAATGGCCATGAATTGTTATAATCTCCACCCGGCACAGCCAGAAGAGGACTGGCCACCCCTCAGAGCCTGGTTCCTCTCTAGGTTTCTTCCTAGGTTTTTGCCTTTCTAGGGAGTTTTTCCTAGCCACTGTACTTCTACATCTGCATTGCTTGCTGTTTGGGGTTTTAGGCTGGGTTTCTGTATAGCACTTTGTGACATTGGCTGATGTAAAAAGGGTTTTATGAATACATTTGATTTGATTTGACTTTATCATGCTGAAACATGAGGTCATGGCAGTGGATGAATGGCACAAAAATGGGCCTCGGGATCTCAATAACGGTATCTCTGTGCATTCAAATTGCCATCAATAAAATGTAATTGTGTTTGTTGTTCGTAGCTTATGCCTGCCCACACCATAACCCCACCACCACCATGGGGCACTCTGTTCACAACGTTGACATCAGCAAACCGCTCACCCACACAACACCATACATGCTGTCTGCCATCTGCCCGGTATTGTTGAAACCAGGTTTTAATAGTGAAGAACACAATTCTCCAGCATGCCAGTGGCCATCGAAGGTGAGCATTTGCCCAATGAAGTCAGTTACGACTCTGAACTGCAGTCAGGTCAAGACCCTGGTTAGGATGACAAACTTCCCTAAGAAGGTTTCTGACAGTTTGTGCAGAAATCCTTCAGTTGTGCAAACCAATCATTTCATCAGCTGTCCGGGTGGCTGGTCTCAGACAATATTATTTTTGTGCATATGGACAATTTCTGGGATCTTTTATTTCAGCTCATGAAACATGGGACCAACGTTTATATTTTTGTTCAGTGTATATACAGAATATACTGTGTATATATATATATATACACACTGAATGTACAAAACATTAGCAACACCTGCTCTTCCATGACATAGACTGACGAAGTATATCCCAGTGAAAGCTATGATCCCTTTTTGATGTCACTTGTTAAGTCTACTTCAATCAGTGTAGATAAAGGGGAGGAGACAGGTTAAATAATTATTTTTTGAGACAAATGCCTTGGAGACAAGCCTTGAGACAATTGAGACATGGATTGTGTATGTGAGCCATTCAGAGGGAGAAAGACAAAATATTTAGGTGCCTTTGAACAAGGTATGGTAGTAGGTGCCAGGAGCACCGGTTTGAGTGTGTCAAGAACTGCAATGCTGCTGTGTTTTTCATGCTCAACAGTTTTCGTGTGTATCACGAATGGTCCTGCACCCAAAAGACATCCAGGCAACTTGACACAAATTGAGGGGAGGAGCAGGCTACTGTACCTGGAGACTTCCAGGAATGATAAGCTAATGTCAATTATCTTCAAACTGCACGCAGAGACAGACAAATGGTATCCATGAGTTTATCTGGCTCTGGGTAACTAGAAAAAAATCCAAAAATCTCACAGTATCCCATTAAGACTTCAGCTTTTGACCCTGAAGCACAGAAATTATAAAACATTCAGAAAGTTGTAGAGGTTCGGCTTTAGGGACATTTTTATTGTTCCACAAAATATATACCTCTAAATCGAGACAGGCTAATGTCTGCCATTACAAAGTTTGGAGCAATGCCAAAAAGGGAAAAAGCTTTCAAACCAAATGGGGCCAAAACAAAGTCATAATATACGGCAGATATAAAAAGCCTCTAAAGCAGCCTCAGTCATGATCAAACCTGCTGACACTTGAAAACTGTGCCTCTCAAGGAAAAAGCTGTATATTTCCTCCTTGTGAAGGTGACCTTCACTTGAACTAGACTTTTTTTAATGACCGTCTGCACCAAAAAAGAAATTAATTTGTTTGAAAACGGCCTATGTGGCATCGATATGAGTCAGAAACATGTATTCTAGTGTCAAAATGTACTAAAAAATGTAAATAAGATCCAAAACTTTGTAAGTGAGTGCGTCATGATATAGATAGATAGATAGATAGATAGATAGATAGATAGATAGATAGATAGATAGATAGATAGATAGATAGATAGATAGATAGATAGATAGATAGATAGATAGATAGATACTTTATTGATCCCCGAGGGGGAAATATCTTTGTCAAGCAGCTACAACAAAGGTACACAAAAGACAGATACACGATACATGATACATAGAGCGGCAGTATGAAAAAGTATAGAAATACAAGATATCTGGAGTGCAAAAAAAGCTATCGCATAGTATTAGATTAGATTAAACTTTATTGTCATTACACAAGTACAGGTACAAGGCAACGAAATGCAGTTTAGGTCGAACCAGAAGTGCAATAGCAGCAAGTGCAGGATATACAATGGTTCATAAGTGCAGGACATGGATATGTATTAATATATATACAGATTACTATTACTATGAACAGAATTTACAGATAGATATGTACTGAATATAATATACAGATGGCTATTACTATAAACAGAATTTACAGATAGATATATACAATGATAAGTCAGGCTAAGATGAGCAGTATAACAATGGATTTAAAGTAATGTAAATAAAGTGTGGACAGAAGCTATCCAAGTAAAAGTGCAGTGGAAAGTGATGCATATTACAGTTAAAGTACGGTATTGAAAAATGCATATATAAACAGTCGGTAAAATAAACAGCCGGCAGTGCAATTGAGCATATTCCAGTTAAGGTAAAGTAATGCAAGATGCATATGTAGACAGTTGTTACTGTAATAAACAGTCGGCAGTGCAAATGAACATTCCAGTATTGCAAATAACAAAATGAAGGCAGCTGTGAGGAGGGAGAGGAGAGTCTAGCAGTATATGAGGGGAGTGGGATCAGCGAGGGTTAGAGTTCAATAAAGAAAAAACTGTTCTTTAGTCTGCTGGTCCTGGTCCGGAGGCACCTGAAACGCCTGCCGGAGGGCAGGAGAGAAAACAGTCTGTGGGCTGGGTGAGAGGAGTCCTTAAGGATGCTGCGAGCTCGGTGCAGACAGCGTTTCCTCTGGATGTGCTCGATGGCAGGTAGTGGAGTCCCAGTGATGCGCTGGGCGGTTTTCACCACCCGCTGCAGTGCCTTGCGCTCTGCAACAGAGCAGCTCCCATACCATACTGTAACACAGTTGGTAAGGATGCTTTCTATTGCGCAGCGATAGAAGTTCACCAGGATAGTCGAGGAGAGCTGATTCTTCCTCAGTGTCCTCAGGAAGAAAAGACGCTGGTGAGCCTTCTTGACCAGGCAGGAGGTGTTGATTGTCCAGGACATGTCCGCCGAGATGTGGATCCCCAGGAACTTGAAACTGGAGACATGCTCAACAACCATTCCATTGATGTGGATGGTGTCGTGCGTGCCTCTTGACTCTTTCCTGAAGTCCACGATGAGCTCCTTCGTTTTGGTGGTGTTGAGGAGCTGGTTATTTTCAGTGCACCATGTGGCCAGGTGCTTGATCTCCTCCCTATAGGCAGTCTCATCGTTGTTGCTGATGAGACCAATCACCGTAGTGTCGTCCGCAAACTTGGCGATGGAATTAGATCCATACACAGGCTTGCAGTCGGAGGTGAAGAGAGAGTAGAGAAACGGGCTTAGCACACATCCCTGTGGTACACCAGTGTTAAGTGTGATGAACGTGGAGCAGGTGGAGCCTGATCGTACATTCTGGGGTCTGTTGGTCAAGAAGTCCAAAATCCAGTTGCACATGGATGTGTTGATGCCCAGGTCTCCAAGTTTGGCTATTAACTTAGTTGGGATGACAGTGTTGAATGCTGAGCTGAAGTCAACAAACAGCATGCGTGCATAAGTGTTCTTATTGTCCAGATGTGTGAGCACAGAGTGCAGTGCCATGGAAACTGCATCCTCTGTGCTCCTATTACTACGGTAGGCAAACTGGTGTGAGTCCAATGTGGATGGTAGAGAGTCTTTTAGGTGTGCCAGGACCAGCCGCTCAAAGCACTTCATAACGATGGGTGTGAGTGCTACAGGGCGGTAGTCGTTAAGGCACATTGGGCTGGAGTGTTTTGGCACTGGCACAATGGAAGTGCATTTAAAGCATGTTGGTACAGCTGCTTGGGCAAGAGACAGGTTGAAAATGTCTGTAAAAAACCCAGCGAGCTGCTCCGCAAATGCCCTGAGTACGCGTCCAGGGATGTTGTCTGGTCCAGCAGCCTTATGCGCGCTGATCCGGCTCAGTGCATTGCAGACATCTGTGGAGGAGAGTGTGATTGGCGGGTGGTCAGCTGAGGGTTTGAGCTTGGTGGCAGTTTCTCTGTTGTCTCTTTCAAAGCGAGCATAAAAGTCAATTAGCTCGTTCAGGAAGTTGACATCAGTGGCTGCGGGGGTGGAGTGAGTGGGTTTATAGTCACTGATGGCCTGAATGCCCTGCCACATGCGTCGAGGGTCAGAGTTGGAAAAGTGTCCCTCTATCTTTAGCTTGTAGCAGTGCTTGGCCTCTTTGATGCCCCTCTTCAGATTTGCTCTGGATGTACTATAGGCTTGTGCATCTCCTGATCTGAAGGCAGTATTGTGTGTCTTCAACAGGAGTCGCACTTCCCTGTTCATCCATGGCTTCTGATTTGGGTATGTGGTGATCTGCTTCTGAGTTGTAACACTGTCAATGGTGGTATTGATATAATCCAGTACTGAGGAGGTGTAGCAGTCAATGTCCGTGTGAGAGCCACTGGTGGCTTGAGAAGCAGACATACTCCAGTCTGTGTGTAAAAACCTTTCTGGAGTGTGAAATCTGCCCCCGCAGGCCACACCTTGATGGTCTTCACTGATGGCTTCACACGATTGATGAGAGGTGCATATTTGGGGGTGAGGAACAAAGAAAGGTGATCTGACTGTCCCAGGTGGGGGAGGGGTGTCGCAACGTAAGCTCCAGCCATGTTTGTGTAAACATGGTCTAAGGTTTTGTTTCCTCTGGTGTGACAGGAAACATGCTGGTAAAATTTCGGTAGCACTGACTAAGTTTGAATGATTAAAATCACCCGCAACAATAAACGCAGCTTCCGGGTGAACAGTCTGTTGTTTACTGATGGCCGTGTGAAGTTCTTTCATAGCAAGCTTGGCATCAGCATCCAGGGGAATATAGGCTGCAGTTATAATGGTGGAAGTGAACTCCCGCGGTAGATAAAATGGTCATTTGACCATGAGAAACTCAAGGTTAGCTGAACAATGTCTCCCAACAATAGCAGAGTTTGTGCACCAAGCTTTGTTAATGTAAATGCACAATCCACCACCTCTGGTCTTACCGGAGCCATCTAATGTTCTATCCGCCCGGAGTGTATTGCGTCCCGCTAGCTCAATAGCGTTGTCCGGTATTCCACTGTTTAACCATGTTTCCGTGAAGATTAGGACATTACAGTTCAAAAGTCTCTTGCTGTATGTGATGCTGAGTCGAATCTCCTCCATTTTGTTCACCAGCGACCGTACATTGGCAAGGAAAATGCTGGGTAAAGAGAGCCAGTGTGGTGTTAGATTTAGCTTAGCTCTTAGTCCTCCGCGCTTCCCCCGCCTTTGTTTACGATCTCAACGCCGCCTGCGAGCACTTCCGCCCGGCCGGGTAGAGTGCATAGCCTCGGGACAGATCCAAGATGAACTTAAATAGCTAAATGTGTGTATGATATAATTTGGGGTAATAATAGTAATTCCCTTAAAATACAGTGTGCAGGGTTGAATTACAGATAACTGCACATATTGCATATTCGATATACTAAAAGCAATGAGAAAAGGTGCAACTGACAGGACTTGTTTTACTGTGGATATAGATACTTTTGTACCCGTTTCCTCCAGCATCTTCACAAGGTCCTTTGCTGTTGTTCTGGGATTGATTTGCACTTTTCGCACCAAAGTATGTTCATCTCTAGGAGACAGAACCTGTCTCCTTCCTGAGCCGTATGATGGCTGTGTAGTCCCATGGTGTTTATACTTGCGTACTATTGTTTGTACTGATGAACGTGGTACCTTCAGGCGTTTGGAAATTGCTCCCAAGGATGAACCAGACCTGTGGAGGTCTACAATTCTTAATCCAAGGTCTTGGCTGATTTATTTTGATTTTCCCATGATTTTGAGCAAAGAGGCACTGAGTTTGAAGTTAGGCCTTGAAATACATGCACAGTTACACCTCCAATTGACTCAAATGATGTCAATTAGCCTATCAGAACCTTCTAAAGCCATGACATGATTTTCTGGAATTTTCCAAGCTGTTTAAAGGCACAGTCAACTTAGTGTACTTCTGACCCACTGGAATTGTGATATAGTGAATTATAAGTGAAATAATCTGCCTGTAAACAATTGTTGGAATAATGACTTGTGTCATGCACAAAGTAGATGTCCTAACCGACTTGTCAAAACTATAGTTTATTAACATGAAATCTATGGAGTGGTTGAAAAATTAGTTTTAATGACTTCAACTGTATATATATAGTCAAAAGTGTATATAGTCAAAGGTATAATAGTGCAAAAAGGGTCAATGAAGATATTCCGAGTAGCTATTGGTTAACCTTTTAACTATCAATTATAGCTTGGCGGTAGAAGCTGTTCAGGGCCCTGTTGATTACAGACTTGGTTCATCGCTACCGGAGGACAGGAGAGAGGTTTTGGTCATGGAGTCCTCTGACTGAAAGACAGGTTGATATTGAATTGGGAGAAATTTTGCGCTCAGCATTAAAATTATACACGACACATCTATGACCTTTTATCATATTTTGTCATTATTGAATTGAATGGTACTATCAATGGGGGACCCTGTGTATTCTTCAAACATGTCAGGGAACTCCTGTCTTATACAGGAAGGTATGACGACTGACATGTTTGGCAAGGTTGCCCAGCACCACCTGTCAGGCTCTGGCCATAGAGAGGCCTATTTGCTTCTCTATATAGCTATGGTCAGAGTCTGACAGTGTCTTTCTTTTCTGTTTTTGTGTGGGTGTTGGGTTGGATCCCTAATTAGAGGCAGCTGCACCGCATTGTCTCTAATTAGGGATCCTATATAATTTTGTCTGTCTTCACTCTGGTGTGGGTCGTTGTACGTTTCACGTCGTTATCTGTCGCAGTCACGGTTTAAGTAAGTGTGCTTTCGTTACGTCCGTTCATTCGTGTTTGTTTTTTGTGAACGTGTCGTTAGTTTGTTCGGTGTTGTTATAGTTCGTCATTTGTTTGTGTAATTTATACATAGTAATAAAATACATGGCAATAAATGTCGAACTTCTATCCCTGCGCTGCGTCTTGGTCTATGCTTGCACCCTTTCGTGACACCACCAGACAAAATGCTGATAAGTACAATATCTGTATCGGCTGTGAATGACAATAGAAGATGAAAGTGTAATATTTGGACATTGTTATATTAACAGAACACTGATTCTACAGGTTTATATGAAGGATGGTTTATTCTGTTACACTTGAAAGTTAGCAAAACACTTTGTTTAGATTATCTACATGAGTTCAGCAATTGCATTCTTCTCATACCACTCTGTATGCTACTGACCGATTCAAGAGGAAACTTTGAATCAGTTAGTAGCATACAGAGTGGTATGAGAAGAATGCCATCCTCCTGCAACTCAAATCTAACTGAAGTTATTCAACTTTGGCTGCTGGACCCATGGGTTAAGGCAAACTCTGTCATATCCAGGATGGAGTGTCACTCACTCCACCCCTCCTGTCTGCCCCTGTCCATAACCTGTAATACATGACATAGATGGAAGGGACTTCATCACCCACTGGAGACTTGAAGACAGAACCTCACCCAGAGAGCTGTGTATGTCAGTGTGTGATTAGACAGCCAAGTCCTTAGATTTGGCCAAATGGATAGAAATAATGTTTTGTCTTTGTTACATGAACACACACATTGATTTGTTGTTGATAAATGTGGGCGATGTTTGTGCAATGTCCACATGTAGCCTATACCTGTAGGGATATTAGTAGTTCTGGGATTTGTCCCCCGGGAAAGCAGACATAACGAGAGACGAGACAAAACTAGCCAGCTATAGAATATTGTGTTGTAGGACAGCTGAGCTGACTGAAAACCGACATGACGTGATGAAACTTTGAAACTAAGTTGTAAGCTACTTTCGTAGCAATTTTAATTAAACACATTCCAGACGCTGGTTCTAGCTATCTCGGCATAACTGTGATTTAACAGAAAAACATCTAGATAGGTGCAGCTGGCTAGCCTATCTCCAATCTATGCTAGCTAGCTGCTGTCAGCTTGGCAAAACACAAGGTCAGCGCAGGCTTTAGCCTACACATAGAACCTATTTAACTGACCATATTGAGATGGCGAGCCAGTCAGGAGGGGAGAAGTCCTCAACTTCAAAACTTCTCTCCATTGCAAAGCTAGCTTAGCTTACGTCGCTGTCACTATTCACCACTGCCCTTGTTTGTTGTGATTGAATGGCAAAGACACACCCAAGAAAAACACACATCAAACCACACCCCCAAGACAACTCTTGTTTGGCTTCAGTCATGGCCACTAATATTTCTTAATAAGGATGCCAAAAACGAGGCCAAATCAGGAAGTTCAGCCCCCGTTTAATATAACTTATTTAGCTGTTGTGAGCAAGTAATGTGTTTGTCTTTGTATTTCGATTCATTGACATTTAATTCAACATTCAAACATTCCCAACTGATAATTGTCTTGTTAATCATTGTTGTGTTCTTTTTTTCATACTGGCAGACTGACACAGATAAAATAATACTATGGTTGTGTTTATGAAGGTCTTGGGTAACATTATAATCAGTGGCGATTTTAGCATGCAAATCTTGGTGGGGCAAACAAAAACATTTTTTTTAGATGCATGCCAGCAAAGCCACTGCACAACACAACACAACACTACACAATACATTAATTGCACTATAACGATGACAAGCAGTGCCCACAAACTGTTAGGGCCGACGTAAAGCTGTCCCAACAGCAGAGTCCCAACAGCAGTCCCAACACCTTACCACTGCTACACCTGGCTATCAGCGGAGCCTCGTCTGGCAGTGAAACAGTTCATTCAGCCTCATTTACTACCTTTTAAAAAAACATAGCTGATATGGCTGACTTGCTTAAACAAATTGAGATGTATAAAACAGTAGCATAAGGGGACGATAAGCGGATAAGAGGCAATCCGTAATTTCGATTAAGACATTAAATGAGCATGCTAGGACGGGCGTAGTCAATATAACTATTTGTTCAGCACTTTTGAAATGTACAGTGACATAATTCAGAACATGGGCCGTTCTTACAGTGTTCTCCCTGTACACCAAGTCAGAACCGTAGGATAAATAAAGGGGGCGTATAAGCAGACAATGAAATATTCGATGATTACATTTCTCAAAAACAGGTTATAGTCTACATGTGCACCACCGAGTCAGAACAGTAGGCGAAATTATTAGCGTGAGGCACATGGGCTACTAACAGCTTACTACACAACATACACTTTGTATTAATTTCTTAGCTACAGTATACATATCTCGCTGCCATATTACATAATTTATGCAGCAGCATACAAGACATTTTTGGACTCACGTTGTTGTGACTGATGTGGTTGAACAGGAAAGTGGCGCGGCGGTCCTTCGTGGGCAAATCTTGTCATCAAAGAGAAAGATGCCGGATTTACAATTCCGAGTTGAATGACTGTTCAAAACGCATTTTTCCAGTTTGAGCTGTTTATTCCCAACTTCCCAGTTGCAATGCTTGTGGTTAGCCACTGTCACCGATTCCTTCCAAACAACCCATTGCTGAATTTGCGTAATGTTTATGTCCAATGGCCAATGAGCACCGATACGTTTTATCTATAATTTATCTTAATTATATTTATCTTAATTGCTCTTTATATGTCAAGGATTAAAATGATTGCTTGTAGATTGTCTACTTGATTTATGATGATGACTGCTAGCTAAGTAAGATGAAAGTAAGATGTTGAAAGTAAGATGTTGACATGATCAGTCCAATCAAAGCTACTGTAGATATAACATGATTTGACGTCATTTTATCTGTGGCCAATGGCCTTGAGCCTTCTTGAAAGGTTACAAACTAATCTAAGTATATGAAAGGACACAAAGGGCTCACATTCTTACTAAAGGCGGGTGACGTAGTGTCCCCATGAGTGACAGAACACTGAGCCAATCACGGTGCAATGCTGAGCCAATCACGGCGCGATGCTCCTATTTTCTGATGGTCCGCCCCACCACCACAGAAAGCACTGAGCTAGGCTGAAACACCTGCATTTTGGAGCTGCCTGTTTGTATGCTTGCTTTATTAACTCAATGATATATATTTTACATTGTTTGCAACTGATATGTGACACGTATTAAAATGCCAAAATAACATGCAAAACAAAATGTCATGTTCTCTTGAAACTATTTATAACAGATAATGTTTGTGATATCAAACTTCTAACAACATAAGTGTATTTTAGGTGCACTGTGCAGAAATCGTTCCAACATTTCCTGGTTGCTAAAACTCTAATAGTTCGCCTAATTTCAGTTTGTAACAAAATAAGCTAGTATAGTGTAGAGAATCATTGTAGCATCTAAACAGCTGTGAAATATATTTTCAAAAACCAAAAATATTGTATTTTCAGCTGTTTTGAAGCTGGTGTATAAAAATAAAAGTAAAAGACTAAACTTAACGGGAAGCATAGAAATAACTCACATAGAACAGATCTACCGCTTCTTAGACTTGCTTTCAAGTAGAATGATAGATCTATAACTATGATAAATCTATAATGTGAATTTGGTTAATTACATATTGCCACTTTAAATAGACTTACTTAGGAAAAGTAAAGGACAGAGGGGGGCATGACTTTAAAAAATGTCAGAGATATTTCAACTTTAAATTCATATTGGGTCAAAACTATCCCCTTGGCCTTTTTAGTGTTGTCAGTTATTGTTTTTTTTTTTAGCCTTTTAAATGTTAAAGTAGGCCAGCTCTCTCACATTTGGTGATCAGAAGTGGGATTAGCCCCAGTCCATTGGGTTGACCCATTTTTTAAAGGCTTTTTAACTGAATGAGATGGACTGAGTTGGTATCCTGTGTGGCTGGAGATGGCTGTTTGGAAGCCCAACAGGAGAGCATCAGAGCCCAAGGAGGGAGCAGCCAGGAAGCACTATGATTGATGGGGAGGGCCATTTCTGTTCTGCCTGGAGGGGAGCATGTCATGGCCCAGGGGATGGTGACCAGGTGTGTCCAGTAGAGGCAGCCTTTAGTCTACAGTTTCCGTTGATGCCAGAGGGAAACCCTAGTATGTGATGGGGGCCCTGTCTTGAGCATCTGGATGGGTTGCCTAATAAATATAACAATACTTGATAAAAAGTCTGGAACATAGCAATGCAAAATCTTACAAGCCAGAATGTTGAATAAAATTAAATTTGAACGTACACTTCCTGTTGTCTGTGCGGTTGGTCCTTTGAGTCAAATACAAAGATACATTTCCTTGTATTAACACTTCACTGTCACCACTTCTTTTAGCAATCCTGTAGTAAACGTAAATGTGCGTGGGATAGCCTACATAATATGAAGGCATCGACACATGTTGTGCCTACTGGATGGGGTACATTCAAATGTTGCCGGTACATAATGTTATCACAGCTCAGTACATCAAATCAAATCAACGTTTATTCGTTATGTACACAGATTAGCAGATGCTGATGTTTCTTGCTCTAACAGTGCAGTAAGTGTCTAACGGTACAATACAAATACACAAAACATCAAACGACACCATTGGGGGATACTAATAAAATCATAAATCACTCAAACATCATGGCCCTGATATCTCATTTATCATTATTGTAAAAATGTATTGACAGAGGCGCTGAATCTTGTCCATCAAAGTCCACCATTCAGCATGTTTGACATGACCTAAGCTACTGTGGGTGAGGGGCATTTTGTGCAAGGCTGAATGGCATTGACCGGCCAATGTTCACCCAGCTCTGTAGGGAAAAGCAGTATAGAGTACCCGTGGGCTCATGTCAGATCATTGCCACACAATGCCACACTCATTAGCTCTTGCATAACGGCCATGATGCCAAGCATATAAGGGAGCTTTTTAGGAGAAGACAGGCATCAAAACGGATCCGGGGCTGTATTAGGCAGCCGGAACAAAAATCGGTCCGTCTTTGACAGGCGATAAGCACTCCCAAAGACAGGAAGTTCCCGAAATTGGTGGAGGATTCTGGGCTTGTCTATTCAGATTTCGAACGCTTCCGAGAGGCCAACTCCCCTCCATCAGTTTTTAGCCTCTCATTTTGCTAACCCCATGGAATTTTCATTAGTTGTATTGAAGTCAGTTCATGGAGCTATTTATATGTTCCATAATCTAAAGGAGGGAAATCGATGGGAGGTAAATCTATAAGATCTGAAACATAGTTTAGCTACATTGCTAAGTCACTTCACAATGAGGTGGCTAATAGACAGGTATGGGGCAAAACAGACGCAGTTGGCTCCATTCACCTGACAGGTGGGGCATATCAATAAGCTGATTAAACAGCATTATCATTACACAGGTTCACCTTGTGCTGGGGGCAATAAAAGGCCACTTTTAAAAAAGTCAGTTTTGTCACACAACACAATGACACCACCGGTTAAATGTTTTAGAACACCTACTCATTCAAGGGTTTTTCTTTATTTTTACTATTTTCTACATTGTAGAATAATACTGAAGACATCAATGTCATGCCCTGATATGTTTCACCTGTCTGTGTTTGTCCCCTCCCCCCACCAGGTGCACCCTATCCTCATTAGTCATTTTGGTACTTAGTTCCTTGGGTTCTGTTGGCATTTGTCAGATCGTCTTGTCTAGTACATTCGTTCCAGCATTCTCTGTTTTGTGTTACTAACTCTGCCAGTCCTTTTTCCCGGTATTTGGACCTCTACCTTTTTTTGGATTACGAGCCTGTCTAACCCCTCCTGTGCCTTCTGATCTCCTGCTAACGAACTCTGCCTGTGTTACGGATTACGAGCCTGTCTACTCCTCTGTACTGCCATCCTTATGATCCCTGTTACCGAACCCTGCCTGAACTACAACTACGAGCCTGACTTCCCTTATTGGACTACTGCTATTCTGATTCCCTGTTATGAACATTGCCTGTCAACCACTACGAGACTGCCTTGCCCCTGATCCTATATTAAATATTTGATCATCTTTCTGCCTCCGTGTCTGCTTTTGGGTCCCACATTTCTGTCGTTGTGTCAATCAAAACTATAAAATAACACATATGGAATCATGTAGTAACCAAAAAAGTGTTAAACAAATTTGAGATTCTTCAAATTGTCACCCTCTGCCTTGATGACAGCTTTTCACACTCATGGCATTCTTTCAACCAGCTTCATGAGGACCACCACAGGAATGGAAGACCCAGAAATACCTCTGCTACAGAGGATAAGTTCATTAGAGTTACCAGCCTCAGATTGCAGCCCAAATAAATGCTTCACAGAGTTCAAGTAAAAGACACATCTTAACATCAACTGTTCAGAGGAGACTGTGAATCAGACTGTCATGGTCAAATTGCTGAAAGAAACCACTACTAAAGGACACCAATAAGAAGAAGAGACTTGCTTGGGCCAAGAGACAAGAGACGGTGGAAATTTGTGCTTTGGTCTGGAGTCCAAATTTGAGATTCTTGGTTCCAACCTTAACCAAATTCAGATGATTTGGGATGAGTCGGACCGCAGTGAAGGAAAAGCAGCCAACAAGTGCTCAGCATATGTGGGAACTCCTTCAAGACTGATGGAAAAGCATTCCAGGGGAAGCTGGTTGAGAGAATGCCAAGAGTGCGCAAAGCTGTCATCAAGGCAAAGGGTGGCTATTTGAAGAATCTCAAATATAAAACATATTTTGATTTGTTTATCACTTTTTTTGGTTACTACACGATTCCATATGTGTTAGTTTTGATGTCTTCACTTTGTAAAAAATAGTGCAAATAAAGAAAAACCCTTGAATGAGTAATATTCCAAACTTTTAACCGGGTGTGTATGTTTCCCTAAGAGTTGTTCAAAATTGGTATAATCTTATTCAAAAATGATTCACAGCTGTAATGGCTGCAAAATATGCTTCCACCCAGTATTAAGCCAGCTTCTTATTAGATGCTTCCACCCAGTATGAAGCCAGCTTCTTATTAGATGCTTCCACCCAGTATGAAGCCAGCTTCTTATTAGTTTAGATTTTTCTTTCACTTGAAAATGTGGAGTAGGTTGTGTAGATTTGTAGAAAGAAATCTAATGTAATCCTTTTTAGATACAATTTTAAGGCAGCAAATTGTGAAGACTGTGCAAGGGGTGTGTAGACTTACACTAGGCACCGAGCTCAAGCATGACAAAGCACCTCTGCCCTAAAAACTTAGCATTTTAATGCAGAACACAGAATAACATTCTTCGATTAAACTGGAAAAAGGCAAAATAACAAAATCTAATTCCGCCCTGAGCCAGCAAGATTAAGTAAGTAAGTAAGTAAGAACTCAATAGGACAATTTAATTGAAATCTCTGGGGGTTGAGGAGGGAAGGGAGGGAAAAGTGTGTCCAATGCGTGAAGTTTAAAAAAGGCATCAACATTTTTGCCGGAATGCCATTTTTCACTCAGTCCAAGGAAAAGGTCAGCTCGCCCCCCTGTTATATTAATATACAGCCATTGATAATTGGTTTTCTATCATTCATTAAAATGTACATTGCTCCAAGGCACAAAACTATTATAAAAAAATATTCTTCGCCTTCTCTTGCAATAGTGCAGACACTCCCTCGTCTCTCTCTCTCCCCGTCTCTCTCTCTCCCCGTCTCTCTCTCTCTTCCTCGTGTGTCTCTCTCTCTCTCGTTTCATTATTTAGTTTTCTAATTAAGTTACCTATGCCATTCTCATTCTCTCAGCTCTCTCCTTTTCTCCGCACTACGTCTCCTCCACAACCGATACCATCTTACAAAGAAACTGACCACTAAACATAACCCCACATTTTTTGCCACAAACACTAGATGCCCGCGACTTGTGCTGACTGTAGAACGTGGCGTTTTGTTGCCATAAATGTCCTAGTTTCACCGGCACAGGGGAACTCAGCTGGCGCAGGGGAACTCAGCTGACATTGACGTGCTAACAGTGGAAATGAGGTATCACCAGAGAACATAATTCAGTTGGGAAACAAAATTAACCTGACAGAGTTTGAACCTCTGGGCTTCTGCTCGGGTATTGGGGTTGATTCACAACTCCATCCAATGGGCACACACTGGTTGAATCAACGTTGTTTCCACGTAATTTCGTGGAATTGACGTCTGTGCCCAGTGGGCATTCTGGGAGGGTTTTTTATCAGGCCTCGGCACATAATCAATTAAACCAAGGCATTGATTGTCAAGATTCCAGGCATAAATAGCCTGCCTTATGAAAGGTTGCCTTTTCCTTGGCGCACGATGGACTATTACCCTGGGAGTGTAGAACTCAATACTATAATATCATTTTCAGGGTAAGTGTGGACATAATGGGCCCACCACCGTAACTACGAAAGAAATACCAACCAACTGTTTCGCAATGACAGAGCAGCAGTGGAATGACTAATCCAAATCCATCCAAATCAATATCCTTGAAGAAGAGGTGTATCATATTATCCTCAAAACCTTGAGTCTGAACACCCAACCAATGTAAAGTCAAAAGCCTGTGTTTGACAGAATACAATTGCGATTGCGCAATAGTTGTAGCTACGGATGAATTGATCGTGTCTCTCCGCAGGCTATGTGTAGGGTTGAGGATTGATACCTGCACTTTGCCTGATGTGGAGGAGAGATTCAATCATGCTGTCCAGTCCAGATGTGGGTCGTTGGGCAATAGCCTAGGGGACGGATGATGGAGATAGAGAGAAAATTTCCTTTTTGAAAAGTGTCTATTTGGGTGGATGGATGGATGTATGCTTATTATCTGCAAATGTATCCAATAATAAAGTAGTCGATTGTTGGTAGCTATGTACTGTGTAAGGTTGGGAATAAAGAAGTTGGCTGGTCATAGATAGAGTAGAAGTGTGGAGTGGGTGTTAAAAGGTCAGACTCCCACTAATAATGTCACTAACTGAGTAGTAAATTAAGCTCTCTGTGAAAAGTGCTGACTCAACCTCAAAAGGCCTCCGCCTCCTGCTTTTCATGATCCAATTTCATATTCTCATGGGATTAACTTTACAGACTCTCTCCCAGTGATAGACTCCCAATCAAAACATAATTATGGAGAATTTTAATTTATTTAAGAGATATGTGAGACATTATGTATTCACTGTTTGGCATAATTTCTGGGTAATGATGATGTACGATGTAATAACACATTTTTTGCAGTGTCAAATCAGACACATATTAGCATTTATGTGCTTGTCCAATTAACTTTGCTGATCAAATTAACTTTTTAATTCAGCAATCAAATTAACTTTTTCACATATTAAAATACTCAATGATGCAATTGGAAGAAACCACTACCTATAAAAGTATTGTGGTAGGCTTCAGGTGACCAGAACCAATTCCTTCTAAACCTGCTTTACTCGGCTACTTTACCCTCGATTAGTAATCAGCATTCGGTCTTTAAGACATGATTGACATATACTGTAAGTCAGGGTGGAGAATGGTCAGGCACTGTTTCTGTACCTCTGTGTACCCTGATGTCCATACAGAGGAGTAGTGGTGGACAAAACCAACGTCATCTCAGGGCAATTCGTATTTTTCTGTGCCTAAATCTGTGACACTAACTTTTGTAGGATATGTTATGTTACGTTAGGTTAAATTATGAATGGAATAGCGGTTGTACAATATTGTATGAATTATTTAACCTTTATATAACTAGGCAAGTCAGTTAAGAACAAATTCTTATTTACAATGACGGCCTACCTACAGGGTCAGCCGCTGGAGAAAATTAGGTTTAAGTGCCTTTCTCAAGGACACATCGACAGGCTACCTGCCGCCCATATAGTATCATATGTCTTACCCGGTCGTTCAAAAGCATACAAATTATACATCTTGGAGGACATATAGTATTGCACATATTTATCTGAAACCAGGTTGCTTGTTGCTCCATAACAACAGAGGAGAATTATGGGGAGAATTTATGTTGGCAGACGACAGTTAGAGGAACTAACCACAAAGGTTGGGATAATTTGGGTAACAGGTTAGGTGAATTGGGTTAAGTTTAGAATAAGGGTTGCTAGACTGTCACTGATTATGCATATTTTATTCTACTTCCGTTTCTGTCCAAAGTAACTAGACCATTAGTAGTATCATACGTCTTTGGAAGTACTCATAAATACGTAAAATATTTTTCGTACTGCTCTGAGGCGAGTCTGACAGAGCAGATGGGATGGGACAGGATCCCCGGCTGACAAACAATGGTTCTGCTCTCATGGCGCTCATCATCACTGAGAGAAAGTGTGAGAGAGCAAGAGAGAGAGAGAGAGAAAGTGTGAGAGAGCAAGAGAGAGAGAGAGAGAGAGAAAGTGTGATAGAGCAAGAGAGAGAGAGAGAGAGAGAGAGAGAGAGAGAGAGAGAGAGACCAGGGAGTTTCTGTCTGGCCGAGTCAATCAGCTGCCAGTCAGAGACGGTTTGTGGGTAGCAGCTGAACAGCTGGCCTGGGCTTGAGCGTCTCCTCTTGTGCATCTGGGGGGTGGCTGGGTTGGCCTATACCTTGATTGGGTTTCTCTGAATGACCCCCCTCCAGAGGTCAGCGCAGACAGGACAGATGTCTGTGACCATGTTGACCATGCTTAACAAGGCCAAGAGACAGTGGATGGAT
Organism: Thymallus thymallus; assembly: GCA_023634145.1. Classification (NCBI taxonomy): domain Eukaryota; kingdom Metazoa; phylum Chordata; class Actinopteri; order Salmoniformes; family Salmonidae; genus Thymallus; species Thymallus thymallus. Next base: position 33,512,695 of record CM042405.1, read on the forward strand.
GGATGGGATTTGTGTGATGCAGGATTATGTTTTGGCATGGTACAAATATGTCCCCATAGGTCAGGGCTGTCGATATAATCCCATATGAAAGCAATGCCCTTTAGAAGGGGTCAATGGAACAGCAACATAATTGGAGAAAAAAAATACACTATGCATTATGACATTTATTCATCAAACTATAAACTTCCAAAATGAGCTGTAAGGGTTTTTAATCTGAATGCCAAATTAAATTAATATTGACATCTTTAATATTCTGTGATATTGCAGATATTCTTAGGTAATATCCAGGTGACATTGGTTTAATTTCATAGTCAGTAATGAAATGAAGATGAAATGAAGGCCACAGTCAGTATCAGACTTCATAACTCCAGGGCTCGAATTGAATCTAGTAAATTCTCACACTGTATTTAAAACATCCATTATATCTTACTCTCAATATGTCTCATAATTACTTTATGCAATATCAACATTTAATCCACCTCAAATAATGAAGTCTTGCTGCAGTACATCCTAACAAATCAATCAAATTAAACCTGCTTTAATCTTTTCTGCATCAGTCTACATACAGGTAACTATCAAAATAAAGGAAACACCAAGATAAAGCCTCTTAATAAGGTGTTGGGTCACAGAGCCAGAACAGCTTCAATGCACCTTATGATAGATTCTACTAGTGTCTAGAACTCTATTGGAAGGATGCGGGACCATCCTTCAACGGGAAATTGTTTTGTTGATGGTGGAAAACGCTGTCTCAGGCGTCGCTCCAGAATCTCCAATAAGTGTTCAATTGGATTCAGATCTGGTGACTGAGACGGCCATGGCATATGGTTTATATCGTTTTCATGCTCATAAAACCCTTCAGTAACCACTCCTGCCCTGTGGATGGGGGCATTGACATCCTATGGGGGCATAGCCATGGCAGCCAGCCAAAATGATGGCCTGCCCAGCATTTCTATACACGACGCTAAGCATGGTGGGATATTAATTGCTTAATTTACTCAGAAACCACACCTGTGTGGAAGCACATGCTTTCAATTGACTTTGAAAGTGTTTCCCTTATTTTGTCAGTTACCTGTTAGTTTAAAGTGAAACACTTTATGGTACCACAGTCTATCTGTCCATCCCTCCAATCAACCAACCCTTCTTCTTCTTCCTCTTCCTCCCTCCCTATCTCCCTACCTCATCCATCCATCCATCTTTCTCTCCTTTCGGACACCTCTATGACTGAAGCGCCAAATTCCACACGTTAGTGCTGGATTGACGGGAACCATGGAAACTAGCTAGCTCTTGTTTGATGCATTTCGTAGACGTAGTTTAAACACTCTACCTGCTTCAAAGCATACCACAGGGTCACCACAGGGTCACCACAGGGTCACCACAGGGGCATAGGGAGAGATGTGACAGGCATGTGAGCTCTCTCCCTGTGGCGGTTCACTCTAGCGTCCTGCTCTGCTGGCTTGGTGCCCTCTGGCCTGTCACTGTGTCAACTGTGTGTGCCTGGGGGGGGGGGGGGGAGGTGTGCATGTGTGCGTGTGTGTGTGTGTGCGTGCCCATATCGAAAAAATACATTTAAATATATTTTGCGTCACATAAAATGTATTTCAAATAAATGTGGATACGTTTGCACCTTTGCTCCACTGCATTTAATACCTGCCAATATTCCATAAATTAATGGCTATGACATCTAGTGGACAGGGTGGCCAAAGTGATTCCTAATTCAGCTTATTAATTACATTGAAGAGTTTATTTCCAAAACATTTTCACATTTGTGTTTTTTCATCAGAAATGATTGGTTATGGGTACCTTCATGTGTGTGCAAAAATATTACTGTTCTCAGATTTTTAATTCATAGATTTTAGTTGTGTATGAAAATGTTTGTTTTTTGATAAACACTATATATACACAATATTGGTTGGAATGGGAAGTCAGTTGCACAACTGAATGCATTCAACCAAAATGTATCTTCTGCATTTAACTCAGCCCCTCTGAATCAGAGAGGTGCAGGGGGTTGCCTTAAATCGACATCCGCGAGCAGTTGTTCAAAGGCAGAACAGAAGATTTTTACACCTTGCCGGTTCGGGGATTTGAACAAGTAATAATTCAGTTACTGTCCCAATGCTCTAACCACTAGGATACCTGCCACCCCAACATGAAATGTTAATATCCTGTATAGTTGACTGTGATATGTGATTGTGTCACATACGGAAGGAGTGGCAGACCAGCATGCGGCGCTGATAAAGTTTGACATACTTTATTAGATAGATAGATAGATAGATAGATAGATAGATAGATAGATAGATAGATAGATAGATAGATAGATAGATAGATAGATAGATAGATAGATAGATAGATAGATAGATAGATAGATAGATAGATAGATAGATAGATAGATACTTTATTGATCCCGAGGGGGAAATTTCTTTGTCAAGCAGCTACAACAACAAAACACAGGGCAGGTGCAAAATGCCACAACGAAAGTACACAAAAGACAGATACACGGTACATGATACATAGAGCGGCAGTATGAAAAAGTATAGAAATACAAGATATCTGGAGTGCAAAGAAAGCTATAAAAAGACATTGCATAGTATGGGTGGTTGGCTGAATATGTACACTATACATTGTTGCAGAGTGTTAGGTGAAAAAATTATAAAAATATTGCAAGTTGATATAGATAAATAAAGAATATTTGCATGGTTAACTATACTATACAGGTCGATGGCAGAGAAATACTTAAATAGCTAAATGTGCTTATGATATAAGTGAGGGTAATAATAGTTTACCTAATATACATTCTGGTTAAAAAAACAGGTAAGTGAATATTTGCATGGTTAATTTAACTGTACAGGTAAATGTTTGGCCAGGATCCTTCTCTACGCCACCTCCTCTGGAGTGTCAAGAAGCATCACCAGACTTTATGTTGGCACCCCAGCACACCACAGACTGGTAGAAAGTATGCAGTAGTTTACTGCAGACGTTGAAGAACCTAAGCCTTCTCAGGAAGTAGAGTCGGCTCTGGCCCTTTTTGTACAGGGCCCCGGTGTTACCAGCCCATTCCAGCCTGCTGTCCATATGGACTCCCAGGAATTTGTATGAACCAACCATTTCCACATCCATCCCCTGTATAGGGACTGCAGTCGGTTTGGCCTTGGTTCTCCTGAAGTCTACAACCATCTCCTTTGTTTTGCTGATGTTGAGCTGAAGATGGTTTTGCTCACACCAAGCCACAAAGTCATTGATTGTGCTCCTGTACTCCTCCTCCTGCCCACCCTTAATGCTCCCTACAATTGCGGAGTCATTCGTGAACTTCTGCAGGTGGCATGTTTCAGAGTTATATCTGAAGTCTTAGGTGTAGAGGGTGAAAAGGAAGGGAGACAGGACCATTCCCTGGGGGGCCCCTGTATTGCTCACTGCCTGTTCTGACACAAATCTCTGTAGCCACACAAATTGTGGCCTACCGGTCAGGTAGTCCGTAACCCAGGAGACTAAGGGTGCTTCCACTTTCATCCTCCTCATCTTCTCACCCAGTAGCAGGGGCTGAATGGTGTTGAAGACACTGGAGAAGTCAAAAAACATAACCCTCACATTGCTACCTGCGTTAACCAGGTGAGAGTAGGCCCTCTGCAGAAGGTAGATGATTGCATCATCCACCCCGATGTTGCGCTGGTATGCGAACTGCAGGGGGTCCAGTGATGTACACACCAGGGGTCTGAGGTGAGCGTGGACTAGCCTTTCCAGGGTCTTCATGATGTGGGATGTTAGCACTACAGGTCTGAAGTCATTCAGGACAGTGGGGTCTGGGACCAGGCAGGATGTTTCCACAGCACAGGGACCCTTTCCAGGCTCAGGCTAAGGTTGAAGGGTCGCTGGAGTATTCCAGTTAGTCAGCACAGACCCTAAGCCCCCTTGGGCTGATGCCATCAGGGCCCGCCGCTTTCCACTGATGTAGTCTCTCCAGCTCTCTCTTCACTTGGTTGGTGGTGAAAACCAGCCCAGGTGGGGAGGTGGGGGGAAGGGTGATGTTGCAGATCAGTCCAGAGGGAGCGGGGGTGGAGGTGGGGAGGGGCTCGCTGATTGTCTCAACGGAGGTGTTGTGAGCAAAGGGGGGGTAGGGCAGCCGTGAGGGTGTGTGCCCTGGGGAGCTGGAGGGGAGGTGGGCAGAGCCAGTATCAAACCTGTTAAAAAATTGGTTCAGCTCATTGGCTCTGTTCTGGTTCCCCTCCATCTGCCCACTGTTTGACTTTTTGAAGCCAGTGATATTTCTCATACCATTTCACACCTCTCTCACCTGGCTTTGCCTCAGCTTGTCCTCCATCTTCTCCTTATACCCTCTCTTCCCCTCAGCAATCTGCAACTTCAGCTCCCTCTGGACGCATTTCAATTTGTCCCTCTCCCCCTCCTTGAAGGCCCTCTTCTTCTCATTCAACAGGGCCTTCAGGTCGCTGGTGACCCAGGGTTTATTATTTGGAAAACAGCGTACCTTCCTGGTGGGTACAGTGTTGTCTACACAAACATTGATATAGTCCATTATGCAGTCTGTAAGTCCATCAATGTCCTCCCCATGAGCGTCACAGAGCACATCCCAGTCTGTTGTCTCAAAGCATTCCTGTAGGGCCTCATTCGCCTGGTGGTCACTGGCTGCTGTTGGACCATAGGCCTGTAAAGCGGGTTGAGGTGGACAAGGTTGTGATCTGATCTACCGAAGGGAGGGAGTGCAGTGGAGTTGTATGCATCCTTCACATTAGCATATAACAAGTCCAGAGTGGTATTATTCCTGGTTGGGCACTTCACGAAGTGTTTGAACATGGGCAGCTTTGAAGAGAGAGATGCATGGTTAAAATCCCCAGAAATGGCAAAGAAGGCATTGGGATGAGCTGTCTGTAACCTCGCGATAACAGAGTGGATTACGTCACACGCTATGTTTGCATCAGAGGAGGGCGGGATGTAGACAATAAAAGCAATGGCCGCCGTGAATTCCCTCAGCAAATGGTAGGGTCTCAGGCTAACGGCTAACAGCTCAATGTCCAGGCTACAAAACTGTTCCTTAACAGTAATATGGCTCGGATTACACCATCTGTTGTTAACTAATAAAGCCAGCCCCCCTCCCTTACTCTTACTGTAAGAAGCGATGTCCCTGTCCGCTCTGATGGTCTGGAAACCGTCAATAGTGATGTTCTCTATGGGGATGTTATCATTCAGCCATGTCTCTGTAAAGCACAGTAGACTAGCTTCCTTGTAGTCTCTTTGCCCACGGACCAGACCATCAAGTTCATCAACCTTGTTATGTAGCGATCTCACGTTGCCCATAATGATTGACTGTATAGCCGGCTTGTACTTACTCAGCTTTGCCTTACACTTCCGACCTGCCCTGCATCCACGCCGTCGCCTTTTCAACTCGTCCGGAATATCGAACTTTTGCCTTGGGTGCAATAGCGCTGAGTGTGCTAAATCCAGGAGCTGGGCTCGGTTGTAAATAATTGAGGACTCGTGTGTACGTTCGGCGCTGAGAAAAATAAAAAGTACCTCAGTGATAAAAAGGACAGCTAAAACCTTCGTAAAACAGTAGAACTCCATAATCCTGAACTATTATAGTTCAACTGTTGCAAAAAACACTTACTAATATTAAGTTGCACCCCCTTTTGCTCTCAGAACAGCCTCAATTCGTCGGGCATGGAATCTACATTGAAAGCATTCCACAGGGATGCTGTTCCATGTTGACTTCAAGTGTGTTGGCTGGATGTTGTTTGGGTGGTGGACCATTGTTGATACACACAGGAAACCGTTGAGTGTGAAAAACCCAGCAGCATTGAAGTTCTTGACACACTCAAACCACTGCACCTGGCACATACTACCATACCCACTTTCGAAGGCACTTAAATATTTTGAATGGGACACATACACGTCTCAATTGTCTCAAGGCTTAAAAATCCTTCTTGATTGATACAATGATTGAAGTGGATTAAACAAGTGAGATCAAAAAAAGGTCATAGCTTTCACCTGGATACACCTGGTCAGTCTGTGTCATGGAAAGATGTTAATGTTTTTCCTAATGTTTTGTACACTCAGGTTTTAGATGGTGGTGCAATTTCGTTTTATCCCCCATTTCCCTTTGTGAGAATAAATGTGCAATGCACTTTCCGAACTGTGAAAGGCAGCAATACGCAACAAAGCGTCTAGTCTGCTGGAAAACCACTGAAGAAGAAGAAGAAGAAGAAGAAGAAGAAGAAGAAGAAGAAGAAGAAGAAGAAGAAGAAGAAGAAGAAGGGTTAAGCTTGCCAGTTCTTCAGTGTTAACGAGACTAATATACACTGAACAAAATTATGAATGCAACGTAAAGTGTTGGTCCCATGTTTCATGAGCTGAAATAAAATACGCACTAAAATATTATTTCTCTAAAATGTTGTGAACAAATTTGTTTACATCCCTGTTAGTGAGCATTTCTCCTTTGCCAAGATAATCCATCCACCTGACAGGTGTGGCATATCAAGAAGCTGATTAAACAGCATAATCATTACACAGGTGCTGGAGACAATAAAAAGCCACTCTAAAATATGCTGTTTTGTCACACAACACAATACCACAGATGTCTCAAGTTTTAAGGGAGCGTGCAAATGGCATGCTGACGACTGCAGGAATGTCCATCAGAGCTGTTGCCAGATAATTTTATGTTAATTTCTCTACCATAAGCCGCCTCCAATGTCGTTTTAGAGAATTTGCTGATGTCAACGTTGCGCAGAGAGTGCCCCATGGTGGCGGTGGGGTTATGGTATTGGCAGGCAAAAGCTACAGACAATGAACACAATTGCATTTTATGGCAATTTTGAATTTACAGAGATACCGTGACGAGATACTGAGGATGCTCTGGATCGACATGTACGACAGCGTGTTTCAGTTCCCGACAATATCTGGCAACTTTGCAAAGCCATTGAAGAGGAGTGGGACAACATTCCACAGGCCACAATAAACAGCCTGATCAACTCTATGCGAAGGAGAAGTGTCACGCAGCATGAGGCAAATGGTGATCACACCAGATACTGACTGGTTTTATGATCCAATGTTTACAACTTCGATGAGAGGGTGAAGCGGAACTATCCTTCTGGTCACGAAAAGAGAAGAAAAAAAAAACACCATGAGAGTGAATTGCGGGAACAGCAATTAAGGTAAACTTGTGTTCTCTCCTCTCCAAGTTTGATGTCAGCAAATAACAGTAACGTTAAGTTGATGTGCTAGCTTGCAGTGCATCTCTCTCTAGTCTGTCTGTCTTGCTAACCTAGCTGGGCAGTGCATCTCTTGGTCTGTCTGTCTTGCTTGCTTGCCAGCCACTTCCAGGGCTGTGTTCTGTGACTTTGTGCCTGACAAAAGTGAGAGTGAAATACAACTATTTATTACGTTTGATAAACTACAACTACAGCTCGGAAAAGATAACCGCGTCACGCGTGAACATGCGTTCAAATGCGCGTGCACGAAATGAAACTCGCGCTTTCCAGCAGCAACCTCTGTGGGGACCAGTCCAGACAATATAAGGGTGTGATGGCACTCCTCATAGGTGCACAATTTTAAAACAAGACAATGATTATCTAGTCTCTCAGTCAAGGTTTAGTTACAACTCCAGACTAATGTATGATGGAAAGCAATGGATTGAAATGTACTATTGATTTATATATTGAATTTAAAATGTTGATTAACTGGGCATACTGGGCAATATGGATGCACATCTCTCAGTAAATAATAACCATCAAGTATTCAGCCAAGCCATAGTATAAATAGTATTTTATATTTGAAAATGTATAAAAGGAAATCTTGGGGAGCCAGTTTGAATGGATCTGATGCAGCTGATCAAATTAATAATAGTATCGCTATCTATAATTTACAGGTGCTATGCTTAGGTTTGTCAGTAGAGGAGATGCTGGATCATCAGCCAGTACAAGCACAGACTCAGTTGATCCACATCCAGCCTCAGCCAGTACTAACACAGACCCAGTACAGCTGGCTTCAGCAATACTAACACAGACCCAGTACTGGCAGCTTCAGCAAGTACTAACACAGACCAAGTACAGCCGGCTTCAGCAATACTAACACAGACCCAGTACTGGCAGCTTCAGCAAGTACTAACACAGACCCAGTACAGCTGGCTTCAGCAAATACTAACACAGACTCAATACAGCCGTCTTCAGCAAGTACTAACACAGACCCAGTACAGGCAGCCTCAGTCAGTACTAGCACAACCAGAGGTGTACAGCCAGCATCAGATACAAGCATCTCAGACCCTAATAGAACAGTTGCTGCTCCACCAAATGACCCAGCAGATTGGCCCCCAGTCTTAACAGACTTTATGAGGACAGAGTTAGCTACCTGAGGTCTTCCATGTCACAGGAACGTTTGAGTGTTCTGGTCATCATGAGCATAAATCATGACGTGGGGAAACACATGTCCTATGATGACATCATTGATGATTTTGCCTCAAGAAAATGCAGAAGAGGAATATTTTGATGGTAAGATTTTAATTCAAACATTCACATTTTTACACACTTAGTAACATTTAAGATTGTATGGCAGAAAGCATTTGTGTAACTGATGCATAACTAACTATGTGACATACTTTCTCAATTTCTTCCAGACAGTCCAGATAGACTGGTGCCCATGCTGATGCTGAAAATGCCCAGGCTGTAGAGGGAACCAAAGTTAATCACACAGCTGTATAGTTTTTATTTGACTATTTTGAGACCTAAGACATTTTCCCCTCAGGGATCAATAAAGTATCTATCTATCTATCTATCTATAGCTGCATCCATAGCCTATAGGCTTATGTTTACATTATATAGCCAAAGTAAATTGTATAATATTGTTTGGACTCAGGCACAGAGCCAAAGCTCAGTAATATATTTTATTATTTTCTACAATTTCCTGTTCATGTTAATATTCACTTACCTTAAGATTCTATATAAAATATTATATTCAATAAATATTGTTTGTTTCTATCTCATTCTGTTCTGTATAGGTCCAACAGATGGAGCAAACTGTTTTAAAGGAGGGAGGACTGTAGTGGGAGCACTGGGGTGTCAGGTGTGACTGTGTGGCAAATGGTTTACATGGCTGACGGGTCAGGTAGGAGGGCCCTTTAGCAGAATTTTGCTTAGGGCCCCAGGGAGGTCCGGACCAGCTCTGTTCCCAGTCATGTGAAATCCATAGATTAGGGCCAAATTCATTTATTTAAATTGACAAATTTCCTTATACGAACTGTCACTCAGTAAAATCTTTAAAATTGTTGCATGTTGCGTATATATATGGGTTCAATATAAGTGCATGTGATATCAAAGAGCCTACTAAAGTTTCATTGTTAAACCAGAAAATGTTTTATATTTGCCATATATTTTAATAAAAAAATATCTAAATACATTTAAGGCATTTTGGAACATATTTTACAAAACATTTCCAAATACTGTACATTTTAGAATATATTGACCAAATATACAGTATCAATAAATACTTGTGAAAATATATTCTAAAATACATTCTTTAATGTATTTCAGCAGGGGTTCAACTTTGGTTTTAGAAGTGGGGTGGACGTTTATTTTATTATTATACTTTTTTTTATCCAGTCGGATAAATATTCCAAACAGCCCACCTGACCGCTCAGAGGCGTCCGGGTGGTCCTAAAGCCCACTGTTGCCTCGTTTTGTATCACATTTCAATGATAAAACGGGGGTGAAAGTTGCACCCCTGTATTTCAGAATGTATTTTGAAATACATTAAATACATTTTCCAAAAATGTAACATATATTGTGGTATACATTTTACATACATTTATATATACATTTGAAATGCATTCCGTAATATATGTTGGAATGTATTTAAAATTCCCCATCAAAATCTGTCATTTTAAACTAAAGATGTCTGTTTTTTTGCATTGGATGCATCTCAATACACCACATCTGCCAGTGTCGCACTTCCGCATCTGTGGTGAAAGGCGGCAGATTTGTCAGACCATAAGACATCCCCAAAAAATATCTCACGAAAACGTCTGTAGCGTCCGAACGGTTTGACCTACAGTACATTACTGCGTTTCGCTCTACGACCCCCACAATTGTCACAGGACTTGTCTGAAGGAAACCGGTACCGGTTTTAAAAAACTAATGGAAGTATGAAGGTAGTTTTGTGCCTACCCCCCAAAAAGGGTTAAATATGTGTAAAAAAATATATATAAATATATATTTCCTGATTATAATTGTTTTATATCACCTAGATTTAGGACAGACACTTCAAAACCTTATTTCTTATCATGTATTTTTTGACTGTCCTTTGCCATTCATGAATGTGTTATTAAATGCATTTCTATGCAAATATATTTAATCAAATATGTTTTTATACTTAAAATTCAAAATCAAATAGCTAAATTATCCATAGTATGACCTTCTTAAAACAATTAAATCTTTAAACTTCTTTAAAACAATTCCATATGTCACCCCCCACCCCTCCCTGAATGTCTTAGACTCGTCTAAGAATTAAGGTTCCTTGAAGAACTCTTGCCCCATAAAGAACCTTTGAGTTAAGTATGGGGTTCTTGATGAGGTTCTTCAGAATTCTTAAATGTTCTTGAAATGTATGGAAGCCTGCAGATGTGTCCCTTTCATAGAACACAGCAAATTGGCCAGTGTTAACTAGTGTAGTTTTTTTTGTGTAACATTTCCAGTGTTGATTCAAGAGTTATATTAACACTGTAAAGAGTTAAATTAACACTCAGGGGTGTAAAATAATCCATGTTGGTGTCAACCTTTTCACGCGAGTTCCAAATATCTCTAATGGTCATCCCAGCTCAAGTTTTTTATGCATGTGATGTCAGAATGCACTCACTGTTCTAAAACGTGAGTGTTACGCAACAGGACAGTTAAACCACGCTGCTTGCTAATTATCTATAGGCTATGTTTCAACTTGTCAATTTCAAAATATTTTCTAACAAGTTTTATTTTCTAACAACAGTTTGAATTGAGGTGTGTTCTGCCTCATTAAATCACATAAGAAGTAGCTTATTTCACTGTTGCGGACAGTATGTTTGAGGGTTTGATGAGCCGGACAAACTTCTCTCTTCAAAGAGAGCCCAAGCACTTCCCCAGTGTTACCCCAGATCAAATATAAAGACATTGCACATGTCTAGTCAGAACAGGCCTTCCACAAAGTTTTCCCCCGGCACATTTCCTGTCTGCCGGGGGAAAAGTCCACATTTCCTTGCCTTCGTTGTGGTTTTCCTTACAAATAATAACTTTGGACGTGTGCGTTCCTATCAAAGTAAGTGCCTTTTTTTCTGTATACTGTGGTGAAAGGCGGCAGATTTGTCAGACCATAAGACATCCCCAAAAAATAATATGTTTGATGAGCCGGACAAACTTCTCTCTTCAAAGAGAGCCCAAGCACTTCCCCAGTGTTACCCCAGATCAAATATAAAGACATTGCACATGTCTAGTCAGAACAGGCCTTCCACAAACTTTTCCCCCGGCACATTTCCTGTCTGCCGGAGGAAAAGTCCACATTTCCTTGCCTTCGTTGTGGTTTTCCTTACAAATAATAACTTTGGACGTGTGCGTTCCTATCAAAGTAAGTGCCTTTTTTTCTGTATATTGTGTTGTCGTTTCTAATGTAGCATACCGTATGTATGTATGGAGCATAATGTATTTACTGTTGTATTCACATGACAAATCATGCATTCCTATTCTTGCAAAGATTGTAATGGACATTGACGTATGGTGCTTTCAAGACAACTGGGAACTCAGAAATATACGAGGTCAAATCATGACGTCAGTGATCTTCAGGTCGGAAGGTCGGAGCTCTAGAAAGAGGCCTGAGTTCCCGAGTTGGAATTCCTAGTTGGATGACCGTTCAAAATGATTTTCCCCAGTCCGAGCTCGTCAAATGTAAACAAACATGGCTGACAGAATTTAGCTGCTGTTAGCTTAGCTGACACGCATCTCTTATCTAAACAATTTTACATTTCTCCCTTGTTTATTTTATTTTATTTCACTTTTATTTAACCAGGTAGGTCAGTTGAGAACAAGTTCTCATTTACAACTGAGACCTGGCCAAGACAAAGCAAAGCAGTGCGACAAAAACAACAACACAGAGTTACACATGTGAATAAACAAACGTACAGTCAATAACACAATAGAAAATATATGACCAGTGTGTGCAAATGTAGTAAGATTAGGAAGGTAGGACAATAAATAGGCCATAGTGGCGAAATAATTACAATTTAGCATTAACACTGGAGTGATAGATGTGCAAATGATGATGTGCAAATAGAGATACTGGGGTGCAAATGAGCAAAAATAATAAATATGGGGATGAGGTAGTAGGGTGAGCTATTTACAGATGGGCTGTATACAAGTGCAGTGATCAGTAAGCTGCTCTGACAGCTGATGCTTAAAGTTATTGAGGGAGATGGTAGTCTAGCTGTTAGTTCGCTAACTTGTGTAAAAAACATTGTCAGTGCAACGTGTTATTTAGACTGGTTTATGGAGTGAGTTTGGCTGTGGATGTGTTCCGTGTGATGTTTAGATGATGAAGTTCGCATTTATCTTGTACAATAAAAGGTGAAATTGAGGAATAAAGTTGTGAAGACCTTTATTTCACAGCAGTACAAAACAGTGTTTAGATGCTTATCAAACAACAATGATGTTTAGACATCATATTTGTGATGGTACGCTGCAGGGACCAGTCAACAATGGACACAAATATGTGATTGTACATGTCAAAGGGTTAATAGCCAGATTATAACCAAAACCACACTCATCATTATCACATTTCCCAGCATGCTGAATTGTTTGTTTCAATATCTATGTTTTTGCACCAAATTTGAACCAAAGCCATCATCATCATATTTCCCAGCATTCTGAATTGTTTGTTTTAATATCTATGTTAAATGTATTTAATTAATTCTACTTAAATATAAATAACATATTTTTCTAAACTATTCCAATCTGTTACTTGGAGTTATTTCACCTGTTACTGAAATGGTTATTCCTGTTTAGATGTTTAAGGTAGTCTCATATCTTAGTCTTCCCAACCCTGGCAGTCATTCTGAATGCAGTCTGCAGGTGAATAAAAATGTAAAATGTTGGATATAGGAAGGAATTACACATCACTTTGCAAGCCAGCATAATGTGACTTGCAGGCCTGATGTGGCCTGTAAACCATGAGTTTCAGGCCACTGTATTAGGATAAAACTAGGCCCTCAAAAGAAGGCCCCATGAAATATGAATTGTATTGTCTTATATAATTGTATTTTAATGACAACATATTCACTTAGGATCTCACTTGGTAAAGGCCAAAGGATTGAAAATGAATGGGTGCAACAACCATGCATCTGTCACAAGCAAACAGTCATGGCTTGTACTGGTAACTCTACAATTCAAAACATTTCTGGGTTAAAATTGTGTATGGTTCATCAAAGAACTATCCCATTTATGGTTCATATTTGGTTCCAACTTGCACCTTTATTTTTAAGAGTGTACCGTGCACAATGGACATACTGTACACACTCTGACACCCAAACCACACCACACCTTAACTATCACTGTGCCACAGAAAGGATTAAGCATAAGCCTACAACATCCTATGCTGAATGTATTTTAGGGAAATACAAGATGTTTAAGGTGGTTAAGATATCGTAGAAAAAAAGTAAGATAGTGGAAATGAAACAAGATGTCAAACAGTAACAGTAGTTTATTTCAGTATGACAAAGAGGGTTTCTAAGGGTAGCATCGTCTTTATTAAAGAAAATTGTGTGCGTGGAAGGGCAGCAGTCATATGGGAAAGAGTTTATCATTGTGAGCCATGGACACTTAAGATTAGCGAGGCATCAAATAAAAATAAATTGCATTTCACAATTCACACAGGAATCAAAACACGCTTCAAAAATAATATGTGTGTGTGTTTCTGGTTGAGAGTATCCTGGTCCTTGCTGCACGTTAGCACCCGCTATCTATAGGTAGACATACACAGATGGTGTTCACAACAACAACACTGGTAACAGCAAGGTCAATCAACATTTCATGCTCTACTTGATAATCAATGCTTTAATTTAGCACAACATGTAAGGGTGTAGGGCAAACACCAGAAAATACAGAAGCACTTCATTGCTTCACATGTCACTAATGTAGCTATGGCAACATGTCATTTTTCAAGTTCAGTCAGTGTTTGAGTTAATACAGTATACAGTACATGTAAAACAAAATGTGCTTATAATGCGTTATAAAGAGTGTTACCATTTTTACTAAGATTCTTATAACATTTTTGCATTGCATTGGATAAGTTCGAAGAGCCATGGAGGGCACTAGGCAATTCAACACATGCCCTATCAATAGCTTTGTATCAGACACCACGCCACGTTCCTGTGTCCCTCTCCACTGAATGTGCCCTGTTTGGTGAATGCCCCTTTCATTTATCTCATCTCCATACTCCCCCCTTCTCTTCCACCTGGACGTGGACCCATTTCGGGAGGTGAAAAGCCCTGGCACCGCACCTCTGGATCGGAAGTGTGTCTCTATGCGATAGGAAGATGTCCACTTGCAAAACACACTATGGAGACTTGTTCTCTATGGACTCTCAAATAGCCCAAAGGAAAAATGGAAAAGCCCCTCTCCAACAACAACCGGCTCCTTTTGTAGTGGAAGCCCCTCCCATCAGAACTATTCACCTGAACGCGCAATTCGCGACAGGCACTACAGAGCCAGCACGACTTAGGTCGGGTCCTTATTCCAGCATATCCGGAAGCTACCGGAGTATACCCGGAGAGAGATGAACAGGAATAAACAAATTGAGACAAAACATTGAGTACAATAAACGTCACGTTAATTAAACATGAAAGCTTGTCTGCGTACAGTTGTTATATTATATCACATGCAATATTGTAAGTAATTATTGGACGTAGGCATTCACTCAGGAATGCATATTAGTATCCTGCCAGTTGCACCTTTTCTCATTGCTTTTAGTATATCGAATGTGCAATAAGTGCAGTTGTCTGTAATTAAACCCTGCGCACTAAGGACTGTATTTTAAGGGAATTACTATTATTACCCCAAATGATATCATATATCATACACACATTTAGCTATAAAAGTATCTCTTCCTGTCATTTACCTGTACAGTTTGTGTAAACATGCAAGTAGTCACTTATCTGTAAATATAACTGTATACCTAACTGTACAGCTAATTTAACCATGCAAAATTTTCACTTACCTGTTCATCTACCCAGTCTGTCTATTAAGTAAACTATTATTACCCTCGCTCATATCATACGCATTTTTAGCTACTGAAGTATTTCTCTGCCATCGACCTATATAGTATAGTTAACCATCCAACATCCACCAATGTATAGTGTACATATTCAGCCAACCACTCATACTATGCAATGTCCTTTTATAGCTTTTTTTTGCACTCCAGATATCTTGTATTTCTATACTTTTTCATACTGCCGCTCTATGTATCATGTACCGTGTATCTGTCTTTTGTGTACTTTCGTTGTGGCATTTTGCACCTGCCCTGTGTTTTTGTTGTAGCTGCTTGACAATGAAATTCCCCCCCCGGGGGATCAATAAAGTACCTATCTATCTATCTATCTATCTATCTATCTATCTATCTATCTATCTATCTATCTATCTATCTATATATCTATCTATCTATCTATCTATCTATCTATCTATCTATTCCTTATACCACACCAAACGGTTACTGAAGATAATGTGTGTAACGTATGAGTTGAGATCGCTAAGTTAACTTGTCGATCCACATTACTAACGTAGCTGAAAACGGAGCAGGGAGGGGGAGATGAGTGAGTGTGTGTGTTTTAGCTTACCAAATGCTGCCCGCGGCCAGTGGCGGACTTCTCCGAGACAGAGGGGCTTTTGTAAACCCTTCTCCAGCTGGGGATGGGTCTGTGGTGAGCCAGAAGGCCAGATGTACTGGGTGGATCTCAATGATCTAAACCAAGGTGTCGACATAAGAAATGCAGACACGTGTGCGCACGCACATAGGTACATACACACGTAC
The DNA here is from genome assembly GCA_023634145.1 of Thymallus thymallus. Lineage (NCBI taxonomy): Eukaryota > Metazoa > Chordata > Actinopteri > Salmoniformes > Salmonidae > Thymallus > Thymallus thymallus. Next base: position 33,528,730 of record CM042405.1, read on the forward strand.
TATATGCACATTCACAGTTATATATTTGTCCTATTCTTTTCATGTATGATCCATGGCACTGTCTCTCCTCAGAAAAAGGTTTATAGTCAAATGGCAGCCTTTAGTGAATGACGATTCCATAAAGGTTCCAACTGGAATCTGTTCCAAAAACTTCGTAAATAACAAGGTTGTATAGCGGCAGAATGAAAATACCGGGTAGCAAGTGGGCTATGTAATTACGTTTTTCAATCACCAATGTCTGCCTACATCTGGTAGCCTCCACCATCGTTGGTTTAGTTATTATTTACGGTGTTTCGGCATTCGGCGGTGAACTCTATTGTGCCTCAATTAGGCTATCGCTATGGTTAAAATGCAACTAATGACTGCTACTTCCAATATTTTATTAGCTAGGTGGTTTGTACACAATTGTTACCGATGATAATGTATATACCCGCCTACTCGTACTATAGAAACATACATTCCTATTTTTATTAGACACTATTAGATGTGTCCAATAAAGAGAGTCGGAATGTTAAGTCGGAATGTAGAACACAAACGACTGTAAAGTTCTTAAAAAGCAGCTGTAGTGAGTCAAGCACCTTGAGGTTATCTGAAATAGGTCAAAGCAAATTGTGGCGACCCTGTAGTGTAAAGTTCCAGATCGTCCTGCTGATTGGTGCGCTCAGGGTGGTCAGTTAATCGTGGGGGGCGGCACCTGAGGGTTACCAGGGTAACAGTTATATAGGGGAAGTTTAGGCAGGTTTTTAGTCCGTCTTCGTCTTTTCTTGTAGCATGTTCCAACCTGTGTTCTTGTGTGTTAGCAGTAAGTGTTAGCATATTCTCCCAGTTTCTGTTCCATGAGTGAGTGTGTGTAGTTTTTTTAATTTATTTTTTACTTTATTTCACCTTTATTTAACCAGGTAGGTCAGTTGAGAACAAGTTCTCATTTGCAACTGCGACCTGGCGTTAGGGCGTGGGCAGTAGCCTATAGCTGCCTGAGTTTAGTTTAGCCTAAATAAATCGTTGGAAATAACATCTGTGCCTCCGGCTCCTTCTGTACGTCGGACTGAGACATTACAATATATTAACTTGAACTCAACAACATCTTCGAAACACAAGTCACTTGCTATATTTGGCCAACAGGGTTAACAGAGAACTTGGCAAAATAGGAATGTATGTTTCTATAGTACGAGTAGGAGGGTATATACATTATCATCGGTAACAATTGTGTACAAACCACCTAGCTAATAAAATATTGGAAGTAGCAGTCATTAGTTACATTTTATTCAAATAATTCAAAGCTTGATGATGAGTTGGTTATTTGCATTGTTTTTTCATACTGAACGTAGCTCTGGTGACTTTTCTCCAAAATGAATGAAAATAAAATGGTGACACCATTAAAATGTAATTTTCCCCTCCAAAATGTTGTATAAAAACATGTTGGTCTATATTATCAGGCTGGTGTGTTATTTAGCAATAAGCATTAGGCTATCACCTGTAGCCCAACTGATGCAACATTGTGGCTATAAATAGGCTGAAGTATGGGATTGCCCATCTGTACTTGTACTAGTCATTAGCTAGATCAACTTTTTCTGTCATGGCCCCGTTTCATCATGGGGGAACGTCATATGTTGTAATAAGTCTCTAAATATTTGGGGTAGGGACTGTGAGTGTGTGTTTGTTAGAGGAAATGTTCGAGGGGGTTTGTACACCAATGGTGCTAAAAAGGAGATGAAGTAAGTACATTGGTCAAGGTCTGGTGGTCTTGTCTCTGGTCGACCTAACGCTTGTTTTCTCATCATGCACCGCCAGACAGTTGTTTATGGAGCTCAAGGGGGGCATGTCCTCCAAACAGGGTTCCTTCCTGTGCTCCACCCTGGGGTTAACCCAGGTACCCTGACACCCTCTGTGACCCCCAAAGTCAATCAAAACTGGGTGTTGCTATGGTACAACACGAATGAGACATCCGTGGTTCAGATACCGTATTTGGACATGTGAGGCCTGTGGTGAGATCAAACTCTTTGGCGCAAAAGGTCAAAAAGAGAACTTTGTCCTGTTATGGTTTTGTATAGTACATGTCAGGGGGTGGGACATCTCAGCTTCTCTGTGTTTGTTTTGGTTTAGATGGTTGTATTGTATTATATTATTATAGGCTACACTCCCTTTATTCAATTTCATATTAAAATTCTCATGGCCTTACAGTACTTCAAAGCTATTACCACTTAATTTGGCTTTTTAACAACACTATTCTGAAAAACTAAAGGACAGCACTTAGTCCAGTCATTAGATAATGGTTTTCTTTTGAGATATTCAAATAAACACTATTATTCTCTGATTGTGAATGAGGGAAGTCAAGTGTAGTTTTTCTGGGGTTGTCAGGGGGTTACCAGCACTGTAGTGAGCCCATCTGTTGTCGATTGGGCGAGCCCACAGGACAATTGACCTGTAACCCGCCACAATATTGTTTTCAATGTTGTTTCAAAAGTGGAGTTATGAGGGATTTTCACTATTATTTATACAATGAATACCATGTGTCATACTAATATTGACTTGGAGATGCCATTCACTGACTGTACAATATGTTGATTTTGGCGGAAGAAGTGCTGTTAGTTAATTACGTCCATGTGCTGTCAGTCCAGCTGTGAATGTGTGTGTGTGTGTGTGTGAGAATATGTTTATATTACACATTTGAAAAACTATACAACTGCTACCAATACTCCTGGGAGAAGCTGTTGGAGTTCTATTGCACAGAGAGGGATATACTTATCTATGCATCCTGAGAGCCAGTGTGTGTCATAGGCCCATGGTGCCCGAGTCATAAGCTGTGTTCGAATACCCACACTCTGACCATTTTACTCACCCTAGCAGAGCTGGTTAGGCTGATTTCATGTTATCCAGAGCGTTGGTGACTGTAACTGTGCTGCTGGCAACAATTACATATTTTTTGCCAACGTTTACTGACAAGGCCATATTCAACCCGCGTTGAGCGTTCGTAAATTCATCAGTAATTCTGAGCGAGAGTGCTCTGAAATTAACCAGTCAGAATTAACAATGTCCATTGAAACGCACAACGACTATACCACTTAGTTAAGAATGATGTGAATAATCAAGTCAATAAACGTTGGGTAGTTATTTAGCAGATAGTTAATATACCACCTGGCAAGTTCAATGTATTAGTAGTCAGCTAACGTAAGGATAGCGTAGCTAACATACCGGTACATACTGCTGTAATGCTATGCGGTTCGTAAGGATAGCGTAGCTAACATACCGGTACATACTGCTGTAATGCTATGCGGTTCGTAAGGATAGCGTAGCTAACATACCGGTACATACTGCTGTAATGCTATGCGGTTCGTAAGGATAGCGTAGCTAACATACCGGTACATACTGCTGTAATGCTATGCGGTTCGTAAGGATAGCGTAGCTAACATACCGGTACATACTGCTGTAATGCTATGCGGTTCGTAAGGATAGCGTAGCTAACAAATTGTCAACCAACATAACGTGTAACGTAACGTATTAGAAAAGTACTCACTTTATTACATTGCTTAACATTTTCTTAACATTTGTCATAATTAGTTAAAGCAATTAATTTGTATCCCCTCTCTTCGGCTGCATGCTTTCCGTAATTTTCTTCAAATCTTTGTGAAGCCACGCTCATTTTCTGAATAATTGTATTATGGGCCCTAAAATCACGGAAATAGTGTCCACTGCATGTATACTTCGTATTTAGTACGACATCCGGGAACTTTTTGCATACTATATACTCAATTTATGTCACAAATAGTACGGTTAGTATGAGTATTAGAATACAGCTATAGTCTCTGTGGTCTACAGTAGGGTAGAGTCCCTCTGTATGGAGAGCATAGAGCCATCGGCACAATGTCACAGCAGCCATGACACTCTCTCTCCCTCCCCCCTCTCTCTCTCCCTATCTGTGTGTTATCTCTGGGGCTCCCAAATGGCTCCAATTTCAGCCCCTGCGCAATCGATGACGGATGCAGAGCGGAGTATATTTAAGGAGAGAACAGCAGCAAAAAGGGAAAATACACGGCCATCCGAACGTTGCCTATAGGTTTTTTTCTTCAGAACACGTGGCAACATCCAACAGGCGGTATGATATCGACTGGCTGGGAGGAGCCACTCCCTCGTTTAGATTGCTTTGAGAAAGGGCCCGGCCCGGCAGTTATCAGATGCATGTCAGAGGGGAAAGTATAGAATTTACTCCTCTTCTCTTTTCTCTCTGTCCGTCCTCTTTCTCGCTCCGTCCATTCCCCACTTCTGCCCCTGTAATGGTGGCAATGCGTATCGGATTTCCCCTTCCTCCAAGGTCCGAGGTGACGAGGGAGAGAAAGAGAGGAGGATGAGGATTTGAGCGGCGTCTTAGTCAGGTGACAGTTTGTCAAGTACAGTAGCCCACATGGGGATGTGAGTGAGTGAGTGAGTGAGTGAGTGAGTGAGTGAGTGAGTGAGTGAGTGAGTGAGTGAGTGAGTGAGTGAGTGAGTGAGTGAGTGAGTGAGTGAGTGAGTGAGTGAGTGAGTGAGTGAGTGAGTGAGTGAGTGAGTGTAGTTGCTGCAGGGCTGGGGATCTATCCCAGGGGTAGGGAGGGAGATGAGGGGTTAACACATTGAGCTGGGGGAGAGGGGATGAGTTCCGTTGCATTGGTCATCATGCCTCGGAGCCCTGTGTGTGTGTGTGTGTGTGTGTGTGTGTGTGTGTGTGTGTGTGTGTGTGTGTGTGTGTGTGTGTCACAGAGGGAGCGTGCATGAGTGGGTTGCTCTGGGTGTAGAGTACAGTATGTCTGTATGTTACTGTATGCATGTGTAGATCAGTGAATTGCTTTTATTTAGATTCACCTTATAATATAATGCCAGAATGATCATTGGACTTTATTTTAAAGCCCATAAAAACCTACAAAATGATTAAAACACATTTTTGAGTAGAAGTGAGGAATCAACCACAAACCGTTTTTAGCCATCAATAGCATGATCAGTTAGCATACGTTTGCACAAAAAAAAGGGAAGGGGTGTGTGAAGAGAATGGAGAGAGAAAGAGAGCAGCTCAATCTGAATCCATTGCATGTCGCATATTGGGATTCATCAATAACTTAGGCATGATGGGAAATCCTTTTTACAGCCTGAGTCCCTCAGCCTACGGCTCATTCTTATTTTACCATGTTTTGTAGAGAGCCTTGCGAATGGCCGACATATGGATACGGCCCCCGCTATGCATCGTTAATGTATTGTGATCGTAATTTCAATCTCCCTGATACATACACTACCGTTCAAAAGTTTGGGGTCACTTAGAAATGTCCTTGTTTTCCATGAAAACATACATGAAATTAGTTGCAAAATCAATAGGAAATTTAGTCAAGATGTTGACAAGGTTATAAATAATGATTTTTAATTTAAATAATAATTGTGTCCTTCAAACTTTGCTTTCGTCAAAGAATCCTCCATTTGCAGTAATTACAGCCTTGCAGACTTTTGGCATTCTAGTTGTCAATTTGTTGAGGTAATCTGAAGAGATTTCACACCATGCTTCCTGAAGCACCTCCCACAAGTTGGATTGGCTTGATGGGCACTTCTTACTTACCATACGGTCAAGCTGCTCCCACAACAGTTCAATAGGGTTGAGATCCAGTGACTGTGCTTGGCCACTCCATTATAGACAGAATACCAGCTGACTGATTCTTCCTTAAATAGTTCCTGCATAATTTGGAGCTGTGCTTTGGGTCATTGTCCTGTTGTAGGAGGAAATTGTCTCTAATTAAGCACCGTCCACAGGGTATGGCATGGCTTTGCAAAATGGAGTGATAGCCTTCCTTCTTCAAAATCACTTTTACCCTGTACAAATCTCCCACTTGACAGTGTGTGCTTGACAAATGGCGTCAAGCACTCCTCCACCATCTTTTCATTTGGTCTGCGTCTCACGAATGTTCTTTTTTGTGATCCGAACACCTCAAACTTAGATTTGTCTGTCCATAACACTTTTTTCCAATCTTCCTCTGTCCAGTGTCTGTGTTCTTTTGCCCATCTTAATCTTTTCTTTATGTTGGCCAGTCTGAGATATGTTTTTTCTTTGCAACTCTGCCTAGAAGGCCAGCATCCCGGAGTCGCCTCTTCACTGTTGACGTTGAGACTGGTGTTTTGTGGGTACTATTTAATGAAGCTGCCAGTTGAGGACTTGTGAGGTGTCTGTTTCTCAAACTACACACTCTAATGTACTTGTCCTCTTGCTCAGTTGTGCACCGGGGCCTCCCACTCCTCTTTCTATTCTGGTTAGAGCCAGTCTGCGCTGTTCTGTGAAAGGAGTAGTACACAGCGTTGAACGAGATCTTCAGTTTCTTGGCAATTTCTCGCATGGAATAGCCTTCATTTCTCAGAACAAGAATAGACTGACGAGTTTCAGAACAGTTTTCAGCTGTGCTAGCATAATTGCAAAAGGGTTTTCCAATGATCAATTAGCCTTTTAAAATGATACATTTGGATTAGCTAACACAACGTGCCATTGGAAAACAGGAGTGATGGTTGCTGATAATGGGCCTCTGTACGACTATGTAGATATTCCATAAATAAAATCAGCCGTTTCCAGCTACAATAGTCATTTACAACATTAACAATGTCTACACTGTATTTCTGATCAATTTGATGTTATTTTAATGGACAAGGACATTTCTAAGTGACCCCAAACTTTTGAAAAGTAGTGTATGATCAAATTGGTCGGTGACCCGAAAAAACACAAACAAAACTCCTACTTCTTCCTTCTTTTAGTTTTCCATATCTCCCTTCTCAGGCTCTAGGACCTGAGAGGGTGGTACGTCTCTAGGACCTGAGAGGGTGGTACGTCTCTAGGACCTGAGAGGGTGGTACGTCTCTAGGACCTGAGAGGGTGCTACGTCTCTAGGACCTGACAGGGTGGTACGTCTCTAGGACCTGACAGGGTGGTACGTCTCTAGGACCTGACAGGGTGGTACGTCTCTAGGACCTGAGAGGGTGGTACGTCTTTTGCTAATATTCCATGTAACTATTTTGCTGTGAAATATTTCAGCCCCAGGAACCGCTCCGCTGCAACCACAATGATTTCTATCTTCCTTGATATTTTCTCCACTTTGGCAGTGCCATTAATCACCATTGCAATAAAGGCCACAAAATCCACCTTTTTAACCTTTATAATGTCAGGATCCTCTTGGTGTAAGACAACCCCTGCATCCTGCAGTGAAGGCCTATCCACTACCATGGACTCTTCTGGTGCAACATTCAAACCCTCAACCCTTTTCACAGCTTCTGCATATGAAATGTTCTGTACAACCCTGACTTTGGCCACCTCATTCTCTTTTACCCTTGTGGGTACATATCACATATTCTTCACTTTTATAACACATAATATTATCATTTCCACAACTTGGACATCTCAGCTTCTCCCTTCTGCATACAGTTTCTACATGACCAAATGCTTTACAATTTTCACACTACATTGGTCTTGGAATAAATGCTCTAACTCTGTAGTTAATATACCCTAACCACGTTTCTTCCAGATTGGTACTCTGCTCAGCTGCTCCTCACTAACAAACCGTACTCCTACTAGATACGAAGGGTCATCCTCATCACTGTACCCTACTTTGCTCCGTTTTCCATTCTTTTGAACTATACTCCAATTCTCCTTGATTCTACCGCCATTGTATCCAGTATCCACCTCATCATCCGCTTCCGCCATCTTCCCCCCAAAACGCTACCCTGTGCATTTCCACTTGCGCTAGCTGCAGGTCTCCTAGCAGCAGCCAATCGCGGGGCAGGACTCAGAGGGTAGAGGGCTGATGGTGTTCAGCTGTGTGTCGTTGTAACTCGTTAGTGGGTAATTAGGTCAGCTCATTACATCAAACGGCACAACACTCATACAGCAAACATTCCTGTGAAGCCAAATGAAGGCAATGGCCTTGAAATACAAAGCAAATCAACATTATTTGTAGCACAACAGACACAAACTTTTAAATGTAATATTACATTGTGTAAAGTAAGACATCTGACCCATTTTAATTTTATGATAGACATACAGGCTGATGAGAGATGACAGAGTTGCTTGTCATTTATGGTCGCATCCTAAATTGAAACAGTTTAACTTTTGGAACGTCACTGTGTGATTTACGCAACCCAATCTCATGAGCTATACACTAATATCCAAGTCATACGCATGGTTCTGAAGTTTCAAAACGCTGAAAGGTAGGCTATTAACGATTGAGAAATACGAGAGGGAGGAGATTTGCCAGCGTATGAAAGTGGAGAGAGAGAGAGAGAGAAAGAATGAATAAAAGAGGAGGAAAAAGGAAAGGCGTGGAGAGACCTGTGATTTCCATTGACAGTGTGCAGCCGGCGTGCTCCCAGGGGCTACCGGGCCAGCAGCACCAGCCGCCTATGTCAAATCAACGGCTGCCATAACGAAGCTCTCAACCCTGCAGCGTACCGTTCACACACACATACGCAAGCAAGCACAAAAAAAGCACATGGTCGGACGCACGTGTGCACACACACACACACACATATGCAAGCACACACACGAGCACGCACACACACAGTGACACACGAGCTCTCGCTCTCACACACGCCAAGTGAACTTAAATGCACTGATGACTAAATACATTGGATTACTCTTCTTGACACTCAAATGAGGTAAAGAACAGACAATGAAAAGCACTACAACCGTCACTGAACACTTGGCCGGGGCCACGAGCTACTCCACCACCAGGTTCCTAGCCAGCCTCTTCGTCGTCCTCCTCCTCTTCCTCTTCGTCCTCTTTTCAATGGGACAAACCTTTCTTTCTTCCTGTCCTCTTTATCCATTTATTTCTGGAAGAACCGCAGGTCATTGCCAGTTCAGAGATGCTATTTTCAGAGTGAGCCATAATTCAGTCAAGCTACTTGATGAGAATTTATTAACTATGGTACAGGAGTTTGTCCCCTGCCAGCACCCATAGCTGGCTGCTCACCCTGTTCAACCTCCTCAACAAATTACACAGACGCTATTGTACTGACATTCAGTAAGCGCATTATGACAATCAATTTCTTCTTCTTTATTCTGTACAATACACAGTATGTGCCACTATCCTATATGCTGTGCTACATGATACTGTATGCATAAAGGATGGAAAGAATGCAATCCCCTCTCGTCAATGTTCCACATAAGGTGTTTTACATGCTTTAAAGTGGGCCAATAAAATATGAATAGAACTGCGCTCTCATAATAAACTGCAGTAGACTAATGGTAGAATGCACTAGCCTCCTACTAGTGTATAGTCAGTGTATGGTCTGATGTGAGTAAGTTGTCTTTAAGGAGGGCAATGTCAGGTTTGACGTATTCTATAACTCATGTGGGTTTTTGACGGGTAAGGTGGGCAGGGGCTAGCCCACATCAAGCCAACAACAGCCAAACATTGGTTACCCCAGCACAGGCTAGCACACACCATCTGACACCAGCCCGACAAAGGCTAGTCCACAACAACACCAAGCCCAGCACGGGCTAGCCTACACCAAGCCCAGCACAGGCTAGTCCACACCAAGCCCAGCACGGGCTAGTCCACACCAAGCCCAGCACAGGCTAGTCCACACCAAGCCCAGCACGGGCTAGTCCACACCAAGCCCAGCACAGGCTAGTCCACACCAAGCCCAGCACGGGCTAGTCCACACCAAGCCCAGCACGGGCTAGTCCACACCAAGCCCAGCACAGGCTAGTCCACACCAAGCCCAGCACGGGCTAGTCCACACCAAGCCCAGCACGGGCTAGTCCACACCAAGCCCAGCACGGGCTAGTCCACACCAAGCCCAGCAGGGGCTAGTCCACACCAAGCCCAGCATGGGCTAGCCCACAACAATCAATAAAAAAATATCAAAATAGCTGACACTATTTAAACCAATGGGGGTTTGGAACTTTATAGCCAATTATCTTGGAATCATCTTCTTTCAAATAGAACCTTTATAATTCTAAGGTGACAAGTTATTTTGGTGCAATCTTTCTAGTTAAAGTGTTCTGTTGTGTAAAGTCCCTCACAGAATGTACGATTGCTATCTCCAGACCAAATGTCCACTTCATGGGCAAAGGTCGTAAACGATTGTCCGACGTCTTGGCTCGTTCAGTGTGACAGGGTCTAGGTCTGCCGATTTAAGTACCACCTAGGCGCCGACAAAGTTCTGGCAGTGTCAGAATTGTTTTGGTTTAACTGCTGGTGCTAGCACATGCGCAGATCAAATACACCTAGCCTCGCAAGCCAATCGCAGAATGTGACGACAAAACTGAAACAGTAAACAACTAGCTAAAACAGTAAACAACTAGCTAAAACAGTAAACAACTAGCTCTCTCAAACAATGGGTCTGCAGTCTAATTCAAGAGCAGGTTGCTATATATTGACAACACTCATGTACTGGAGGCAATACATTAATTGCAATATAACAGTGACAAACGGTGCCCACAAACTGTTAGGGCCTACATAAAGCTGTCCCAACAGCAGAGCATTCTTTTCAGCACCATGGAGTGAATCCTTACCACTGCTACACCTGGCTATCAGCGGAGCCTTGTCTGGCAGCAAAACAGTTCATTCAGCCTCATTTACTGCCTTAAAAAAAAACATAACTGATATATGGCTGACTTGCTTTAACAACTGTGGTTTCTACTGACAATTGAGATGTACAAACTGTGGCATAAGGGGAAGACAAGCGGATAAGAGGATATCCGTAATTTCGATGAAGACATGAATGAGCTAGCTAGGACGGGCGTAGTCAATATAACTATTTGTTCAGCACTTTTGAAATGTATAGCGACATAATTCAGAACATGGGCCGTTCTTACAGTGTTCTCCCTGTACACCAAGTCAGAACCGTAGGATAAATAAATGGGGCATATAAGCAGACAATGAAAGCTCTTACAATATTCGATAATTACATTTCTCTAAAACAGACTATAGGCTACATATGCACCACCAAGTCAGAACAGTAGACTTAAGTTATTAGGGTAAGGCACATTGGGCTACTAACAGCTTACTGTGCAACATACACTTATACACAGTATTACTCTCTTAGCTACAGTATACATATCTCCCTGGCATATTACATAATTTATGCAGCAGCATACAAGACATTTCTGGACTCACCTTGTTGTGCTGTGCTCACTTGAAGAGGAAGGGCAAAGTTTGTCATCAAATTTTTTAATCAGTCTGGCATTCTCTCGATTTATGGTGCTTTCAAGACAACTGAGAACTCGAGGAAAAAAACAGGTCAAATTATTCAGGTCGGAGCTCTAGAAAGAGGCCCGAGTTCCCGACTTAGAATTGGAGTTCCCAGTTGTCTTGAACCACTTAAGTCTGAGATTTCTCAGTTCCGAGTTTCCAGTTGTTTTGAACGCGGCAGAAGTCATGATGGATTGACAGCATGTCCAATGTATTCAAACTTTTCTGGCCAATGGTGTTGAATGTTTATCCTTTTAAACTTGGAAATGAGACCCTTGAACCCAGACTTATAGCAGGCTAATGATTGCTTTGCGACCTTGCAATTAGCCACTGATTCCTTCCAAACCACCATGTTGAATTTGCGATTTCCAAATTGTTGTGTAATGTTTATGTCCAATGGCCGATGAGCACTGATACGTTTTATCTATAATTTTTCTTCATATGGCAAGGATTGAAAAGGATTTTCCAGTAGATTGCCGACGTGATTCGTGATGATGAGTGCTTGTCTAGCTTGCTAGCTAAGATTTTGAGAGTATGTTGTTGACTTGAACCCAAGGTGCTTGAATTTTCAAACTCTCTCTGTAGATTTTGCGGTGACATAGTGTCCCCATGGGTGACAGAACACTGAGCCAATCACGGCGCAACTAGAGAACATTACCAATCCCTACGCTCCATATTTTCTGCTGGCTGCCCCACCACCACAGAAAGCACTGAGCTACGCTGAAACACCTGCATTTTGAAGCTGCTTTACTCAAGAAAGAAAAAAAGACACCATGTTTGTATGCTGCTTTATTAACTCAATTATATATATTTTTTTACATTGTTTGCAAACTGATATGTGACACGTATTAATGCCAAAATAACATGCAAAACAGGTGGGTCTCTGCCCTGAATGACGGGTCGCCACTGCTTAACACACTATTTCCACTGTTACAAGTATAACCATCTCTAGTGGAGCCCTAGCAGTAGGGGTATAGGGTTAACTGAGTGACAGCTACATTCGGAAACAGGCCTCTCTTCTCACTCCCCTAGTCCCGGGATTACAGCAGAGGGGCTTTTCCCCCTGTTTGTTCTTGAAAACGACGGGAGCTGGCGCTGTCCACAGACTCTGAGTTGTGGTAATTAAAGCTGGACAGAGCCCTATCAAGAAAAGCTGCTTATCTTTAATACAGCCAACCATGGAGGCACATACACGTGCCCCCAAGCCTAATCCTGGAGAATAAATCACAAACAGAAAGAGAGGGAGGGAGAGAGGGAGGGAGAAACGGAGAGAGAGATCACTGGGCCGTGCAAGAGAGTCAGAGAGCACTACAATGGATGTGTGTGTGTGTGGGCAGGCGGGCGCCTGCGGGAGTGAGTGCATGCGTGTGTGTGTGTTGGGGGGGGGGGGGGGGATTTCACTCACTCACTCCATTGTGTGTTCTCTGTTCCATGGATCAGGATCAGAGAGACTGGAAGTGTCTTATAACTGTACCGGCATCTTTCTCAGTGTTCAACTAGGGCAAAGTAACCTTGGAAATGCCTTACTGCTTAAGCTACAGAGTGATATTTGGGCAAAATACAATACCCACAATCCTCCACATACTACTGCCATTAGAAAACCCTGTTCATGACTGAATATAACTGCCCAAGATAAAACAGACTGGTTATAAAATGCCTAATACATGCTTACTACATGTTTATTACATTGTATCAGGTAAATGACTGTTGCAATACTCTATACAAGTTGGTGTTATGCTTGAAATACAGATATGACAATGATGACATACATTATGAAGACTCAAACTTTAGCGTCTGAATAGCTGTTCTTAAAAACTATTTGCATGTTTGGTTTCCTTAGATTTCCCCTGTTGACAGAACGACAATAAAAGGTAATTAACAAACCATTTAAGTATGTACACAGGAGTATCAATAAAGTACCTATCTATCTATCTATCTATCTATCTATCTATCTATCTATCTATCTATCTATCTATCTATCTATCTATCTATCTATCTATCTATCTATCTATCTATCTATCTATCTATACTGCATAGTATGGTGGCACTCTGTAGCAAATCACAGTCACTTTAACCATTTTAACCACTCTCACACAAACACAAGCCATTAGCAGTGTTGTTGCTGGATGCAATGCTAAGTCTCTAGATGGATTGTTTTTCCGAAGTTGGATTGCGAGGATTGACTGGTTGGGTTAAAACATCCCACTGGCACAGACACCAATGCAATGTCTATTCCACGTTAGTTCAATGTAATTTCATTGAAATGATGTGGAAACAATGTTGATTCAACCAGTGTGTACCCAGTGAGATGTTCCCCAAACGCAACGCATACTGCAATTTCATAGCTATAATGTGGCATCAAATTAGCCTTTCAAATCAACGTCTAATCTAACCTCAGCCCCTCGGGGCACATCTTCTCGCCATTCCATTTTTGAACGGAGATGTCCTAACTAGGGTGTAAAGAGATGAGGACTTGATGAAGCCAAAATGGAGAAACAATGCTTTGGTTCTCCTTGGAACCCCACACCGTTCAGCGGCCAAAGATGAAAACAACTGTGTAAATGGTAGCGTGAAATAAGGAGGGTTGCTAATCCATAATGGTTTAGTCATTAAGAAGGAAGCCGGAGAGAGAGGACGCTAGGCTCGTTAGTCTGACACATCAGATACATTGTGAGGCTGACTGATCTTTCAAACCTTTGACCAGGCTTAGCATGTTGTCTTGGTCGCACGGATTGGCTGTTTCCCTTCCTGCTTTGACGGTGAATGTAAGCCATTGTGTGGATTTCAAAGGGTTCTTTAAAGATTGGTGCGCTTTCTTGACCTCTGCTTTGATGTTGTTGTCATTAAATTACACTCAGTAAGGACACACAGACAGGCATGTTAACGACAGCATACTTACTCATACTACCCACATAGAGAAAATGTCGGTCTCAATATTTTTCACTGGCTAATTGAGAAACTATATAAGTGATAGATAACGCAAGGAGCTGGACAACCTTGAGTCTTTCCTTCCATGACAATAAGCTATTCTGAGTTTCTCAAAACACCTTTCAGTAATTTCCTAACTATCTTACCTTAAACTACCTGACCACTACAAACATGGCTACACTCTACAGCATCTAGCGGGCAGAAAGACTTGGGGGGAGATATGAGGAAAAGTACAGCCACCTTCCTCCCGCCAGCCACCCCCATCACGCATCATCACGTCACAGTCAGTGCCAAAGCATTAACGTGAAACTGAAAGGATTAAAATGATAGGCCCCTCGAAGCCTTCTACCTAAATTGGCCAAAATGACAGCATGGGTGCCTGTCGCTGAGACTGATATCTCTGTAATTACAGTGCTGCCTTCTTCACTTTCGTTCTCCCAGCCAGGAAGAAAAAAAACGGATGAATTTGCCTTGATTGCCAGTATTTAGCGACTTCGCCTTGATCAGGCTAGCACATGACAGGTATTTCTCATCATTTTCTCTCTACACAGCCCTCTCTATTTCTCTTCCATCGCTGATTGCTCGAGTGGTGCCTGGAAAAAGTGTTCGCATTCTATTTATAATAGAAGCGGCGCTCGAGTCATCGGGTTGATGGCGAATGCTGACAGCTCCGAGGTTGCTAAGAGAGAACTTCAGAGCACGGTGCTCACTGTGAACGGCGGATCATTGGATGTTCAATTAAACCGTCTTTGATGTGGTTCTGATTTTGCAACAATAGGGCCGGGTGGCAAACTAGCGAACGAGGAAAACATTAGCGAAACAAACAATGGAGCCAGAAAAGAAACAGCCAATCTGACAATCATTAATTAATTAAACAGTCTGCCTTTCGTGTTTTGCAACGATGCAGTGGTTTTCGAGCAAAGCGGTGACAAAACCAGCATATCTGCAGGTTCTTTCAAGTACCACTGAATATATTTCAAGATTACCGTTCACATAAAAAACATTACCTCAATTTAGCCTTGGGATTTCTGCATAATTATTTCTGCGAGATGACAATGGAACACCAATCCTGTCTTTTCTATGTCAGTTTATAGCCAAGGCTCCCGTACAGTATTTACACTGAAGGTTGCTCTCCAGGACTTAAATGAAGTCAGAGTATGTAGTGAAAAAATAGCCTTCTTCCACCAGTTGGGATATGAAGAACTGCACACTATACACATCTAACTCCATTGACTGGTCAAGGGTCTGATTACAGATTAGCAGTATTTTATAAATAGGGCTATTTTCTGCTTCTGAGGAAATGGCTTCTTCAGAAGATGACTACAAAACAGTGGAGGAGATGTTTGTGCTCTTGGAGAAAGTTTAAATGATAAAAGCACATGGACGTTATGAATAGTGCATTATGGGGGCTTTGAATGGTGCTTTTCTTCGCCTGCCACATTCCCCTTTCTAAACACTCTCCCCACTGTCCACCTTTTCCCACAGGAAAGACAGACAGACAGAGAGAGCGAGAGCAAGAGTGCGAGAGAGCGAGAAGCGAGAGAGAGAGTGAGAGAGAGAGAGAGAGGTACAGTTGAAGTCGAAAGTTTACATACACTTAGGATGAAGTCATTAAAACTATTTTTCCACCACTCCACAGATTTCATGTTAACAAATAGTTTTGGCAAGTCGGTTAGGACATCTACTTTGTGCATGACACAAGT
This sequence comes from Thymallus thymallus, assembly GCA_023634145.1. Lineage (NCBI taxonomy): Eukaryota > Metazoa > Chordata > Actinopteri > Salmoniformes > Salmonidae > Thymallus > Thymallus thymallus. Next base: position 33,544,553 of record CM042405.1, read on the forward strand.
AATTCTTCCAACAATTGTTTACAGACAGATTATTTCACTTATAATTCACTATATCACAATTCCAGTGGGTCAGAAGTTCACATACACTAAATTGACTGTGCCTTAAAACATCTTGGAAAATTCCAGAAAATTATGTCATGGCTTTAGAAGCTTCTGATAGGCTAATTGACATAATTTGAGTCAATTGGAGGTGTACCTGTGGATGTATTTCAAGGCCTGCCTTCAAACTCAGTGCCTCTTTGCTTGACATCATGGGAAAATCAAAATAAATCAGCCAAGACCTCAGAAAAGAAATTGTAGACCTCCACAAGTCTGGTTCATCCTTGGGAGCAATTTCCAAATGCCTGAAGGTACCACGTTCATCTGTACAAACAATAGTATGCAAGTATAAACACCATGGGACCACGCAGCCATCATACCGCTCAGGAAGGAGACGCGTTCTGTCTGAAAGGCCACTCAGCAAGGAAGAAGCCACTGCTCCAAAACCTCCATTAAAAAGCCAGACTACGGTTTGCATCTGCACATGGGGATGCAAACCGTAGTACTTTTTGGAGAAATGTCCTCTGGTCTGATGAAACAAAAATAGAACTGTTTGGCCATAATGACCATCGTTATGTTTGGAGGATAAAGGGTAAAAAAGTAAAGGTACTGGAGTGGACATCACAAAGCCTATAGAATCCTATAGAACATTTGTGGGCAGAACTGAAAAAGCGTGTGCGAGCAAGGAGGCCTACAAACCTGATTGTGGGAAGCTTGTGGAAGGCTACCTGAAACGTTTGACCCATGTTAAACATTTTAAAGGCAATGCTACCAAATACTAATTGAGTGTATGTAAACTTCTGACCCACTGGGAATGTGATGAAAGAAATAAAAGCTGAAATAAATAATTATCTCTAATATTATCCTGACATTTCACATTCTTAAAATAAAGTGGTGATCCTAACTGACCTAAGACAGGGAATTTTTACTCTGATTAAATGTCAGGAATTGTGAAAAACTGAGTTTAAATGTATTTGGCTAAGGTGCATGTAAACTTCTGACTTCAACTGTATATGATAATTTACATTGTCTTTAGTAGTCTAGAATGTTAAAAGATGACAATCTAATTAAAAATTGTTTTTACTTTTCTTATGTAGTAGTATGTAGGTCCGGTGTCAAAAGACAACTTGTACCCAGACAAGAAAAGCATCACCAACAACAACAGTTTCTGTTTTTGCAGATCTGAATTTCAATATCCATACTGATATCGGGACCTGACCTGGCTCCCAGCAGTATGTGTGTACGTGTGTGTCCCCAAAGCTTGGCCAAAGCTCTGACAGGTGGACAGTATATGTGTGAGAGTGTGAATCGCCCCCTTCTCAACGTTTTAGTCAATCACCGGCCCCTGCGGCAGCCATGAATTCGGGTGCCTAGCAGCAGCTCCTCACTAGGCCCCAATTCACGCATCATCACCTGGCGGGGTGACAGCGTCTGTCGGCAGTGGCGCCCCCGTTGTCAAACCCTGTAACCATGCGGCTGACACCCTCCCCATATCTCCACTCAAAGTGCCAAAACCACCGCTGGAGAATGTTTGATTTTATTTATTCATGTGTCCTTTTTTTTCATACGTTTCAAATATATATAGAAAATAACGCCTGTGTATGGGAGCTGTCAAAGCGGCTGTCATGTTACATCGCCTAGCTTGGCATACACAGTGTGTTATGAATTCATGAGCTTGAAGTGAAATCTTCCTGTATGGTATCACAATGAGCTCATTATTAGAAGTTCCTTATTTGCATGTACAGTATGTTGGTGGTCTACTTTTTCCTTCAAACATATTGGATTCATTTTGTAATGATAGTCGGGGCAGGGGAGCCAAAATCAGTGTTCATATAATATATAACATTAGAAAAAATGCTGTGCACCAGTAAAAGTGTTAAATTCATTCATTAATTCCAAGATCTAAGATTGAAAATTGTTGAGCAATCAGTCTTCAGGTTTTGACTGATTTAACATTGGAGACCTTCCCTCCTTGTCTTTAATCAACTGCTCATCATTTCTTCTCGGGGTTATGAATGATTTACTGTCAGTCAAGTTGTGTGCGTGGCATGCCTGTAAAACACTTGTTTTCCACTTTGAATCTAGGAAGATGGGATGTCTGGTCACATATTTTGGTGTGTGTTCCTCTGAGATACCTAGAAGGATAGGTATCTCAGTGTGTTGCTCATGTGTCACCATAGCATCATACTCCCTTATAATTATTATTATTATTCAGTTTCCATATTAGGACCACCAAGGCCCTAATGTGATGAGTAATAGTTACAATATACAATATATACAGCGGGTGAAATAAGTATTGAACACGTCACCATTTTTCTCAGTAAATATATTTACAAAGGTGCTATTGACATGAACTTTTCACCATACCAACAGTGAAGTTTGGAGGTGGGAACATCATGGTGTGGGGCTGCTTTTCAGCAAATGGTACTGGCAAACGTCACATAATTGAAGGAAGGATGAATGGGCAAATTTACGAGGAGCACCTGGTCGAGGCAAATTTATGGTGAAATGATTGTCTTTCCACTTCCGTATTATGGCCCCAACAGTGCTCACTGGAACATTCAGAAGCTTAGAAATGTGCCTATAACCAATGCCATCATTATGTTTTGCAACAATTAGGTTGCGAATGTCTTGAGACAGCTCTTTGCTTTTACCCATCATGAGATGTGTCTTGTGTGACACCTTGGCAATGAGACCTTTTCGTAGGCCATCAGTTGGGACTGAACCAGCTGATATTAATTTGCACTGACAGGGGGCTGGATTGCTTTTTAATTACTGATAGTTTTCAGCTGTTGTCTTGGCTTTCCATGCCTTTTTGAACCTCCCTTTCTTCATGTGTTCAATACTTTTTCCCTGTGTCATTTCACATTATTACACATAACTTAATTTCTGAACTTATTTGTTTTGGTTTCTTTGTATGTATGGATTACTTGGGTTGTTACCAACATCTGGTGAAACTTTCATGTCAATAGCCCCTTTGGAAATATATTTACTGAGAAAAATGGTGACGTGTTCAATACTTATTTCATCCGCTGTATATATACACACTGTTGTGACTGTGTGCATTAAACTAAAGTATGAAAAGCAAGTAAAACAAATATATAACTTGGAACTGGTGACCTGCATTGCATAGAGTTATAACACTTATTCAATGGACACTTTTAAGGAATCGTTATTACCACAAGGGTAAAACAACCCTCCATATTCTTCTGTTGCTCTCTCCCCCACTCTCCCCTCCCCCCACTCTCCCCCACTCTCCCCTCCCCCCACTCTGCCCCCCCCCCTCCCCTCCCCCACTCTTCCCTCCCTCCACCCCCCCCCCCATCCCAAGTTCAACATTTGCACAACTAATGAGCAAAACATTTCAGCTTTTTTTTCTTCTTTCTTGCAAACTATGGCAGCATACCAAATTAGACTGTTTATTTATAGGCATCAATATTTAATTAGGTTTATTCTAATCTCCCGTCTGTCAGTTCATCGTGGCTGTTTTAAATATTACAATTAATTGAAGGTAAGATAAAGAGGCTTGGCTTAATTGTTCAGGGGGGAACAGGTAGTTCCAAAAAAAGAAAAAAGGCTATACCGCCTCCCCAACCCACATACGCTTGCCCCAGACTGGCTATTAACTATGTGGGACCAGAATATTGATACATTTTCTGCCCCTATAAAATATTTCCTAAAAAACTGCTCGACATCACAGCCCCAAAACCCACTTCTCACATAACTGCTCCAACACATCTCAACCAAAAACACCTCAATCCCCCAGGTCATACTGCTCAGCTGATTTAAAACAACTTTCTCTGTCTCTTCATTCAATTTCCTTGAGCCTTAAGGCATCAGCAAGAGATTTTCTCAAAATGGAAAGGCGAGGGTAATCTCTGATGTAAGGGAAAATTAATCAATGTTCATGTAGACAAAAATGAACTATCAATACTGTTCCTTAAGGCTCCTATTTCGTGTATTTGATAAAAAAAAAAGTTGATATTGTGTGTTGGCGATGCTGATGCGTTCTAGGTTAGATAGCTAAATAATGTTTTGTGTTACCAGAAGGAATTTTGTGTGTGTGCTCTTGGCAAAACACCTGATGAATAATAATACTGTATGGTGAGTGAGTGAGGGTGTATGTGTGTGTACACGGATGTATAGCATGTGTGTGTGTCACATTCTATGTGCATGCACAATGTGTGTGTGTGTGTGTGTGTGTGTGTGTGTGTGTGTGTGTGTGTGTGTGTGTGTGTGTGTGTGTGTGTGTGTGTGTGTGTGTGTGTACACACATGCACAGACTTTCAGCTACCTCAGAATAATTGGCTGTGGATTCCCCAGGTGTCTTGGCTGTGTGTGTTTGTCCAGCGACCACAAGCCTCTCAGCCCTGCTCCATGCATATATATTTCCCCATAGCCTGATGTCTAAGCACCACTGCACACGTCTTAGCTCTGGCCAAACAATGGCTTTTGTTTACTTCAATCTGCACTTTCTTCACTACTTATTCTCAGTTCATTCAGAATTATCAAGAAAAATATCTATGAGTTGTATTTCTGAGCCAAATGTTGCACGGAAATACAAAATTGTACATTTATTTTGCATGGAAGTTGGTAAGAAGTAAGTGCATGATGCTTGTAGCTTTTTAGTGAAGAGGCAAAAGTCCTTTCTTGTTTTCCATTTTTGTTTGCTGTTTGTTTTGTTTCCTAACGGCAGCTTATTGTAAAGTATCTTTGGGTTTTTAGAAATGCACTATACAAAGGCCTACAGTAGGTATCATAAATATTAGCTCCTCTTGGATTTGTTTGTCACTGGCCTACAAACAATACCCTATAATGTCAAAGTGGAATTATGTTTTTAGAAATTGTATTAAATTAATACAAAAATGAAAAGCTGAAATGTCTTGAGTCAATAAGTATTCAACCCCTTTGTTATGGCAAGCTTTAATAAGTCCAGGAGTAGAAATTTACTTAACAAGTCACATAATAAGTTCATGCTCTCTGTGTGCAATAATAGTATGTAACATGATTTTGAATGACTACCTCATCTCTGTACCCCGCACATACAATTATCTGTAAGGTCCCTCCTTGCAGCCAAATCAAACGCTATTGTGACGTTTTATTGATAACGACCTAAAGACCAGGAATGGTCAACTGACTGGTGTCGTACTTTTACACTGGGCCCTATAGCAAGCACACCTGATTGAACTAATTGCATTCTAAACTGAAGACCACGATTAGAAGGTATTTTCATTAAATAAACACACACAGTGATTTATGTAGTGATGATTTGAAAATGAAAAAGACTGCATGGGGGCTTTAACCAATTGAAGAACTAGATGAGTGCGTGTGGTTTTATACCGGCAGACTGTTCTAGACTGGCAGAATATAGTCATATATGTATTATGAATATCTGTTGCAGCAATTTTTTTGCCTGTATATTGGATGAATAGGCAAGAGTCAGGACTGGGAAGAGACATTTGGAGGCCAGCGGTGTTTAAAGTGTTATATCTTAAAGTCTCTACCTCGTTAAAAGTGTTATATCTTAGTCTCTACCTCGTTAAAAGTGTTATATCTTAGTCTCTACCTCGTTAAAAGTGTTATATCTTAAAGTCTACCTCGTTTAAAGTGTTATATCTTAAAGTCTCTACCTCGTTAAAAGTGTTATATCTTAGTCTCTACCTCGTTAAAAGTGTTATATCTTAGTCTCTACCTCGTTAAAAGTGTTATATCTTAAAGTCTACCTCGTTTAAAGTGTTATATCTTAAAGTCTCTACCTCGTTAAAAGTGTTATATCTTAAAGTCTCTACCTTGTTTAAAGTGTTATATCTTAAAGTCTACCTCGTTTAAAGTGTTATATCTTAGTCTCTACCTCGTTTCTGATCCTTCGACATTAAATGCAATAATACCCCTCATGGCCTGAGTAAAGGAAGTACACTTGGAACTCCTGAAATAGGTGTGGGAATTATACACTGTTATTATGCCTCCTCCATGTCAGACAGACTGCATGTTGAGAAGGCTAATAGCTGTTATGAATGACGAATTGATCAGATCTTGGCGTCCCCACTGCGGAAATAGATGAGCTAGGGAGGAATGAGACAACATGGCGTCTCAGATGATGATTACTTGATTTTTGTATTTAGACAGAACTCTGTTGGCTTCAAAAAGGACTGAAGTCAAACTATAGACAGTATAGCCAATTGGAATCCGTGACCCCAATTCTGCGTAGGATGTAACGTTAAAACGTCTTATTTTGAAATGGGGTAACAGTAACAACAAAAGGGAATAATGAAGAATGTGACCGGGTAAGGGGACGGATTGGAGGTGTGAGGTTGGGGAGAGGAGGGCTTGGCAGCTTTAAATTAGACGGGACATTGCGGCACAGTTACAATAATTTTATTAAGACTCTTTAAAATCTCCCGCTTTAATCTGCCCGCGATCAGCATAATCCCCGTCCAAACAACAGATAATGAATATTCTCTTTTGGAGAAGAAGTTACATTGAGAAAAGCATGATGCTGATCGGTGGAAGGGAGATGTGAGCAAATTATTGGATTTAGATTAAGAGGAGCCTTTAATGGGTTTGGAGTAATACCCAACATGATGAATAGAGAGAGGGGAGCGGCAGAAGGCAGGGCCGACCAATGCTGGCCATGTGTTACCCTGCGGATGCAACAAAGGTCTACTGCTGGGAGAGAGTGCATGCTGGGCCGGCTCCAAGCATAAGAGACATGAATATTAATATTATTTATTTTAGTCTGGTTTTAAGTCTGGTTTTAAACTTACTGTTGAGATTAATAGAATACACAAGGTGTAAGTATGAAATGTGGTTGTGCATCAGCAGTTTTTCTCTTGTTATGTCAGTCGCTGACAGTTACTCAATTAGCCATGTCAGCTAACAATTTTTATTTAAACTGGTAAGTTATTCTAGCCAGTTATCATGACCAAAATACCAAATCGTGCCCAGGGGCGCTGACCTCCAGGGGCGCTGACCTCCAGGGGCGCTGACCTCCAGGGGCGCTGACCTCCAGGGGCGCTGACCTCCAGGGGCGCTGACCTCCAGGGGCGCTGACCTCCAGGGGCGCTGACCTCCAGGGGGGGCCCACATTTATTTTGTTATTCACTCTCACGCAGATATCACTAACATGGAATAAGTCAAAATGTATAGAATGGCGGGAAATTAGCTTTAAAACTGCAACTAGAGCCCGACCGATTAATCGGTTGACCGATTGTCGGCCGATATTAGCCTTTTATGGATGTATTTGTATTGGCATTTACTCCACCAAAAAGGACCAATATAAAATGTTGAGAAAACGCTCATAGAAAAAAGCCTTTCTTTATAGAATTGTATTGTATTTATGCATTTAATTATTTGTCCTGAAGTGGGCACTCTTTACATGGCTATAAGCTTATCTTGCCTTAGCGCTCTACAGCAAGATTGTACACTAGGCCTATAACCCAACGCAACCACACCAGTCGGAGAGATGAATTAAATATTGTGAACTGTTACTACTTACATTAACATTTTACTCTTATTCAGAGCGACTTACAGTAGTGAGTGCATACATTTTCATACCCCATGGGAATCGAACCCACAACTTTGGCGTTCCAAGCGCCATGCTCTACCGACTGAGCTGTGCAGAAAATGCGCACTGGTCATATACTGTTGGGTGTTGTGACAAACAATGGATGCTATTCCCAAAACTACGTGGTAACGTTACATCAGTGAAGCCCACGAAATCTGTGTGTCAGATTTGTTTTTTTCTAATGGTATTCCTCAAGCTCTGTCATTCAAATGTTTTCAGAGACACAAAAAAACATACCAGGTTACAAAAGTAGCGCTTCACAGCTACGTTTTGATCTTTGGGTGGTCACATGTGGGACTGCTCCAAATTCACGTTTTTCTAGTCAGCTAGCTAGCTAGCTAGCTGTGTGGTACTTTAAGCCATTCACAGGGGGTTACACGCTGCCCACACCGCATGCGTCGCGTTGCTAAATAAATGTACACACATGTTATTCAATTATTGCACCCACACTGCTCACGAGCGTCTGCGTTGCCAGGCGCTAAAATAGAAGTAGGTTCTCTTTGCAACGCAGACCGCGCTACAAGTCCTGCCTCTCCCATCTCCTCATTGGCTTTTAGGAGCAGATACCCACGTGCCATCTCCTCATTGGTGTTTAGAAGCATATACCCACGTGAGTGATTGAAAGATGAACTGGTCGGCTGTGGTAATGCACGTTACCACAGCCGGTAACGTGCATTACCACAAGGAGGAGAAATGACTAGAAACTATTCGGTTGACCATTTTATCTGTGGATGAATTGTCGGAGTAGAGGACCTTGTGCGTTTCAGGTAAAATAACAACCCAAAGTTTATATCCCAGGATAAATTAGCTAGCAACAGCAAGCTAGCTAAACAGCCATACTTGTTTAATGCTTTTCGACCTGTCCCCAAATTAATATAATTGGTTCAGAGTTTGTTTTGATATTTCAACCTGCCGTGTCGGTGATCGCATTTTGTGTCGGGGTGTAAAATCAACTTGCGCCCGGTTTGGGCATGGTGTTACCGTAACCAATTAACATGTCAACTTCAATAGACCTTTTGCACAACGTAGCAATGCCCACTTCCGCTCAACTTCCTACCCGTTACATAGCTTCCTCTCCCAATCACGTCCCATACTAGCCTCAAAGTTTCTTGTTTTATCATTAATATACTGAGGTAATCAGTATATTAACATAATCATATTTCTATCGTGTTTTTTATCATTATTGTTGAAATTGTTTATCCGTTCAGTGTTTATTGTGTTCTGTGTCCTTTTTTTGTCTCTTAGCTAGCTAGCTATTAACGTGCTAACTAGGAAGGTGGCTAGCAATTCGCCAACGCCCCCCTTCCTTACCTTCCACAGCACTGTTTTACACAAGGTGATTGCAAGAGCTGCTAAAGATAACAGTGACGGATGTACATCGTCTGGCCAAGACAAGTAGCAAAGCACTGACCTCCAAGTTGTAAAAAGGATTTAAACTGTTACCTTTTCAACTACTATCAGACCAGACAATGACGTTTTAACATTATGACTGCTCATCCTTAATATTCAAAACAGTTTGGAACATGGACAAAGTGACAGGAGAGGCCAGCATGAGGACTTGCTGCTACAGGTCCATGAGGAAAAATGACAAACCACACAGTGAGTGTAGGGTGAAAAGTCAGCTGTTTATGACACACTACATGCCGGTTACACAGTCAGATGAAGCCTAGTTTTAGACTAAGAAGTTCCTGTCAATGGAGATCTGCATTAAGAGGCATTGCTTAGTCTAGGCCTAGGCTTAACCCATGTCTATGAAACCGTTCTTAGTGTAGTAATTGTTCAGTCTTCCTTGCTATTTCTGTCAATTCTGTTATGTTGGACACATTAGATTACATTTAAACAAGGGCATATACCCTTAATAGAAAAGTTTTAACCCGTATTGCTGTAATGAATTTAGTGGCTGTTGCATGTTGCGCCAGTCACTTCTGCTTGCTGGTCGTGACACATGATGAGTGATTTTATAGTCTAATCATTTTATTTTTAAACTTAACATAAACACAATTTTCAACAAGAATTATGAAGTGCATTGCTACTAGGGTTGCACATTTTGGGGAATATTCAGAGGTGGAAACTTCCCATGGGAATATATGGGAATTAATGGGAATATATGGGAATTAATGGAAATATATGCAAATTAATATTAATGCCAAATGTAGATGTTTTTTGCATCAGATATATTTACCATATCATATGGAGACAGAAACCTAAACCTTTTACCTTAACATAAGTAGACATAATTGCAAATGATTAAATCCTTCCAATAGAAAAAAAACAATTTAACTTTAATTAAATGAGTTGTCTCTTTACATGGGATGATTTCACTGGACAAGAAAAGAAAGGGAATATTGAATGATCCCCAATGATCCATCGCATCTCCCAAAAACTTTTTCAACATACATCTGTAAAATGAAAGTCTAGAAACTAAAGCTTTGGTTGTCTTCCTCTCAGGCTTCCATGTCTTCTCCCTGGACCTCCTCAATGTCCACCTCTTGAACATCAGACTCTGAGGCCTTATCTTCACTGTCACTCAAAAAGCCTCAAATTTGCCCAGATGGCCACCAATTTTTCAACCCTTGGATTGGTCAGCCTCTTGCGTGCTTTGGTGTGAGTGTTTCCAAACAAGGACCAGGTGCGTTGCAACAGGGGAAAGAGCCTCAGATCCACAAAGCCCCTTCCACAAGGTGGCTGATGAGATATGTTGGCACGACTATCATATTGCATCTCCATCCCAAGGCCATTGCTTGGAAGTGTACTTCGCCCTAGGCCAAGGTGGCGAGACACGGTAGTGATTACACTATAGGCCTTGTTGATCTCTGGCCCTGTTGATCTCTGCACCAGACAGGATGCTCTTGCCAGCATACTTAGGGTCCAACATGTACACTGCGGCGTGTATGGGCTTCAGGTAGTCTTCATGATTTTTGATGTATTTCAGAACTGCAGATTCCACTGCTTGGAGCAACAGTGAAGTGAGCAGGGCAGTACAGATTTCTCCTCTTACATCTGCACGCAGAGTCTGAACATCAGACAGGATGTCATTGTCTCCCTCAATCTGTGCAATGGCTTCTTCTTTAGGTTTCAGGCTGCTTACCACACTCTCCCAAAATACATCATTCAGGATCCTCTTGATGGGGCTGTCCATATGTGATATGGACATTTCCCCTCCAGGAGACTGTCAAACATAACAACAACAACACCCCAACAGGTGTTGCTGGGCAGCTTCAATGTGGTGCTCTTATTCTTCTCACTTTGCTTGGTGAGGCAGATTGCTGCTATAACTTGATGACCCTTCACATACCTAACCATTTCCTTGGCTCTCTTGTAGAGTGTATCCATTGTTTTCAGTGTCCTTGTGGAGCAGATTTAATGCATGAGCAGCACAGCCAATGGGTGTGATGTGAGGATAGGACTCCTCCACTTTAGACCAAGCAGCCTTCATGTTCGCAGCATTGTCTGTCACCAGTGCAAATACCTTCTGTGGTCCAAGGTCATTGATTACGGCCTTCAGATCATCTGCAATGTAGAGACTGGTGTGTCTGTTGTCCCTTGTGTCTGTGCTCTTGTAGAATACTGGTTGAGGGGTGGAGATTATGTAGTTAATTATTCCTTGACCATGAACATTCAACCACCCATCAGAGATGATTACAATACAGTCTGCTTTCTCTATGATTTGCTTGACCTTCACTTGAACTCTGTTGAACTCTGCAACCAGCATGAGTAGATAAAGCATGTCTGGTTGGAGAGGTGTATGCTGGGTGAAGAACATTCAGAAATCTCTTCCAATACACATTGCCTGTGAGCATCAGAGGTGAACCAGTTGCCTACACAGCTCAAGCAAGACATTCATCAGCGTTTCTCTGACTACGTTCCTCCATGAGCTGTTGCTATCGATAAGGTGTCTGATTCATCATTTTCACCTCGAATAGAAGTAGAGGGATTTTTGTCAGAGGTTGCTTGTTCACAAAATAGATGGCATCATGAGGAAGGAAAATTATGTGGATATATTGAAGGAACATTTCAAGCTATCAGTCAGGAAGTTAAAGCTTGGTCGCAAATGGATCTTCCAAATGGACAATGACCCCAAGCATACTTCCAAAGTTGTGGCAAAATGGCTTAAGGACAACAAAGTCAAGGTATTGGAGTGGCAATCACAAAGCCCTGACCTCAATCCTATAGAAAGTTTGTGGACAGAACTGAAAAAGCATGTGCGAGCAAGGAGGCCTACAAACCTGACTCAGTTACACCAGTTCTGTCAGGAGGAATGGGCCAAAATTCACCCAACTTATTGTGGGAAGCTTGTGGAAGGCTACCTGAAACGTTTGACACAAGTTAAACAATTTAAAGGCAATGCTACCAAATAATAATTGAGTATGTGAACTTCTGACCCAATGGGAATGTGATGAAAGAATAAAAGCTGAAATAAATAATTCTCTCTACTATTATTCTGATATTTCACATTCTTAAAATAGTGGTGATCCTAACTGTGTGATATTGCGAAGTGTGAAAGTGAGAGAGTAGGCGAAAGAGTCAAAAAGGTATTTAGCGAAAAGGAAATATTTAAGATCAGCAATACACAAAGAAACAATAACCCGCGAGGGGTGAACCAAAACAGACAGTGCTAAATAGTGACCCTGATGACCAATGTGGAACAGGTGTAGATCATCAGGGTGTTGCTACAATCTTCCCACGACCGCCGGTTAGAACGCCAGCGAGGATGAGTGCTGGAGAGGAGGGACCGCACCTCTGCACGGGGCATTCGTTACAAACTGACCTAAGACAGGGAATTTTTACTTGGATTAAATGTCAGGAATTGTGAAAAACTGAGTTTAAATGTATTTGACTAAGGTGTATGTAAACTTCCGACTTCAACTGTATGTCATATAAAATATATTCACCCCACCCAGTATTGTAATCAAAACTTACCAGAAAGCATGTAGTCCTTGGCTCAGACAGTGTAGTAGTGTGGGCTCAATAGCATCTCATTAGTGTGCAAGATCTTAAGAATTAGCTGTACATGTGATGGAAGAATGCACTGTGCATGCAGAGGGTTGCAATTCCATTGAATTGGGGATAGTTTAACCAAATATGCCACAAGACCTAGAATTGCCTTATGTGTATCCCACAAAAAAGGTTCACTGTTATAAGTTAACTTTTTTGATGAATTTAAGCAAAAATTCCCAAAATTCCAGGGCTCAACTTCCCATGGAAAATTTCCGGAAAGATTCTGGAATTTTACCGGAAAGATTCTGGAATTTTACCGGAAAGTTTCCGACCCTTTGCAACCCTAGTTGCTACGTTGTGCAAAATGACTATGGGGTAGGGACTACCCAAGGCTTCCGGATGGCAAGGACTGTTCATCGAGACAACGCTTGGGGCGAAAGGTAGTGCTGTACAGCTGCGAATTTCCATAAAAAAAAAAAAAAGTACTGAGTAAAGGGTCTGAATACTTATGTAAATGTGATTTCAGTTTTTTTTTACCTGTTTTTTGCCTTGTCATTATGGGTCATTGTGTGTAGATTGAGGGAGGGAAAAACAATTTAATCAATTTTAGAATAAGGCTGTAACGTAACAATGTGGAAAGAGTCAAGGGGTCTGAATACTTTCCGAATGCACTGTATTTGTTCTATAACAGTGCCTACTAAAAGTATTCATACCCCTTGACTTATTCCACATTTTGTTGTGTTACAGCCTGAAGTAAAAATGTATTAAATATATTTTTGTTTTACCCATCTACATGCAATACCCCATAATGACAGTGAAAACATGTTTAGATTTTTTTGCAAATTTGTTAAATGAAATACAGAAATATACTTTGTATAAACAGCTTTGGCAGTGATTTACAGCTGTATGTTTTTCTGGGTAAATCGTTAAGAGCTTTCCACACCTGGATTATATTTGCCCATTATTCTTTTCAAAGTTCTGCAAGCTCTCTAAAATTGGTTGTTGATCAAAGACAACCAGTTGTTGATCATTGCTAGACAACCATTTTCAGGTCTTTCCATAGATTTTCAAGTAGATTTAAGTCAAAACTGTAACTCGGCCACTCAGGAACATTCACTGTCTTCTTGGTAAGCAACTCCAGTGTATATTTGGCCTTGTGTTTTAGGTTATTTTCCTGCTGAAAAGTGGATTCATCTTCCAGGTGGAAAACAGACAACCAGTTTTCCTCTAGGATTTTGCCTGAGCTCAGCTCCATTCAGTTGTTGTTTGATCCTATCCTGAAAAACTCCCCAGTACTTAACGATTACAAGCATACCTATAACATGATGCAGCACCACTATGCTTGAAAATGAAGAGTGGTACTCAGTAATATGTTTGTGGTAAATCCAATACAATACAACACTTTGTATTCAGGACAAAAAGGGAATTGCTTTGCAGTATTACTTTTGTGACTTGTTGCAAACAGGACGCATGTCTTGAAATATTTTTTATTATGTACACTTTTAGACAAAAGGGTTCCAAATATGTTCTTCGGCTGTCTCAATAGAATAACCCTTTTTGGTTCCAGGTAAAACCGTTTTGGGTTCCATGTAGAACTCTGTGGAAAGGGTTATACATGGAACCCAAAAGGGTTTCCTTCCTCTCCAGTAACTGAGTTATGAAGGACATCTGTATCTTTGTAGTGACTTGGTGTATTGATACACCATCCAAAGTGTAATTAACAACTTCACCATGCTCAAAGGGATATTCAATGTCTGCTTTTTAGATTTTTACCCTACCAATAGGTGCCCTTTTGCGAGGCATTGGAAATCCTCCATTGTCTTTGTGGTTGAATCTGTTTGAAATTCACTGCTTGACTGAGGGACAGATGATTGTATGTGTGGAGTCATTCAAAAATCATGTTAAACACCATTATAGCAGTCCATGCAACTTATGTGACTTGTTAAGCAAATGTTTACTCCTTAACTTATTTAGGCTTGCCATAACAAAGAGGTTGAATTCTTGAACCAATACATTTCAGCTGTGAATTGTTATTGTATTTGTAAACATTTTCGGGGTATTTTGTGTAAGCCAGTGACAAAAAAATCAGCCTGTAACACAACAATGTGAATCTTGAGCAAAAAGTGGCAACTTTTAAGAGCTTTACATTGAATTTCCAATAGGACGCCTGACGGGACCCTGGAGAAACAGCTATGGCAACATGATGGTTCCGAAAGCCCTCACCAGTCTTGGGTGAGAGAACTCTAAACCCTTGTTCCTCATCCTGTGTTGCAGGCCTACTGACCTTAGTAATATTCTGGAATAAAAAATATATTTTTTAACTCAATCCGAAACTTCTTGGTTTCCCTCAGGAACTTAGAATAATAGTTTTATATTAAAATATATCTCCCACCTCACTGCTGTAAGCTCAGTTGAGCAGTCTGACAAAGAGGCCTCTTCATCCTCCCCCTCAGACTCCCCTTCTTCCTCCATTGGCACGGTAACCTCCTCCCCCTCCTCTGTGCACTTCCTCTGTGCCAACAACATCCCCCCTGCTCTGGACCTAGAGAGAGTGACAGCAGGTGTGTGTGTGTTGCAGTGGGTGGCTATTAGTGTGTGCACAATTCACAGTAGACAGTTTGTGTTCAGATCTATTTATCTACACCACCGGTTAAAGGTTTTATAACACCTACTCACTTGTTTTTCTTTATTTTTTACATTGTAGAATAATAGTGAAGACATCAACACTATGAAATAACACATATGGAATCATGTAGTAACCAAAAAGTGTTAAACAAATCAAAATAATCTTGAAATTCTTCAAATAGCCACCCTTTGCCTTGATGACAGCTTTGCACACTCTTGGCCTTCTCTCAACCAGCTTCACCTGGAATGCTTTTCCAACAGTCTTGAAAGAGTTCACATATATGCTGAGCACTTTTTGGCTGCTTTTCCTTCACTCTGCGGTCCGACTCATCCCAATTTGGTTGAGGTCGGGGGATTGTGGAGGCCAGGTCATCTGATGCAGCACTCCATCACTCTCCTTCTTGGTCAAATAGCCCTTACACAGCCTGGAGATGTGTTGGGTCATTGTGCTGTTAAAAACAAATGATAGTCCCACTAAGCTCAAACCAGATGGGATGGCGTATCGCTGCAGAATGCTGTGGTAGCCATGCTGGTTAAGTGTGCTTTGAATTCTAAATAAATCACTGACAGTGTCACCAGCAAAGCACCCCCACACCATAACACCACCTCATCCATGCTTTACAGTGGGAAATACACATGCGGAGATCATCCTTTCACCCACACCGCGTCTCACAAAATACACAGCGGTTGGAACCAAAAATCTCCAATTTGGACTCCAGACCAAAGGACAAATTTTCACCGGTCAAATGTCCATTGCTCGTGTTTCTTGGCCCAAGCAAGTCTCTTCTTCTTATTGGTGTCCTTTAGTAGTGGTTTCTTTGCAGCAATTCGACCATGAAGGCCTGATTCACGCAGTCTCCTCTGAACAGTTGATGTTGAGATGTGTCTGTTACTTGAACTCTGTCAAGCATTTATTTGGGCTGCAATTTCTGAGGCTGGTAACTCTAATAAACGTTTCCTCTGCAGCAGAGGTAACTCTGGGTCTTCCATTCCTGTGGTGGTCCTCATGAGAGCCAGTTTCATCATAGTGCTTGATGGTTTTTGCCACTGCACTTTAAACTTTAAAAGTTCTTGAAATGTTCCAGACTGACTGACCTTCATGTCTTAAAGTAATGATGGACGGTCGTTTCTCTTTGCTTATTTGAGCTGTTCTTGCCATAATATGGACTTGGTCTTTTACCAAATAGGGCTATCATCTGTATACCACCCCTACCTTGTCACAACACAACTGATTTGGCTCAAACACATTAAGATGGAAATTAACTTTTACCAAGGCACACCTGTTAATTGAAAGGCATTCCAGGTGCCTACCTCATGAAGCTGGTTGAGAAAATGCCAAGTGTGCAAAGCTGTCAAAGCAAAGGGTGGCTATTTGAAGAATCTGAAATATAAAATATATTTTGATTTGTTTAACACTTTTGGTTACTACATGATTCCATATGTGTTATTTCATAGTTTTGATGTCTTCACTTGTTATATAATGTAGAAAATAGTAAAAATAAAAACCCTTAAATGAGTAGGTGTTCTAAAACTTTTTACCGGTAGTGTATATGTATTCATTTCTTTAATTTTAAATTTTTATGTTCAGTTTGTACTCTGACACTTGTATCTGTACCACAAGTTTGTTTGTATTGTTATGAAACATTAAAGTACATTGTTCACTCAGCATTTCATAACCTTGGAATATCTAAATGCTTTTCATCCTGTTCAGCAAAACGCTTACTATCAACAATACATAATTGTTTGTTTTTTTCTAACCTGTATGCTCAATTCTGAAGTGCATACAGATATGTAGGGAAGAGGGGTATTTTGAGAATTTATTTTCATTCAGCATCACTATGTCAAGGGAATATACTATTATTTCTAACAAAGAAAAATATCTACATACAGTACATTTCAGGCTGTATATATCCCTGGAAATTCATGTAAACATAAGTTTTGAAAACACAGCTTGTCCAAAAAAAGTGGTCGCTTTGCACAACTGGGGTAAGTTGAGCCACCTTGGGGCAAGTGGGTAGGGGTGTCCTGAGAGAAGCCTGGTCACCTGTGATACCAGTCAGTGTTCGACAGCCATCCATGTCTGAGGGCTTTGGACTTAGGACTTTGTTGCCCCTAGTGGAAACTGGCCACTAGGGGCAACAGTGAGGGCGTTGTGGATGGAGATGGCAGTTGGGCATAAGCATCTGATTCCAAATGCTGCAAGTTCAAATCCAGCGACAAGTTGTTTTTGAGATTTTAGTTTTAAGCCCATCCCAAACCTTAACCCTAACCATACAAATTCAGAGGAAATGCCTAAACTTAACCTTAAACACTTTGAAATGTAATGTTTGCAACCACTTCAAAATTTGATGTTTGAGAAACATGGATGAACATCTAATTCTGACGTGAGACAGAGCTAGTTGCTGTGAGTGGGTGACAGTGCTGGTAGGTCAAACTTTAATTCATGGAATGGGGGTGTGGTATATTGTATATCTTAAATGTATGCCATTCAGATATAGAGCTATCTGTTCAATATCACTTACACTTCCATTTCCATTTCTTGACCAGTTGTCTGGGACTGGAGGTTGTTTCGATGTGCCAATTCATAGGCAAGTTCAGGGCCGGCGTTATGGGAAGATGGAGGTGTTCAAGTTCCAGGGTCCCAAGCTTGGAGGGGACTATGATGAACGTTGAGCTGTATTCTCACAGTTATTTCCCCTGTTGTCCAGGTGCGAGGTGTGAGCTGCAATTGAGATTGTGTCATCTGTGGATCTTTTGGGGCGGTATGTGAATTGGAGTGGGTTCAGGGTGTCTGGGATGATGCATGTACCCAGAATGTTTGTTGTTCTGAGAACATGACTTTAAATAGAACCTTGAGGAAACCTGCAGAAGAACTGAAATTCCCACAGCCTAAAAAATGTTCTTAAAGTTCTTGGAACAATTTGAGAACATTACTTTAAATAGAACCACGAGGAAACCTCTAGGAAATGTTGTGCTGAAGTACTGATATTCCCACCTACGGAACATATGGTTCTCAAAACATTATGTGCTAGCTGACCAGCCTTTCAAAGCCTTTCATAATTACATATGAGTGCTACAGGGCAATAGTCAGTTAGGCAGGTTACCTTGGAGTTCTTGAGAACAGAGACAATGGTGGTCAGCTTGAAACATGTTAGTATTACCGACTGGGACAAGGAGAGATTGAAAATGTCTGAAGACACTTGCCAGCTGGTCTGCGCATGCTCTGAAAACGCACCCTGGTATTCCATCTGGCCTGGCAGCCTTGAGTGTTAACCTGTTTAAAAGTTTTACTCACACAGTCATCCGGAACAACTTTCATGCAGGACTTATTTTCCTCAAAACGAGCGCAAAATATATTTAGCTTGTTTGGGAGTTGTGTCACTGGGCGGCTATGCACTTATTAATGAAGCCTGTGACTGATGTGTTAAACTCGTCAATTAACATATCCCAGTCTGTATTAGCAAAACAGTCTTGTAGCCTCACGTCTTTCATAGGACCACTTCGGTATTGAGCATGTCACTGGTACTTACTGTTAGAGCTTTTGTTTGCAAACAGGAAGCAGAAAAATAGTCTGATTTGATTAAAGGGAGGATGAGGGCGGGCTTTGTATGTGTTTCTGTGGGTAGAATAAACGTTTTAGCACCCCTAGTGGCGCAGGAGACGTGTTAGCACCCCTAGTGGCGCAGGAGACGTGTTAGCACCCCTAGTGGCACAGGAGACGTGTTAGCACCCCTAGTGGCGAAGGAGACGTGTTAGCACCCCTAGTGGCGCAGGAGACGTGTTAGCACCCCTAGTGGCGCAGGAGACGTGTTAGCACCCCTAGTGGCGCAGGAGACGTGTTAGCACCCCTAGTGGCGCAGGAGACGTGTTAGCACCCCTAGTGGCACAGGAGACGTGTTAGCACCCCTAGTGGCGCAGGAGACGTGTTAGCACCCCTAGTGGCGCAGGAGACGTGTTAGCACCCCTAGTGGCACAGGAGACGTGTTAGCACCCCTAGTGGCGCAGGAGACGTGTTAGCACCCCTAGTGGCGCAGGAGACGTGTTAGCACCCCTAGTGGCGCAGGAGACGTGTTAGCACCCCTAGTGGCGCAGGAGACGTGTTAGCACCCCTAGTGGCACAGGAGACGTGTTAGCACCCCTAGTGGCGCAGGAGACGTGTTGGTACAAGAGAAGTAGAACGATTTAAAGTCTCCCCGCTTTAGTCGCCACCCACCAAAACTCTGCCTCTGGGTGGAGTTTCCTTGTTTGTTTATGGCCCCATACAGTTTCCTTGTTTGTTTATGGCCCCATACAGTTTCCTTGTTTGTTTATGGCCCCATACAGTTTTCTTGTTTGTTTATGGCCCCATACAGTTTCCTTGTTTGTTTATGGCCCCATACAGTTTTCTTGTTTGTTTATGGCCCCATACAGTTTTCTTGTTTGTTTATGGCCCCATACAGTTTTCTTGTTTGTTTATGGCCCCATACAGTTTTCTTGTTTGTTTATGGCCCCATACAGTTTTCTTGTTTGTTTATGGCCCCATACAGTTTTCTTGTTTGTTTATGGCCCCATACAGTTTTCTTGTTTGTTTATGGCCCCATACAGTTTTCTTGTTTGTTTATGGCCCCATACAGTTTTCTTGTTTGTTTATGGCCCCATACAGTTTTCTTGTTTGTTTATGGCCCCATACAGTTTTCTTGTTTGTTTATGGCCCCATACAGTTTTCTTGAGTGCCAAAGTGGTGTTGGCTTGTGGAGGGATGTAGACAGCTGTGATAATTATGGATAAGTACTTTCGTTAGATGAAAAGGTCTGCAGCTTACCATGAGGTATTCTATATCAAGTGAGCAAAAGCTCAAGATTTCCGTCACACTGGAAGCAGAGCACCAGTTGTTGTTTGAGGCACACACCTCCCCCTTTGGATTCGCCTGAGGCTGCTGTCGTCCGATCGTGCCGCTGCATGGAGAAACCATTGAGTTCTATCTTCATATATTTTTGGCAAAACGTTTCTGCAAGGTATATAATATTGCAGTTTTTACAATTCTCCCTGATAGGAGACTCTCGAACGTAGCTCATCCGTCTTATTCTCGAGTGACTGGACATTTGCCAATAAAACATAAGGGAGTGCTGGTCGATTTTCTCTACGTCAGTCTCACAAGGATGCCAGCCCGTCTACCACGTCTACGCCTGTAGCGTTTTGGTAGGCCATAAAACAAAGGAATATAGCGTCCTGTGTGAACAAGGGAACAGCTGAGTCGGAGTTGAGGTCCAAATCGAGGTTAGTAACTGTCGATCTGATGTCCAAAAGTGCTTGGCGGTCATATGTAACAATAGTATTAACTTTCTAACATGAAAAAAGTTAGATTGGCCTTCTCCGTCGGCGCCAGGCTTTTATAGTCCAGATGCCCTGACTGGTCAAAAGTTAAGCTACAGTAGGAATATGGTGTCATTTCCGACATGCCCTAAGTTATTCTGTCTAGTGGCTAGTCCATCTTATGGCATCGCCTAGCTGAAGTGTGAGCGATGGTACAGGTTCTCTGTTATTGGGTGGTGTCAACGTTAACATCTGAGCTCTCCTGCCTCCTCTGTGTCTCTCTGCTGACTGCAGCCATGACTCAGAGGGACCCCGCCGCGCCACGCCGTGATTTAGCACAGGATGTAAATCTGACAGGAAAGATTTATCGGAGACAAAAGTGCGTCTTTAATGTTTACACCCGCTGCTCCAAGATTAATTACACCCGAAGAGGAAGTACAACATCCAGGAAAAATATAGGGTTGGAAGGAAAAAAGGGTTGGTTGGAAGGAAAAAAGGGTTGGACGGAAGAAAAGCACATCCATGCGGAAACTAGGGCCTTTTCTAATTTGGGCAAAAGTCTCTCCACTGTCCTCTCTCCATGACCTGGAACTGATAAGCGGTCGAGGAAAGTGTCTGTTTTAAAAAAATTTAACATTTATTTTGGGATTCCGGCCACACAATTTAAGGAGAGTCCATGCTTCAGGACCACCTGCACTGATGACTCCTAGCTGTCCCCAGTCCACCTGGTCGTGCTGCTGCACCGGTTTCAACTCTTCTCCCTGCGGTTATGGAACCCTGACCTGTTCATTGGACGTGCCACCTTGTCCCAGACCTGCTGTTTTCATCTCGCTCTACCGCACCTGCGCTCTATTGCACTGAAAAACCAAGTGACATTCACTCCTGATGTATTTACCTGTTGCAACCTCCACAACTACTTTTATTATTATTTGACCCTGCTGGTCATCTATGAACATTTGAACATCTTGGAGAAAGAACTGGCCTTAATGGCCATGAATTGTTATAATCTCCACCCGGCACAGCCAGAAGAGGACTGGCCACCCCTCAGAGCCTGGTTCCTCTCTAGGTTTCTTCCTAGGTTTTGCCTTTCTAGTGAGTTTTTCCTAGCCACCGTGCTTCTACATCTGCATTGCTTGCTGTTTGGGGTTTTAGGCTGGGTTTCTGAATAGCACTTTGTGACATCGGCTGATGTAAAAAGCGCTTTATAAATAAATTTGTCATTTCAAAAGCACATTTTTGTTCACGTTCCCTCGCCACCTCTCCTCGATTACCTTTGACCCCTTTCAAAAGGATGCCAGAGAGGACGGAGGACACAGGAGTTGATTAAATCCAATTGAGAAAAGGCCCATCTCCGCTCTGGGGCGGAATGTGTGACACAGTGTTAATTGGGGGGGGGGGTGGATTATCACTGCACTGCCTTTTTCACCATCGCACCCCACCTTATCGTAGCCAGGTCAAAATCCCCCCTGGATATGTCACCGGAGCCTCCGATGTCATGGAAGATGTACTGTAACAATCCCCTGAATGTGGGATGTTAAATCTTATTAGAAATATTAGAGGAAATATTACTTAAGTGAAATTGGTAACAATAAATGCGTAGGTGTGATTTGTTTATCTATTTGACAATGAGCATTCATGGTAATCTTCATATTCCATGTGGAATCACACTTTCTACTTTTGAACTGCTGTGGAGGGCTATTTTCAAATATACTGTAGACGGTGTGAATGAGAGAGGGCAGAGTGCATGGAGACAGGTGTATTAAATTGGATTAGCGCTCTCACACTGAGATCAGCCATTCAGCTACTGCGTAGAGAAGCAGTATAAAGGTCACTCGGCTGCCATCTAGACAAGGTTGAAATGAGTAGAGCAGCAAAAAAAATGTTGTCCGAGGGGGTGAGGTGATTGCAGGGTTGCGTTGAGCTGGTCTCGTCTGAAGTAATTGATCTTGATTAATGTGCAGCTCCTGTGAGGGACAAAGCCCTCCACCCATCTGTTTGGGCTAGCTATCGCTTACTCGTTAGCATTAGTACACAGTTGGCCTATCAGCTGCCCCAATCAGTCAACCCCTGGAACAATAGGCTTTTGTGAGTGGGGCCCAACCCATGATGACTTTGAATCATCATGGAAAACTTTTTTTTTTCACCCAACTTTTAACCTAAATTGATTAAAAACGTTGAATTCACATTAAGTTGACAACTCAACCAAATGTAAATCAAAACTAAACAAACTGACATCTGTGCCCAGTGGGAAGTCCTGTGTTAGCTGTCTGACTATGTAAATTGGTGCTGTTTATCAACTGATGTTTGATAGGTTAGCATTAACATATGTAGGTGTCATTCAGAAGTTCTGAATGACACCTACATTCAGGGGGGGGGGCATTAATATGGAGTTTGTCCCCCCTTTGCTGCTATAACAGCCTCCGCTCTTCTGGGAAGGCTTTCCACTATATGTTGGAACATTGCTGCGGGGACTTGCTTCCATTCAGCCACAAGAGCATTAGTGATGTTGGGCGATTAGGCCTGGCTCACAGTCTGCGTTCCAATTCATCCCAAAAGGTGTTTGATGGGGTTGAGGTCAGGGCTCTGTGCAGGCCAGTCAAGTTCTTCCACACAGACCTCGCTTTGTGCACGGGGGAATTGTCATACTGAAACAGGAAAGAGCCTTACCCAAACTGTTGCCACAAAGTTGGAAGAATGTCATTGTATGCTGTAGCATTAAGATGTACAGTTGTCGCCATGCGCTAGGGCAGGTAGCGTTCTCCGCCAAACCTAGATTAGTCCGTCGGACTGCCAGATGGTGATGCGTTTCCACTGCTCCAGAGTCCAATGGTGGCGAGTTTTACACCACTCCAGCCGACACGTGGCATTGCGCATGGTGATCTTAGGCTTGTGTGCGGCTGCTCGGCCATGGAAACCCATTTCATTAAAGCTCCTGACAAACAGTTCTTGTTCAACCGATTTTACATGCTACGCGCTTCAGCGGTCCCGTTCTGTGTGCTCGTGTGGCCAACCACTTCACGGTTGAGCCACTGTTGCTCCTATATGTTTCCACTTCACAATAACAGCACTTACAGTTTGACCGGGGCTAGCTGGGCAGGAATTTGACAAACTGACTTGTTGGAAAGGTGGCATCGTTGAAAGTCACTGAGCTCTGCAGTGAGGCCATTCTACTGCCATTGTTTGGCTATGCTAAAACATTTTTACGCCAGTCATCAACGGGTGTGGCTGAAATATCCACTAATTTTAAGGGGTGTCCACATACTTTTGTATATATAGTGCATCACATTATACATGATACAAAAGTTACGTTACATGCCAACACAAATTTAGCATGAATGAAACTCAAATAGCTTTGCCCGTTTTCTCAGTAACAATTGAGAAACATACCTGCATACACTCTCTCCAGCTGCTAGATTGTGTCACAAGGCCCACGTTCCCAGAGAACTATAGGGGTTAATTCATCAAACTGGACTTGAAACCCACAACAACTGTGAAACAACTCTTTCTCTCTCACACACGCTAAAACAGCTGCACTCTTGATGAATGCCCTACATTCACGCTACAGAAACCGGGATCATCTGTCACTGATGCAACCCTTCCCTCTTTGATTGTTCTCCCAGCTGGTCCCGACAACAACTGCTTCTTTGATGCATCTTACCAGCAACCAACCCCAGCCCCCCTGTCAGTAAGACACATAAGTCACTTCCACAAGTCCTCCATGAGAGAACTCCCCACTGCCCTATTAAAGAGCTCCAACCCCATCTATGATTCTAGCTCAAATCCTTTAAATTGTGGCCTATAAAGAATTGTTTTGTCAAATGAAGGTTAAAAAGGAACACTGCACTGTTTTAAATTGACGTTGCAATACTACCAGGCTGTTGCCAGCATGATAAGCAGTGGGTCCCAATAACCTGCTAGCACATAGTGATGACTAATCATCAGCCTCGTGGGGACATGCAACAACTCTAATATGCCAGTGGGCTGTACTTGCTTGATGTTTAATCAAGTGGCGCTCAACACAATGCGTTAATTACCCAGAGACACGCAGGCAGGTAGAAATTAGTATCATAAACTCCAAAGGCTTACCGCGCAATTATAGTCTAAATGTCCATTTCAATTAGAAGCAAGTGGTTCATGGGCTGCTATGCTTTTAGTCAGCTATGCTTTTTTTGGGGGGGGGTCACAGATTTCTGTACTGATAAATTCATTAACGGAATAAAAATACAACACAGTAGAATATGTATGATTGGAATTGCCAAAGTTGGAACGAATTAGCGTAATGTTTTATTCACCAGAAGAAAGAAAGTCGCGCCATACTGTAGAGGCAGAAGACTCAAATGACTCAAATGTCAAAACTACCCTGGTCGGGAAGGATTTTTGATTGATTGATTTAACCTTCAAATGCCACCTATGGAACTTAAGTTGGAAATGTCAACACTTCCATTTACAGATTTCTTGCTTCGAGAGATTATACTTTTGTATGCCATTTGTGTTCCTGTGTGTTGAACGTACCTTGAAATGCTGGCCCAGAATTCCAAGATGACAACAGAACAGGAAGAGTGCAGAAGAAGTCCGACGGCCAGGTAGAGCAGTCAAAAAGGCTATTTGTAAATACGAAACTTTATTGCACACATGACATCTTCCATTTTTGGTGTGAGCAACACACCTACCAGTACATGTTTCATATCCTACTCAGATTCCTGTTCTAGTCCTCTTGAAAACAAAGTAACCAAATAAAAACTACTTCACAAAAAATCGTACAACTCCACAAAATAATAATGTCAGATTTAGTGCACCCCTCTAGGTACAAGGAACTTCTACAGTAGACCACTTTGAAGAAAGTTTTTTTTATTCTTAGTTTAATGCACATCGGTGACAAACAAAACAGAAAAGAAATTCCAGTGGGGCTTTATTAGTCACGCCAATTATTGATAGCATTGACCTTTAACCCCAAGCACTACATCATTGAGACCACGTTAATAGGTTGACCTGCCATTGGAATGTTTAAAACAAAAAATGGCAAAAGGCAGTACATAGATACAATGAATGCCATGCGTTAGTCCTGGTAAGGCACTACAATTCAGACGACATATGACTACTTCCCTTCACAGCTATTAAAAGCATATTGTTGTCCAATTACATAACCGAGAAAGGGAAGGGTTTGAAAGTTTTAGATGTAGGCCTTATGTTTACTTCGTAGAAACTAATCCAGAGTAGCAGCCATTAAACATGATTTAATGGTGAAAAATGTATAAAAAAAAATTGAATGTCCCCAAAAAATAATAGCAGTGTGCAAGAATTTTGTTTTTAGTGCTCAACAAAAAGGCTTTGGGCTAGAGAGTAGTAATTGGCACTTCAATGACAAAGTAGAAGTACATATACACAATCACACACACACACACAATTCCAAGTGCAATCTTCCAGGCAGTGTTTAATACATTGTGCACCAGACAACTTGCCACTTCAAATTCTTTTCATCAGTGCAACTCCGGAAACGAGTCAATACAAGAGAAAATACACTTGACAGCATAAAGATACCCACTGCTAAAAGATGGATTCCAGTTATGGCAATTCTTTGGGGGGCACAGAGTAAAGAAGAGCCAACACAAGTACTACTTAAACATTGCTCCTAATAGAAATATGCCAAAGCTTTGATTGACAATCTCCCATTGATCTCGGTTTTCTTTATTGCTGTTACACAAACACACCCATGATGAGATAGGCAAGAACTTAATTTCAGACAGCAGTGAGAAAGTCAAATTGTTAGGGGCTTTACTCGCCTATTTGGCATGTCGAAACTATTCAATTAGGCGGTTAAAGCTGAAGTTGTTTGTGCAGAAATACTTTGAAATCTTGGAGGCAACACAGTGGGTTAAAGTAGTCAAAGAGATTAATAAAGTTAATCTTGGCTCGTGTGTAAGTCTGAACACCTCAAATTAGTGAAGAAAAGCACAAAATCAAGGAGGAAAGAACTGCGGGAGAATGCCCAGACAGAACTGAGACATTAGTACACACTGGCTGTGCGTAGTCAGATTTCAAAGCGACAAATGAAAGCTAAACACTTACATTTTAGTAATTCAGCAGACGCTCTTATCCAGAGTGACTTAGTTAGTGCATACATGTTCATTATTTTTTCGTATTGGTCCCCCGTGGGAATCGAACCCACAACCCTGGCGTTGCAAGCGCCATGCTCTACCATCTGAGCTACACAGGACTACATTTATTTAAAAAATTCATCAAATTTGATCCCAAAGTGTTTGCATTGTCAACACCTAAGATTACACTCTTGGGGAAAAGGCATTAGAATACTTTGTCAGCATTACAGGTACTCCCGTCTAGTATTGCCTTTACGTCATGTGTGACCTAGTCTATGAATCCACAATGCCTCCTGGTAATACCCAACAATGGTCAAAAGGCACAATGACCTGAATAAAGCAAACTAATGAGTTTAGTCTATGGATAATGGCTGGTGCTTATATGCAAGTATTACTAGCAATAGAATACGTATAGTAGTTATTTTTATATTAATGCATAGCCGTTTCAAGGATTGTCACTATACATCAACAGATGACAGTCCACTTCAGTGTCGCATGCAGGACCAGTTCAGTTTGAATGGGTCGTAATAAGTGTTTTAAGTTATATGAATATGTGCATTCGTATCTCCTGCTCTAGTGTATGCATGCATGCACGGGCTTGTGCACGCACACACTGTATATACACGTACTGTGTATATATATGTATATATATATATATATATATACAGTTGAAGTCGGAAGTCATTAAAACTCATTTTAACCACTCCATAGATTTCATGTTAACAAACTACAGTTTTGACAAGTTTGTTAGGACATCTACTTTGTGCATGACAAGTAATTCTTCCAACAATTGTTTATAGACAGATTATTTCACTTATATCACAATTCCAGTGGGTCAGAAGTTTACATACACTAAGTTGACTGTGCCTTTAAACAGCTTGGAAAATCCCAGAAAATTATGTCATGGCTTTAGAAGCTTCTGATAGGCTAATTGACATAATTTGAGTCAATTGGAGGTGTACCTGTGGATGTATTTCAAGGCCTACCTTCAAACTCAGTGCCTCTTTGCTCGACATCATGGGAAAAAAAATCAGGCAAGAACCTCAGGGAAAAAAAATTGTAGACCTCCAAAAGTCTGGTTCATCCTTGGGAGCAAGTTTCAAATGCCTGAAGGTACCACGTTCATCTGTACAAACAATAGTACGCAAGCACACTACTAAAAAAAATTAAGGGAACACTTAAACAACACAATGTAACTCCAAGTCAATCACACTTCTGTGAAATCAAACTGTCCACTTAGGAAGCAACACTGATTGACAATAGATTTCACATACTGTTGTGCAAATGGAATAGACAACAGGTGGAAATTATAGGCAATTAGCAAGACACCCCCAATAAAGGAGTGGTTCTGCAGGTGGTGACCACAGACATGTTTTGGTCACTTTTGAATGCTGGTGGTGCTTTCACTCTAGTGGTAGCATGAGACGGAGTCTACAACCCACACAAGTGGCTCAGGTAGTGCAGCTCATCCAGGATGGCACATCAATGCGAGCTGTGGCAAGAAGGTTTGCTGTGTCTGTCAGCGTAGTGTCCAGAGCATGGAGGCGCTACCAGGAGACAGGCCAGTACATCAGGAGACGTGGAGGAGGCCGTAGGAGGGCAACAACCCAGCAGCAGGACCGCTACCTCCGCCTTTGTGCAAGGAGGAGCACTGCCAGAGCCCTGCAAAATGACCTCCAGCAGGCCACAAATGTGCATGTGTCTGCTCAAACGGTCAGAAACAGGCTCCATGAGGGTGGTATGAGGGCCCGACGTCCACAGGTGGGGGTTGTGCTTACAGCCCAACACCGTGCAGGACGTTTGGCATTTGCCAGAGAACACCAAGATTGGCAAATTCGCCACTGGCGCCCTGTGCTCTTCACAGATGAAAGCAGGTTCACACTGAGCACATGTGACAGACGTGACAGAGTCTGGAGACGCCGTGGAGAACGTTCTGCATGACCGGTTTGGCGGTGGGTCAGTCATGGTGTGGGGTGGCATTTCTTTGGGGGGCCGCACAGCCCTCCATGTGCTCGCCAGAGGTAGCCTGACTGCCATTAGGTACCGAGATGAGATCCTCAGACCCCTTGTGAGACCATATGCTGGTGCGGTTGGCCCTGGGTTCCTCCTAATGCAAGACAATGCTAGACCTCATGTGGCTTGAGTGTGTCAGCAGTTCCTGCAAGAGGAAGGCATTGATGCTATGGACTGGCCCGCCCGTTCCCCAGACCTGAATCCAATTGAGCACATCATGTCTCGCTCCATCCACCAACGCCACGTTGCACCACAGACTGTCCAGGAGTTGGCGGATGCTTTAGTCCAGGTCTGGGAGGAGATCCCTCAGGAGACCATCCGCCACCTCATCAGGAGCATGCCCAGGCGTTGTAGGGAGGTCATACAGGCACGTGGAGGCCACACACACTACTGAGCCTCATTTTGACTTGTTTTAAGGACATTACATCAAAGTTGGATCAGCCTGTAGTGTGGTTTTCCACTTTAATTTTGAGTGTGACTCCAAATCCAGACCTCCATGGGTTGATACATTTGATTTCCATTGATCATTTGTGTGTGATTTTGTTGTCAGCACATTCAACTATGTAAAGAAAAAAGTATTTAATAAGATTATTTCATTCATTCAGATCTAGGATGTGTTATTTTAGTGTTCCCTTTATTTTTTTGAGCAGTGTATAAACACCATGGCACCATGCAGCCGTCATACTGCTCAGGAAGGAGACACGTTCGGTCTCCTAGAGATTAACGTACTTTGGTGCGAAAAGTGCAAATCAATCCCAGAACAACAACAAAGGACCTTGTGAAGATGCTGGAGGAAACGGGTACAAAAGTATCTATATCCACAGTAAAATGAGTCCTATAACGGCATAACATGAAAGGCCGCTCAGCAAGGAAGAAGCCACTGCTCCAAAACCACCATAAAAAAAAAAAAGAGAGACTACGGTTTGCAACTGCACATGGAGACAAAGATGATACTTTTTGGAAAAATGTCCTCTGGTCTGATTAAACAAAAACAGAACTGTTTGGCCATAATGACCATAGTTATGTTTGGAGGAGAAAGGGGGACGCTTGCAAGCTGAAGAACACCATCCTAACCGTGAAGCACGGGGGTGGCAGCATCATGTTGTGGAGGTGCTTTGCTGCAGGAGGGACTGGTGCACTTCACAAAATAGATGGCATCATGAGGAAGGAAAATGATGTGGATATATTGAAGCAACATGAGTCAGGATGTTAACGCTTGGTCGCAAATGGATCTTCCAAATGGACAATGACCCT
Organism: Thymallus thymallus; assembly: GCA_023634145.1. NCBI lineage: Eukaryota > Metazoa > Chordata > Actinopteri > Salmoniformes > Salmonidae > Thymallus > Thymallus thymallus. Next base: position 33,574,373 of record CM042405.1, read on the forward strand.
AAGCATACTTCCAAAGTTGTGGCAAAATGGCTTAAGGACAACTAAGTCAAGGTATTTGAGGGGCCTGACCTCAATCCTATAGAAAGTTAATTGGCAGAATTGAAAAAGCGTGTGCGAGCAAGGAGGCCTACAAACCTGACTCAGTTACACCAGTTCTGTCAGGAGGAAAATTTTTACTAGGATTAAATGTCAGGAATTGTGAAAAACTGAGTTTAAATGCATTTGGCTAAGGTGTAGGTAAACTTCAGACTTCAACTGTATGTATATACATGTATGTATAAAAAAAGGATCACCCTACATCTGTGATGGAGATCTATACACCGTGTGTGTGTGTGTGTGTGTGTGTGTGTGTGTGTGTGTGTGTGTGTGTGTATATATATATATATATATATATATATATATATATATATATATATATATATATATATATATATATATATATATATATATATATATATATATATATACACACATACATATACACACACATACAGCAGGTGAAATAAGTATTGAACACGTCACCATTTTTGGTATTGAACACGTCACCATTTTTGGTGCTATCGACATGAAATTCTTACCAGATGTTGGTAACAACCCAAGTAATCCATACATACAAAGAAACCAAAACAAATAAGTTCAGAAATTAAGTTGTGTAATAATGTGAAATGACACCGGGAAAAAGTATTGAACACATGAAGGGAGGTGCAAAAAGGGATGGAAAGCCAAGACAACAGCTGAAAACTATCAGTAATTAAAAAGCAATCCAGCCCCGTCAGTGCAAATTAATATCAGCTGGTTCAGTCCCAACTGATGGCCTACAAAAAGGTCTCATTGCCAAGGTGTCACACAAGACACATCTCATGATGTGTAAAAGCAAAGAGCTGTCTCAAGACCTTCGCAACATGTTGCAAAACATAATGATGGCATTGGTTATAGGCGCATTTCTAAGCTTATGAATGTTCCAGTGAGCACTGTTGGGGCCATTATACGGAAGTGGAAAGACAATCATTTCACCATAAATTTGCCTCGACCAGGTGCTCCTCGCAAGATTTCTGACAGAGGAGTGAAAAGAATAATCAGAAGAATTGTCCAAGAGCCAAGGACCACTTGTGGAGAGCTTCAAAAAGACCTGCAATTAGCAGGTACTGTTGTCTCAAAGAAAACAGTAATGCACTCCACCGCCATGGCCTGTATGCATGCTCACCACGAAAGAAAAAAAAAAAAAGCATGTTGAAGCTTGTTTAAAGTTTGCTGCACAACATTTGGAAAAGCCAGTGAAATACTGGGAGAATATAGTGTGGTCAGATGAGAGCAAAATTGAACTGTTTGGATGTCATAATACACACCTTGTTTGGAGGAGAAATGGCACTGCACATCACCCTAAAAACACCATACCAACAGTGAAGTTTGGAGGTGGGAACATCATGGTGTGGGGCTGCTTTTCAGCAAATGGTACTGTCAAACGTCACATAATTGAAGGAAGGATGAATGGGCAAATTTACCGAGACATTCTTGACAAAAGTCTGCTGCCATCTACCAGGATGATGAAGATGAAACGAGGGTGGACATTTCAGCAAGACAATGATCCCAAACACACAGCCAAGGAAACTCTCAATTGGTTTCAAAGAAAGAAAATAAAGCTGCTAGAATGGCCCAGCCAATCACCTGACCTAAATCCCATTGAAAATCTATGGAAAGAACTGAAGATCAAGATTCATAGAAGAGGCCCACGGAACCTTCAAGCTTTGAAGACTGTTTGTGTGGAAGAATGGGCCAAAATCACACCAGAGCAATGCATGCGACTAGTTTCTCCATACAGGAGGCGTCTTGAAGCTGTCATTACCAACAAAGGCTTTTGTACAAAGTATTAAATAAATATCAGTAAGTGTGTTCAATACTTTTTCCCTGTGTCATTTCACATAACTTAATTTCTGAACTTATTTGTTTTGGTTTCTTTGTATGTATGGATTACTTGGGTTGTTACCAACATCTGGTGAAACTGTCATGTCAATAGCACCTTTGGAAATATATTTACTGAGAAAAATGGGGACGTGTTCAATACTTATTCCACCCGATGTATATGTGTGTGTACAAACACACACAGATCTCCATCGCAGATGTAGGGTGATAATTTTTACACCACATTGGTAGCGAATCAGATGAGCTACTCCTACACAAGGCAGAGAGCCTTGAGATGCTGTATGATGAGCTGCCTATTAGGTTTGAGTTGTACCTTGGTGTTTCAGCTGCAGCCCTACACTTCCAGTTACACCTACAGAGAGCAGGTCCCTGGTTCTCCTACACTTCCAGTTACACCTACAGAGAGCAGGTCCCTGGTTCTCCTACACTTCCAGTTACACCTACAGAGAGCAGGTCCTTGGTTCTCCTACACTTCCAGTTACACCTACAGAGAGCAGGTCCCTGGTTCTCCTACACTAAGCGAAACCACAACAAAAGTCGCGATAAACAAAGGATGGACGAGACATAGCAGCGGTGTTGGAATTGGGAGTATGAAGAGTGTATAGCAGAGTCTTTCCAGCAACACAGGTGTGAGTGCGTGAGCGAGTGGGGGGGATGGATCGGCTCGTGCACAGGTTCCAGTTAGACAGTGTTTTTGTGTGAGTATTCTACTTGTGTATGTGCGTGCAAATATGAACGCTGCTGTGTACAAATTTGCATGGGTGTATGTTTGTGTACAGGCATGTCAGTGTAAGTGTTGTGGCCAGACACCAGTTTTAATTGTGTTAGTCCATGAACTAGACCAAGGTAGTACATTCATTAAACTGGTTAAAAACACAAGACAAAAAAATATCAGCAAGTTAGTAAAATTCTTACTAAGAATGTTTTATTAAAATAAATGCCAAGGGGTTAATAAGAAAAATAACAGCATACACCATGAAAACTAAATGCAAGCATGTAAAAATACTTATGACAAGAAAAACGAATAAAGTCGCTAGGAGTTAAACAAGCTAGAAATTGGCAAGAAAACCAAATATAACTCTAGGAAAGTCAACACACCCCACGAGAGAGACAGATTTCAAGATAGGGGAGAGGGGGTGGGGGGCTTCAAATGCAGTGGGCTTCAACAAAAAAAAAAAAAAAAAAAAGTCAGAAAAAAGTTTGTATAATATACATATAAAATGAGATTAGAAAAATACATTATAAACCTGTTACAATGGCTGTAAATTACATTATCATACATGTAGTAGGCAGGCCAGAGTGAATACGGTAGAGTTTACCATACACCTGATGGACTAAACCAACCTTATACGATGACACAGCGTGTTGTAACATTGCAGAAGGAATATTTCTTAATACTGTCAAAATGCTGAATTGTCATCTCTTGCTCCACTTTAATATTGCATTTTTTTTTTATATAGAAGAATTCATAACACTGAAAACAAATGCATTGACATTTTCTGTGTAACAGCATGTATGAGAAAATTAGTGTGAGACTGCCAGGGAAGGTAACATACTTAATAATCCATAATGTCTCAATTGATTACAGTATTTTTTTCTTTGTGATTAGATTATACCCCTTTTTGTTTCAGTAACTGAAAACTTGGCTGTGAAGTCAAATGTGTTAGCCATAGAGTGGTAAGGCCCCTTGCTCTAGTCTGTTTACTGCATGTTGATCACTTCCAGAATTGGCACTGCTACACATTGTGGCGGGAACATTTGCTATATTCCTAAAATATAGTAATCAATAAACTCCATCCAGCTCAAGCCCTATCATCATCATCATCATCATCAGTGCCTCCCCCTCCCATTATAAAAGAGCTCTGAACTACTATCTGGAAAATGCATCTTGGGGCTTTAAGTCATATGACTTGGCTTCATTACCCAACTGTAGTGGGAAAGCATTGGCAGTTTTTTTTTTTTTAAACAAAATGGTATACATGTAAATGTCTCTTCTCCATTTAAACCTAATTTATTTTATATTTTAATTTCGTCGCATGAATAAGATGTCCTGGCAGACTTCTGCATTGCTATTGGCAGTTTGTTCTTGGTAGAATAATCACAGTAACCAGAAATCAAGACAAACAATAGCGGTAATCTAAATCAAAACGCAGAGAGAAAAAAAAAAAAAACTTGTTCAGATGGTAAAAAAATCTTTGTGAAACAAAAACCTTAACTTATACTTGGGAAGACGAACCATGGCACATATTTTAGCTGGTCGTACGACTGCTATTCTTTTTGCATAGAATAACTTCAGTAGCTCAGCAATAATGACGGAGCTACCCTGCTCAACTCTTAAGAGCGCATCACAGAAGCCGTTCCTCTCTGCGCACTCCTTGTTGGTGCTGGATATTATTGAACAGAATGTTAACACTTGAAAAAGAAACGACCGTCGATAAGGCACTTTTTCTATCGTCTCTGAATGACTCTCCCTCTCTTCATAACACTTACATCCTTGCAATGTTTGTAGGTATGACTATTTTGGTCTTAAATTTTCCTAGCCAATAATATCCAAAATAACACAGCATCGTCAACCATTTTTTTTTCTCTCCTCGATACTATTTTTTTTGTCGCATTTTTTTTTTATATTTTGTAACTGCAAGTGAAGTATAAAAAGCTAAAATTGCCAAAAATATATTTATCTTCTCCAGCACCCTGTAAAAGTATCCAATTGTGTTCTCCTCTATCTTTAATATGCAATGACAGGTATCTACATATATAACAGGTATGTAATAAAGCAATTTGAACAGGCAGGCATGGCTTTCACATCCTTTTTTTTTTTTTTTTTTTTTCTTGAGAAAGAATTAGAGAAACGGTCATGGGTTTAGGATCTGGACTAAATCTTTATGGAGACACATTGTGGATGTGCTAATTGGGGGACTTCAAAATGGTATGGCGAGGGTTAAAAAGAAATACATTCCCCCCCAAAAAAATTATATAAAATTCTTATTTGCATGAGGGCAAGTATTATGACCCTCATGATGACTTGAAAGGGATTAAATTTGAAAGGGATTAAAGAAAACTACAAACATACTAGCAAAGAGAATTGGCCAAATGCTGATATGCAATATGAAAATGCATTTTAGGCAGGGGGTGTAGACACGACAACCAAAATTAAAAAAGGCATCAAACAAAAAACCTCACTATCAGGATCCCCCCCCCACCACCACAAGCCCTCTTTAGTGTCAATCGGCTTTGCCTCTTCATGGGAAACTACAGCTTTATGTGATAAACAATCTTCATCTTTTTTGATTGGCTGTCAACTCGCACTTGCGCATGCACGAAATTACATCCTTTCAAGCTCTAAAATTATGGCGCGCCCTCTGCGGTTAGATACATATTTATATAGATATAATTCAACTGGAAACCCTTTGGCTAAATACACATACTTAATACTTTTTATTTTTTGTCTTTTAGATCACAGCTCACATAATTTGTTGGGATTCGCTAAATACGTCAGGCACTGTTCACTTGGAAGTGTGGAGGAGCATAGTTAAGGTCAGTAGCTAGTTAACTATATATATATATCCACCGCTCCACTGTGGCCTAACCCTCAACGCATCCTACTTTCATTAGAGTAATAAAAACACCTCTCCTCATCCCAATTCTTCCCCAGCACCCCTCCTAGCTTCTGCTAACTGCCCATAATAGGCCTGCCACCTCAAAAGCTGCCTTTTGATGAGTTCTTAGGACTGGATTTGTTTGGCTAGTCCATCCCAACAGAGCTAATAAGAAAGTGTTAACGAGAAAACAAAAATAAAGTAAAACCAAAAGAAAGCAATTAAAATTATAATAAGCTCAATTTGCAATCAATTTAGACATACTTTTAACAGACAACTGTTCAGGGCACACCCAGAATGTGTCAGCACACCATTAAGTCTCAGCGCATCAAAATACAGGACTACATTAACAAGGTGTTTCTCTTTCTTCAATTCTTTTTCTTTCATTGCCAGCAAGTAGGTGTGGAATGGGGTTAATGAGGGACTTGCACATTGCAGGGAGAATGAGGCCATGTTTGGGAGACACATACAGTCTGGGTTCAGTTCCTGTTTAGCGTTGTTTAGTGAATACTAGTGAGGTCACCGAATCAGAGCAGGTATGGGGTTGGGTTGTGGACAGGGAGGGTGGGATCTTTTATTGCTATATAAATTCAGTGCAGATTCATTAGTAACAATACATACACATCCACCCAGTTTGTGATTCATGAAGAAAAAGAAAGAATGGGAATTCAACTCAATGAACAGAAAGAAATAAAAATGTCCTTTTTTTTTTTGTTAGTTTTTTTTGAGTTTCTATGAGTGTGTTTAAAACAAAATTGTTTTATCAAAAACATGTTAGGGTAACTGTACGGAGAGGCGCCCCTCTCTCACTGCATCCGAGAAGCTAGCAAAAGGCAATTACCAGTTAACTGATCAGCAGGCAGGCTTGGGGCGGCTCGTCATTGGGTGAAGAGTTCAGAGGTCAGAAGGTCATGTGTTAGTTGCCGGTGGCGGCTAGGTGGTTAGAAACAAAAAACAAACAAAGAAAAACAAAGGATAGAAAGGATATTAGTGTCAGCAAGAAGAGACTGGAATGACATCATTTTAACAATAAAATGAATGCAATCTCTTATTCCCCCTAATTCCCCGCCAAGAAACAACCCCAGCTAATCTTGTTATAATCATGACGTTGTAACATCATGATCCCAACTACTAAGCCCCCAAACTAAATAAAAACATTGGTTTTAATCAAAGTGCTACATTGCCCCCAGTACCCACAGACAGAAGCAAAGAGAAATCAACAAACAAACGAACGAAGACAGTAAAAAAAAAATAGTATGTTTTAGTTTTTCGCGGTTGGAATGCAAGTTACGAACAGTGTGATTAGTGGTAAGAAGACTTAAAGTAACTAGTGTTATGCATGGAATAACAGTAACTAGTATTATGCATGGAATAACAGTAACTAGTGTTAAGTAATGAATCGATGAATCACTGTTTTCCGATTCCTTCTCTTTATTTATCAGTATATTTATATACAGTAGCCATAAATACATTTGTTATAAAAAAGGAATATAAAAATGACAGTACCTCGTGTACAACTGAAATATGCCAAAATGTATGTTTTATTTAAATACACCGGAGAGAATGTAAACTAGCTTAGATGAAGTAAGTCAATCTGACATAAAACAAAAAAAAAAAAAAATGGTGCATTGAGGCAACAAGGCTACTGTAGTGTTGTTTACTTGTTTTACTTAACGTTTAGAGTCGCTTTCCACTCTGTTCCTCATAAGTAGAACAATTACGTGAAGTCTAACTTATTATAGGATCTGATCTCACAGAGGAATGTTCAGAAAACGCAGCTTGAACATTACCTGTTCTGTCACAAAGGGTCACAGTTCATGTAAACCAAAGCAATCAAGATCGCTTTTGCCTGAGTACTATGAGAACTATGTATGTAAACAATGTGTATATCCCAGTCAACCATGTAGGTGGTTGTGTGTGTGTGTATGTGTGGGGAAAGGAAGTTGTTGAAAAAATTGTAACTCAATAATCCCAACTAATGCAAATATAAGGCAATGCAATAAACAGTCAAAGTTAAGTATCTTAGAGACTAAACTAACCTCTGTCTGCGGTCACAATCCTTTGGTAAGGACGGACCCGCGAGTCATGCCGTCTCACTTTAGTAACCATTGCACCTAGATTGCAACAGGTCCACAAGGTTAGAAACCATTCACTTCAGGAGGAGAAAACAAGTCTTACAGTAATACACATTTACACGTATACATTATATATAATATACGTAGACATTTATGTATAGAAAATGCATAGAAAAAACACTTTCGCTTTAACTTGATATCTATAAATGTATAACTTAGGTAATAAAATTCCATTGTACTCAGTGTTAGAGAATTCTTTGAAACCGGCAGGCAGGGGGACAGGGGACTAAGACTGTCTAGAAGAAAAACATGTTCCAGAAGGTGGATTGAGAAAAATTCTGGGATTTTGTAAGGTGTGAAAATCCAAAAACAGTGCAGATTCTAACGGGATAGTGTTAGATACCACCCGGCTCGCTCACGTCTCTACATCTCAGTCAATCTACTCAATGGCAGTAGCAGTCATTCCACTCTGAATATTTGTCACAAATATGAAGACAGACATTTCGATTATCCTAGCGCATGGTTGGTCTTGATATCATATACAGGAATAGAGTAAAATACTAATGTCTCAATAAGGTTGTGACCGTGTAGATACAAAATAAAATAAAGTATACGACAAAAAAAATAATAATCCTAGACTCAAGTGTAAAAGGTCAATCCTTAAGTTAGCTCTAGTTGGGCTTTTAGACTCAGTGCAGTCAGCAAGACACCATTTCAGCACTCAGGGGTCGTATCTCTTGAGCTTTTAACAGACTATGTCAATATTTCTGATTTAGTTTGAGCCAAGGGAAGGACGGCCTCACAGATTCCGGGGCCAGAGAGAAAACGACAGTGGTGCTGGGGCGGCCATATTTCTCTGCTCTTCATTACCCAGAGAGCTTTAAAAAAGAGATTTGTGTCAGAGGCCTTCATTGGCTAAATGGTGGGCGTCCACACAGAATGGGTAACCGTGACAACCATCTGGGCATCCAGTCAAACCGCACACTACTAAACGCTCTTAGCTGCAGTTATCAAGTGAGCACTTTTAAAAGGAGACTCAACTCAAAATGTTCTCTCTAGGATCAGAAGGCTAGTTGAGGTTTCTACGCTGGAATGGGCCTGTGATAGTTACATCACATTTGAAACAGTTAAACAGCGCTGGCCGGGCAGGTAGGAAAACTGTGCAATGGTTCACAGGGATGGTTGATGACTACGCCAGCCCACCCACATTCCAATCTGTAGCACCAGATGTCCTGAGGTTTCCTCCGAGCTAAAGCTAACACTAAGGCCTGAGCAGCGCTAGTAGAGCCAATTGGTGGTGTGTTCCAGTGGATGTTCTTTGCTGAAGGCACCGATCAATATGGCAAGTAAATAAAATGCACTAAGCTGCTGTGCCCTCAGAGTTAGAGAGAAAAGCCAGTAGGCTCTGTACTACACAACAGCTCCCAGAGGCATCCCTCAGACGCGCACAGGTAAGCTAACATGGGAGTCTCATGATGTCAGGATCAACACTTCATTTACACCCTAGAGTCGAACTTAAGTTGCATAACAAAATAATCCCCATCAAAATCTGTCAGTTTAAGGTAACAAGTTTTTTGTTTTTTTTGGGATACGTCTCAATCCACCACATCTGCCAGTGTCGCACTTCCGCATCTGTGGTGAAAGGTGGAAGAGCTAGAGTGATGTTTGTCAGACCATGAGACACCCCGAAAATCGGTCTTCTCACAAAAGTCTGTAGCGTCCGAATGATGACCTAGAAACTATTATGATCACTCTGGAAAGGTGAGATTCTCCGTTTTGCTTTACGACCTCCACGCGGTACCGTCTGAAGGTAACCGGTACCGGTTTAAAAAAATGAATGGAAGTATAAAAGGTAGTTTTGAGTATCTCTCTCCATATATATATATACACACACACACACACACTTGAAGTCGGAAGTTTACATACTCATTTTTCAACCACTCCACAGATTTCATGTTAACAAACTACAGTTTTGGCAAGTGTTAGGACATCTACTTTGTGCATGACAAGTAATTATTCCAACAATTGTTTAGACAGATTATTTCACCATATCACAATTCTAGTGGGTCAGAAGTTTACATACATTAAGTTGACTGTGCATTTAAACAGCTTGGAAAATTCCAGAAAATGATATCATGGCTTTAGAAGCTTCTGATAGGCTAATTGACATCATTTGAGTCAATTGGAGGTGTACCTGTGTACCTTCAAAAACTCAGTTCCTCTTTGCTTGACATCATAGGGAAATCTAAAGAAAATCAGCCAAGTCCTCAGAAAATAAATTGTTGACCTCCACAAGTCTGGTTAATCCAAACGCCTGAAGGTACCACGTTAATCTGTACAAACAATGGTACGCAAGTATAAACACCATGTGACCATGCAGCCGTCATACCGCTCAGGAAGGAGACGCGTTCTGTCTCCTAGAGATGAACGTACTTGTGCGAAAAGTGCAAATCAATCCCAGAACAGCAGCAAAGGACAATGTGAAGATGCTGGAGGAAACAGGTACAAAAGTATCTACATCCACAGTAAAACGAGTCCTATATCGACATAACCTGAAAGGCCACTCAGCAAGGAAGAAGCCACTGCTCCAAAACCGCCATAAAAATGCCAGATTGTACTTTTTGGAGAAATGTCCTTTGGTCCGATGAAACAAAAACAGAACTGTTTTGGCCATAATGACCATTGTTATGTTTGGAGGAAAAAGGGAGAGGCTTGCAAAGCCCTGACCTCAATCCTATAGAAAATGTGTGGGCAGAACTGAAAAAGCGTGTGAGAGCAAGGAGGCCTAAAAAACATGACTCAGTTACACCAGTTTACAGGAGGAATGTGGGAACCTTGTGGAAGGCTACCCAAAACGTCTGACCCAAGTTAAACAATTTAAAGGCAATGCTACCAAATACTAATTGAGTGTATGTAAACGTTTGACCCACTGGGAATGTGATGAAAGAAATAAAAGCTGAAATAAAAATCACAATTATTCTGACATTTCACATTCTTAAAATAAAGTGGTGATCCTAACTGACCTTAGACAGGGCATTTTTACTAGGATTAAATGTCAGGAATTGTGAAAAACTGAGTTTAATGTATTTGGCTAAGGTGTATGTAAACTTCCGACTTCAACTTTAAGTATACATATACACATAATGTATATATAATTTGATTGTTTATTTTCTGAGTTTTATTTGTATATCTCTCCTAGATTTAGGACAGACACTTCAAAACATAGTTTTTTTTTACTGAATAACACATAAATGGCTAAAAGGACAATGTGTTTCTATGGACTTTAGGCCAAAATCAATATTTTATCAAATAATTTGATATTTTTTGATACCTAAAGGGGTCCTGAAATTCAAAATCAAATACCTAAAACAATTCCATATGTCAGCTTAGCACACCCACTCCCCCAACGTCTTAGACTAACAAATTAAGGCAGCGGTGCAAACAGGAAAGGTCTCTGTCGAAACTCCAACCAGGTATGCTGTGGCACACTGTCATTGTTTGGTCGAATTAGAGTGCGACAGCCTATAATAAAATGTGACTTGTTTCAGGAAACTAGGCATATGTCACACGTCACTACTTCACAGGAGAAGCATTTGAACATAAAGATACATTTTTTGGCAGAAATGCCTTCTGGAACATGTGAACTTTCGTGTGCCTTAATAACAAACTTAATTTCCAGTCATAAATACAAATTAAATTGTAAGCCTAGTTGGTTTAGCCACAGAAAAAAAACAGTAACCTTCCCGCTAGCGATGATTGGCTGAGATAATGGATGGGCTGGAAATGCCTGGAGAGGAGTTTGGATTGGTCTTCCATGTAGCATGCTTCTGTTTATAACGTGAGCTGCTTAGTATTTGTTGATAGTCCTTTCTACTGTGCCATTTTTTAAATAAATATGTTATCCATCGAGAACTACAAAAGTTCCTACTTTTCAACGTTGATGTCCTAAATTTAGCAGGCGCTATCGACAGATTAGTTGGAAAAATTGATTTGCTACTTTCTGCACACGCCATGGTCAGTGTGAACCGGAGTGACTTGACAATGCTGGCCAAACAAGAACTACAAACAAAACAGAGTTAAAATGGTTCTAGTCTGCCGTGAAGCGTTCATCCATGTATACGGGTAAGAGTCTAGCTACATTTTCAGATATTATACGTTTAATTTTGTCAGAAAGTAGTTGTTTTCATTGCAAGTCAAAGTGTACTGTTAGCTAGCGTTATGTGCATGATCTGTGTAGTAATATTATTCAAATCAGAAATCCATTTGCATTCTTAAGTTATAGCCTAATGTTATCTAGCCAACATCGAACTTGAGTTAGTTAACTTTAGCTACCTTTAGAATCATACTACAGCTATGATAATGTTTGTATTAGTTGGTAGCAGTATGAGTTGGGATTACACCGGTTCATTGTTTAGCTAGCTACGGTAATGTGAACAACATGACCTGCACCAAAGTCAGATTAGGATATCGGCCAAGGACTAGATTAAGTGTATTTATACCAGCAGTTTTTCCTTATTGTCAGCTACTACTTTCACCACATTTAGCCTTAAACTTTAGTTGTTTACCACGACTTTACTATCCGTTTAGCACATGGCCTCCCATGTGAATCCTTAAAGAGATGGGCGGGGCTAAGGCTTGAGGGTGTGAACGATGCTGAATGGGTGGAGACAAAGACAAGCCTCCAGTAGGTGTTCCAAAAAACATCCATGGGCCATTTTCTCAAAAGTGGTGTTACAAGTTTAACAACTTTCAAAGCAGAATTATTTTCACATTGTTCTTCAACTGCAGTGTATGATATACCATTTTCTAGCTCTGAGTCTCTACTTTTACCCAATGTAAAAAAAAAAAAAAGACTGAATCGAGGCGGTTGGTTACAAATGTTAGTCATTATTGTCTGCATTTTTTTGGAAGCATATTGCTTTGAGCGTACATGCTGTGTGAATACACACCCACAGAACGTAATCCCCACAGCAGATGTAATGACTGGGGAATGTCTGTGGCTTGTACTAAGTTGAAGTTCAAGAAGTTGAAAACTGAGACAGGGAAAAACGAGAACAGTATATTTAATGAACATCCCCACTGGGACAAAGGAAACTTTACTGGCATCAAGGCCAGAGTTGCAGAGCTAGCTGGGGAAAAATTGAATTATTTCAAAAGCCACTGAAATCCGGGGGGAGCCACCGCCCGACTGCGTGTGCATAAAAGAGCTAGAGTGCGGGTGAGTGCAATCGCACATGTCCCTGTCAGACTGTGCGTCTGTGTGTCTTCTCAGACAATGCAACTCCTCTTATATTGAATGGGAGTATAATGGCATCTGCAGAACAGAGCGAAAACAAAACTTGAGCCAAGAAAAGGATTTGGTGGGGAGGCGAGCTAAAATGAAAATAAGGTCTACCTGAAAATCCCTGTCCCCTTACCCTTTATTAGCCCATTAGTCCTGCACAGCTGTTAGGTCACAAGGTCACACCAATAACAACCGTTTTTGTTTTAGCTGGATACGACATATTTACCTTTTAAGTCCTGACTGTGGCTCATCGAAGCCGCGTCCAAAAACCCAGGGTAAAACAAGCTGCCCTCCTGTCCGGGGCTAAAGGGGCCGCCGCCCAGGCCCCAGGGTCGCTTACCTAGAACCCCACTGTGGTCGATGGGGTACTCCAGCAGGGAGGTGGGCGCCAGGGCGTACGGGTAGTCGTATGGGGAGGCGTAGATGATGCCGCCTTCCGGCGAGGGAGGCACCAGGGTCGGGGTGCCGTTGTGCAACATGCCCTGCATTTGGGGTTGTCGGATGATGTTCATGATGGGGGTGCCTCCCGGTGTGGGGGGCCTCATTTGCTGATGTGGGGCCATCATATGCCCCTGGGGGGCCTGAATCAGGCGGGGGCCCTGAGCGGCGGCTGCCGCCGCTGCAAGAGAGAACGCAAGGGGGTCTGCCGTAAGCAAAAAGAGTGAAAGACAGAAAGATGGAGAGAGAGAGATACAAGAAAAGGATGTAAAGAAGTGGTGGTGTGGGTGACCAATCACAGGTGAAGAGAAGCGAGAGTTGGAAAATACGAAAAGCAGGAAGTGGGTAGGGGAGGGGGGGGGGGGGACGAAAAGGAAAATTAGTCCATGCAATGATCAAAGTGAACCAGCAAACAAAAAATTAAGTAAACAAATAAAATAAAAAAATCCCATACCAATTTTTTTTTTAAAGAGCAGCTAAAAATGATGCCATTACCCCAATGCACAGACCATATTAAGCATATCAATCACCACAACAACAAGTTAATGTACTGCGGAGGGCACAAGTGATCAAAACAAATACACAAGCCAACAGAAATGACGCCACTGGCCATGGAGAGGAGACTAGATGGAGTGCCAGTTTCTGATAAGGACCAATAGGATTACGTCAATCCCTAGAAAATACAATATTGGACGACTCTGGGCCTATGAGGCCTTGAGTTGGACGGACTAGATGAAATTGGCCATGACTATAAGTACAGTATAGATTCACTCCATTTCTCTACATGACCGTGAGACCATTTTGGTTGGCTTACAAAATAAATCAATACAAGATTTTCCAAATATTCAGACGTCGTACCACACATCACTGACGGCAGGGGCCAGTGAATCAATGTTTTACATGTAGCCCTTTGGGACATGGCTTGGTGGCTGTCTAGGCTAATTCATGCTAAGTATTGCTAGTCTGGCAACACAGCGGAGATAACTAGACACTGGTCCAGACACACAAATGTCAAATAATTTCACATTCTAAATTTGATAACTTTTTTTTTTTTTTTTTTTTTTTACTTCAAGCCATGACTTTTTGGACTGACCAAATAGGCAACACAAATACATTGATCGTCATTAAAAAAACATAATTCAGTAAGAAATTATAATAATGTAAAGATTTTTCAATGCATTTATTTAAAATCACAGGCATGAAAGTGCAGAATTGCAGTAGCACTGGGTGGGATGAACTCTATAGAGAAGGTAACACTGGTGATTGGAAAACAAAACTGTGTTTGTAACAGGATGCATGAACTACATCATACAGTGATTTCTGCGGTGCGCCGAAGGCATATAGAAAACACCCCCGAGATGGCAACAAATTGTGATTGCATCCATATGGGAGGGAGGGAGACGTAGAGGGTGGAGCAGCGACAGGGAGGGATGGAGGTGAAACTGTTCTACTTGGATACAGGTGGTTTGTTGAAGTAGGTAGACACTGGTTTGACAACACTTCAGAGCAAAGTGCAGTCTATAAAAGAAACCGGTCAAGACATAATTTCTATGACAATGCAATGACTACATACATGAACCTAGAAGAGGCACACAGTATCTCATGAGCATGTTCATTTCTTCTTCACTGTGGTCACTGAGATTCTTACCCGTCAATATAATAACAGGATGGATTAAGATAAATTATTACACTTTTGAGTGTGACGTTAGTCAATGTGGATCAAAACAGGACCTTTGTGTGTGTGTGTGTGTGTATAAAGCTTACGTGTCTTGATGTTGGTGTCACGGTACGTCCCGTTGAGAATGGCCAGCTCCATTAGCTGCATCTTCTTCAGATTATCCTCTCCTTCCGCCTGGAACAACAAAACAAAATCAACAGGTCAGTCAACGAGCCATGTCACTTTCAGTCATGTCACTGTCACTATTGCAAGAGGGTACATAGGGACTGGGAAAAAAAATTGGCCACAGAATCCAGTAGTGTAATCATTAGTGCACACCGTAGCAAACAATTTGTAAACGGAAAACCCTTTGCAATGAAAACAAGAGTTTCTACTGGGCAAACTCAGGCAGGTCCCTCCCAGGTTTCGTTTGCTTTAGTTCACGTCCTAGTGAATACACACCAGTTAGTTCTCCATAAGCACAAGTCGCATGGGGGTGGAAGGCACAGGTTAACTACAACACCAGTCATGTAGCTGCATCTCACTTTTTGCTAGACATTAGGCAGGGAAATCTCATGCATAAACCGCAACCCTATCAGCAAGATAATTACTGTATTTTTTGTGTTGCCTTGTGCGCACTCAAATGCACAATAACGGCCCAGTTAATGTCAGTCCTGTCAATTCATGTTTGGATAAATAAATACATAAGCGCTGCCTCTGTCATCATCACCCAAATTAGACATACGAAATTATTCATGTAGAGCAATTAAGTTAGCCATCTTCCGAGCTTGTCATTCTGACTAAACACTCCATAATCATGAAAACGTAGTGATCATCCAGGTAGTATATCGTAATAAAGTAGGACCGGTGTGATTTCTGCAGACAAACACAGACAAGGCCCCCCATCAGACTTGACATTTGCTCTAAGCTTCAGACAAAGTGCTTCACGGTAGAGGTCTTCACGGATCCACCTGTACCCGAATACTCAAGACCAGATATGGTCCGGATCCAGAATTCTAAATGTCACGGGTTTGGGTCAGGTCTGATATGATTGTCACAGGTATGTGTAATTAACTGACTTCTCCGGAAGGAATCGTTCAGATCCGAACGCAACTGCTGCAGTAGAGAGAAATTCTAATCATTTAAGCCGCTGCTCTTGCTTTCACAAGAGTGGAGCGTGTATCTCGTTGGCCAATCATAAGTCATCAAAGTGGCAATAGGCTACAGTCAGAGCCTCCAAAAGTTGAGATATCGAATCAACGGAAGACGTAATTAAAATTATGGAATTAAAAAGTTAAAGGAAGAAGGATGGGCTACAACGACCGAGAGACAACAGGTAGGCTGCTACTGAATATTCTGAATGGAGTTGTAGGACGAAGAAAACGCATGCCTCAATTAGCCTAGCTAGCTTCTCCCAGTTTGATGCAGTCAAGACAGGTACTACGTAAATCACATGATAACCTAGCTATCGCAGTCTACTATAGCACGAGTCTGCTTGGTTGGTTGGAGTCTCTTCCTCCTTACCGTGTCACTTGCTCACACTCAGTCGCCTACACACACGACCCCAGCTAGAGCATCACTTCTCTCTACCTCCCCTCCCTCAAGCTTTATCAGCTCTGGTTAATAAAGTACCTTTCAAAATGGACTTTTCTGCTGCTTTCCTCACTCGGATCGTGTCTTGATCCAACCAGGTTGGAACAGAACGGTTCTAGTTGTCCTCGGGTCCATTCGGAAATGCTTTTTTTGGACCGGTGAAGGCCTCTACTTCTCGGAAAGCAGACTCAAGAGCTCCATTGTCATGACAGGATTATGTTTTGGCCGAGTTGTTCAGACTCAATAAAAGGAGGACAAGGCGGTTAACGGCAGAGCAATAAAGACGGGGACAGATTGAGATTCCGGCGCGACATTCAATATAGCACGCTATTCTTTGGAGTAATTAGCCAGTTCAAAAGCAGTTTCCTGCTCTATTCGATCAGGCTAAGGTTGGGAGAAAAAAGGGCAGCAGAGGAGAGCAAGACTCAAAGTTAAGACCTCCCCAGAGACTCCTTTCAAGGGGAAGACTGTAGGGGGAGGTGGGGGACGACGACGACAGAGGAGGAGAGTGCATCAGTGACTGGTCTCTACTGAAGGCTGTGGTTATGTGCTACCGTCTGCAATAGTCGCTGCCTGTGTAGCTTAACAAGGAAAGGAAGTCTTTCTCCCTTTTTTCGCCTCGATCTCTCTTCCTCTCTCTCTGACAGCGGAGAAGTAAACGGAGTGTCAGAGTACCAGTTCAGTCCTTGAAAGCCATAGAGCTGATTTAACTGCTTAATTGGTGTACATACAAATTCACAATTACACATCAGGAGGGGTATTGGGAGTTCATAAATGAGAAAATGTGACTAATATTTAAACAGCTTTGGTGGTCCAAAGAACATGAGTACCGTGTATGAGTAATACCAAATTGGTGAATAGGCCTATATCATTCCCACGCCTCTGTACTGTATATTTCTAAAACATAAAAGAAGGAGACGAGTAAGAGGGAGCAGCTAGCGCTAGCACTACCAAAGAACATTCTGAGCCACTGAAAGCATAAAAAAAGGCACACGACCCTAGAAGGATCCGAGCCCATTTCGTGGCCATTTCAACACCCTCTACACCAGGCATGCTGGCCTAATTAGACATGTTCACAGAGAATGGCTAAAGCTAACCCTTCAACCTGGAAATGACCTCAAATCACTGATAATTAGCTGTTAAAATTCTCCGCAGAGCCCAGTCAGGCGATTTTTTTTTGTTGCCCAAACACTTGCCAATCAGAGGTTGCGGTAGAGTGAACGTCTTTAGCTACCCATTCTGTCTGCCTCTCTTCCCTTTTTACCATCGCAAATTAAATCAAATTGTGACCCCACTGACTTCCTACACAGCTTCTCCAGAGTCTGGAAGAATTTTCGCAAATGAGTCCCAGGAACGAGACAGCTCGTTTTCTTTCTCTGCTAGTTTTTTGGCCCCAAACTGTGTCAGTCTGTTTGGATCTGAGCCAATGGTGATGTTAGACAAAACTAATGAGCCCCCCCCCCCCCCCAAGAAACCCACTAAAAACTGAGAAGCAGTCATGGCGTGGTCGCGCGTGTTCGGTTGCACGTGTGGTTTTCGGTGACAAACGTGGCATGAATCAAGATGGGCTCTTTTCTCTGATTGGTTTTTTTTCTTCTCCGAGACATTCACAAAAGCCTTTACATGGAGCCAGACTGGCCTGGCAGAGAAGAATCTGACCCTGACTCAGTGGTTAGAGAACTGAGTCAGTGTTGACAGAGACCCACAACAGTCTTCACCTCAGGCGTCTGCAAGGTCAGTAAGTCTTTTCTCTACCCTCTCTCCCAAACATAAAAGCCTACTGTGTGTTGCCGGTAACGCATTTAGAACGCTGCTACAATGTTCGGTTTAGAGCGGCCAGATGTTGGAGCGTGAGATTGAATAACAGTTGGGTGGTTTCCCCTCGCAGCACACCTGAATGCTCGCTGACGTGGTTAACCTTTTAAAATGCAGGCCGAATAATGAGTGTTAGAAAATAGTTTTCCCTTTCAGGGGAAGGAGAGGCCTGGCTGGTTTTCTAGGCGTGTGTTGTTAGGAGGGGGGTGTGAGAGGAGGGGGGTGTGAGAGAGTCACAGGCAGACAGGGGCAGGAATGGGACGGAGTGATAGATCTGAAGGTTGGGAGGGTTAAAGAGGCTCCCGGGACAGGTGTGTCACCATCCTCACCATCCAAAGGAAAATAGAGGGCAGCAGAGGCGAGGGTATATAGATCCTGCTAGGGAGGAGGAGTGTGGCAGAGAGGAATGCCTATTGTGTGCGACAGAGTGGCGGCATACAGAATGTAAACTCTGTGCAGGCACACCCCCCCCCCCCAGGAATCCTGTTGGCAAAGCTCTTTCTTTATACCACAGCAGGCTGTTAGTAAACATTTCCTAGTGGCCACATGGAAGCAGATGCATTTACTCCACTGCATTAGCAAACATAACAAGGCTATTATAAAATATGACTTACTATAATGCTGGTTGTATGGAGTGATTTGAGAGCTGGAACTTGGTCACACTAATGCTACAGACAGTCGATGTCTGTCTACTGCTATCTAGCAGTGTGTCAACTATGAAAAGACTAAAAGTTTGCTCAATGAATGTTTCATGTGCCAGGCTGAAGGGACTAGATGTTTCTTTGATGTTCTTGTGACCATAGTGCCATCACAATACACACTCCCGAGTGGGTCCTCCTCACACACTCTCCGGTCTCCTCAATAAACATTCAGGGCAGCTGTCAGGAGGATGCAGTGTGTATGTGAAGTCCTCTCGGAGAGGGAATGGGCTGCCCAATTCCTGGGAGAAATGTGGCCTGGATTACAAGCGCTGAGGACAAGGTGTGAAAGTTTCCCCCTTTTACCATCACACAGCCACTCAATAAACCTGCTCTATCCACAGGAATCAGATTGAATCAATAAACCTGCTCTATCCACAGGAATCAGATTAAATCAATAAACCTGCTCTATCCACAGGAATCAGATTGGATCAAAAAAGAGAGGTCGTCCCTCTGCCTACCTGACAGCCCTACGGATAAGGTCACACGAGGCATCAGGAATCAAATGCACGCTCTCATACAGTCTGAAAGAAACCGCGAGTGAGAGGGAGATAGGCGAGAGCGAGAGACGAAAGTGAGAGACAACAGATGGGTGTATCATAAAGTTTGGAGGGCCACACTCTTGCCCTCTCTCTCAGATAAAGAGAAAGTTGCCTTGAATGCAGCGGGAACCGTTTTTCTCATGTCTGCCGTGCCGACGCGAAAACTTTTGCTCATGTCAGGCAGGGCCCCTGCTTTTGTGACATACAGCGGACAGAGGGAAGAGAACGAGACAGGGAATGTAGGGAGAACTATCCGCAGTGGCCTGACACGCTGGCTCCTCCGTGCTTTTCTTCACTAATCTAAGCTGCCAGTCATAACTAGATGCTGGGCGCGGGTCAGGTTGCTTTCCAAACGACTCCTATTACCACAGACTGATCAGCACGGCCATGAGGCAGAGAGGAGAATGTAGAGGAATGGTAAAGTGTATGTTAGAAGACATGACTTCACACTGAATACAGGCAGCTGTTTTTTCTCATCTTCTCCTCCCTTAGTTTTCCTCCCAAACTAACATCTGGAGAAAAGTGATTTGCCAGCGTGCCAAGACTTAAGAACTCATCAGGGAGAGATCCATTACTTATTTTAGGCAGATCTCAAGAACCATTATATGAAGAAAATGTAGCCTATTTCAGAACAGAATAGCATATTCTGCGCCGTCCTTTTGTTAGGCTCGATTTGATTTTCCCATGATGTCGAGCAAAGAGGTACTGAGTTTGAAGGCAGGCCTTGAAATACATCCACAGGTACACCTCCAATTGACTCAAATTATGTCAATTAGCCTATCAGAAGCTTCTAAAGCCATGACATCATTTTCTGGAATTTTCCAAGCTGTTTAAAGGCACAGTGAACTTAGTGTATGTAAACTTCTGACCCACTGGAATTGTGATCTAGTGAATAAGTGAAATAATCTGTCTGTAAACAATTGTTGGAAGAATTACTTGTGTTATGCACAAAGTAGATGTCCTAACAGACTTGCCAAAACTATAGTTTGTTAACATGGAATCTATGGAGTGGTTGAAAGTGTATGTACATTTCTGACTTCAACTGTAGACCCCTTGACTTTCTCCACAGTTAGTTACGTTAGCCTTATTTATTTAACACATTGACAAAGCAACTGCTTTTTTATTTTTGCTAATTTATATATTGTTTTTTGCTTTGACATGCACTGTCAACTGTGGGACCTTATATAGACAGGTGTGTGCCTTTCCAAACCATTTCTAATCAACTTAATATACCACAGGTGGACTGCAATCAAGTTGTAGAAACGTCAAGGATGATCAATGGAAACAGGATGCAGCTGAGCTCAGTTTCAACTCGTCTGAATACTTATGTAAATAAAGTATGAACATTTCTATAAAACTGTTTTCACTTTGTCATTATGGGGTATTGTGTGTAGATTGCTGAGAAAAAAGTATTATTTAATACATTTTAGATTAAGGCTGTAACGAAATGTGGAAAAAGTCAAAGGGGCCTGAATACTTTCCGAATGCACTCTCAACACCAAATAGGTCAGAAGCCAGACAGGTAGCCTAAGAACAGAATGTAAACTGAAATAAATAAATTAGGCTATATTATTAGCCTATTATTTCAAGGCTATAGCCTACAAATAAATTAATTGCGACACACTAGGCTGGCCAGAACATTAAGCATTTACATTTAGTTGCATTGAATCAGTTTATAAGTTGTGCATATAGGCTGCGACTTACGTGAAATAAAAATGAAAGGGGAAAAAAGCCTTTGAATTCACGTTTATAAACAAGTCTGTGGCTTCAGGCTCAGTCAATGGTGCCTGGAGAGCAGGCCAGCAGCGGAGAATACCCTTTCCGTACTTGCAGAGCCACTGGGAGGCTGAACATCCTTCGGGCCACTAATGCCAGGCTGGGCAGGGATGCGGAGTGTTTTACATTTTCTACATGTAGGTCTAAAAAGGTTTTTAGGCAAAATAACCCTATCAAAACAGAAAGCTCTTTGAAAGAGGTCATATGTCAGGACTATTGGGCCAAAATCAGTAATACCCTATTAGCTAGCTACCCACCTCTTTCCTTTGTGTTAGCATGTGCACCATCATGGTTTCAGGATACGCAATGATTTGTTAGTTGTGGACACTACATCACCGTACTCATTCTTGGTCCTACTCATCTTTGTGAGACCTCGATTTTGCACCCGTGAGATTTATCGGTTTCTTTATGAAAACATTTAGCGAACTCCATGATAGTAGCTAAAGCAAGAGGCTATATTAGCACACAAGTAGCCTACAAATGCATGCTGGGCCAGGCATGCCCTGAGCTCGTGAAATGAGCGCTACTGGAGCAGTACTGGAGTGGGCGAGAAGGCCGACGCTCCAGCCTTTGGGAAACTTGCTCTGTGCTCCAGTCAAATTGGGAACACTCTGCTCCCATACTCTGGTTCGAACACAGACAGACGAGACACCCAAGACCCAAATCTTGTTTTCAGTCACATTCCCTAATGAGGAGCCAAGTAAACAGAGGCCAACTCAAGAGGTTCAGCCCCCCTTTAAACCTTCCACTTCCAATCAACCGACTACTTACAACACAGACAAGAAACATGAACTTCTTTGAAAAAAGTATAATTTCATAACAAGTGGAGAGAGCAAGTACAGTTCAAAAAGCGTTGCACTTTTCAAAGGCAATTTTCTGTTGGGTTTTCACCGTCTTGAGAATCAGCAGCAGCCTCCACCAAACACTTCATCTCCCGGTAGACATCAAACGCAATCTCCTGCAACACTACACTAGCCTGTCTAAACCAAACCCTCCTTTCACTCACAGAAAGCTCCTCCAGCTCCCTCACTTAAGACATGTCAGTTAACTAGCCTAGCGCTATCCTCATTAGCCATGCTAAACCCCCTCCAGTCATTAGCGTCAGTCAGATTAGGAACTCAAACCAGAGGTGTTCCGCCCCTCCGCTGATAATGCACACTCCATAGTACAGTCACATTTTGTCATAGGTTACAGTGGTGACTAACTTTGTAGGGAAAGTTGTGGCGGAGTACCATAGCAGGCCATGGCACTGCTTGCTGGATGTATGGGGCTTATTAGGAGCTTTTATTGGGCCTGAGTGGGCAGCCTTGGTGCTCAGCAGCAGCCCTATCAACATTCTGCCGTGCTCAGGACTGCCGGACAGACAGCTGGTCGGTCGTTACTGAGGAAGAATTGGAGGCGAGAAGAGATGTTTTTCCCCTTACTGTCCTTCCTAAACACACGAGAGTAGTTTTCATGGTCTCTGCCACTATAAACACTCCCAGTGTCAATACCATTAATGTACACACTGGATAGGAAACCAGAAAGTTTGGCTACAGAGTATATGGGACACGTTAACTAAACTAGAAGGGAAAATATACACATTTAATAAGTGGAAATGTGATGTATACATTATGAATATGTATGTGCCTGTGCCAGCCTTGACAAACAAGACAATATTACTGGCTAAAAGCAGGATGTAGTGGGGAACAAGAACAGAACGAACATTAAAGCGATCCGCGGTTTCCCCTGGCATAACATGCTGTAAACCCCCTTGAGACAGCTGTCAGAGTGTGATTAACTAACTCCCTCCCCTCTGTCCCTCTCTCTCTCTCTCTCTCCCTCCCTCCTCTCCATTAACAGGCGTTGTATTGTTCTATCCCTGTGATCCTTTAATGCTGTCCAATCGAGCACGGACTATCTTGAAGGGATTTGGCCAAGGCTTATTTGGGGAGGTTTAAATAATAATGTTGGATTTGCATCAGATTCCGAGATTGAATCAAATCTGATCAGAACCCTAACACTCAAACCCACAGCGGTTGATGGTGGATCGGGGTGAATAGTGGTCACGTCAGATGACAAGGGTGGAAAAGACATCAGCGACTGTTTGACTGTTTCCATCAAAAGGAATGACCCTGGAACGAAACTCTGAGGCTGTCAAGGACACGGGGAAGGCTGTGAGTTAATGTATTGAACATTACCACAATCAGCCACTGTTTCAATGGTTGATGCTAATGCTTACACCGGATTCTCCAATGGAAGAAGCAGTGGGGACACTGAAATGCTAAGGTTCACACATACAAAAATAGGTGTAAAACAAGCTTATAAGGCAACGGGAAGCGGAACACACGAGGCGGCATTTGCAGAATTTCTTACGCAGTCACAATACCAAGCCAAAATATCTAAATAACAGCACAACAGGAGGCATTGCCAGGCATCAATGTGAAAGAGAGAGGGGGGAGAGAGCGAGACTGAAGGGCAGGAAGAGGGACGGAGCTGGGGAGTTGAAGTGGTTGTGAAGTGTTAGCTGGCAAAGTGAGGTGGCTCGGGGGGGGGCCTTCAAACGCTGAGCTATACACAATCCCAATTTCCCTACTTAAACACTGGAACAGACAGATGAAAGAAGTTCGATCTCCTCCTTTCTCTGTTGAGCAAGGTCCGAGGGCATCTCCAGGTGCCTGAGCCTGGCCCTAGCAGTCCCCAGAGCCATGTGAACGGATAATTACCACTCACATCCTGTCTGTGTGTGTGTGTGTGTGTGTGTGTGTGTGTGTGTAGGGGACATACAGCAGCTTCACACTCCATCATTTCCTCCTTCTCCAACTAAAAGGATTATGGGGGACCTTCAAAGGGAGAGAGTGATTGGCCAGGAGACCGCAGGGGACCCATTCTGGAGGACCACGACAGATTAATGCCTCCTCTAGGAGACTGGGGTACACGACAAACCCTGCAACCCCCCCCACCCAAAGGATGTGGGGTGCAATCAGATTGATTATAAAGGCTTTATGGTTTAGGTAAATTGGGGTTCATGTGGGACCAAACTTCTCACTAGTCCTAAATGCAAAGGCAACGGTTGGTGACCTGTAGACAAATTGGGAGGGTGTATGTGTGGGTATGCTAACCCTTCAAAAAGTTGCAGTTGGTGACTTTACACCTTTTCCACCAGACTAGGGAGTGAGCCTGACTGGGGACTGAGCCTTTCAGTTCTTTTCAAGCCTTTCCAGTTGGCTCGCTAATTGACTACCACGCTGCCTTTTCACTGCACTCCCCATCCCTCAGTTTCAGCAGGTTGGTGAAATGCTCATATGAAAGATACCACACAGCCACGTTATTATTGCGATATGAATCTTTCCCCAACGTTGCATATTTTCTCCCCTCTCTCCCTTTCTCTCTCTGAATTCGTGACCAGAATCTCAACGATGCTGGAACAGCGGGAAGGGTGGAAATGAAGGCAGCTCTGTCTCTTCCATTGCATAAATGTCTCAGATTCCCGACTCAATCATGTAAATACCAGCAGCTCCTCAAACACCTTCTGTCTGCAGTTTAGAAAAGCTCCAGTAAGAGAAGGAACCATCTCAACTCTGTGCATCACTGATACGGGTAGAAAACGGGTTATGATCATAACTGATGCATCAGATCGAATTTCAACGATTAGATTAATTCTGGATTGCGTCAAACAATAACGCAGTGTATATATTTCCAATTTGGCCGTGATTGGAATAAATGGACAGAAAAATAAAATGGCTAAAAAATATATCTATATGAAAGAAAAATAACATATTTTACTCTGCTGACTAGAACGAGCCCTCTCCGAATAACTCAAGAGGAAGGGGTTGACTGTTAGCTCCAGAACCTTCAACACATACCTTCACAGTGCCTGAGATCCCGGGAATAGCGGATTAACGATTTACAGGCCCTCCACACAGGGAACTGGGGGCAGTCTAGGGAGGAGAGGCGCCTGGCCAAGGAAGAGCTGTTGCCCCACAGGAAGGCCTCTTCTCAGGGTCAATGCCACCTGTTTGCCCCCCTGTGAGAGAGCTAATCAGGATGGATGCACATATGGAACTAGTGCAGGCAGAGTCAGCAGGGCAAGGGACTGAAAGGCTGAACCCTATGACTTCACCACCACACCATATGCAAATGTCAAGGTCAATGAGATGCCCTACATGACCAAAAGTATGTGGACGCCTGCTCGTCAAACATCTCTTTCCAAAATCATGGGCATTAATATGGAGTTGGTCCCCTTTGCTGCTATAAACAGCAAAGATGTTGGAACATTGCTGCAGGGACATGATTCCATTCAGCCACAAGTGCATTAGTGAGGTTGGGCACTGATGTAGGGTGATTAGGCCTGGCTCGCAGTTGGCGTTCCAATTCATCCCAAAGGTGTTAGATGGGGTTGAGGTCAGGGCTCTGTGCAGGCAAGTAAAGTCCTTCCACACCGATCGACAAACCATTTCTGTAAGGACCTTGCTTTGTGCACGGGGGCATTGTCATGCTGAAACAGGAAAGGGCCTTCCCCAAACATTTGCCACAAAGTTGGAAGCACAGAATCGTCTAGAATGTCATCGTATGCTGTAGCTTTAAGATTTCCCATCACTGGAACTAAGGGGCCTAGCCCAAACCCTGAATAACATCCCCAGACCACTATTCCTCTTTCTGCAAAATTCAAAGTTGGCACAATGCATCGGGGGCAGGTAGCTTTCTCCTGGCATCCGCCAAACCCAGATTTGTCCGTTGGACTGCCAGATGAGGCATGATTTAATCACTCCAGAGAACGCATTCTGCTTGGCCATTTCTTGTGCTGGTGTTGCTTCCAGAGGTAGTTTGGAACTCTGTAGTTGCAACCAAGGACAGGTGATTTTTACACGCTACCACTTTGCGGCTGAGCTGTTGTTGCTCCTAGATGTTTCCACTTCACAATAGCAGCACTTAGTTTACCGGGCCAGCTCTAGCATGGCAGACATTTTACAAACTGACTTGTTGGAAATGTGGCATCTTATCACAGTGCCACGTTGAAAGTCACCGAGCTCTTCAGTATGCCATTCTACTGCAGATGTTTGTTTATGGAGATTGCATGCTGTGCGAAATAGCCAAATTCACTAATTTGAAGGGGTGTCCACATACACGATATATCCTAATGTATGTTTCCTGCGATGTGAAACAAGTTGCATTGTGTTAGTAACGTCATCCATGTGCCAATATGGTTAGAAAAAGGTTAGGCTAAATTCCATATGGAAATCAATTTAACCCTAACCAATAAAGGGTTATTTATTTCATAACTACCACAGTCATACAAATTGTCTCGGGCCTCATGTGTGGTATCAAAGGTGTGCTGTTAACTGAAAGCTGAAGGCTCTGGGCCACAGAGACGAGGTACTTTAATGGAGGATACAGTGGTGAAAGGCAGGCTTTTCAAACCCCAGAGAGAGTGAGGAAACATTGAGTAAGTGAGCGAGCAGGCATGTTCGCCAGCCAAGATAAGTGCCCTTAAAACCAAAGTACAGCAAACAAACAACAAAGAAGTCTGTCGTCATAAATTATGCATCAACATAATAAAAATGTTATCCTGACACCCTAGCTAACGTGATAAACTGGAGCGGCACGGGAATATACATTTTTCTCCTTATGATCCGCTCGGAGAGAGGCAATCCTAATTAAGGTCGGAAAAACACCTTTTGGTAGAAATTTGGAGAAAGGCAGGAAATGAACCAATGAGCGCACAACATATGCTACTCGCATTCCTATTATAATTTATTGCGCTGTTGGCGCTAGGTGCACCAGATTCAGCTGCCCTGTGTGCCGGTAGGCGAAGTGCTCCCATTTTGAACCTTTCATGTGTTTTGAAGGTACAAACTGTCTTCCAGAGTGGCCCGGAGAGCAAATCAAGTGCACTATAGGCCTACCGCTGGCCAATCGGATGGCTTAGATTATCTGCAGTAACGTATCAGCCTTAAAAGAAAGCTACAGAGAAGTTGATACTGAGATTTCAAAACTTTTAAAACCATGACTATAGACTAAACAAAAAACGCAAAGAGCTACTGTTTTATTCTACACTTTTATAAGCAAGGACTGGTGACTTGCCTACTTGAATAAAGGTTAAATAAATACAAATATTAGCAGCTTGGGTCATTTTTAATAATAGAGGAATATTTAACTTTCTCTGTTCATAGGAGTAACATGGATTTGTGCATGAGGCAGAAACAATGCGGTGCGACTGGTTTCGCCATCAGCTGGAAGACGGTCCCTTTTTGGTCAGTGTCTGCGGAGGAAAGGAAGAGCGGAGGGACGTTGAGAGGCGGACCCTCAGTCTGCTGCGCTTTCCCTCTGCTGACACTGACCATCAGATGCAAGCTCCATCAGCCTAGTAAAATAAATATATTAACAGTGTGATCATAGTCTAGCTCAAATGTACAAAAATAAAACTACAAAACAACTTAGTTGGCAGGCAATTCAAGCAAAGCCAATATGCGGTGATCATGTATTGGGACTATAGCCTACTGCACAAACATCAATGCTACAGTACTGTTATTATTAGGTCAATGTTGCATAGGCTGAACGGTAGATCTCGGCTTGCATTTTGACTCTGTGATCTTGACTCAAAAAAAAAGGTTGGTGACCACTTATTTAGACCTACAGAAGAAGAGAGTTTGCGTGTCTATTCTGTAGTGACAAATGCTGCCCATTTGCACTAAACAAAGAGATCATCAACACTGTTTCTCCCTCTTCCTTGCCATCTACCAATCCCAGTGCATGGAAGCAGAGGGCCAGGTAAAATGCGTGGACAGAATCCCTGGCTAATCTGGAAATGCATTTTTTCCCCACTTTTTCCTCGCTCTCTGTCCACTGGCGTCAGATGCCAAACAGGGGCCTTGAGCCAGTGTCCATTGTGCGTTTGAAGTCTCTACCAGCAAGCAATGGATTAGCATCTAGTCCAGAGAAAAAGGCCCTTTCTTTGTTTCCTTTAGGGCTGAGAATTCTCTGTAATAAGGATGGGCACAGAGTGAGAGTTTAACAGCTGCTGGGGAGAAATGGCAGATCCCACTGGGGAAACAAGAGATCTACATGGGTAACAACTCTCACCTGACGTGATTGACAATATTTTACAGTTACTCGAGCAACTATCGAATCCACGGTCATTGATATTGGCAGACTTGTCGAAAGGGGCCAGTGGTTTCCTCTGGTAAAATGGAAAACAATCCATTCCTATTACCCAAGCGGTTAGAGTTAATTAAACGAGGGTGTTCAATACTTCAAACAGCCACTTATTGGAATGCGCTTAATCTCAAGATGCCAAGTGTGGCGCGGTGAGTCTTGAGTTGCTAACCGAGACTAGTGAACAGGGCGCAAGGACTGATAAACTGCTGGAACCATCAGGATCCAGAGGGTCAGTGGAGGAGAGGGCAGTTCTGTCCAGTCACAGCCCATTTTGAAGCTGCCGCATTCAGACTCACTTAAAGGCACACTGCCAAGAGGCAGACAAGAGCAGCGGAGCCTTCGCGTTCTAAAGCAGAGGTCAACGAAATGAGTCAAAGCAAGCAATTAGCAGTAGCATTAGCATCCATGCAGAAATAAAGCAGGTGGAAGGGAAGAGGAGGTCTGTAACCCAACAGGTGTAAATGGTTTCTGAGTCTAACCTCCCAGGAGTCATGAGGTTAATTTCATCCAATCCAAACACTTAATTAGCTTGATTATGGTATTAAGAGCCTGGGTGGAAAGTATGCCAGGTGGATTTGAAAATCTACTCTGCGATAGAGCTTTAAGCCCAGCTTGAGACAGCTACACTGTGTCCCTAGATACAAGATGTTTAGATGTGCAGACGCGGAGGAAATGTGTCCTGCTGCTTCGTTCGATCAGGCGAATATCGTATCATCAGCCACTGAGTGCTGAGTGGAGGGGGGGTTACAGGTTTGGGACAAGGACGCTCTCGTTTCCCATGATCCCCTTTCCTCCAGGCCCTGGGGCAGTGGTTTGAGATAGAGTGACGCATTACTCTAAAACTGGGGTGAGATGCATCTGCAGACTGGTTGTTTTGACCTGTGCTCCAGCCAGCCTGTGTTACCAGGAGAGGCTAGGCGGGTACAACACAGCCTTTTCAAACCAATTTAGTTCCAAACACACACAAATAGATTAAACTACTAGACTATGCATAGTGCATGAATGCCAGCCATGTCCTTGCGGGCTAAAACCCATGCAAAAAGACAATATGGTAGTCTTATGCAAGTAAGGAGAGTAAACCTCATTAATTGGAGAGGCACCACGGATGGAAACAGCCAGATGGCATTTGGTACTCATTTGTCATACCATGGCTGATGGGGAGGTGCAAACGATTATGCACTAGTAGGAAGAAAAGGTGTTCTATCACGGACAGCTGCACCTCCCAATCCCCCATCAGTAGGCAAGATATTCTATCACGGAGAACTGGGCTGGCCGTGAACAGGCCTCCACCAGGCCGACCTGTGGCGCGTGATCCTGGCCGAGCTGCTGGAGGCGAGAACTTGGCGGACGTGGCACACGACGCCCCACTGACCACAACGCCTGGCGTACATTATGGACCATCTGTCTCCCGAGAAAAATGTCCCTGGTTTTTCCTCGGAGGAAAGAGGGAAGGCAGACTGAGCGAGAAGGAGGTCTCAAATTTGGCACTGCAGTCTGGAGCTAGTGAGAAGAGTCTCCTACTGAGAGAGAAATTGCAGAAGCGTGTTATCCTTCAAGACAACATGGTGTCTGAAGATGATAGAAGTTGACAATAAAATAAGAGAAATCTGACGAAAATATATGTTAAAAATCGAAATATAAAGGCCGAAAGACTAATAAAGAGGAGGACAGACAGAAAAAAGAGCGAGAAGAGTCCGTGAAGCAAATGTAGAATAAGGTTGGGGGCCGCTCTGGCCAACTTGCTAATACAGTCACTTTGTTCCCGGCAAGGACGGGTCCATTCAGGGAGCGACGCCGCAAGCTGTGGGGGTGCAGTGCTTTCTCTTTTGTCTCCCTTTCCTCTAACCCTCCTTTCCTGGCCTTTCATGGTTTTCCAGAGGAACCAGGAGGACAGGGGAGAGTGTGC
The DNA here is from genome assembly GCA_023634145.1 of Thymallus thymallus. Lineage (NCBI taxonomy): Eukaryota > Metazoa > Chordata > Actinopteri > Salmoniformes > Salmonidae > Thymallus > Thymallus thymallus. Next base: position 33,604,813 of record CM042405.1, read on the forward strand.
ACCAGGCTGACTCTTAAAACTTGTGCCTCCGAGCAGTGGCAGAATTGAAACAAAACAAGGCTCTAACAATGACGGCAGCTAACCGCGCCTACGCAACGGATTGAACTTCCCGGAGCTCCCAAGTCACAGCTTCAATGAAAACTCCTAACCCGCTTGTGCTTTATCTCAACCGCCCGAGGACAAGGGTCCTCACAACAGACAAACAAATGCAAATGAGGAAGCAAATGACTATCCCAGACGCTTCCCTTCAAGCGCAAAAGACATACTGAACAATGCAGTGCAACGTGCTAACAAGTGTAGGCTATTTCTCTTAATACCGTACAAGTAGTTATGTCAGCAAGGCTTTTGCCTACAGTAGCACCAGCTTTGAGGTATGATAAATAGTATACAGACATACTAGCAAATGCATTTCTTTCAGTGGTTCGGGCAGCCAATGAGGAGTAATTAGATCCATAACAATGTCCAGCAGACAGTTCTGTCAATCACTCAGCCTGCACCACACAACAAACACTGTCACCTTGGCTTCCATCATCTGCGCACCCCTCCTCCCCAGTAAAAGCAGATCTGCAATAGATCTAAATTAGCTTCCTGTCAACAAACACGGTAAACACCACTACTGCTCTTTGCGAGTGGCTAAGAGAGGATGGGGTGTTTGGATGAACTGTATGATGGTGGTGGTGACAGAGAGAAAAACAATATTAAAAAAGACTGCAGGAAACCAAATTGGTCAGTTTAACAGATTTGAAAACCTAATTACTGTGCTGGAAAGGATCCGAGACGCTACCCATTCTCTCTCTCCATCTCTGGAATATTCAGACCAACATCGGCTCCTGGATTCAATTAGCAAGAAGACGTTTGGATGCATCTCCCACAGCGGCACCAAAGTAATCATTGACACCGGATTTGGCCTTTCCCGCAGCTTAGACTCCCGCAATATTAAAAAGCCCAGGGACCATCTTCAGGCGGCCGATGGCCATGCTGACAGTCTGGTGGGCCAATTCCAAACACACAAAAACATGACAATAACACTACACCGCCTCTGCCTGTGCAATGTTAAACGTCTACATGAAGGCCCTGCTGAAAGACATAACAGCAGAAACTGTGTGGGTAACTCTAAAATAACCCATTGTAGTTATTAACACTTCCACTCTAGGAATAAACAAGCTCAGCTTTAGCCCAAAAATGTTTAATCGTTTGCATGAGAGTCCTTGCTGTCCCTGAGAGGTAAGAAAATAACCTCTGCTAATATCAATACTGTGGAGCTGATTTTCCATGGGACATCACGTGCATGAGTCTTACAGTGAGAGGCAGATGGCCAGAGAGATGGGGGACAGTCATCTTCGGGCATCTGAGCTGGTGATTTGAGAGCGCAGCCTCTCGTCTTTACGGCGAGGGCACAGCGAGGAGAGGGTCGTAATATCAATAAACAAAATATGTAAAAATAAACTGATAAAGTTAGGCCTTTATATAGTTAGGCCTTTATATGTCAGTTGGCAGCAGCTTAGTGTGAATGTGAATGCATGCATGCATTATTGTGTGCTTATGTACTGCCCTCTTCAATTCAACCACAGGTTTCAATTCAAAAGCACATGTTTTCAACAGGGTTCAAATTTAGTGCAAAATGATGGTTTTGTGGTCAATTAACCATTTCTTTGTGGACTTTGATGTGTGCTTGGGGTTATCGTCTTGCTGGAAAATCCACATGCAGCCAACTGTCAGCCTCCTGGCACAAGTCTGGCACATCCGGTCTAGCACATCTCTAGGATCTCTTTTTGGGTAACACTGATGTTTTGATCATCCCCTGGCCGCTGTTAGGTAAATCACACTAACCTTCATCTATTCCTCGGTCACTGGGGCGGTCCTGGTTAGAATCACTTCGACTAGGGTGCCACAGTTGACCAGTGCGGATGCTCTGCAGGGTTAGCCAGTGCAGCAGGGCTATGAGGCAGTGTTTACAGTGTTAAGGGCCTTATTACCCAGTAGTCATGACATGAGAGCAAGGCTCTGTGGCACACACCAGCAGCAAGTAGGTGTAGGGCTGGTTCAGTGGTATAAATCCACACTTGAAAGAGCAGCTCAATCAAGCGCCACCTCCCATTGTCTCTAGTCTCCCCAGAGTTTGCAGGAAGTTCAAAAGTTTGCAGAACCGGGGAGCTGCCGCAAGGCAGAATCTATGAACCTTTGCCCCTTTACATCAGCACCCTCTCCTTGTCATCAGTCAAGTTTTATGGTTCGTGGGGTGGGAGTGGTCTACAGACAAGGGGTGGGACATAAGAGATGTACACCTGTAACACTTTCAATATCAGCCAACACATAACTCAACTAGAAGTCGGGGGTTGGCTACCATTTAAAATGTAAAACAGTCATAAAAAAACCTAGCTAACATTTCAACCCCCTCAATGGTGCCACTTTCTGTCACAAGACAAGGCAAAAAAATATCTATTGGCTCAAGGCCAAACAGACAACTGTCATCTGCGTCTCATCCTTCTGTCAGGACAAGGACCCCGGCCCAGTCTGATGGGGTGCGAAAAAAAGCCAACAACATAGTGACCCCATTTGTTTCCCAAGCGATTAAATAAAGACAATTTCACGCTGCCAAATGTGGAGAAGATGCCCTTCATTAAGAAGTGCGTCGCCGGATAGAGATTGCCGCTTTAATCCAATTAAGTTTAGCATGATAAAGGGCATTACTGCCAGCCAAGGCTGCCCACCCACCCACAGTGAAAATGACAACAGTAGAGAGGAGAGGGAGAGAGCCCCTGGGGGTCTTCATGGGGAGATAAACCCCAATGAGCCACCATTCTGGGAAGCCACAAAGGACTATAAAACCTGCTACTGCTACTAGAACTTTCAACGCCTATGCATGAGCATAACATAGGACACATGTATTTCGGGTGACATTCAGCTAGACTATAAGCATGGCTCTTTGCGGCCGATGACTTCAGAGGGGAAGTGAGGCGTGAGCAGTTTATACAGGTGTTTATTAATCTGACGCCAACAGTGAATTATGCCGCATCACCCAGATCACAGCCAGTGCAGTCACTCGCCTCCATATCCTCTGGTGGCGTACGCCGGGGAGAGAGGTTTAAAATGCTCCTTCGCTCAGAAACAGTAACAAAGAGAAAGAGGAATAATGGAGGATTAATCTCAAAACAAGGGAGAAAGTAGTTGAGCTGAGGCTTTATTCTCTCCATTGCCATTTTGGACTGAAGCGATTCATGTGATGCCAGGGCTATGGTAGAGAGTAATCCAACTGTGCCAGGGGGCCCCTGCGTGGTGGCCCCGCCCATCCTTGGAAATAAACCTCATTACGATAGAGGGCGGCCTGGCCTGCTCAGCCTTGGCCCAGTTTCAGGGGGTCGGCGACCCCTCCACCTCGCCTACTGATGGGGGATTGGGAGGTGCAGCTGTCCGGCCGGTCTGTTCACCGCAGGCAACCAGGCACTGAGGGCACGCAGTCCCCGCCCCCTGATGGTCATCTCCGGGCCACATGGGAGGAGGTGAACGCAGGGAAATATGGTGCTCAAACTCACAGGGCGCGTACTGCTGTCTGTTTTTAATCAATTGGTTGAGGTTAAAAAAGTGACACACCCTGTTCTAGACATATCCAGACAAACAGAACAAACTGAAATGTGGTCTTTATAGCCGAAGTTGTTAATGTTTACAGCTTCCCCATTGTAATACAGACCATATATACAATGAATAAAAATATGTTTTAAAAACACATGTAAAGTAAAGTGTTGGTCCCATGTTTCATGAGATAACATAAATGTGTGCACAAATTTGTTTACCTCCCTGTTAGTGAGCATTTCTACTTTCTTACTGCTAAGATAAACCATCCACCTGACAGGTGTGGCATATCAAGAAGCATGATCATTACACAGGTGAACCTTGTGCTGGGGACAATAATGTGCAATTGTGTCACAACTATGCCCCAGAGGTCTCAAGTTGAGGGAGCGTGCAATTGCTAAATGCAAGATTGTCCACCAGAGCTGTTGCCAGTCACAAACATAGATTATTTGGCAGTACGTCCAACCGGCCTCACAACCGCATACCACGTGTAACCACTCCAGCCCAAGACTTTCACATCCGGCTTCTTCACCTACGGGATCGTCTGAGATCAGCCACCCGGACAGCTGATGAAACTGTGGGTTTGCACAATCAAAGAATTTCTGCACCAACTGTCAGGGAAGATCATCTGCAAGCTCTTCCTCTTCACCAGGGTCTTAACCTGACTGCAGTTCGACATTTGCTTTTCAGTTCTTTGAGCTCTGCCACATTGGTTGTTGATCATTAGTAGACAACCATTTAAGTCTTGCCATAGATTTTCAAGTAGATTTAAGTCAAAACTAAAAACAGCCACTCTGGAACATTCACCAAGGCCTTCTTGGTAAGCAACTGCAGTATAGTTTTGGCCTTGTGTTTTAGGTTATTGTCCTGCTGAAAGTCCTTTCCCAGTGTCTGGTGGAAAGCAGACAACCAGGTCTTCCCTCTAAGATGTTGCCTGTGCTTAGCACCATTGAGTTTATTTTTTAACCTGAAAAACACCTTAACGCTTAAAGATTAAAAGCATACCCATAATATGATGCAGCCACCACCATGCTTGAAATGGAGAGTGGTGGTATTCAGTTGCGTGTTGTATTGCATTTTCTCCAAACATAACGCTTTGTGTTCAGGACAAAAAGTTAATTACTTTGCCACATTTTTTTTGCAGTATTACTTTAGTGCCTTGTTGAAAACAGGATGCATGTTTTGGAATGTTTGTATTCTGTACCGATTTTAGTTTTAACTGTGAATTAGGTTCGTATTGTGGAGTAACTACAATGTTGTTGATCTATCCTCAGTTTTCTTCTATCAAAGTCATTAAACTCTAACTGTTTTAAAGTCACCATTGGCCACATGGTGAAATTCCTGAGCGGTTTCCTTCCTCTCTGGCAACTGAGTTAGGAAGGACGCCTGTATCTTTGTAGTGACTGGGTGTATTGATACACCATCCAAAGTGTAATTAATAACTTCACCATGCTCAAAGGGATATTCAATGTCTGCTTTTTAAATTTTTACCCATCGACCAATTGGTACCTTTCTTTGAGAGGTATTGGAAAATCTCCCTGGTCTGTGGTTGAATCAGTGTTTGAAAATCACTGCTCAACTGAGGGACTTTATCGATTATTGCATGTGTGGGGTACAGAGATGAGGTAATGTTACACACTATGATTACACACAGTTAGGAGTCCATGCAACTTATTATGTGACTTAAGCACATTTTTAGTCCTGAACTTATTTAGGTTTGCCATAACAAAGGGTTGAATACTTATTGCCTCACATTTCAGCTTTTAAATTTAATGAATTTGTAAAATGACATTAGGAGATAGTGTGTAGACTAGTGACAAAAATCCATTTAAAATTCTGGCTGTAACAACTAAATGTGGAATAAGTCAATGGGTGTGAATAAGACATGGCATTCTTTTCCCTTTACGCTAGGCCTATTCAAATCATTCACACGGACTGTGGGCGGAGGTCAGTCAACTGATTAACCCTCGTCGCAGTACTACTCACCGCGGGCACCAGGAGCTTCTTGACCTCCTCCAAGGCTCTCTTCATCTTGATCTCGGAGCGCGTCTGTGTGTCCTCCACCGTGATCAGGACGTGCAGTTCCTCGTTTAGATGCTCCCAGTTGGGCTTGCCTCTGTTCTGCTCCTCCTGAAAAAAAAAAAAAAAAAAAAAGAGAAGAGTGGGAGAGAAGAGACATGAGTGGATGTGACAAGCTCGGTTAGAACGCTGCCGCTTTACGTGACATATAACACGCAATCTCAGGTGAAGAAATACATGGGGGAGAGACTCTAAAGACAGCAGCAGTGACAGGGCCAGTCCCTTTAGTCAGACATGTAGCTTTAACTTTGAAAGGACTACCCCAACCCCCCCTTTGATGCCAACATCAAAAAAGGGTGACAGCAATCCCTGTAGCAATTAATATTTGATGAGTACATATGTACATCAGAGGGTTGCAGACTTTTCAATCTGACCAACCTTTCCAAAAAGGAGACCTACAGTGCTGACGACAAATTAACATGGTGGGTGTGTGTGACGGAGTAATTGGGCCATGTTAACAATGGACACGAGAGAGCCATTCATCCCTATGGAAAGGGGGCCGCCAAGCACTTTGAGGTGCTAAATTGAGCCGCTGGTACGCTTCGAAATGTCAGGATGGGCTTTATTCAAAAATCAACGATCAAGTTGAAATACAGGGCCATTTCAATGTGCGCACAATGGGGGCCAGTATTAGACTGGAGGCGCTGAGTGGGGAAATGGAATAGGTCAATTCAGAAAGTCTTCAGACCCGGCACGTCTAGCTTATTGTGTGAAGGGAGAGTGGAATATGTCGTTGGAGTAAATGCGATGCAGTCTATTCTGACACTCCCCATTTACCTGGCTTCTTTTGAGACGTTTGCCGGCAGCGCTGCACCGCACGGAGAGCTTTTAAAAGCTTTGGGGGGTCACACCACCATGGCAGCTTACAGTCGTGTGTGGTTATATGTAGACAGATCTGAGCTTTATCATTTCCTCTGTGGCAATGAATTGAGGTTTACAATTCGATTCAAACAAAGACTAGGCTAACCTCAAACCTCACAAAGCAGGCTCAATACAGCCTCAGTAGGAATATGAAAACACAAGAGCTTCAAATCATGTTATGACAAAAGCAGCAGCAGTCTAAGCTCTGAGAACCAGCTCTCTCCAAGCCCTATCAAGACAACACATTTCAGCATTAAAAACACCACAGCCAAATCTCCAAGGCATTTAAGTCATGGTACAGGGAAAATAATCTAGCATCCATCTTTGCTTCCCTCTGACTAAAAAGCTTGATTAATGCCATGTCTGCAGTCTACCCCCCAACACAAGTTACGTTGTCCCCCGGTGCCCCACTGCTCGTTTGTGAACTAGACATGATAATTGAGGTGTCTAATTGCTAACCATGCATTGTGAGACGCGACGGGAGGTCCACCTGACACGTTTACTAATATGCGGCTCGGCGTGCACCGTGCCAAACCAGAGTAGAGTGGCATGCCGTCGCTCGCCCGCCTCCTCTGGCGAGAGAGAGAGTCGTTGCCATGACTTTCCCCACACAATCCTTCGTCTCGCACAAACAAACACAGCGGGAAAATGAAGTTCAATATTCCCCTCCCGTGTTCAACTATTCCGCAGAGGAAGGAGGGCATACTTTTAACAGGCCATTTCACAATGGGCTGTTTACTTGTGGCCTATCTTGGAGGCAACATGGAGGTGAGTCAGGAGTTAGTGGAGGAACGGACAGGAGCTAACTGTCAGTGGAACAGCTACCACCTCCGAACACTGCACCCGCTACAAGCATAATCGGACATTTCTAAGCACTGGTCATTTTGAGGTGTGTGTGTGTGTGTGTGTGTGTGACTGCGGCAGAGAGGAGCACGAGAGAGGAGATGGTGAGTAAGTAAACACTACACAGAGAGACAGCCAGGGAGAGCTCCAGCACTGGGGATTCACAGTCCTACCCCAGAGGAAGGCTAGGAGCGGTGCAGAGTGCCACTCACACACCGTGGACAAGGTCACAGTGTCCTCGGAGAAAAAGTGACAGCATGACAAACAGGGGAGGTAGAGTGGTGGGACGGAAGGTTGCAGGGCGTGCTGGGAAGGCCTTTGAAGAGCAACCGAATTCTGTTTACTGACATCTGAAACCGGCTGAGAGAAAACTGCCAAGTAATCAAGTTTACCAAAATATGAATGTTATAAAAGGCAACGAAAAAAAACAATTACTTGCTTGTTTGGCGCTCCGAACCTGAAGATTAGCCGCTTGAGCTCAATAAATCCTCGACCAAGGTTATACTCTTAAAACGCCACATGAAAAGGCAACAGAAATAGTTGACCATATGTCCCGTTTAATTTGACCTGCCCCTTCTTGTTTGTTGTATTGGAAGAGGAAAGTTCCATAGACAGACAGGGGTAGCTCATGGTCAGCTGGTGCTAGATTTAATCTGGGCGAGTCTAAAAATACTATTTATATATCAACACGGTGCCGGAATGCACATTTCACAGCTAAGCGACTGTTGCAGTCACCTGTCCCTCTCCCTCTATCACCCGGCCCCCAAGGGCTCCTCAATGGCACCTCTTAGCCACGGGGTGATGCACTTCAGTCGCAAATGTCACCGGGCCAAAAGGGACTTGGAGGCAACAGAGGGCAAGACGGGACAAAGTAAGGCAAGGCTATGCTAGCAATGCCTGGAAAAAAGGAGATTGGTTGTTCAACGAAATGGGATATATTTAAGTAGAAATAGTTCACCAATATTGAATTTTAAAAGCATGTTACATAAAATGCCTTTCAATATAGACCATTTGGATAAGTCTATAAATCAAGATTTTTTTATATGAATAAAGGCCTAGTAAAAGTGCAAAAATTTCCCTCTGTCACTTCTAGGAAGATTTTAACCCACTTAATCCCCAAATTTCACCATTTTGTGCTGTATACTGAAACGTCTGTACTATTTCCCGATACTAGAGCATGAAAAACTGTTTGGTACTAGAATTTGTTACTGTCGGTACTTCTGTTAAATGTGTCTCACGGATCAAGTCTAATCAGCCCGGCCCATGTGTCCCCCTTAATAGCACGAGTACACCATGCCTGCTTCACTTAGCCTACACTGAGGGTCTGGACTGCATCATGTTAGCTCCCCATTCACGCTGCTCATTAAATAATGCACATAGAAACTGTTAGCAAAATAAAAAAAATGTCCATACAGGCTAGAACACTTTACAATGCAAGAAGATAACGCTAGATTCCAGATTTGATTGCCACCTTTCCTTGCTCGCTTACAGCTGAAGCTTGCATCAATTCACTACCTTGCTGATTGCCACCAAACCTTTATTAATTTAAAATCTGTCCTTCATGTCTCCCAAATACTATGTATCGAATCAGCGAACTTGTCTCGTGAATGACATCATTACTGGTTAAAGAGACAGAGCACACTTAAAAAAGGTACAAGTGCGCACCTGTACTGATCAATGTTGCTCAGTACAATAAAATAAGACTCAAATGGAAGGGAAACAGATTGGCATCTGTAGCCCCATGAAATCCACCAAAACAAACTCAGTAACTCGCATACACACTCTTATTGAATATGCATTTACCTATATAGTTGATAGGCCTGGGCTACATCTTGATTTGCCCAGTTTATCAATAGAGATTTATCATTCAAACACATTACCATTTTGTTATGTAGTTAAATTGTTTTTACCGAAGTCAAATTGATTGTATAAATTTATGCATTAGTTCATGGATGGCAGTGTCTGAAAAATGTTGATGTAAAAAATTATGTAAATGTTATTGAACTCAAGATGCCCAACGATTGAACAGAGCAGTAGCTGAGTTTACGAGGTTGGAATAATACTGTGAAATTGTTAAAATGATAATGCCCTTTTAGAGTACTGTTTGAAAAGGCCACCTAAACTTTCTGCCTGTTTTGGCGTGAAGGCCTGGAGCGTTGAGTCAGTAACCGAAAGGTTGCTGGATCAAATCCCCGAGCTGACAAGGTAAAAAATCCCTTTCTTTCCAAACATCTGCCAATAACAGCAAATTTTCCCCTCCTCTCGGATCACTCCCAGACAGTATTAGCAAAATTCTTGCTTGAGAAATTGCTCTTTGCTAAGAAACCATGTTTCTTTTGGACCCTTTTAGTTTAAAACAAATCACAGTAAGGTAATTCATTGTTACCCAGAAATTATTTGATTAAGATAAAAAAAAAGGTCCAATGCAGCCGTTTTTAACAATAAACAATTATTATTGTGACGCTTGCACACAAGCTTCAATTCCCCTGTCATCAAGTTAGACTTCTCAAAAAGGCACAGAATTTGTGGAACGACCCAGCTATACTTAAAAGTTTAAGGCGCTCTCTTAAAATACCTGTCAAAAGGGGAACTAAGTTGAAGCACTTATAAATCATGACAAGTCTCAACTGCTTTTGCCATGTCCAAGAGTTTCTGGATTCCACCTCCATCTATTCCAAGAAAATATCTCCCCACTGTTCCTGAAGCACTAGAAGGAACTGTAGACTTATACTTTTCTCGTTTAGTCTAAAAGCTTCATAAAGCATGAGCAAGCATTGGTTGAATTAAGACACATCTTGGACAAGTCACATCAAACTCTGAACAATCCAAGTGTGCTTGCAGTGCCAAATGTCTAAATCAAATTGAAGGCTATTAATTGCCAATCCAGATGTTGAACTTCTGCCGTTGAAATTCTGGGGCTTGCACTGACGTTTTTCCCCAATGTGGCTCCCAACTTGGCACTCTATTGCACGTGCTTCTGAGAATTGCAACACCTCCAGAAAGTCTATTGCAGTGAGCCGCATCTGAAGACGTGGTTAGAGGCAACTACAAACTAACTCCTGAAAACTGTAAAAAAAAAAAAAAAAACTAGACAGAAAGTTGGTGTTTTCATAACCACCTTCAAAAAAGGCACAGTTTGGTTGTGATCATAGCAGCGTGAACACATGGTCTCCAGTGGTTGGATGTCTCCAGCGTCTCAGATCTTTTCCCCCTGTATTTGTAGAGGAGGTCCCCTGTGATTTAGGCCTTGATCAGAGGACAGAGCGTCGCCTGAGGGACAGGTTATTATCCTCTGTTTGTCTCCCCTGTCTGCTCCTATCCATCTGCACTGCCACATCAAGGCTCAAAGAGCCATGGTGAGATGGTGGGGAGGAACAGAGTGTTGACTTAAGACGGCTGACTGCTCACACTACGAGAGGTGTCTAGTCATTGCGAATAGGCGATAAACTTTGCATTGCTTTTTAAAAAAAGGTTTGTGCTATGAAGTGCACAATTACCCAATCTGTACGATTCGTAACAGAGGCCCGTGGGGGTGGGACAGAACAGAGCAGAAGTCAATATGCACGGCGCTCAGAATTTTGGCTTCAGTTATATTTATGTGGTTTTGTACTTAGTTGTCGTTTGAACACCTTTAAATAGATGTTGACCTATGTGCATGGGCATCCACCAGAACCGGAGTTCCTTGAATAAGCCCCAGCGATATAAGCCAGACAGACAACCTGCCACCTTCCAACAACAGCCCAGCCCCAGTGGCGTCCCTGGGGCTCCAGTCCCCTGCAGCCACGACTCTAGCTCAATTTCTCTCACGTCAACTCCCCCCCCGCCTGCCTAGCTCTCCATTCTGGGGAGTCTATTTCCACTCCCTTTGCTACAGCCACCTGCGGGCTGGGCCTGCCCCTGGAGGGAGCTGCAAACTGAATTATTGAGACACGAAAAAAAAAACGGTGGAGGTAATGGCTCCTGAATAAAGAGACTGCATTTCCCCTTTCAGCATCTCAGTTTCCATGGAAGTTTGGGAGAATAAAAGGGCGGTTCAGGGAGGGGAAACTGTCTGCTGTAGGGAGAGAAAGAGGTTCTTGGTTATGAGAGAGGAACACTCTCACACATGGTACGGTTAGTGGCTGTGCTGGGGGGTGACAATGAGAGGTGGAAGAGGGTTTCATTTATTGATGTAAAACTTATTTTAACCGGGTAAGTTTATTAAAAACGCATTCATATTATGTATGCCAAGGGGAAGAGTTCCCTCTGCCTCCCATACCTGCACCATTATCACCCCTGGGTGAGCCCCTGTCAATCTTTGCCTCTGAAATTGTCCATCTCTGGGACAGAAATAAATCTATATTTCTAATCCCCTACACCCTCTTAAAAGAATCACCCTAGTCTTTTCCCAGACTCGTATTTATTAGAGGCAGTTAAAACTGCTGGTCCGTTTATAGGCCTGTAATTGCAGTGAGCATCGGACAGGTCTCAGGGGCCATTAGAAAGACAAATGAAGGGAGATAAGCTACCATGGGTCATCAAACCTTATTATAAAAAAAGTAATCCTAGATTAGGTGCGAGGAGCAGTCATGAACAGACTTCAAGGGAGATAAAAATAAATACAAGGAAAACAATCCCAAGAATGAGGGTGGCGTTAAAGAAAGATACAAATTATCCACCCCTAGAGCTGTAAACGGGAGCTTCAAGGATTGAGGCTCTGGTGGGAATTTGTGTGCCTTCTCCCATTGTTGCTTTCTGCTGCTGCCTCCTCTAGGGAAGCAGCAGAGCCTCCAGGCAGGCAGGGGTCTTTCTGCTGCTGCCTCCTCTAGGGAAGCAGCAGAGGCTCCGGGCAGGCAGGGGGATTTCTGCTGCTCCCTCCTCTAGGGAAGCAGCAGAGCCTCCGGGCAGGCAGGGGGATTTCTGCTGCTCCCTCCTCTAGGGAAGCAGCAGAGCCTCCAGGCTTGGAAATGGATTTGTAACTCCTCCCAGACTCATGGGCATCAATAATATTTATTCTCAGGGCCTCAAGTAAGTCTTTTGATCTTTGAATGATGTGTTACCACACACCCATACGGTTAATTTTCTTATCTTTGCGGAAGGCGGGACCCTCTAATGTTTTCTTATCATTTGCACTTGTTTCGGTACCTAATTCTAATTTTAGCCATTTTATGTGATGGTAAAGGTAGGGGTGTACTAACTTTTTTTTGTGTGACTTGTTAAATTGGGTAACCTTTATCTGTCAATAGTGTTGAAGTGAAGATTACATATCCATCTGTCCAAATATGTAAAAAATAAAACAAAAAAGAGAACTTTACAGGGGGTGTACTTACTTTTTCACATGACTGTATAAGGAGGCAGCTAAGTCAAGCTACTTAAGAAAAATTCCACTGTGGTTAGATCAAAGTAATAACAGTGATTGGTCAGTCTAACGTTGTGTTTGACCCTTCCTCTAGTTGGGTTGCCGCCACATATCCAGTATTTATTACAGGGATAAGCTAGATTCAGCCACGGGCCGATTTTTCTTTTCAGCGGATGATCAAGCGGCCGAAACATAATTACAAATAATTTAAAGAATGCTAAATTGACAGCAAGAAACCCAAACAGATATAATATTTGATTATAACAATTTAAAACCTGACTTACATTTGTATAGGATCACATTTCTATTATGCGTGGGAATACTTTGGATCAGATTTCCAAAATGTATATAACTTGGAGCCGATTTGTTGGTATTTTTACAGTCTTCTGTCCAACAACAAAAGCGGTTGGGTAACCCTGGTTTATGAGAACCGGACACGTGACGGTGGTGCCCTTTCAGAAATCCGAGCCACGCAGTGCCCAAGCCCAGAATAGAGCCAGCACTTACCCCTGGCACTTTAGAGGTCACTGTCCAATGAGCAGCCTTTCAATAACCTAGAGTCAAGTACCTTCTACGCTTTATGTAGGCTATATTTAAATGCTGTACCTGGTGGGCTATAGCTCAAAATTACTGGGGGTTTATGGCTAACCACTTGTGTTTTACTACGAGGTGGTTGGAGTCTAAAAATCAGAGCTTCTTTTGTAAAAAAATAAATAAATAATAAAAACATATATATATTAAAAAAGGGTGGGGGGAGCAAATAAACGAATGAGCTCACCTTCTTTCTGTCTCTCATGGAGCTCTTTCCTCGCACCATGATTTTGCATCCAGTTTCTGCTTCCAGCTGCTTGGCAGTGAGTCCACGAGGCCCCAGGATTCTGCCAACAAAGTTATACTGCAGAGGGGGAAGAAAAATATTATTTTACAAAAGAGTATTTCACATTTAGACTGCAGTGTAGATAATCAGGCCACAATGAAATAAGTCTACAACTACTTGCGCACTATAAACCATTCGTCAAATACCTAGTTTAATTGTATTGCTTCCTATGCTTCAGCCAACCTCTTTTGCTCAGCTCTCTTTCCAGTGCTCAACGTGTGATATCGGTTCATTGCTACCACGACAGCAGATTCCAGGCAATAGGTAACCAGTGTGACCTTTAGGGAACTATTTTTTCATTTTTTTCTGGCCCAATATAAAAACTGAATTAATTCAGGAGCACAGGTACGAGTCTCACGTTCCCGACGGTGCACCATGCTGCCTTGCCAATATTACGGCACCACACTGGGATCGCCAGAAAGCAGGCTGAAGAAAATTAAATCTTTCTTGAGGGCAAAAATAGAAATGAAACTACTTTCAGGGAATTATGGGGGATGTTGGGGGAGTGGGGAGGTGAGGGCTCTGCTTGACAATTTTCTTATCGAGGCCCTTTCACTCGTGAGTGGCTTTGCGGATTTGTACCAAAGGGAACGTATTTACAGACGTAATCCTCTCCACTTGAAACTGGCTTCAACTAGGATAAAGGAACAATGTGTCGAAATAATCCACAACAATTTTGCCTAAATAAAAACAGAAGAATGGGGAGAGAAGGGAGGACACTTGAAAAGGTAAACAAACCGAACATGTTTGCATCATGCACAGTGCCAAGTCGAGAACGTGACAGGTAAGAGATCCATAACTCCATTCAGAGGGGAATTTACGCATTCATACAAAAATTCCTAGACCTTCTCAATGTTCTTCATTCATATGGCGCAACACTTGTCAGTTTTACGGTTGGCACAAAATTGTATTAGGCATGAAATCCATGCTTACTAATTACTCAACAAAAGGTCCACAAGGCAAGCATCTAGCTCTACATAGACTGGACTTCGCTTCCCTGTGGATGACATTACCGTACTATGGAGCTGGTGTAGACAAGAGGGCAGGCGAGGCCAACCTCTGTTTGGCGATCTCTAGTCACTAGGCTGGTGCGGGGGTGGTGTGACGGCAGGGCATAGGATGCACCTGTCATCATGTCCCCTCTCTGGTCACCCAGTAGCAACCAAGGCAGCAGAGGAGCGAACTGTCGGTCTGCATCACGCGGGAAGCAGAAGACGACAGAAGAGGACCGGCTCCCGGGCACAGTCTCTACCCACGGTCGGCCACCAACGGCCTTCCGCCAGCAGTCTAGCATCACATGCACACGCCCATAGACGCTCTGAGGCGACAGGAGCAAGGTCCCTCGGTGAAGCATAACCTTTAAAAGCTAGCTAGTGCGCCCAAGCTTACTCAGTGTCATAATAAAATAGTTAGACTAGGTATAGCTAATGTATTTGACAGTGCACTGCATGATAATTCTTTACACACAGTCTGTCAGCATGGCTATGGATATTTAAGGTCAGACAAACCCCAGTGACAAAGAATCCTTGCGTGGGATACTATATAAAAACTACTGGCATCTGATGATATGTCTTATGAAAGGAGTTCCTGTATTGACACAGTAATATCGTTTTACAATGGATCTCTGCAACTACTCTGGCAAAGGAGAAGTGAATTCTCCCTTGCTATGAATATGTTGATGCTGATTGTACATGACAGAGCAGGGGCTTGCTGAAAAGTGGGGGAAATGCTCAATTTGAATACTGGGGCAAGACAGTAATTACCACCACAAGGGGAGGGCAGGCACGACTTCTCATGGGGGGGGGGGGGGGGGGGGTGTCCCACTATCCCTCCTCCCAAAGTTAAGCCAGTTTGTCTCCCTGTAATGGAGACTGACGTGTGAGCAGCAGCCATTTTTGGTGATGGCGACCGTTGTGACAGAGGCAGGAGGGAGCAGGCGTCTGGCCTCTACTATAGAACAATTCAGGGCCACATCAAATGTCTGGGACAGAAATATGTTACTCTCATCACATAATTCAACAGGATGGATGAAAAAGCAGTGCTTAGACAAACAGGGGACTTGATTTCAAAACGTGGCAAGTCAACATGTGCATACATCTTTATACTGGTCCCCCATGGGAATCGAACCCACAACACTGACATTGCAAATGCCATGCTCTACTAAATGACTTGGCTTACGGCCATACCAACCTGAATACGCCTGATCTCGTCTGATCTCAGAAGCTAAGCAGGGTCAGGCTTGGTTAGTATTTGGTTGGGAGACTACTTGGAAATATCAGGTACTGTAAGCTTTATTAAGAAATTTCCCCCTTGGGGATCAATAAAGTATCTATCTATGAGGTAACCACCCTCATAAGCCAGTGGAATGTACACAAAATGTTGCATCATAATCCTTTTCAACAATCAATCATGGCTGACAACTGGTATCTATGGCCACAGGGCGGTACTATAACTAGACAATGTCCATCTAGTTACAACACTGAATATGAGCAGCTACAACAGACAGGCTTGGCAAACCAACCATATAAATCAGCATCCAACAATTCTGTCAATCACCGGAGAGAAACTGATTTAATATTTCCAGCAGTGACTGTACAAATTACAAATTCAGGAAATGAACCTCCATCCTGCCACCACTGCACCCATTCTCAGTCTCGTTTTTTTATCTGTTGAATGAAATGCATGCATAAGCGATGTATTTATTTTGCAAACTCGACAAGAACTCTGCCGACTCTCTCGCTTCTCTGCGGAGGCCATTCTCAGAGTAGCCAATTCCCTTTCCTCATTTAAGGCATTAGGAGATTAGAGACACTGGGACCTTTCGCCACCAGTTTTTTTTCTCTCCCCGACTTTCATCTTGGTTTCTTCCAGCCCCTGTGAATCGACACGCACACAGCTGCCACCCCTACCTCCGCCCAACCGTGGCCCCCCCAGGACGGGGGCTCAGTGACATTAAAAAGGGGCTTTGTTTACCCCCCGTTATCGGCACTCGTCAGGCGGAGGGGGCACGGAGAGAAAGTACTTGCCGACACCCCGCTCTTCACTCTGAAGTTGACTGGCTCCCCTGGGCTCCAAAGCAGGGAGCAGGCGGGGGTGGGTTACCGAGGCTCCACCAACAATGTTTTAAGGAAGTATACAATGTCAAAATGTTTGCTTGCCTAAACCGCAGCACTGGATAGGAAAGGAAGCTTAAAAATTATTAATGGCGAAGGAGTATTGTGTGTGTGTGTATACATTTTCATACAGTGAGATGAGTGCAACAGGACTGTCTACCTAAGGCACTGCACAAAGTTACGAACTTGTTTTCCACACTGGGTTATTTTACCACATCTCGTACATATTGCCCTGTTACTTTTATCAGGGGAGACGAGAGTATGTGGTCTGTTGGAACACATTTACATTGCAGAACATTACTAAAACCTCTCACCATGCACTGTAGACAACTCTCTCAGCGGCATGACTGGAAAACTCACAACAGATCAGAAGTGACCTTCAAACCACGCCAGAGGATATCCCCTCCCTCGCTGCACTCCTAGTGCATAGGAGCCCTAGCAAGCAGAGGTCTTGCAAGCACACAAAACACTATTTGCTGCTTATATATTTGGCAGCACACCAGACAGGGCTGTACACTTTCACCTCTACTCAACCCCAACAAAGTCCATTCCTACCTGCTGTTCTTTCAGCGTCTGCAGTGTGCAACTCAGACCTTTCTACCCTGTGCTGCATCACATCCAGAACACCCTGGTTTGAATTTCTGTCTCTCCCCCTCCCTCCTTCCTTCCTTCTCATCTCTTCTCTAGCCACACTGGATCCCTCACTAGAATAAATCAATACTCCCCTCTTACTACAGTACATGCCGTCTCCCAGGTGACTGTTTGGGTTTTATCATTAATTAAAATCGGTGGCTGAAATGTTAATACTAGCCGGCATATCATTCAATTAATCCGTTTCTCACCTTTGCTATGCACCACGCCACGCAGCCCCCCCCCCCCTCGCCTGTGACAGGAGAGGAAGAGTGAAAAGTGGGAGAGCGAGTGATTGGAGCATTACTAATTAACCTCCGTCAAGTAATACAGTGCCTGGGCACGTCTGGTCGGTTCTCGTTCTCCAACCCAGACCTGGCGCCACCACGGCTAAAATAGCAAGTTTAACCGACCTCTGCTCTACCTGGGTAATGTTCAGTAGGGCACAAAATGAAAGAAAACTATCCAAAACATTGTTTACCGTTGTAGAATGTTTTGCTACAGTGTGCTTTAATGAACACAACCCTAGGCTAGGGGGACTAAAATGGGATGGGCAACTGCACCGGGATAGTGGTGGTTGGAGATTAATTCCCAGAATAAGATTGTACCCTTGGTCTGTAGGGAGGAAGAGGGTGGCAGGAGAAGCAAAGAAAGAGAGAAAATGTGATTAGATTCTCGACTTGACATTTTCACATTTAACACCTAATCTGGTTGCCTTTGATACATTTGTTTGGAGGGTTTATTTGGGTTTGTAGCGGAGGAAACAGGCTGAGATGCAAAGGGGTGGGAGGAGGAAAATGGAGGCTTGGCGTGGCGCAGAGGGCATAGTTCATGACTAATATGCAATGCCAATAACATTTTTTCCTCCTTTCTGGTTCTGGGAACGTTGAGTCAATCAGTATGAGTGACTATTACAGACCATCTGACGAGGCTGAGGGAATATCACAAACCCTCTGACGAGGCTGAGGGGAGGCTGAGGGGGTGTGCGCGTGTTGAGTCACAGAGCATGTACTGTGCAGACGATACATCCCAATCTCCCTCAGCGAGTCAAGATATTCAAATAAGATTACTCCGTTCCTTTAACTGGGGTTATACTAAACAGGATCAGAACAAATCAAAACCTGTCTGTACAAAAAGGCATCTGGGATGCCCCTGAACTGATTTCAAACTCTGTTGTTTTCTGAAGACAAGAACAATATTACACTGTACAAGCACATGGCACTGGTATGATTTCTGTATGTAGATTGTTACAGGCAGGCTGGGTGTGAATGAAGCATGTATAGGAGTGAAGTAAGTGTGTTTGTTTTACGCTTCATTCTCACTATTCTACACCACAGGGAAAATAGACACATTCATCGCAACATCTTTTGACTCCCTCTTTATCAGGCCTTCTCTGATCAACAAACGATAACCCACTCCAACCAGACTTCGATCATGTTTGGGCTGTGACGGATCATAGGCTTTAGGTAGAGTACAGAGATCCTCTATCAACTACATTTAAAGGACCTATTCAGTCAGTCCCTACCAGCCCACCTCATCTCCAGTTCCATTAGTGTGTTGCGTGGCCATGTCTAATGACGTGTTTCCCACGGGGGCCCGCTTAATTACCTTCTCTGTGGAGGGACCAGACCTAGGGTCAGTGCACTAGATCACCTACAACCCACTCGTACTACCATCTCGGTTCTTTCCTAACCTCTTAACCACTGACGAGTACTAGCCATGGACACTGAAAAGGTAGGTCACCTTCAGACCCTACACTAAATCTAACAGACATTACAAACAAACATTTATTGAACAAAAACCATAAACAAATACCCAAGATTCAAAATGGGGGTGAGTGTAATTCCACAGCCCCATTAGCCCCTGCTGGGTTGTGAAGACAACGGAGCCGAAATGGCAGTAGGACCTTGACTGATCCATTATGGCTGACGGGGAGAGCGGCACACCAGATGGGTGCGTCGTGTTCCCTAACGCTTTGCAACAGCTGTCCTGGCAGGGCGGGCTCTAATGAGTCTGTGGCCATTTTCACCCCCCTCTCTCGATATCTGGAAAACGTAACCATTGAGGAAGGATGGGCCAAGACGCCTCCCACTCACTCGTCACCCTTGTCACCCTGGGTAAAGGGACGCCCACATGCCGCAGAGTTCAACCAATGACACACACAAACGCACAGAGGTGGGTGTTGCGGCAGGCTTCTTGTCCACCTGCCAAAAGAGCGTGTCTGCAGTGGCCTCTAATTAACGTCCCTAGCGGCAACGAACGCCGAGGTAAATCAGCTCTGTGCACACGCACACCCACCTTTCCACGGAAACACACAGAAATTAACTAGATACGACACTGTACTCTATTTTACATTATTTCACTCAGGCTCACTCAGCCTTTCCCTCCAGCACAGAATGATTTATGCTGAACGGGAGCAGTTTTCTATTGAGGCATATTAATTGTGACACGTTTGTTTAAAAAATAAATAAATTAAAAAAGAAGCCAACTTAGACTATTCTTCACGACGCGGTCGCTTACTGTAAAGTCATTGTTGTTACAGGGAGGGGAGGGTAGAGGCAGGGTTGCGAGGGCGCGTGTCATCTCCACAAATAGAAGATGTTAGGAAAATCAAAACCGACACTAACCATCGGCAACGCTATTTAACAGTGTGTGTGTATATATATATTTATATATCTCATTTCTTTTCATCCGTAATCTGACATTTGGTGGCAGCGGCCTAAACATCTTCAATTCAAATGGGGAATGAATCATTTACAAAACATTTACAAAAACTGACTAAAGCGAAAGGGACATCCCTAAATAATCTGAGTAAATGGGGAGCAAATAAACGTCTTCCGCTTTCAAATGCATCAAATAAGAGCCCACTGAGATCGTTGGGGTTTTGCTAAAAAAAAACTATTTATCAACAATCGCTGGGAAGTAAAATTGAGATGCTCAATTTGTCATTTTGCTTCAAAATCCCCAGTAATAACCTGCAAATTAAGACTGGGAGAGGGGGCTCGCTTCTGCACGCCAATCAAACAGCTGTTAACGCACCGACAGGCTCCGTTTGCAGCCGCTGCCGTGGAGACTGAGGCCTAATAAAAATGTATGATTTTTAAACCCACAACATGACAACAGCAGCCCTGGTAGACAACAGTAGAGTTAGGGACGGTCACGCCAGACAGCACATTCTAGTGTGGGAGGTGAGGACAACACAGAATAATAAAAACATACATCCTACAATTAAATTGTGGTGAGAGGCAGAGAATAATATTTTTTATTATTAATGGACTAACAATCAGTCAACATCTAATGTTGGATGGAATCTAGCCTAGTCATTCTATTATATGCACATCCAAAGCATGCTTATGCAACAAACTCACCAGCCACAGGACCTACAGGTGGCCAACGGCAGCTTAAAAAAAAGGAGCCCTTTCCAGTTTGTTTTCCAGTCCAGTCCAACAGGGTGTCCCACTTCATAAGCTCAGCAGGCAGCCTCAAGCAGGCAGGGGCTAGGCTAGACTACCTCAGCCTAGTATGGAATCCCACAATCTATACACACACCCTATTGGGCATCTTCAGGGGTGTGGAAGGGAGACATAAAAATGGGTTGAGTAATTGAAGTGGGCTGCATTTGAAGGTCAGAGGAAGAAATGAGAGAGCCCATCCCAGGCTGCAAGGGGGCTAAATTTAATGACTGCCCATCAGTCTTCCGGCCCCTGCCACGACCTGCAGTCACCTCCGAGTGACGTGATGCCAGGCTTTGGAAGGTGCCGGGCTGATGACATCTGTAAATATATATTTCCTCAGTGTGTGCGGACACACACACACACACACACACACACACACACACCTCAACGTGCAGGTCCCATGCAAAGGGAATTATAACACGGTCGCCTTGGCAGGACAAGTTATTTTGGTGAAATTGACATGCTCCCCTGCAGCAAGGGACCAAGACAATCTAATTACTTGGTATTGGGGCTGGAGTGTTCGAGAGGAGGAAAATGGCTGAGAGATAAAGAGATTTAACGAGACAGGAGGAGAGAGTGCATGATGGGAGTAGCAGAAAGATGGGGGGGGGGGGGGGGGGGTTGGCAGAGGACCAAATGGAACAGGTGTGGAAACTGGGGAAGAGTATAAAAATGGGGAAAAACATTTAAGGAAAGAGACTAAGGTAAGGATTATAAAGATACATCTTCAGTGGCGGCTGTGTCATCATGCCAAGAGCTCAATATGTGGACTTGGAAAGAAGAACCATTGTCTTGGGAGCTCGGAGCATTCAAGTGCTAGGCTGTCTCTCAATTTAGCCCACTATTCTCTATACAGCGCATTACTGTTGACTAGAGCCTGATGGGCCTTGGTCAAAACGTAGTGCACTAAAGGGAATGGTTGCCGTGTGTGTGTATATATACAGTGGGGAGAACAAGTATTTGATAACCTGCAAAATCGGCAGTGTTTCCCACTTACAAAGCATGTAGAAGTCTGTAATTTTTATCATAGGTACTCTTCAACTGTGAGTGACGGAATCTAAAACAAAATTCCAGAAATCACATTGTATGATTTTTAAGTAATTAATTTGCATTTTATTGCATGACATAAGTATTTGATACATCAGAAAAGCAGAATTTAATATTTGGTAGAGAAACCTTTGTTTGCAATTACAGAGATCATACATTTCCTGTAGTTCTTGACCAGGTTTGCACACACTGCAGCAGGGATTTTGGGCCACTCCTCCATACAGATTCTTCAGGTTTCGGGGCTATCGCTGGGCAATACGGACTTTCAGCTCCTTCCAAAGCTTTTCTATTGGGTTCAGGTCTGGAGACTGGCTAGGCCACTCCAGGACCTTGAGATGCTTCTTACGGAGCCACTCCTTAGTTGCCCTGGCTGTGTGTTTCGGGTCGTTGTCATGCTGGAAGACCCTGCCACGACCCATCTTCAATGTTCTTACTGAGGGAAGGAGGTTGTTGGCAAAGATCTCGCGATACATGGCCCCATCCATCCTCCCCTCAATACGGTGCAGTCGTCCTGTCCCCTTTGCAGAAAAGCATCCCCAAAGAATGATGTTTCCACCTCCATGCTTCACGGTTGGGATGGTGTTCTTGGGGTTGTACTCATCCTTCTTTTTCCTCCAAACACGGCGAGTGGAGTTTAGACCAAAAAGCTCTATTTTTGTCTCATCAGACCACATGACCTTCTCCCATTCCTCCTCTGGATCATCCAGATGGTCATTGGCAAACTTCAGACGGGCCTGGACATGCGCTGGCTTGAGCAGGGGGACCTTGTGTGCGCTGCAGGATTTTAATCCATGACTGCATAGTGTGTTACTATTGGTTTTCTTTTTCTTTTATTTCACCTTTATTTAACCAGGTAGGTCAGTTGAGAACAAGTTCTCATTTGCAACTGCGACCTGGCCAAGACAAAGCAAAGCAGTGCGACAAAAACAACAGAGTTACACAGTAAACAAACAGTCAAAAACACAATAGAAAATCTATATACAGAGCGCAAAGTGTAGTGCAAAGACTGTGGTCCCAGCTCTCTTCAGGTCATTGACCAGGTCCTGCCGTGTAGTTCTGGGCTGATCCCTCACCTTCCTCATGATCATTGATGTCCCACGAGGTGAGATCTTACATGGTGCCCCAGACCGAGGGAGATTGACCGTCATCTTGAACTTCTTCCATTTTCTAATAATTGCACCAACAGTTGTTGCCTTCTCACCAAGCTGCTTGCCTATTGTCCTGTAGCCCATCCCAGCCTTGTGCAGGTCTACAATTTTATCCCTGATGTCCTTACACAGCTCTCTGGCCTTGGCCATTGTGGAGAGGTTGGAGTCTGTTTGATTGAGTGTGTGGACAGGTGTCTTTTATACAGGTAATGAGTTCAAACAGGTGCAGTTAATACAGGTAATGAGTGGAGAACAGGAGGGCTTCTTAAAGAAAAACTAACAGGTCTGTGAGAGACGGAATTCTTACTGGTTGGTAGGTGATCAAATACTTGTCATGCAATAAAATGCAAATAAATTATTTAAAAATCATACAATGTGATTATTACAGACCTCTACATGCTTTGTAAGTAGGAAAACCTGCAGTGTATCAAATACTTGTTCTCCCCACTGTATATCCTGCCTTGAGTCCTCGACACGTCGGGGAAGAATCTGGAAAATTACTCGAAAACGTGAGGGGAGAAAATTCCCCTAGGCTAATCATAATCATTACAGTATCCTCTCGGCTAATCATAATCATTACAGTATCCTCTCGGCTAATCATAATCATTACAGTATCCTCTCGGCTAATCATAATCATTACAGTATCCTCTCGGCTAATCATAATCATTACAGTATCCTCTCGGGTAATCATTACAGTATCCTCTCGGCTAATCATCATTACTTCTCAATGTAGAGGATTGTTCAGACAGGAGAGGGAGAGCTCGTCTGGCCAAGGAGAGAAAGTAGGCCCTCCTTTCCAGGCCGTGGCGTCACAGGACGAAAGCCAGCTTCTCTGTTTAGCTGCTAAGCTAACAGCTAATCTAACACATTTCCAGCCTTTCTCTATGAGAGATTAGTGTTTGTAAAACAATGAATATCTACTGACCGGAAAACTAAGTGGTAGTCATAACAAATAGCTGGCTACACGCTTCAGGATATTTAAATATTTCTGCTTTCGTTTAGACGTCAGCAAGTGACTAAGGCCATGTGCTGTTCTGTTGACTACCATCAGTTTAGTTTTCCCAGACACTCACACAAACAACTTAGTCCGAGGCTACCTAATAGGAGTGACTTTAACCCGGCGCAGCAATTCGGTTACAGCCAAGATGAATCTCACCTCAGTCTAGACTTTGCCTGGTGTCAATCAGGTCCTCTATAAATAGCCTCAATGGCAGTTTAGACTTTTTTTTTTTTTTTTAACATTTCTATTATGTTAATGCCTTAATGACCTGACTGGTGTTTGTATATGAGAGTGAGAGCAAGAGACATGGGAGCAACAGAGGGATGAAGGTAACGAGAGAGTGGTCGAGTAGTGCTCCTCAGACCTCACGGTGACTCATCCTATACACAAGGGAGAACTCTAATTTAGCCCTGGCCCGGCCCCACCGTGCTCTGCATAAACATGGGGGGGGGGGGGCATGCCCCACCATTCCAGATGGGTCTCCGGTACCAAAGGCAGAGTTGCCATTGTCTCCCCACGTCAGCTGGCGTAGGGGTTATAGGCAGTGCCGTCCACACACATTTATAGCGCTACGTGACACAGAACACAGGAGTACTCGTTAAACCCAAGGTGAACATGTATGAATGTTTATCTGGTGAAAGTAAGTCTGGATGATGGCGAGACAGTATGTCACCAGAAGAAGCCTTTCCACTTAGGAGGATCGACTGAGGGCTTTGAATCGTATTTAGGGCTGTAGTAGGGCCTGTATATTAGGCTGAGCCAGAGAGGTGTGGAGGGGGACTAGAGGGAATGCTGGGTTGGAACAGGCTGGGGTACGGGAAAAGCGGGTCCCTTTATCAGCTCTGTCAGGGGGAAAATGCATTTCACGCCTGGCTGGGCCCCTCCGATGCTGTCCCTCCCCTCCTCCAACCACGTCGCCCGCCCTCCCCCCAGTCGATCGGAATAAGAAGAGAAATGTTGCTCCTGGAGACGTGACACGGGCATCCTTCTGTGCCGCCCCGTACGGGATTAGTACCGGGAACAGGTGGATGGCGGCTGACCGGGGATAGGCACACACATACAACTCATCATGACCCCACTTGCCAAACTCCTCACACAGTCAGTGTACACACAAGTACACTTCTCTGACATCTTCACCACGGCCCTCAACCTCTCTCTCTCCAAAAGCCACGACTCCCCTGACGTTTGCAGCTAGAGTAACAGCGCCAGTCTGCTCCTATACAGGCCTCTATGTCCGTCTACGCACTGCCCTCTATCTAGCTATAACCCTCCTCTCCACCAAGTCCAGTCTCAATGCTAGACGCTGCCAGGGACTATTCAGGGAGTCTGGTGGTAAGCCGTCAATTTTCTACTTCCTGTGTATTTTTAGAAAGGTAGATTTAACACCGCCCCCCTCCTGACCCAGACCTCTCCCTTCTTTCCCCACCAAGTCGTAAACAGCCGGGGGTGTCATTTTCCATTTGGAGGCAGCTCACTTAGCCTGGCGGCTGCAGAGTAGAATTCAAATAGAACAGACTACTGGTGGAGCGAAGATGTAGCATTCGAGTAGTTTTCAATGCTATTCCGTAAAGTAGCATTCAATGCTCTACGTAATGACGAGGGATAGATGGGAGAAAAATAAGGACAGAGAGAAGTCTCTGTCCTTCAGCGACTATAAAATGCCATTAACCCACCCACCCTCCTACATGTGGGATATGGAGTGAGAGCGAACCACCAGAAAAAAGAAAGGGTTCAAGGATAGCCCTCTCCCTGATTTACTAGGTACATTGGGGGCTATTTGTTTGAGTGGGGCTATCAAGCCCCTGACGCCTTGTCACTACAGTCATGGGCAAGGTGAACGCTGACTGAGGTGGTGGTAGAGACAACTGATGGGGCTAAATCCAAAATTGTGTGTGTATACAAGTAGCCTATGTGCGCTTGTGAAGTGTTTAAGCGTGCATATATATACACACACACACACACACACACACACACACACACACACACACACACACACACACACACACACACACACACACACACACACACACACACACACACACACACACACACACACACACACACACACACACACACAGTGGGGAGAACAAATATTTGATACACTGCCAATTTTGCAGGTTTTCCCACTTACAAAGCATGTAGAAGTCTGTAATTTTTATCATAGGTACTCTTCAACTGTGAGTGAAGGAATCTAAAACAAAAATCCAGAAAATCACATTGTATGATTTTTAAGTAATTAATTTACATTTTATTGCATGACATAAGTATTTGATAAATCAGAAAAGCAGAACTTAATATTTGGTAGAGAAACCTTTGTTTGCAATTACAAAGATCATACGTTTCCTGTAGTTCTTGACCAGGTTTGCACACACTGCAGCAGGGATTTTGGCTCACTCCTCCATCCAGATCCTTCAGGTTTCGGGGCTGTCGCTGGGCAATACGGACTTTCAGCTCCCTCCAAAGATTTTCTATTGGGTTCAGGTCTGGAGACTGGCTAGGCCACTCCAGGACCTTGAGATGCTTCTTACGGAGCCACTCCTTAGTTGCCCTGGCTGTGTGTTTCGGGTCGTTGTCATGCTGGAAGACCCAGCCACGGCCCATCTTCAATGCTCTTACTGAGGGAAGGAGGTTGTTGGCCAAGATCTCGCGATACATGGCCCCATCCATCCTCCCCTCAATACGGTGCAGTCGTCCTGTCCCCTTTGCAGAAAAGCATCCCCAAAGAATGATGTTTCCACCTCCATGCTTCACGGTTGGGATGGTGTTCTTGGGGTTGTACTCATCCTTCTTCTTCCTCCAAACACGGCGAGTGGAGTTTAGACCAAAAAGCTCTATTTTTGTCTCAGACCACATGACCTTCTCCCATTCCTCCTCTGGATCATCCAGATGGTCATTGGCAAACTTCAGACGGGCCTGGACATGCGCTGGCTTGAGCAGGGGGACCTTGCGTGCGCTGCAGGATTTTAATCCATGACGGCGCAGTGTGTTACTAATGGTTTTCTTTGAGACTGTGGTCCCAGCTCTCTTCAGGTCATTGACCAGGTCCTGCCGTGTAGTTCTGGGCTGATCCCTCACCTTCCTCATGATCATTGATGCCCCACGAGGTGAGATCTTGCATGGTGCCCCAGACCGAGGGAGATTGACCGTCATCTTGAACTTCTTCCATTTTCTAATAATTGTGCCAACAGTTGTTGCCTTCTCACCAAGCTGCTTGCCTATTGTCCTGTAGCCCATCCCAGCCTTGTGCAGGTCTACAATTTTATCCCTGATGTCCTTACACAGCTGTTTGAGTGTGTGGAGTCCGTTTGATTTAGTGTGTGGACAGGTGTCTTTTATACAGTTAATACAGGTAATGAGTGGAGAACAGGAGGGCTTCTTAAAGAAAAACTAACAGGTCTGTGAGAACCGGAATTCTTACTGGTTGGTAGGTGATCAAATACTTATGTCATGCAATAAAATGCAAATTAATTATTTAAAAATCATACAATGTGATTTTCTGGATTTTTGTTTTAGATTCTCTACATGCTTTGCAAAATCGGCAGTGTATCAAATACTTGTTCTCCCCACTGTATATACAATACACACACACGTGTGTGTGTGTGTGTGTGTGTGTGTGTGTGTGTGTGTGTGTGTGTGATATATATATATACACACACACACGGTGTGTGTGACGTCACTTACATCAGGGTAGTCTTTTACAGGCACAAAGAGCTTCTCCTGCAGGTGAATGATGGGTCCCATGGCCTCGGGTAAATCCAGAGGGTGTTTCTCTACCAGGCCGTTTGAGGTGTCGTTGTACATTTCCTTCCTCACTCTGTTGATCTCTGAAAGACACAAGCAACACACGGTTAGAGGATTGTATGCAGAATAACAAAAAAATAAGTCGACAAGACAACTAGACGAAATCGATCCGAAGCTGAGTGAAACGGGAAGGTACCATCAGAACTCGTTTTCATATTCCACGTTTTGAAATGTTTTTTTTAGATGAGGTCTAAGGAGTTGGTGTGTGAGGGGTTAAAGCTAGCTCAGACAGCATGTCTGGTGGTCCGTGGTGGCTGGTGTAGTGAAATAGTGTGTTTGAGGGGGCAGCAGCTGAGAAGGAGGGGGGATAGGAGAGTGGGAGAGAGCCAATCGTTCAGGGGGAGATATGCCTTCAGTTCAGATCAGCCTGTCCAATAAAACAAATGGACCAAAATGCAGGGACCAACACATTTCCACAGTCACACACACACACAATATTACCGCCTACATAGTGCCACCAAAACACTGAACACTCATGCACACATTTTTTCAGTTTTTTCATTGCAAATACAGCCTCGAAAATACAAATACTAGAACCCCATATACCAAGTCACACACACACAGCTTAGGCATGCAGTCAGTGTGTCTCCAGGGGGGTATGTTGAGACAAGGGATTCATTCTTGATGTTCAGTTGGGCCAGATGAGGCTGCAGTGTTCTGTAGTCAAAACACACATTAACTACAGGACGGACAACCATTAGTCACGCTACTTCCCACTCTCCCTACATCCCTGACACAAAACACCCCCACTAGGCCCCTTAAAACATGACAATTTACTCCTCAACCACCAGTTGATGTTCACAAATCAAACCCCAACCAAATTGCCTGTTATGTTCGAGCATGGTCCTGTCAAATTAGCTAGGCCCATGTCCTCTTTCAGAATTGAAAACTGACTGAATCAGGGAGGGACTTCCATGAATTTGTCCAATAAGAAAAAGGTGAATTTTTGTTTGGGCTATGGCAAGACCTAACAAATTTGGCCCGGCTGGGGATGACCTTGGTTGGCGATCGCAGCCGTATCATCACAGCGCGCTCAGTGGTGGTGAAGTGCTAAAAAGGTAAGCTGTGGAGCTGTGGTTCACACCGCCTAGAACATAAGGTTGTGAATGTGCGTGTCAGTTTCAACAAGAGTGAGTGTTCAGGCTCAAGTCTCCCAGGGAGCGACTCACAGGAGGTCCAGGCACTGGGGTTCATCAGGTTTCAAAGGCTTAGAACCTGGCAACCCGGCCAACAACTTGTAACGTTTCTTCCTCTACTCTGACAAACATGTTCTCTTTTCAAAAGGATCTACCGGACCGGGCCCCACTCGTACTCCTCTCCTTAGCCTAATGCCATTTCCAGCAGCTAAAATGTCACAAACATAAAAAGAGGCCGGGCTATCAGCCTGAGACGCGCAACATTTGACACTGTCTAATTTCACCGGCATCGAAATCCTCGCACCAAGTCTTTTCTCGGCCGCTGGGCTAACCTAAAAATTACCCCATGCCTGGGCGCTTCCGATTAAAATAATTTGTTTTTGTCCATCCTGGCGAGGTGCGGCTAGTCAAAAACGGTAGAGGAGATAGCGCAAGGATCATTCAGTCTAAATGGAGAAAAGGAGGGAGAAAGTACAGCTGGAAAACCTGGGCCGTAACAGAGAGTAGAACTAAAAGGAGAACTGTGACAGCAATTCAGCTGTTGCAACTTCCTCCAGAAGATTCTCCAGTGCTGTTTGAAGCACACACACACAAAACACAGATTAGCTAGCACGGAGCCATCTTAAACTACTTTGATGTTAGCATAGAGGTTCTAACTATTCCTGAGTAGACTAAGGACTCGAGGGGGAAATGGCAATGCAGTCATCTCTCTGTGTGTGTGTGTGTGTGTGTAAGGTTAAATTAGGTAGTAATAGATACCCCTGGCCTTCACAAACCCCACTCAGCTTAGTTTTTAGTGTTTCAAAGTGCCAGAGTCAGCATTCGGTCCGCTGGTCACACACACACCGAATCACCAGGTCTGCCTATTGCATAACAGAATTGAACTATCTGCTCTTGAATCCGTGAACAAAATAAATAAAAATTGACCTTGAGTGGCGGGAGGAAGACAGTCACAGTGAAGGACAGAGAGAGTGAGAGATCACCTGCACTGTGCTGAAAGAGACAGAACAGACACACTTCACTGCTTCCAAAACACCCTTGGCTCAGAATGGTCTCATCTCTCCCGCTCTAGTTTCTGCACTTTTGTTCTCCCGTTCACTGCCAAGAAAATGTCACACTTCCGAGTCTGAGCACACGCTGCCCTCTTGAACTACGATAAGGCTGGATTTCTACTGTTATAGGGGAGGAAAATAAAGGTTTGAGAACTAGGCCTAAACACAGTGAGAAAGAAGAGGTTTGACGACATTAGGATATGGATATTTAGAATGGAGGGATTGTCATACTAGGATATTCAGTTATACCAGCACTGAACACAAGCAGCAATGATGCTCTGTAATCCAAAGGTTTGGAATGCTAACAAGAACAAGTACAATTCCATAGAGAATGCTAACTAAATGCTAACGACTGCATTGTGAACATTGACAGTTTGACCTAAACTATACAAATAACAAAATAAAAACTCTGTTTGCTGCAAACAAAAGAAAGTAGCCAACAAGGCTCTTGATCCATAACAGAGTAAGTACTGTATCCATCTCTATGAATGGTTTCAACTAGATCATTTCTTATGAGGAGATTGAGGGGACTGTGTAGAATATGAGATGTTGGATCCTGTGCACTCTGATCAGTTAATGAGGTGGCATGGACCACATAGGCCTATAGGGGAAAAAGTGTGCAAAGTCATCTTTCTTCAATATCATGTAAGGGTATGGGGGCTGGAGTAGTGCCAAGCCGTGTACTATGGAGAGGGACAACACGACAGGCACACACCTAAAGGGTCTATAGCTGGCGTGCCACACGCTCAACATTCTCTGGTCAACTAGTACTCCTCTTCCAAAATCCCCTCTCTTTCTCCTTCTTCCTCAGTGAGTCAGAGCAGATGCTTTTCCTCCCTATGCCGTCTTTGGGTTCTAGCAGGCCAATTCCTCACGTCAGCAGTAAGAGATCAAATTCTCACCCACACATGAACCTACACCCCAAGGGTGCACAGCCAGGAAAAGTAGGCTTTTACTAAAGGGAAAAGGGGAATTAAAAATCTTATTTTATGTGCTCTGACAGAGAGAGCGCGTGCATTTCTGAGCACTGAGCAGACCGCGGCATCAAGTGTTCTTATTTATCTACTCTGTTAACGTAGTAGTAGTAGTAGTAGTTCTAGGGTAGGCGAGACTCAGGAGTTCAGGAGGGGGAGGATTCAGTTATGGAAAGCTTATGAAGGAGAACAAGAAAGAGCGAGAGATGGAAGGAACATTCTCTATGGCAAAGATGACATGGGGCTGCAGTCAAAAACACACCATTTTACAGTCGCAACTGCAAAGAGTCATGGGTCTCCAATTGCCCTAGAAAGGAACCGGTGGAAACAGCAGAGGGGAATAATCTAATCAGGTTTAAGGGCAGAGAGCAGCAATCTAAACAAGATCCACGAGGTCTGGGACAATGGATCATTAGTAAGTCTAAAAATAAGAGTTAAGTTGAGACATTTTAACTGCTTCGTCCTCGTCCTGCTGCAGCTCTCTGGAAGAGGCTATCCTCGACTGGTACAGGTAAAACGCCAAGCCAAAACCAGGTAGGGATCCAGTCCACCATAATGCTGTTCTCCATCCCTTGACGTCAGATGAGGAGGAAAGAGGGAGGGGAAAAAAAGGAGGGAGAGGGGTAAGGAGGATGGCCGCTATAAAAACACACCCGTGGTTGTGGAGAAGAGCGTTCGCTAAGGTACAAGTTTTTCCACTTTGAAGTGGCTCACTTCAGCTAGCACAAAGCACAGCAGCGAACAGACTTGCACTTAATGCGTTCCCTTCCCTTTATTTAGTCCCCAGACGACTTTATCCAAAGTGACACTAAACTTCAACAGTCAAGGCTTTGCCGCGGACGGTATGAGAAAGGGCTCTTAGTGACCAAAAATCTAGTATGCAGGCGATTGAGCCATGAAAACGTATACATTTCTGCTCTTATCGCAGACCCACAGCATTCTTGTTGATTAAAACACGTGCGTTTCAGTTTCTCTACAATCTGAGTTTTAGCGGCCAAGATGTGCATGGACCAGTGAGACGGAAGAGGACCGTGGCAAAAGCTGGCCTCAATATTCTCAGGGTCCTACGTAATTGCTGGGCCAAAACAAAATGAAAGCACTAAACTGCCAGTGAAAGGAACGACACTGCAGTTTCATGCCAGCCAGTGAGAGATTTACGTTTGCAGGCGGCAGTTGTTTGAGCAGATAGGCTACTCAATAAACGACTGGAGTAACAAGGCATCTCAATCCTCCATCTCTCCACTTTTCTCCTGGGGCTGATGTGAGCCAAGGCAGAGGAAACACACAACCGCACAAATTGGGTTTGGTTGTTCGATGCTTCACAGTACTTCCCAAACACAGTGGCCTGCACAAATTGGGCCGGGACAAAGCGTAAGCCTGCCTGGAGTAGAGAACACACACGTTCTGCTCAATAATAGTCAATAAATGAGCAGGTGCTGCGCTGCTTCTGTAATGGCAGAAAAAGGATACCTAAACGAGGACTTGTGTACTGTGCAGATACTATGTGGATAATATCCACCACCTTCCCAAAACACGTACACACATACATAAAAAAGTGAAAAACACAACGCAGAAACAGTGCAAATAACACCAGGAAATAGTAGACCCTCTTCCAGTATCAAGCCATTTAGCCAAACTGTTTGAGATGCTAGTCTTTCCAGTTCATCCCTGCCTTATAGTTGAAGCATTCCGGTAGTTAGCCAGGGGTTTGTGGTGGCTGAGATTGGATAGATTTAGCGTGTTGGTTCTGATGGAAGCCAACAATTCAGCCAAAGAGCCATTCTTTACTAATAAAATCGCAGTGCTTCTGAGGTTGCCGGCGCTAGCGGCTGAAAATCTGACAAATGTGGCTTAATGTGCCTCTTGGCAGCAGCGGCGGGTTGCGGTGGCACGACGACTCCAATAGGATGTGTCACAGCTAGTCAGCGTGTCGATTAGACGATGAAAACAGACGTGCACACAGGAGGAATACATCCATATTTGGCAAATTTCTGGGTCCGTGTAAAGTGCCACAGACCAAAGCAGGCTGTTGCAGTCATTATATCCTATCATGTTGGCAAGAAAAGAATGGGCAGCGAGATGGAAATTCAGCATGGCTGTGGAAGTCTGACTGGACAGCCAGTGAGTAGGAGAAGGTAGCCGGATAGGCATGACTAAAGAAGAACTGAAGTGCTAATTTATCAATATTGCTAGCCAACATCTCAGCCAATGGTTGTAGCAAGGGGTGAGCTTTATAACAGTAATGTGAAGAAGGTAGAGCTTTATGCCAATGGTACACTCAGCAAGTCCTGCAATTGTATTGATCTCACACAAACCCCTTTTATTCTCCCATTTCAAGGGTGCTCATTTCAGACTTCACCTACCACGGAATCTGTGAGCACAAAAAAACCTGTGCCGTGTGCTCGACTCCCCAGACTCACTCCCTTTGTTTGTTAACCCACTTCATCATTGTGTCGGCTGATCCAGCAGGAGAAGCAAGCACCACCCACCTTCCCTCATTCAGTCTGGCCCAAACACCAAAACATTGGGTGACTGCTTTAGAGGAGAACACAAGACATCTGCTCTAAGTATGCTAGGATGGGAGTTAACGAGAGGGGGGTGAACAACAGGAAAGGAGTGGGATGTTGGGCTGATTATGTGTCTGTTGAGGGGAACCGAGGCAGACAGAGGCCATGGCCACATTGTTTTCACTGGAAGGCCTGTAAC
Source organism: Thymallus thymallus (assembly GCA_023634145.1). Lineage (NCBI taxonomy): Eukaryota > Metazoa > Chordata > Actinopteri > Salmoniformes > Salmonidae > Thymallus > Thymallus thymallus. Next base: position 33,638,443 of record CM042405.1, read on the forward strand.
GATCGCCTCCGAGTCAGAGGAAGCCTTTCCTTTCGGTGATAGCCGGGGCAGAGTAGCAGGCAGAAAACAACATTTGGGCGACAAACACACAGAACCAGGAAGCCAGCATAAGCCCCTCCGCCACAACACAATGACAGGAAAGGTCCAGCTGTCAGAAGAGGAAGGAATGTGCTAAGAAAAGAACCCCTGCCCTGCTTCCACCCCAAGCCTGAACTGCCCTCATAACATCCTACGGGGTGGTCTTATGCCTTCCTGTCACTCAGATGGCTAATTATTCCCGGCCAAGAAAAAAAAAAACAAGACCTCTCCTTAACCCATCCTTCATTCGCTCATAGACAGAAGGACGCTTGCACCTTGCAGTCTTACAAAACATCTTCACAAAAAGGCAGCACAATGGCAAAAATGAATTAGCTCAAAAAAGGGAAGGGCAGGTAATCACTGTGCCGTTAGGGCTTTTCATAGGGCCGGGCAAAAGATATGTGCCTTTCCAATTGGCTGTCGTTGGTCGAGCGGTCAGTAACCAGGCCTTGTGACTCACTGTGATGGTGAAGAGGAGAGGAGCAGAGGGCCATCTCCTTTTATCTGTGTGATGTTCATCATGGCATCCTCCACTGGTGTGAAGGGTAAGAGACGAGGAAGCAGAACAGCATTCCTTTGGCTTTAATTAGCAGGGAAATGAGGTCACACTATGACAGGGAGCATTTACACCAGGGCCAGGGGGTATGGAAACCGACTAAACGCCTGTAGTAACATAGCGGCTGTGATATGTGATGTGATGATGCCTCAGGGCATGGAGTGCCTAGACAACAACCGAGGCCTCTGTTCCTAATGAGAAAAATCAACACATGAAGTCACATGCAAGTTAATGTTCACTTCACACACAGAATAGAATGCTGCGTGCTAGGTGACGTCACTGTGCAGCTTGTTGAACTTACCAAAACCTGATGCTCAGTGGTTGTATAATCAACAGGCTGTGATGTGGGGGGGATTGTGGGAAGGAAAACTAGCCTCAGATCTTTGCCTGGCCATCCTCTAGTAAGCAAAACAACCAGTTTGACGAAGGAACAAGTCACTCATCAGGTTTTGGAAAAGGGTGACAGAAGTGGATCAGGATGTCATAGCAACAAGAAACCAATTTCTGCCCTGATCTGTCAGCAGTGAGTCAGGAAAGCCATCACGGAGTGCCTGAGCCTGCTTAAGGGTTTAGGCATTGATCGTTTTCAGAGTGCTTGGTGTCTGATGAGGGGAGGGAGGAGAGAGCAGGGCAGTCTGGCGAGTGAAGAGACCCAGAGCAGGGGAGGCTAGTCTGAACAATGGGTGACCAGGGGCTAATGCAAATAGACAGGCCCCGTAACAGGCCTTTAAATGTCAGCACTGGTCTTCAGATAACAGGAAATGTACGCCTCAGGCGGAATTACTGCCATGCAAGAGGAGAGAGAGAGAGAGAGAGAAAAACAGAGCGCGAGAGTACTAGAAAGAGGAAACAGCAAGCGAGCCATAGAACGTGCCCTACATCGACAGACCGGAGAAGGCAGGCAAGTTATGGTGTTACGGACTTCTCCCCACACAGATATAACACGGGGTAAGACAGAGTCAAGGAAGTGGAGTCATTCACAATTCCCATGGGAAACTAGACGCTGGGCTGAGTATTCTTACATGCTGACCACACCGCCCGCATTGCATGCGCGAGTGGTAGCAAAATAAAGGTACACATACAGGTTTTTCAATCATTTCACCCAAACTGGACACCGCACGTCAACGAGTGTATGCGTAGTCAGGCACTAAACTAGAACTTAGTTCTATTTGACGTTTGACGCTCTGCAAGTCCCACCTCTCCTCGTTGGTTTTTAGGAGCATATACCCACATGGGTGAACTGCGGTCCACACAGCAGTCCAGTTAGTTGCTGTAATGCACCTTAAAAGTTAATTGCCAACAGCGATATAAAGTCCACAGAAGACTGGAGGAGAGATTACTGGAAACTAACTAGGTTTTCCTTTTTATATGTGGATTGAGAGTAAAGAACACATGATGGTGTGACTCAAAATTCCCCCCCAAAAACAGGCCCTTATGCATTTACCAGATCACAAATGAACAAAAACAGAAGTGTGTGAGGGGAAAGATTCATTCTAGCAGAGGCATGTGGTGAGGAGGAGTTAAAAGGAACCAGAGCCTCTTTCATCGAGTGTGTCAGACGCTCAATAAAAATAAAGGTTTGAGGAAAAGCTCACGCCACCGACAGTTGGCAAGCGCAATCCGTGAACTTCCGAGAGGAGAAAATTAAGGTGGAAGGAGAAACAGGTTGCCAGGCGAGCTGGAGAAGCACAGGGAGCTACAGATTACAGGACAGCTGGCGCCGCTGCATCGATTCAGATGCCCAGACCGCTCTCACAGAGGATATGGAAGCCTCATAATCTTTATGAAGGGGACACCGCTTTTATAGGTCCATACTTAGAGCAGACGCCGGTTGTAGTGCGTACTAGCACAGTAGTGCCATTGGTGTCAGTGGTGGGTTGTTGGCCCTACAACACAAAGGGATCATTGTGTGGAACTGAGGGGGGAGGGAGGGCAACTGACCTTCCCCTCAGCCTGGGAGAGAACCTCATTCAGAGCACATATGCATTTTCTCTTTCGCTCTTTATCGCCCCCACCACCCCAGCCCAGCCTGTCTCCCCTTTCAGTGCACACAATCAATCAATTCTCTGTGCCTAAAAACACACTAACCCTTTCATTAGGGCCACAATGATTTCCCATTCTATCAATCAATTCTCTGTGCCTAGAAACACACTAACCCTTTCATTAGGGCCACAATGATTTCCCATTCTTTTCCCACTGGGAATGTTGTTTATGCTTTCATTTTGTGTAATGGTGTTAAATAAGCTTTTGTTTCCCCAATTAAAACCTAATCGCACAAAAACAGCTATTGTGTTTGCTTGTAATCTAGTCATAAACCTCAAACTGATAAGTCTGGCTAATCCTTCAGGAAAACAGACTGGCAGCAAAATAGCTGCACAAATACTTCTGGAAAAAGAGCTATCATTCATTCAACCTGCCCGTATGAAATTCTATAATTCCTCATACAGGCTCTCACGTCACAACTGTAGTTGTCAGTCTGCAGCATTGAGAGCAGAGGAAGCCAAACTTGGAGAACACTGCTACCCTTATACCCTACCCTGGTGCTCTGCCAGTATCAGCGGATGCTGTGACGCAACCACTGGTATCGGGGGGGGGACAAGCCAATCACCAGTCCTGGGTAGGGGACGGGCCAAGGCTGCACAAATTTGAGCAACTGCAGTGTGGAATTCAGCAACTATCACCTTAAACTGCTTCAAGGTACCCTGCACCTGCGTGTTTGCATTTGCACTCAACCGCGAGTCACGATTAACCTATTCTTGGGATCTTAAAAATACCTTTGTCAACTGAGCACTCACTCTGCACTCACTGCCAAGGTGAAATTAGGCTAAGGCTTACGGATTGAGAAGACTACGCCGCGTTTTCGTTCAACTGCCAAGGTGAAATCGGTCTGTTTACAAGACAGCCAAACCCTTCCACAGACAATAGAACAGCAAGGATGTTAACAGGTTGTTGTAGCTGAGTGGCAAGAGAGAGGAACAGATAAAGGAGCATCCTTTGCAGGGAGAAACAGGCAGAGCCTTGGGATCTGAATGGCACTACCCTCTACATATTTGATGATGTAGTGCTAATGACGGTCTCACTCGCCCAAAGGGGAGGTTAATGCTCGGCTGCAGAAGTGTTAGAGAAACAACACAAGCGGTTTTGAAGACAGGTAAATGATTCATAGTTGATTTATCGCCGCTTGTGCCTTGCGAGGAGAAGTCGAAGGTTGCAAACTGCCAGGAAAATTGATCTATTATAGCATTTATGGAGGACAGGAGGGGAGGGGGAGCTAGAAAGCTTTGAGGGTATTCCACGACTAATGTTCCAAAAATAAGTTGTGTATGATATGCACAAGGCAGATCGGGCTTGTCTCCAGTTAATGTAATATGGATCAAATTCAGTTAACGCACTAACAGTAGGCACTTGGAAAAACTAACAGAGATATCGGTTAAGCACACTTCAAGTTAGCCTACATTCCTAAGCTAACCGCTAACGCTTGCCATTCCTCTCAGAAAAGAGGGGAAAAGAATGCAAGCAGAGCTAACAAGCATCAGCTAATTTCTTCACCTCCCCGCTCGGTATGTCGAAAAGAAAACAAAGATGAACGGGGAAAATGCTGACAAATAACGCAGGGACTCCCATGGAGCCTAATTGTTACGCCCCACCTGCAGTGACAGCCAGCCCGGAAACTCACACTAGAGAAAAAACAAATGAGACAGAAAGAGAGAAGACAATAAAACGGGGGAGTGTTGGAAGGAGTGGGATGGGAGCTATTTGAAGCAGTCGAGGAATGCAAGGGGAGTGGTCCTAACTAGCACACACACACACACACAACCCCATCTAGGGAGGCGTGAACAGAAAAAACAGGCAGTCTCAGATGCTCTTACAACTCACAGGAAACACAGAAGCACCTTGCTGAGAAACTATATTGAACAAAAATAAAACCTGTAAAGTGTTGGTCCCATGTTTGATGAGTTGAAATAAAAGATTGCAGAAATGTTCCATATGCACAAAAAGCTTATGTCAAAGTGTCAAGAAATGTGTTTACATCCCTACTAGTGAGCATTTCTCCTTTTCCAAGACAATCCATCCACCCGACAGGTGTGGCATATCAATAAACTGATTAACCCTTAGCCTACAATTTCCACCCCCCAGGATATCAAATTAACATGAAAAAATGTCTGTTTAAACTACAGTTTTTGCATGGTCTGTGTCGCAATCCACCACATATCGCCCTTCCGCATCGGCAGTGAAAGGTGGCAGAGCTAGAGCGGTGTTTGTCAGACCATGAGACATGGTAGCGTCTGAACGGTTTGACCTACAAAGTATTATGACCACGACTGAAAGATGGTACCAGGAAAAAAATAATAATTGCTGAATGGAAGTATATACGGAGAGTTTAGTACCTAAATTAAGGAGATAAATACATGTTTTTGACCATCTGTTCGATGTAGTGAATCTATTATTTAATGCTATGAATTCTGATGGTGTATTATTTTTTTAACATTTACTTTCAAAAATGTTCTGTCTATATGCACCATGCCACTGCCCAATTAAAATGTGTTCATTCGTTCATAATTTGACAATGAATATAGGCTATTAATAAAAATCACAGACTATTCTCAATGTAATAGTGTCTTTAAATTCAAATCAAGCAATTAGTTCCGCCAATCTGGACTGGATCCAGTGATACAGAGTCCGCCAAGCCTATTGTGCAATATCATTGCTTTATGTTCTAGTTCTAGCCTATGGAGTTGTGTGTGTGTGTGTGTGTATCGTATAGGCTGTGAGTCTCTTTTACATTTTAAATAAATTACTTTGTTAAATGGTTTGTGTGCGATCAAGTACAGTAGCGCAATAGTAAGGTAGCCTATGCATTTAATGATAATTCAATGATGATTTGAGTGGTTCAATTTCAGCCCACCCGCCAACGAATCTGGCTACGTTAGAGATTACAACATCTTTAAACTGTCATGTCCTGTTCACGCCATGCATCATTTGTTAACCAGTAATCCAAATGCTGGGCCATTTCTCTTCTGACAGCAGCCTTGCTTGTGGAACTTTGAGTTCTCAAGTTGAGAACAGCTAAACAACTAAGATGTTGTATCTCATCGAATTAAAAGGGAGAAAAGAAAGTGGGCTGCTTCTAAGAGGGGCTTGGGTGACAGGCAAAGCCGGACAACTGGGGCAGAGGCGGTTGTGATAAGACAGCCCCAGCACTCGCAGGATTGTGGCCCGAGATAACGGGGCAGGCAGGGCCTGTCGGAGGATGACTTCACTAGATGTAGCGGGGATGGGCCCAGCCTGCACCGGGCCATGGCACAGGCGGAGCTCACACAGACTCCAGCATGCAGGCATCAGATAGTCAGAGAGACGGGGGGGGGGGGGGGGGCGGGGACACTCTGGTCCAAGTGACTGCCAATTTATTACCCATGGAGAGTGCAAGGAGGGAAAGGTTGAGAAAAATCAGGCCCGCAACTCAGCTTTACAACTGGTGGCTCAGTGAATAGGTCTTGTTAATTAAAATCCATCTTATAAGTGGTGCCTTGGGAGGGAATCAGAGGCAGGGGTGTGGAGGGAAGGGTAACAGAGACCCATAAAAGGTTTCAGCCTGCACAACAACTATGCCCTGACCCCACCCTCTCTCACTCTTCCAGTCTCTCCATTCGAGAGCTCATGTCTCAAAGCTCCAGGCGCTGTCTTACTTTGTGAGCAGCACTCAATCTTGTTTGATGGCAAATTGATTGCGTGTCGAAGGTTAGTGCAGGTCTAGCTAGCAAAGGGTCACCCTGCAGCAGGAAATGAAGTGCCTCGGCAACGGGCAGGGACTGGGTACAGACCGACAGAGAGAACTGCATACTCTTCTGTAATCTTTAAAGGCCAACTCTAAACCCTGACTCTTCCAGGGGGCTTCCGGTGCCTAGGCACAGATTCACGCCTCTAAAAAAAGGTGACAAATCGCAAGGGAGCGTCAGATTAAATCCAACGCCGCCTAACAAACTGTAAACAAAACACTATGCATTGCGCTTCGGTTAGCGGGGAATCTGTGCCATGCTCAACCTGAAGCACTGTGCTCTAACATGTGACTTGAGCAACAAATAAGGGTTAAATAGAGATTCTAAGGAGAAGGCCTTTGAACAAGAAGTAATCGGGTTTGACATCAAAGAGAGGACTATACAGTCTGATTCTAGTCTACACTGATTTAGTTCTTACCTGCTCTAAACCAATTGCCTGTACTTCAACTGCCTTCCAAAATGATAGCATCTCCATGCCAACAGAAAACATTGCAATATGATTGAACAAGTTTGCTTGTAAAAAAAGAAAGAAAAAAAAGATGGTGGGTGTCACCTCTGAAAGATGAACTGCTTTCAAAAACGCCTGTTAAGTCAAGTGACTCCATACACACCAGTAATATAAGGACCTAGACGACACACATGCATCTCGGTGCCGAGCTAAACCAGGAAACCGGGAGTAGTTGTTACACAAGGGAGTCACAGGGGCTAATGCTCATGATGTCGGCTTTCCCCTCGCCATGGAAACAGCTGCACACACACCAAGTTGAAGGCGCTGGAATGTGCGTTATATACGCGTGTGCAGCTGTCAGCACGGCTCTGTCAGCAGGGCTCTGAAGGAGACAACCGGAGGAGGATCTTAACTTCCTTTCCCTTAGCCCTCTGGACTTTGCTTCAGCTGTTCGGTTTAGACAAAGGAGGGAGGGCATCTTGTCGTGTGGTCAAGGCACTTCTGTGTAAGATGAGGTGAAGTGTTGATGAGTAGTGCAAAGATATCAGAATGACTTCAATAACAGATTATGTATCATGATACATCAATACCATGACAAAAAAGCATATTAGCCAGTCACAGAATGGCACTTGATACAGACAAACTCTGCTACTGTGCTGTTCAATCACTGGACAGCTTTTCCATTTTACACTACTTCATGGATAAATCAAATTATTCACACAATAACCAAAGGTTGAATAAACAAATTCCTTGCAGTCTGCGAGCTGTCCTCTCAATAATAAAGTGCAATGTCTACCCTTGCTGCTTACTGAAACCGCGGTCATCATTTGCATAACCTGAATGGCACACAAAATGTACACCACACAACTAGCTTCCCACTGTGATTAATAGTCTACTTTATAAACATCCTCCTGCTATGGCATGGTAATGCTTTCCCTACACTTCGGTGACGTTTGCACTCAATTTCGGTAATGCATATTACAGCAGTGCGCTATAATGGGGGGGAGGGGGGGGGGGGCTCATGCCAGAAAGTGTAAGTCCAAAGAGTGAGCAAACAGACCTGCACCTAGAGAGCCTCCTGCATTGGGGTGATTTTCCTCACACACACTAAACCTTTGGCAGAGGGGTAAAGTTTGGGTGGCTGCTGTGGTAACCCCAGTAAACTGTGGAGCTGTTTGGTTGGAAAGAGCAGAAGGCAGCATGTGAATTGTGAAACCTCATGTGCAGCCAGGGAAGGGGGGCTAAGTCCCAGTCTCTTAAACCCCCGCACCCTCCCCCCATACTCGGAGGAACAACAAGCCCAGGGTGGTGCAACCACATTGGGCTGCCAACTGAGTGTTCACTGTGGCCAGGCTTCCAGAGCTGGACGGGTAAACAGATTCAGCCTGAGAGAGAAACACTGTGGTGCCTGGTACTTTTTACTCTTATCTGGGGGAGGCCGGGTGCAAGACAGTGGGGGTAGGGAGGCCGGTTTGGAAGACAGTGGGGGTAGGGAGGCCGGGTGCAAGACAGTGGGGGTAGGGAGGCCGGTTTGGAAGACAGTGGGGGTAGGGAGGCCGGGTGCAAGACAGTGGGGGTAGGGAGGCCGGTTTGGAAGACAGTGGGGGTAGGGAGGCCGGGTGCAAGATAGTGGGGGTAGGGAGGCCGGTTTGGAAGACAGTGGGGGTAGGGAGGCCGGTTGGAAAATAGTGGGGGTAGAGAGGCCGGTTGGAAAATAGTGGGGGTAGGGAGGCCGGTTGGAAAATAGTGGGGGTAGAGAGGCCGGTTGGAAAATAGTGGGGGTAGGGAGGCCGGGTGCAAGATAGTGGGGGTAGGGAGGCCGGTTTGGAAGACAGTGGGGGTAGGGAGGCCGGTTTGGAAGACAGTGGGGGTATGGAGGCCGGTTTGGAAGACAGTGGGGGTAGGGAGGCCGGGTGCAAGACAGTGGGGGTAGGGAGGCCGGTTGGAAAATAGTGGGGGTAGAGAGGCCGGTTTTGAAGACAGTGGGGGTAGGGAGGCCGGTTTTTGAAGATAGTGGGGGTAGAGAGGCCGGTTTTTGAAGATAGTGGGGGTAGAGAGGCCGGTTTTGAAGATAGTGGGGGTAGAGAGGCCGGTTTTGAAGATAGTGGGGGTAGGGAGGCCGGGTGGAAGATATTGGAAGTCGGGGGAGAAAAAGCCCCCCAGAAAAAATAGCAGGGAGGGAAGGAAAGGGTTAAATGAGCAGGGGTTAAAGGAACAAAAAATACAATAATAAAAATGCACATATATTTGAAAATACATTTATTTGAGAATAGATTAGGCTGTCTCATCGGGCGGCAGGTAGCCGAGTGGTTAGAGCGTTGGCACCTAACCGAAAGATTGCTGGATCGAATCCCCTAGCGTCATTGTAAATAAGATTTTGTTCTTAACTGACTTGCCTAGTTAAATGAAGGTTAAAAATCTCCAACCATGCCCCCATAAGAGATTTTGCATCATCTCCAAAACCACCTCTCCAGGATGGAAATATGTCGCAGTGACAGAGAACTTTAACCCCTGAGTGAGGAATGTTGCAGGGTAATCATTTTAGCAATGCTTCAACTGGAGAAGTGGAAGTAGTGAGTTTATCTAAACTGGCTTTATGGTAGACTGGAGAGGTAGAGTAGGCTGGTGAGGTATATGACAAATGTCACAGTGCAAACAAAACTTGTTATACAGGGGGGTGACAATACTTTTAACCGGTTGGTAAAAATGTGCACCATGAGAAAAACATTTGACCCTGGGACACATTTGGTTCTTTTATTTTTAAATAGGCAAGTCAGTTAAGAACAAATTCTTATTTACTAACTTTCAGTCGTCAAAACGTACCTTACCAGACTAGATTCAACTGAATACTTTTCCGTTCCTTTTTGGATTACAAGCGCATTAGAATACACAAGTCCTACAGGGACACTAGTCTTTATTCCCAGAAGTGACTAGATGTCAGCTGTCCATATCATAGAGGACAGGACAGTGAGGGGGGGGAAGTGGCGCTCTCTAGCGTCACCTACTCAATTACAGAAACCACACACGACTCCCGTTATGAATACTACATTATTGCAGGGTTTCCCAATCTGATTTTTTTTTGTTGCTACACAGCAACTTCAAAACGACGAGTTGGTTATTAGACACGGCTATGTAGTGTTAGTGCGAAAACAAAACGTGTGAGGGGCAGGACCAAGTTTTGGGAAAATGTATATAATAGAAATAGGAAGCAATCGCAGTATATAGTTACGTATACTATGGATCTGAAGTGGCAGACCAGGACATATAATGCGACAGCGTGGCTGAGACGATGCCCATGACAAAGACGTTATGTAGAGGAAAATAAGACTATAGAATTAATAAAAATCACACACACCACTAAAAAAATATTCAAAAGGACCTATACATTTTCAAGGCATCGTTTCAAAATCCGAACCGCGACAGTCTAGAAACATTCCGATGTGGCGCAACTCCATTAGTTCTGCTAATATAAGCAATTATTGTTAAACCCAACGAAACGAAGCTGCTTGGGAGTGAATACAGCCAGATACATTGTGTTTAATAGGCACATCTGTCGTGTTTCTAGGAAGGTTTACGAAGTTAACTAGTTTGTTACCAACCCTGGTCACACGAGTTCAATGTAACGCTACAATTAATGAATCCTCCCTGGGACACAAACTCTCATTTCACCCTTGTAACATTTGACATGTTAAGCTACAACAGAAATGTCAAAGTCATCATCCAGGCTCTTCCTATAACTGGGATACACCCGTAAGAGAAATGTCGAACTAGTTTATCGGTCCTGGCTAGCTAACGAGTTAGCGGGCTAAAAACTTTTACTTCGTCGTCACAAGTAAAAGTAAAAACGGCACGTTTAGATGCAAAGACACGTTTTTGAGGTTTGGTTGGGGAACAAATATATTTCTGAAAGGTCCATGAAACTAGTTTCACTTTCTCGTAGTTCTCACTTCGTAGAATTTAAATAATAATACGGGTATTTTTTGTTGCGCTATGCGATTCTGTAACTCGCTAGCCTGCCATGTTAGCAGGAAGAATACCCTCCTCTTCCTCACCCAACCTCCCAATTTGTAAAGACGGCATTTTACCTTCATCGAGAAGCCTCTCAAGGTGTGTAAAGATGCCGCACAGGTTGGGCAAACTGGTCATCAGCTTCTTTTCGTTCAACAATTGCATCAAATAGTCGGGACTCGGCCTCGGCCTCTCCTTCACTTCGATCTCCCCGACCATCATCTTCGCGTCGAGAGTGAGAGCGAGCCTCCAACAGAATCCTAGATGGGAATTTATTCTTTTTTTGTTGTTGTTGTTGTTGTTGTTGTTAAACGTTCAAAAAAAAAAAGATCAAATCCTTTGGTCCCCCCCAAGTTTCGATCGCTGTAGTTGGACGATCCCGTGTGCAATATATTATTTAAGTTGTTGTTAGAGCGGATGGAGGAGGGGGAAAGAAAAAAAATAAAAAAAAGACCACTATCCTCCCAGAGAGTTATAGGTTCGCCGTGTTTTGTTCTCTACTCTGTGCGCGCGGGGACGTACCGATTCAACCACTGTCAGCTCGAGCGAGTACTAACCCAAGTAACCGAAAGCGTTCGTCCTCCTCTTCACCTATTGGCCAGAATCGCTTTGAAGGGACTGATGATATAACCAATAACGACAAGGTACTGCACCATGAAGGCGGTGACGTGCCAATAGGTATCACGAGCTACACAGAGATTAGAGCCAATACAGTGAAAGTTGATTTACATATTTCATACACAGGTTGTCTGGGGCTCTAGAATATAGGATATTTCGGTATTTACAGAGAAATCAAAAGCATAGCATTGTTACATTTCAATGTGTAGATTCTGATTCATGTTTTAATTTGATGGAGATAATTCTATATTCAATATTATGATCTACCCCCCCACACACACATTAGTTGTGTGACCAAAATAGTCATGGGTCATGATGTTTAAACCGAAAATAGCTACCGAAAATACCTCTCACGGTCTGCTTTGGATGAATGAATCAATGGGACAATAATCAGTACAGGCCTAGGCTATTATTACAAGCCTTCCCCTTCCTTGGACAGACCTTTCCATATCCATTGAAGATTATCTCAATGCAGATGACCAATAGCACACACAATGGAGCCACCTGGGTCGTTCCCTAATTGTCTAATTCAAATGAAACCCTATCATGTTCTAATTTTGGCAGCTGTCGACTGAGCGGGGTGCGCCTATATCTGCGAATTTGACCTTGGCCCCTATTAAATTGGTTCACTGTAGTTTATCTAAGTTTGTGGAAGTAGTCCCTCTGCTTTGACATATGAATACTAACCAGCTGCACTGTGACCTGCTTTAGCTGTCAAGTGTCAGCCCTCAGTGATACACTTCAGAACTTTGCTGTTGTGTCTCACACAGGAGACAACACACAAGGAAGAGCAAATCTCATGCCAGGGCCACATTCAGTTGCCAAACGTTGTTGAACGCTGCAGACAGAAAATGCAGTGAATAGCGCCGTCATAATTCCTTTTTCTACATGTTGGAGAGCCATGTTTGTTCTACATTACATATTTCTACATGAATGTTACAAAACGTGTCCTGCTGAACGCGCCCCTGGATCGTTCACTGAAGGGGAGATGTGATATGGTTTCCCATAGAATGACGTCTATTAATCATTGTAATTCAAAAACATTTTATGGTTGTAATATCTGTCCCTCACACTAAGCTACTACAATTAGCCATCTCAAGACGTGGTACATCGAACAAGACAACAAAGTAGAAATATCATTAACACCGACATACCAGGTCTTAATATATTTATCCACATGATTTTGTTGCCATCCCTCAGCGGAAAAAAGCATCCAATGTGCAATTTATGCCTGGGGTAAGATATGTGTGCCCCCTTTCACCCAATTACCGAAGTACTGCTGTGAATGTACGCAATACCAGCGGTGAAACACACTGGTCAATACAGAGGGAGAAACTAGGAAGATATAAAAAATAAACCAGTATTTTCTGTGGCTCAGAGATTGGCAAATTGTTCATGGTGTTTGCTTTATGTTTCCCTTCTTCACCCTCTCCCTTATTAGAATATATGCAATGGAGATCTGCCATTTATTTCAAGCTTTGAAAATTGGGTTATTTTTTATCTTCATTGGCGCGCATGGTAATTTGTACCTTGCGCCTGGCTTTGTTTCTAAGTTGGGTCACATGCTTGTGGTGTGGATGTGTGTGTGTGTGTGTGTGTGTGTGTGTGTGTGTGTGTGTGTGTGTGAGAGAGACTGTCTTGGCAGTGAGCTAGTGTAGAGCTGAGATATAGTGTTAATCACCCCCATTGCACCCCCAACCCCTGTGTTTTCGTATTTATTTTAATAACACAGGCTCCTTTTAACAATTAATCCAATTATAGATGCTCCAGATTATTTTGTGAACATGCGTTCGTTTAGCTCCTTTTGAAGAGGGTGTCAAAGGGCCACCGAGGGGCCACAATTCCTGGCATCAGAGGCCACTGCCACAGGCTAGTCAAATTAATTATTCCAGCTAGGTTGAGATAACACTGTGATAACGCTGTTGAAACATTCTCTATCACAGCAGTAGTGGTGCTGAGGCCCAAAGGCCCTGATTACAAACATACACACAGCACAAAAGGTGTGTAAAAAAAACCTGTTTCTTTCCCGTTTGTGTTCTTGTGTTCTATAGCCTACTACTGGGTACCTACAGGCAAATATGCTGCCTGAATCTGGGTCAATTACAGACACATCCATGGGGGAGAGAATGGGTGAAATACAAAAGAGATTTAAGCACATTGTTTTGAGAGGCTGGCGATAGGTGAAACAAGGCATACTGTACACACACACAAATGAACCTCTGGAGACCTCTGAATACCTGAGATGATTATGAGTGTATGCCTGTGTGTGGGTGTGTGTTTGGGGGGGGGGGGCTCAAAGTGGAGCGGCTCTTCCCTTTCTTTTCTCTACCCATCCTCAGCAATCAGCATCTCCGTCCGTCTGGGTGGTGGTGGATTAGGATCCTAATCCAGTCAGCAGTGTGGCGACAGATATCACATGATGGATGTGGCTCCCCCCGGCACCAAAGCAGCTCTCTAATCAAGCCACCGGGCAGGCGCTGTCTGTCCGTCCATGCCACAGGCCACAGGCACAGGCGTGGCTGGTTGCTGAGAGAGGAAGGGTAAAGCCAAGGACTCTTTATTTTGTTTTCTAGGGAGGCAAGATTTGCCATAACCTTCTATCACAATTTCTCAAGGCAATATTTGAGTCTTTTCACCTTTTCACCTTAAAGCATTGCTGATACCGACATGGCATTGGATGGATGGATGAATGGATGATGGATTTGGCAAGCTTGGTTTGCAAAGTGTCCTTTTCTAGTAGTGGTCTGTCCACTCAGTGGAATGGCATGTGTGGCTGTTGTCACAGGGGGAGGAGGGAGGGAGGGAGGTTGGTGGAACAGCTGCAGCCACCTTTGATGGAGAACATTGAAAGGACACATTTTCCCCCCCGACCCAAAAATCTCACATTTGGACTCATTAGACCAAAGGATAGATTTCCACCGGTCTAATGTCCATTGCTCGTGTTTCTTGGTCCAAGCAAGTCTCTTCTTCTTATTGGTGTCCTTTAGTAGTGGTTTCTTTGCAGCAATTCAAGCAGTCTGCTCTGAACAGTTGACGTTGAGATGTGTCTGTTACTTGAACTCTGTGAAGTATTTGAATGAGTAGGTGCGTCCAAACTTTTGACTGGTACTGTATATATACAAAAGTATGTGGACAGCCCTTCAAATTTGTCACGTTCGGGTGTGTAGAGAGACCAAGGCGCAGCGTAGCGATAGTTCGACATCGTTTATTAAAGTGAATAAACTATACTGATGGAACTATACAAAATAACAAATGCAATAGATAATGAAAGGAAACACACTTACTCACGAACACGGGACAACATACAACAATGAACCACGCCAAGGGAGTGGAACACAGACATATAAGTAGGATCCCTAATTAGAGGTAATGCATAGCAGCTGCCTCTAATTAGGGATCCCACACACAACACCACACAGACGTAGAAATACTAGATCTGCCAGACTCTGACCATAGAAATATAGAGAAGCAAAGCTTCTCTATGGCCAGAGCCTGACAAAATTAGTGGATTCGGCTATTTCAGCCACACCCATTGCTGACAGGTGTATAAAATCGAGCACATAGCCATGCAATCTCCATTGACAAACATTGGCAGTAGAATGGCCTAACTGAATAGATCAGTGACTTTCAACATGGCACCATCATAGGATGCCACCTTTCAACAAGTCAGTTCGTCAAATAAAATACCAAATACCAAACAACGTCACCACAAGAAATGTTCATTGGGAGCTTCATGAAATGGGTTTCCATGGCAGAGCAGCCGCACACAAGCCTAAGATCACCATGTACAATGCCAAGCGTCGGATGGATGGGTGTAAAGCTCGCCACCATTGGACTCTGGAGCAGTGGAAACACGTTCTCTGGAGTGATGAATCACACTTCACCATCTGGCAGTCTGAGAATGCTACCTGCCCCAATGCATAGTGCTAACTGTAAAGTCTGGTGGAGGAGGAATAATGGTCTGGGGCTGTTTTCATGGTTCGTGTTAGGCCCCTTTTCACCACAAAGCAAGGTCCATAAAGAACTGGTTTGTCGAGATCGGTGTGGAAGAACTTGACTGGCCTGCATAGAGCCCTGACCTCAACTCCATTGAACACCTTTGGAATGAATTGGAATGCCTACAGCGAGCAAGGCCTAAATGCCCAACATCTGTGCCCAACCTCACTAATGCTCTTGTGGCTGAATGGAAGCAGGTCCCCGCAGCAATGTTCCAACATCTAGTGGAAAGCCTTACCAGAAGAGTGGAGGCTGTTATAGCAGCAAAGGTGGGACAAACTCCATATTAATGCCCATGATTTTGGAATGAGATGTTTGACGAGCAGGCGTCCACATAGTTTTGGTCATGTAGTATGTATATATATACAGTATATGTGTATGTATATGGACAGTATATGAATAGAAAAGGTGTGTACATCTTTAAGAATAATCTGCCCTGGCCTTAATCTTCACCTGACACAGCCAGAAGAGGACTGGCCGCCCCCCAGAGGCTGGTTCCTCTCTAGGTTTCTTCCTAGCTAGCGTGCTTCCACATCTGCATCGCTTGCTGTTTAGGGTTTTAGGCTGGGTTTCTGTATAAGCACTTTGTGACATCGGCTGATGTAAAAAGGGCTTTATAAATACATTTGATTTGATTTGTACAGCAGTAGTTGACTAGAATACAGTATATACATACTGTATGAAGTGGGTAAAACAGTATGTAAACATTATTCAAGTAACCAGTGTTCCATGTCTATGTACATAGGGCAGCGGCCTCTAAGGTGCAGGGTAGAATCCCTGGTGGTAGCAGTGGCTAGAATACTGGGTGGCTGTTTCTCAGTCTCTCAGTCCCAGCGTTGATGCACCTGTACTGTCTCCACCTTCTAGATGGTAGCGGTGTGAACAAACTGTGGCTCAGGTGGCTGAGGTCCTTGATGATCTTCTTGTCCTTCCTGTGACACCGGGTGCTGTAGATGTCCTGGATGGCAGGCAGTGTGCTCCCGGTGATGCGTTGGGCTGACCACACCACCCTCTGGAGAGCCCTACGGTTGTGGACAGGGCAATTGCCGGAACCAAGTGGTGATAACGCCCGACAGGATGCTCTCAATGGTGCAACTGTAAAAGTTCATGAGAGTTTTAGGGGCAAAGCCAAATTTCTTCAGCCGAATTTGATAAGACCTGCGGGTGAGGGAAAGGATGAGGGACGGCTGGAGTGAGAGCCTCCTCATTGATCACTTCCTTCCAAGGAGAAGAAGGGTTGATCCTGCAATAAAGTCCCCTGTGAGATTTACATACAGACTGTTCTACACCGATAAGAAGAACACAATATAATGCTACACATGTAGGTCAAAAAATAAATAGGATGGGAGATTGTATTGGTTGTAGCGGCGTCTCAGTGTATTAATATTTAGGAGACATTTCGGAAAGTACTGGGAGGAAAACGTAATCCTCCTTATCCTTACTCTTGAATTGAATTAAACCTCAGACCTGACACCTGGTGCATTGGCACCGAAGATAAATAAATATCCATTGTGCCCGCAAAAAAACTTCTACGCGCTCTTCTCGTAGCGTGTGGCCTCTGCCAGACTTACTTGAACAAGATGAATTGTTCCCAGGGGGCCATTTATTTTGTTTGCGCCGCCCTTCCCTTTCCTTCATTGTTACTTCTATCTGCCTTTTGAGAGCAGCTCTCTGAGAGGCATTGCTGCACTGAACTGCATTAAGGTCAGTGGGTTTGGAGTGTGCTGTGGGTAGGTAGGTATGCCACAACTGGCTAGGATCACCATAATACCAGGGAAACCTTTGTAAGCACAACAACACAACAAAAGATACGTGGATATTTCAAAAAGGTTTGCACGATATGGTGTAGAACAAACGATGAGATTAATAGAGAGAGATACCGACAGATACAGATCCAATCACATTGAGCCAGAGTCGTGTCGTAAAGGTCCAGTTGTCAGCGATCCTCGACTTTTGTAATTTTTTTCCCATCTGGTTGAGTGAGTGAGAGGAGCTGGCCGGGGCGCAGCCTGTGGTCCTATTCTGCAGCTGACTGCTCTTAAATGTGGGGGCTGACTAGACAGCTCACTCCCCACCTGGTGACACAACAGCCGCTGTCCACTCACCCATCCTGCTACAGCCACCTACTCTTTCCTCCTCACTACTGTCTCTATACCTCTGCCTTTACACACACACACACACACACACACACACACACACACACACACACACACACACACACACACACACACACACACACACACACACACACACACTCTGCCGCAATCTCTCTGTCTCTTGCTCTCTCTATTTCTCTCTCTCTTTCCCTCTCTCTTTCTTTGTCTCTCTATCTGTCTCTCCCTCTCATTCTTTCTCTCTCCTCTTTCTATTTATTACACTTTCTTTCTCCCCCTCTTTCTCTCTCTCAGACACTCCGATTCGTTCACAGCACATAAACGGGCTGTTTCCATCGCCATTGTATCGCTCTGTAGGCTCGCCATTACAAAAGCCTTTGTTCGACTGCCAAGATGGAGACACACCAAGGACACACTTTAATTTTTTAATATTTTTTTTAACCTTTATTTAACTAGGCAAGTCAGTTAAGGACAAATTCTTATTTACAACGACAGCCTAGGAACCATGGATTAACTGCCTTGTTCAGGGGCAGAACGCTTGAACTCTGTGAAAGTCACCTTCTGCAGCAGGGCGGCCAGCGAGCTAACGGAACAAGAGCTAACAGAAGGGCTAGCGTAGCATAGCATTAGCTCTAGCTGGGCCAGTTGTAGGGGGGTTTATTTCCACTCAGCGGGCCGCGGAGGCAGCTGTCGAGGGCAAAGTTGGTAACGCTGAGTGACTGCGCCCCACAGGAATGCCCAGGGTCTGGGGTGACCCTCCAGGGGCTCAAATTGCATCACAGAGTGAGGATAAGTCCAGGTTGGGGATTAGGTAAGGCTATTTTCCTCTTCCAGGAACAACCACCTTCCACAGGTGGAAGCAGGCCAGAGAGCAGAAATGCCGGGGAACTCATTGGGCAATGGACATGCCTATGGTGGGTTGTTGTAGGACTCGAGGGACGGTTACATTAGAACCCAATGGGAAGGCTTCACTCGCATTGCATAGGTGTCAGATCCTTGCTTTGCTCTGAATTCATTCGATGGAAGTGCTGAATGTTTGTACACATAAATCAAACCAGATCAGTACTTTCTTTACAGTACTGTAGTTTCTCTCCCACATGTTTCAGTGTTTCTTTTTCTTGCACACACACGCACGCACGCACGCACGCACGCACGCACACACACACACACACACACACACACACACACACACACACACACACACACACACAATGCTAACATCTTAGGAAACCTTACACGGCACAAATAGAATCAGCAACTTCATACCTTGGATTTGGGGCTTGGGCTATTTTAGCGAAGCGAGAGAATTTCCTTAATATTCTCAACACACATCTAGGTTATCAGCAAAACCCGAACACCCAAATACTGAGATATTGAAAAACGTTAGAATAAAGTGTTGATCAATATTATCCTCCAAAACACCCAACAGGCCAATATTTCACAGTAGGCAGTGAATCAAACGAACCCTCTAAAATCGACTGGAATATAAAACATTCAAATCACTTTTTCTATCAGTTGTAGAGGACAAAGTCTCGCAGCTTTAAACGGTTTTCTCCTTTTTGGGAAACAAAGCGCTTCTAGGTTTTTGGTTTGGCACACAGGGTGACAAAATGAGAAATAGCTCATTATACTTCAGGAGGGAAGTTAGACTAGGATCAGCAACAGTGGTCTCGGAAATGAATGTTGCTCTTTTAAGGTGACCCATTTCATTTCGAGAACACAAAAACAAACACTCAACTAATGTCATTTCACGCTGAGCCTTCCACGCCAGTGATCCGGTCTGAGGCAAATCAAACACAGTCTTCCGCAAAGCTTCAGATGAGGCCAAATAATGCCTCATTCGCTCTCTTTTCGTGCTCGCTTCAGTTTGCACTCCCCTTGCATGAGCAGCTCTTGTTCTGTCGCTTTCTGTCTAACGTTTACATGTAGAAGGACAATACACTGTCTAGATTTGATGCTAGTAGGGTTTATGTGTGTTACTACTCAGATCTATTGGAGGCCAGAGTGTGTGCGTGTCTACATTACTGAGCAACCCTGCTGGAGGCCAATGTCAATTCCCGCTTCTGCACTCTCACCTACATAAATGAGCATTGGTCCAGCGATCGACACACAATACAGACTCTATCTGACACAGATGAGTTCCTTTGATGTGACCCCTAATCGAGCTCAAAACAGACCCTTGGTGGAGTTGGGAGTTGTAGCACTGAGCTGCAGGGTACGTAGGTGTGGAGAAGAGAAGTGGAGTTGGGAGTTGTAGCACTGAGCCTCAGGGTACGTAGTGAATTGATCCAGTCATGGAGTAGTGGAGAAAACGTACTGTTATGGGAAGGGCTATTTTTAAACCATGAATGATAAACGTACTGTATTAAGCATCTACAACATTTAAGCCTTTGGCAGAGACATACAAAGCACCCAAACTTATTTTCTCTGTAGAGCTGTAAAGATGCTCTGTGGCGGACGTTAGTTACGAGAGCTGGGAGTGTCACAAATCCATTAGAGTGGCTTTCTCCGGTGAGTCGGCGTGGTGTGATGTGAGCAGCAGTCGGACTAATTCAGCCATTGTTGCCGGGGAGAGGCTCTTATTGAGTGAGATTCTAATGAAGTACTGTCCTCGAGGCTACAACGAGGCACGCCTTAGAGAGAGGACTGGAGAGACAGAATGATGGTGTGACTGGGTTGGTGTGAGAGGCATCGAGGGACTTGTGTTGCTTCCCTACCAGGCCACTGTGGAGTGCGTTGGAGGTAAACAACATGCACACGTATGCACATGTGTACACACATGTATGAGTACACACATGCACACTTTCACACAGTCTCACGCTCACACAGACACACACGCTGTGTGTGTCTGGGATACGGTTCAAAAGCAACAAAGCAGGTTACCGGGTTCTGTGACAACGAGTGAGCAGCACGTAGGAATGCTGCTAGCCCTCATTCCACCAGGCATTTCCCAACATGCTCGGGCACACTCCAGCATGGGAAGGAGGGCGGAGATTTTCACAGCAGCAGCAGTAGTGTACGACTGCCTTCCGTTCTACACAATAACACTATTATTACATTCATTACCTGTTGTTATGATATATGGCAGGGGTATTCAAATCTTACCGTACAAAGTCAGGACTAGTTCTGGTTTTCTGTTCTACCTGATCATTAATTGCACCCACCTGGTGGTCTAAATCAGTCCTTGATTAGAGGGGAAGAATGACAAAAAGCAGTGGAACTGGTTTCGAGGTTCAGGTTTGAATTTCAGGGATATATTGTATATAATTTTATTAGTAAACTCATTTTAAATTGATATTTTTATCATATGGTCCAACTGAATATTGACTATTTCAGAAGTTGTTATGTTAAGGTATTTTTGAGTTGTGCCCAAAGGCTCAAATATACATGTACATAGACGGACTCGCATTCACAGGAACATAACAAAAAGTAGTAGCTAGAACTGGTAGAAAATACTAAGTCGTATAGTATCTAGTCTACACCAAAGAGAAACCCATTAAAATACAGCAAAAAATAGGAAGATGGATCTGACAAAATTGTTTTTAATTAGAATTAAATAGAGTGATGGTCCTTTGGTCTGTTTTTGCATTTGAACCCGGTTAACAAGAGAAGTGACAAAGAAGTGTATGACAGCTGTAGAAATATACAGTGCACATTCCCAAATGACACAAGACAGTTGAAAAATAACAATGACTTGAATGGGTCACAAAGGTATTGTAGAAAGAGGTTGAGTTGGGGAAGGGAAGGAAAGGTTGGGGGTGAGTTAGTGATGTTGGGTCTTTGCGGCAGTGTCCATCCATCTAGTTGAGCATGCAGGACTCGTAGGTGGGAACCATGTATTTGATGTTGATGAAGGCGTCCTCACCCCCGTAGCGCTCAAACACCTCCAGGGTCTCCTGGATCAGGTCTCCGATGTTCTCCCTCTTCTGCTGGCTGTAGTCGATGCCGTCCCCCGAGTTGACTGTGGATATAGAGAGGGAGGCGAGGTGTTAGGCCATTGTCTGAGATTTATGCATGTACACACACACACACACACACACACACACACACACACACACACACACACACACACACACACACACACACACACACACACACACACACACACACACACACACACACACACACACACACACACACACACACACACACACACACACACACACACACACAGAGATACAGTAGGTGTTATGGGCTGAGAGGGGAGAAACAGTGAGCATTGTTGTCACGGCAGCAAGACTATCTCTGAGAGAGTGATACTGAAATACAATTCACCAGGCTAAATCCGCAGCTAATGAGATGTTTTTGATTGATTTCAAACACAATGCTGCCCACTGAATTCAATTTGCATTTCTCTCTCTCTCTCTCTCTCTCTCTCTCTCTTTCTCTCTCTCTCCCTCTCTCTCTCTCTCTCACACACACTCTCTCTCAATTGGGAAACATATGTTAACGTTGCCAAAGCAAGTGAAGTAGATAGTAAACAATAAAAATGAACAGTAAACATTACACTCAGAAGTTCCTAAAGAATAAAGACATTTCAAATGTCATATTATGTGTACAGTATATACAGTGTTGTAACAATGTGCAATGGGCAAAACAAATAGTGGGAAAATATATATATTTTTTGTATTTACAATGGTGTTTGTTCTTCACTGGTTGCCCTTTTCTTGTGGCAACAGGTCACAAATCTTGCTGCTGTGATGGGACACTGTGTCAGGCTCTGGCCATAGAGAAGCCTATTTGCTTCTCTATGTAGCTATGGTCAGAGTCTGACAGTGTCTTTCTTTTCTGTTTCTGTGTGGGTTTTGGGTGGATCCCTAATTAGAGGCAGCTGCACCGCATTGTCTCTAATTAGGGATCTTATATACAGTGGGGAGAACAAGTATTTGATACACTGCCGATTTTGCAGGTTTTCCTACTTACAAAGCATGTAGAGGTCTGTAATTTTTATCATAGGTACACTTCAACTGTCATTGTATGATCATTGTATGATTTTTAAATAATTCATTTGCATTTTATTGCATGACATAAGTATTTGATCACCTACCAACCAGTAAGAATTCCGGCTCTCACAGACCTGTTAGTTTTTCTTTAAGAAGCCCTCCTGTTCTCCACTCATTACCTGTATTAACTGCACCTGTTTGAACTCGTTACCTGTATAAAAGACACCTGTCCACACACTCAATCAAACAGACTCCAACCTCTGGCCAAGACCAGAGAGCAGTGTAAGGACATCAGGGATAAAATTGTAGACCTGCACAAGGCTGGGATGGTAAAAAGCCAATTTGACATTTGCTCAGTACATTGTTTTCACTGAAGAAATGAACTAGTCTGCTGTTAATGATATAGCTGAGGATTTTCCCAAGGTTGCTGTTGACGCATATCCCACGGTAGTTATTGGGGTCAAATTTGTCTCCACTTTTGTGGATTGGGGTGATCAGTCCTTTGTTCCAAACTCTTTAACAAAGGATGATGTTAAAGAGTTGAAGTATAGCCAATTGGAATTTGTTGTCTGTATATTTTATAATTTCATTGAGGATACCATCAACACCACAGGCCTTTTTGGGTTGGAGGGTTTGTATTTTGTCCTGTAGTTCATTCAATGTAATTGGAGAATCCAGTGGATTCTGGAAGTCTTTAATAGTTGATTCTAGGATTTGTATTTGATCATTGAGCACCTTCAGTCACAGACTGATCCCACCACGGTGTGCAAGAGAGCGCTACAGGAGGTCCTTTCTGCCGGCAGCTATTAGACTACTTAATGCCTCACCGGGGTGCCGTAACGTCGGCAACATAGACCTGGAACTGTTAGGATGTTAGGACCTAGTTGAACAATTATGTATCCATCCGTGATCTCTGGTCTGTAATCACTCATTCGCTCAGGACTCATTCATTCAGCACTCAATCATTCAGGTCTGTATATACATATTCATGTACAGTTGTTATTTCATATCACATGCAATATTGTAAGTAATTCTTGGGCTTAACTTACGTAGTCATTCACTCAGGAATGCATATTAGTATCCTGTCAGTTGTTTCTTTTTTCATTGCTTTTAGTATATCGAATGTGCAATATGTGCATTTATCTGTAATTAAACCCTGCGCACTAAGGACTGTATTTTAAGGGAATTACTATTATTACCCTAAATTATATCATACACACATTTAGCTATTTAAGTATCTCTTCCTGTAATTTACCTGTACAGTTAATGTAACAATGCAAATATTCACTTACCTGTAAATGTAACTGTATATTTACCTGTACAGTTAATTTAACCATGCAAAATATTCACTTACCTGTTCTTTTAACCAGTCTGTATTTTAGGTAAACTTTTATTACCCTCACTTATATCATACGCACTTTTAGCTATTTAAGTATTTCTCTGCCATCGACCTGTTTAGTATAGTTAACCATGCAAATACTCCTTATTTATCTATATCAACTTGCAATATTTGTATCAAATATATATATACATTTTTCCACCTAACACTCTGTAACAATGTATAGTGTACATATTCAGCCATCCACCCATACTATGCAATGTCTTTTTAAAGCTTTTTTGCATTGCAGACTTCTTGTATTTTTATACTTTTTCATACTGCCACTCTATGTATTATGTATCGTGTATCTGTCTTTTGTGTGTGGAGACGACGACCGGACCCGGACTGGGCACCGGTGGAGCGGACTGCTCTGGCAGGGAGGTAGAGTAGACAGCCGGACCTGGACAGGGCACCGGTGGAGCGGACTGCTCCGGCCCGGGAGTGGAGTAGACGACCGGACCTGGACTGGACCACTCCGCCATCTCCCTCTCGACCTCTTCCTCTATCTCCCTCAATTCCTCCAGAACCTCTCCAAAATGCTCCTCCAAATACTCCTCCTGCACCTTGCTCCGAGCCCCCCATTTGTACCTCGGCCTCTCCATGCTCCACAGGAGGGGTGGTATTGGCTCTTCCTCCCTGTAGCCAGACCACCCCCATTGCCCCCTCCCAAAATTAGCTTGGGGTTGTATTCGGGCTCTTCTCCGTCTCGCGCGTCGTTCATAACGCGGCACCTCCTCTCTCTCCGTCTCTCCCCAGTTACGCTGCTTGGTCTTGTAGTGGTGGGTCGTTCTGTCACGATTGGGTGCATACCTCGACCAAGACGCAGCGCAGGGATTATAGTTCAACATATTTATAATACGATGTAATATTCAATGTCAGTGAACGAACCACACAAACAAAAAGAATTACGAGCGTTACAAAAACAAACCAGCAACTAATCCAAAACGTACTCACACTTCTTTTCACCGTGACTTGCGAAATATATAATAACGACCCACATCCCCGGTGTGGAACATACAAACCTATGTAGGATCCCTAATTAGAGACGATGCGCTACAGCTGCCTCTAATTAGGGATCCCACACAAACCACCACCAGAAACAGAAAGAAAAGGACTGTTAGACTCTGACCATGGCTACATAGAGAAGCAAATAGGTTTCTCTATGGCCAGAGCCTGACATCTATCTATCTATCTATCTATCTATCTATCTATCTATCTATCTATCTATCTATCTATCTATCTATCTATCTATCTATCTATCTATCTATCTATCTATCTATCTATCTATCTATCTATCTATCTATCTATCTATCTATCTATCTATCTATCTATCTATCTATCTATCTATCTATCTATCTATCTATCTATCTATCTATCTATCTATCTAGAGAAGTGGTTTATCCATACATCTCCATTTTGGATAGATAACTCTTTGTGTTGTTGTTAGTTTAGTGTTTTCCAATTTTCCCAGAAGTGGTTAGTCTATGGATTCTTCAATTACATTGAGCAGATTTCTGACTTACTGTTAATTCTTTTTCCGTAGTGTATTTCTGTATTGTTTTAGTGATTCGCCATAGTGAAGGTGTAGGCTCAGGTTTTCTGGGTCTCTATGTTTTTGGTTGGATAGGTTTCTCAATTTCTTTCTTAGGTTTTTGCCTTCTAGATTTCAGTAATACTTTCCTTCCATCTATAGCATTTCTTAATATTATTAAGTTCCTTTGGCTTTGATGCCTCATGAATGAGCATAGCTCTGTTCAAGTAGAGTGTGATTTTTCTGTGATCTGATAGGGATGTCAGTGGACTGACTGTGAACGCTCTAAGAGACTCTGGGTTGAGGTCAGTGATAAAGTAGTCTACAGTATTACTGCCAAGACATGAGCTATATGTGTACCTACCGTAGGAGTCCCCTCAAAGCCTACCATTGACTATGTACAGACCCAGCGTCCGACAGAGTTGTGACCCGTTTTTGTTGGTTATGTTGTGTCTAGTGGGGCATATGGGGGAGGGAATGCTGTCACTTCCAGGTAGATGTTTGTCCCCATGTGTGCTGAGGGTGTCAGGTTCTTATCCTGTTCTGGAATTTAGGTCGCCACAGACTAGTACATGTTCCTGGGCCTAGAAATGGTTGATCTCCCCCTCAAGGATGGAGAAGCTGTCAAGTATGGGGATTCTATTGGGGGGATATAGGTAGCACACATGAGGACATTTTGTCTGTTGAGATCATTTCCTTATTAATTTCTAGCCAGATGTAAAATGTTACGGTTTTGACTAATTTAATAGAGTGGGTTAGGTCTGCTCTAAACCAAATTAGCATACCCTCTGAGTCTCTTCCCTGTTTCACACCTGGTAGTTTGGTGGATGGGACTACCAGCTCTCTGTAACCTAGAGGGCAACCAGTGGGTCCGTCACCTTTATACCGTGTTTCTTGTAGGATGACAATGTCTGTATTTCCAATTTCTTTGATGAAGTCTGGGTTCCTCCTTTTTAGGACAAAGGCAGATGACCTCAGACCTTGTATATTCCAGGATGAGATAGTAAAAGCTTTGTACTCCATAGTGTCTAGTGTTGTCTCTGTCTCTCTCTCTCGCACAAATGTAACACCATAACCGAAATAATGTAAAGCACATATGCGTGATGTTATCCCATACAAATTGTCCTTTGTTAAGGGTTATCTATCTATCGTGGTGTTGTGACCTGAGGCGTGTGTGAATATAAGGTGAGCCCGCATAGCCTGTTTATTTCTTTATCTCTCTGTTTCTCTCTCAAAGTCAACTGGGAGTCAGCAGAGGAGCGACAGCACTAACACAATCTCTCACCCTCCTAGTATATATGTGAGGCCCATTGTGGTCCAGTGACATGGAGGCCATAGAACACAGCCATAAAACTCTCCCTGAAGAAGATGTGTGTGTGTTGTGTGTGTGGTGGGGGTAGACAGGAGACACACACACACACACACACACACACACATACACATATACACACACATACACACACACACACATATACACACACGTACACACACCTCGCTGTCTCCTAGAAAAGAGCGCTGGCCACAGCTCTGAGGGAACTTGTTATCAAAAAACATTCCTGAAGTGTCCTTACACCCCCAGATGCTCCCATAATCCCCCCCTCCCCTCCCCTCCCCTCCCCTCCCTCCACTCCCCTCCGTCCACTCCCCTCCCCCTCCCTGCACTCCCCTCCCCTCCCCTCCCCTCCCTCCACTCCCCTCCGTCCACTCCCCTCCCCCTCCCTGCACTCCACTCCCCTCCCCTCCCCTCCCCTCCCCTCCCTCCACTCCACTCCACTCCCCTCCGTCCACTCCCCTCCCCCTCCCTGCACTCCACTCCCCTCCCCTCCCCTCCCCCTCCCTCCACTCCCCTCTGATTGTTACTGTAACTTTATCAGGCCGCCACAAACTGCCAATCTCCTGCTGCCACACTTGAGACACTGAGCAGGGCTTTTCTAAGGGAGTTCAATCAGGAAGGAATGAAACCCACACAGAAAGATACAATCAGCCTCTGGTAGTTGGTTGTAGGCAAATGATGTGGTTCAAGGATTTACAAACATTTTATTTGCTAAAAAGACATTTGGAGAGTTGTTCTTTAACACACGCAAACACAATTATGCACGCATGCACGCAAACACACACACAGTGTGCAGGTATCCCTCCTTTTGTCTTGCATGGGAACACATTGACCTCACACTAGACACTGATTTGTTGTATTTTTTTTATTTAACCTTTATTAAACTAGGCAAGTCAGTTAAGAACAAATTCTTATTTACAATGACGGCCTACTGGGGAACAGTGGATTAACTGCCTTGTTCAGGGGCAGAACGACAGATGTTTTACCTTCGATCCAGCAACCTTTCGGTAACGGGCCCAAAGCTGAAAGAGACAGGTAGCACCTGAGAGGGAGACAGAGAAAGAGAACAGGGAAAGAGAGAGAGAGAGAGAGAGAGAGAGAGAGAGAGAGAGAGAGAGAGAGAGAGACGAAGCCTACCTGCCTTCTCTCTCTCTCTCGCTCTCTCTCACTTCTCTTTCTCCTTCCTCCTCTTCCTCCTCACTCTTTCTTTTCTCACCTCTCTGCTAGCTGCTCGTTAAAACACAAATGGGGCTAGTCACATAAAAAGAAGCCCGTTAAGCAATAACTGTTTGGCACACTTGGAACTCCCTAGCCTGCTGAGCTTATAGAACTCTGTGTCCTGTGTGATTCTCTAGAGATTAGGGCTCATTCCTCATCTCTCTTTTTTAGTTTGATACATTTTTAATACATGATGCAGTAAGTAGGCTGCCTATGGTATAGGTTTGGGACGTTACCAAAGGGAGAATACAGTATGGTATAGCCTAACACCTTTTTGAATAACCTTCAGAAGCCAGAGTAGAGGTTTCCCAGTCTAGCTATGCAAAATCGCTTCCCTGCCATTCTATCCAAGTCCATACATGCAGCTTTGCAAAGAAGATCAAACAATCAGAACAAAATGACTAGGGAGGAAACGGCTCCTGCCGATGTCCAGAGATGGTTGTGCAACTGACTGACGGCCAATAGTACTGGACAAGGCTATAGGCTACTAGAGGCAACAGACGTAAAGGCAGAATATGGAGCCAAACTATCCCTCCTTGTTCTGTGTGTGTGTGTGTCTGTGTGTGTGTCAGAGGCCTAACTGCCTAGCCGGTCTCTCGCACTTTATAAAGTCATTCTAAGGGCTCAAGCTGGGCCAGAGGACCATAAAAGCTTAATAGGATGCAAAACTGGATTTGAGGAAAGTGGGAGCAAAGCACTGTAGTAAAATCTGCCCGCAAAGCCCATGAGACCGGTAAAGGAAGTATATGGATGAACATCTGACAGAGTGTGTGTGTGTGTGTGTGTGTGTGCAGGGCCGGCCCGTGGGATAGGTGGAACAGGCAAATTCCAAATGAGTGAAGATTTTTTTTTTTTTACTAATACTATTTTTATACTATTAATTCTAAATATTACAAAAAAGCGAAAGCCCCCACAACAACATAACTACATAGCTTATAGCGGCATATTTTTTTTTTGCCTAGCGCGGCAGAATGTCCAGGGCCGGTCCTGTGTGTGTGTGTGTGTGTGTGTGTCTGTGTGTGTGTGTGTGTGTGTGTGTGTGTATATGCTAGCGTGCGCAAGAGCAAGAGCATTTCTGACACTGATCAGAGCCAGACCGCTCTGGAAATTACAAACAGGGAAATGCCTTGGCCCGTGTTAGCTACAATTTACATCTTCTCCAACAACCATATGCACTCAGCAACATACTCAGAGAAAAGGTTCTATATTCATGTTGTAGGCCTATATCTCAAAATTGTATTTTCTTTAACGCCGCCCACAATACAGGCTCTCCCCACCTACCAGTTAACCCAAATCTTTTATAGCAGCACAAAAACAGAAAAAGAAACACACAGGCATTTGAGCAATAAAATGACATAAAAAGAGAAATGCCAAGCCCATGAACAAAGAGAACAACATGTGTGATCTACTCGGGTGGTGCCTGTGTTGAGTGAATATAGTGTTCAGCTCTCTCTCTCTCTCTCTCTCTCTCTCTCTCTCTCTCTCTCTCTCTCTCTCTCTCTGTCTCTCTCTCTCTCTCTCTCTCTCTCTCTCTCTCTCTCTCTCTCTCTCTCTGCGCATGCGTGGGCGTTTGTGGAGAGTGTGTGAGAGCTCGAGCTTTGAGCGCGTGTATTTGGTTCTTTTCCTTATATATTTCTATTCTATTTTTTATTTGTATTTATTTTTTACTTCTAAGTTTGTTTATTTGATTTAGTACTTATTTTGTGGGTTGTTTGTGCTGCCTGCTTTCTTAGGAAGCATGGCAGCTCAGGCTGGGAGTGGGCTTGATGTCCTCACAAAAGTCACAATATCGAATATCCCTCCGTTTCTCAGTGATGATATTTTGAAACAAGCGCTGTCACGGTATGGAAAGTTGGTTTCGCCGATCAAGAAGATTATGATCAGGTGTGAATCTCCTCTCTCTCTCTCTCTCTCTCTCTCTCTCTCTCTCTCTCTCTCTCTCTCTCTCTCACGCATGTGTGGGGCTAGTAGGGGCCCCGATGGGCCAGGGGCCAGGCCCAGAGAGGGACTCCCTATTAGTGGAGACATTTTCCAGCTGACATGGAGGAGGGATCCTGGGTAATAAGAGAAGGCTACGGTGCAACAACTGAGGTTTATGTATATTTCAGCCCTAGTCCACTTCTAGGTTATAGGGCTCTGGTTGAAAGAAATGCACAACATGGAGGCATGCAGCATCAAAAGAGAGAGAAGGAGGAATTTGTGTGTGTTTAGCAAAATGCGAAGGGGAAGGGGTGTTAAAGCTCTTGTCCTTCAGGAAAATATCTATTTTCTCCCCCTCTCTGGGCAGACAAAAAATCCTTAAAAACAATACATATACAGTATATAAGAAAGGAAGAAAAGAGAAGGGAAGTGGGAGTTGGCTTGGCAGTGATTTGAGGGAGAGGGGCGGTCGATACAGCGTGCCATGGCAACTTCCACACAGCCTGCATCCCAAATGGCACCGTTTTCCTTTTATAGTGCCCACAGACATTTCCTGATAGTCGCTGGTTGAAAATACAAAATACACAGGACCTTCTAATCAGCAGGTTTGCATGGGTGGGAGTTTCAGCTTTGAAGAAAATGTAGTGTATTTCAGAAGAACAGAATAGCATACTCTGAGTTGTCCTTATGTTAGGTCCTGATCTGGCCATGCCATATGGCTGTGGGCTACACTAGTTAATTTAGCAGACAAGATTTGCTTAGAATTACATGGCATTATTTTATATTATTTTATAGTATGAAAAATACAATTGAACAAAGCTGAATAAAATAGAAAGGATATTTTCTCCAAACGATTTGAAGATTGCGCACATGGGTCTATTCTGTGTTGAGCGGTTAACAAAGAAGGTACTCCTATATGCTTAATTTAGAGTTATTAAGGTAACTTTAGTTGTTTTACAAATGTTGGGCTATATGTTTTGATGTTTAATCCATTGTAAGGCTGCATGATGGGACTCTAATGATGATTTGAAAAAAGTTGCTTGAAAGGCATGAGCTCTGTTTAGTTTTTTGCGCAGGCTATACACACTTCATCAGTCTCTCATTCACAGTTTGACACTTGATAATGCCTCGATTTTCACGGTGGCATCCCCTTTGTGTGGCCGTAACGCACCCTAAATCATTGCCTTTTGCAGCCAGTGGCCGTTGTGCCCTTGCTGCACACTCCGAAGCACCTCTCACTCACATGGCTCTCCATCACGTGATTGGCTACAAGTGAAGACAGACACGTAGGGGACGCAACTGCGCACGTCCTTATCCAATTCCGAGGTGCGTATTGAAGATACTGGAAGAACTGTCCACATTCACTTTGTCAGCCAACAAGATTAGGCCTAACGAACAGCAGTAGCACTAGCCTATGTCAATCTACTGTCCCCCATAGTACAAAAGCTGACCTACTCTATTATGTGCGAGAAAAAACTATTCCAGACATAGTCTGTGACAGTTGTGGGATGCGATAGATCCCAAATTAATACAACCACTAGCATCAAAAAAACTTTTTACGCAATGAGCCTGACGCAACAGACCAGAACGTTTGGCTTAAAATATACTATTAATTAGAAATATTACAAAATGCGTACACGGCAGTAGGCTATAAGCATGAATGTTCCATTAGCGGGAAAACACCATTATCAAAAGTGACCGCAAATGCGATTAGGCATGTAATGCTTTTATTATAAAAGGTGCATTTTTATGGTGAAAATTATCTTCCTTAAACTTGAAACTCACATGCTGCTTATGTATGCCAGTTAGGCCCTACACCCCTTGTAAAGCGGATTAATGTGCTTAATTTTTATTTGGCAACTTTAGTTGTGATACAAACCTTATTAAAACATATAGGACTATGGGCTAGGCTACATGAGGTGTGTGATACAAACCTTATTAAAACATATAGGACTATGGGCTAGGCTACATGAGGTGTGTGATACAAACCTTATTAAAACATATAGGTCTATGGGCTAGGCTACATGAGGTGTGTGATACAAACCTTATTAAAACATATAGGACTATGGGCTAGGCTACATGAGGTGTGGGATACAAACCTTATTAAAACATATAGGACTATGGGCTAGGCTACATGAGGTGTGTGACTATGATTAGAAAAAGTCGCAAAAAAGGCATAGTTTCTTATTCTGGCCTTCCTTGAAAAGTGATAATATATAATTCACTAGTGATAGGCTAATATTGTCACCCATCAGACTATTCTTGATTTAATATTGTCTTTACATATACTAAATAATGTGAATTTTGTTTTGATTTAGAATGGACCATTATCATGTGCTTGTCTGATAAAATAAATACATGTCTATTATGTCCTTAAATAGCAAATGGAGGACGCTTTTTCTGTTGTTCATCTTCATTCCAGCCAGGTAGGCAATACCCCTGTTGTAAAGATAGTAAATGTGCTTAATATTAGGAATGTTGAGAAATAAATATAGTAGGCCTAGCCTATAGAAAGCTGACGGGATCCTCCTCTTTTCTTAAGCAATTGCATAGCCTATAGAAATGTTGCACAACATGAACTCATGGGCTCTCATGAAGTGTTTGATTAGATTTTCAAAAACATTTGAATTGATGTCAGAGTGATTAGAGGGACAATAGAGTGCTGAGTACCAGGCAGTTAGCTAGTTTGGTAGGCTACTAATGACCATCAGCAGCATCAGAGCTTGGAGAAGCCTAATTACCGTGACTAAACTGTCAATTGGAATTTTACCAACTTTTATTTAATTTTTATTTAACCTTTATTTAACTAGGCAAGCCAAAAGGCAAAAGGCCTCCTGCGGGGACGGGGACTGGGATAAAAAATATATTTTTAGGACAAAACACATCACAACAAGAGAGACACCATAACTCTACATAAAGAGAGACCTAAGGCAACAACATAGCATGGCAGTAACACATGACAACACAGCATGGTAGCACCACAACATGGTAGCAGCACAACATGGTAGCAGCACAAAACATGGTACAAACATGATTGGACACAGTCAACAGCACAAAGGCAAGAAGGTAGAGACAACAATACATCATGCAAAGCAGCCACAACTGTCAGTAAGAGTGTCCAAGATTGAGTCTTTGAATGAAGAGATGGAGATAAAACTGTCCAGTTTGAGTGTTTGTTGCACCTCGTTCCAGTCGCTAGCTGCAGCGAACTGAAAAGACGAGCGACCCAGGGATGTGTGTGCTTTGGGGACCTGACCTTCATGACTCGTGACGGCCTGTGTGGCGGTAATACGGTCACCTCAACAACCCTACACGGGACTCATGACGTTCGCTGGATGCAGGTCTCGCTGTGCTCCACTGCCAGTGAATTTATGATTAAGAAATCCGCAAAGTGTGGGCAAATTCAACGTTTTATTGAACGCATACGACCGAATTAACTATTTTGGTCAAAAGTACTATCGGTTATGAGTCGGGAAATGTTTCCACTTTTCCACCTAAAACATTTGTGATTATTTTATATCGCAGCAGCGGAGATGGGAAACAACTGTGCATGTGCGCCCTCACGATACGCTCTTATATGGACCTTGATGTCACAGATTTAAAAAAAGAAAATTGGCTGGGGGAAGGAGCTGGTGCGAAAGTTGATAGAGTTAGGCATATCGCAGATAAAGTTAGTTATGCAAAGTGGATAAAGAGAGCAAGCTGATGTTTGGTCCCTGGCTGCACTTTATACGGGAAATCAAGGGTACAGGGCACCAAATTTCAGACGAGCAAACTGAAGTTCAAAGCGTTCTTGTGTTGTTGCCATTGAACCATATATTGTAGAAATAGGCAGAGATGGAAATTAAGCTAGCCCACTAGCCTGTGGCTTGTACTTTTCACTCACAGTTGAAGAGTACCTATGATAAAAATTACAGACTTCTACATGTTTTGTAAGTGGGAAAACCTGCAAAATCGGCAGTGTATCAAATACTTGTTCTCCCCACTGTATATGATTGGCCATCGTCTGGTCTATTGTGTAGCCTATTCTTAACTCTCCTCCTAGAATAATGGCCATGTTTTTTTTATTACATGTTAATAAACATGGTATAACATGACTAGGATGGAAGTTTTTATTTGTCAATACACAACACAATAACAATTTGGCATATACCCCTTCCCCACATTTCATATCGTATGTATCATGAACTCCCACTGTGTCACAAGTAACTGAGGTAAATTTCCCTATCTGAATCACAGGTTCTGGCCTCAATAGATTGGTCTTCAAAGGACCAAACAACAGCAAGCTCATCTGGCACCCATGTAAATACTGGATATTTTCACACCTTTTCCCAATGTCTGATGTGTTGGCTTTCCATGGTTAATTAGTATGACAACGTTTCAGGCTGTGAACTGCCTGTCTCCTAGAACCACCTGGGGTAATTGATTAATTAGTATGACAACGTTTCAGGCTGGGAATTGCCTGTCTCCTAGAACCTCCTGGGTTAATTGATTGTCTATTGTGTTATGACAAGATGCTCTGAGAGTTCATTCAGCATTTAGGTGTAATGATTTCACCTTGGTTGTTTGATTTAAATGGGTGAGAGTAAAGCCGTTTTAAATGTTTAATAATGTGGTCGATCTCCTGAGTCCATGGGGTTTGCAACTGTGTCCAGACCTCCAGATTCACCATAAATCACCTGAGTCTTCGGTAAGTAATCCAGGACAATGTACATATTTTCTATGATTATATATATATATATATTATATATAGCAAAGTGTTATTCAGTATGTGCTGTTATAAGTTTAGAACACTACGGTCATTTTGTGTATGTCTCTCTAAGGAGGACCAGGGGAAAAAAAAAATGTGGGCAGGGAACAAGCTACAAATGCCACAGGTACTTACCACACTTGAATAAATGGATACATGCTAATTACTTTACATAATGATTTTTATTATAAAATGTATCATGCATGTACACACTTTGAAGACATTATGTCTAGCATACTATAAAATACCATATATCCTGTTACAACATAAGCTAACTGTATTTTGTCAAACACAATAATTATAATTTTGAATTTGTGCATGTGTGTGTGTGTACCATGTAAACATATAACTGCACTTTGCATTCATTGTGTAGGTGAGAAATTCTTCAAGACTATATTTCCGAAACAGTCCAAGCAGTGGGTGGCCAGATAAATCTATGAACCAGGAAGAAACTGGTTGAGCAGGTGCTGGAACGGCGACAGGATTCAACGGTGGTTTACAGGGATGTTATTTCTTATTCAATGTGTATCTTTACCTATTCTAATAAAATATTTGGAAAAACATTGTGATAAATAAACACTATGGGCTAATGTGGAAACATAAACCCAATAACGGCCCTGCTTATAGAGGTTTATGATAAGAGATAATTCAATAAAGTAAAGTTTAGCTACTTACACATTAGATAACTGTCAATATGATCCAGCTGGAACAGGGTTGCGTCTCCAATTCCTTTTTGGAAGATTGAAACATTTTTCAAGGAGTTTTGCCTCAATTCTTCGTCAGTATATTCAGGCTCAAATAAATACGTTTCAAAGACACCATCGATGCCCCTCCAGTAGTTTTCGTTATCATTTGCAAGTATTTCGTTGTAATACATGTTTGTAGGTTGTTGTATACTTTGTATAACTAATGTGTAACGCTGTCTTCACCGGAAAAAAAAAAATCGGTGAATAAGGGTATAACGTGCAGTTTCTACGTAGCAT
The DNA here is from genome assembly GCA_023634145.1 of Thymallus thymallus. Taxonomy (NCBI): domain Eukaryota; kingdom Metazoa; phylum Chordata; class Actinopteri; order Salmoniformes; family Salmonidae; genus Thymallus; species Thymallus thymallus. The sequence continues at coordinate 33,674,094 of CM042405.1, forward strand.
GGATTTTTACCCATCTCCGCTACTGTGGCAGTCGACTACATCAAATAATGCTGAAATAATGTACTGCGATTGAATGACTAAATCACACTAACAGCTATGAATAAACTCTCTGTCAGAATCAAATCAGGACGGTTATTATTACTATACTGTACATGGGCCAAAACATATTACATGAAGTGGCAACTAATTTAATAATCTCAAATGTTTTATGTGGAAAACAACTTTTTTTGCTCATTCGGCCTTTACGCTTTCAATAAAACAACACATTTGTCCACGCTTCACGGATTTGTTAATCATGAATTAATTGGCAACAGAGTAGAGCGGGGCCTACGAGTCACGTGACCCGTTTTGCAGCTGTTTCAGTGCAGCATTACAGGGAGAGAAGGCAAACTATACTGAACTAGTTTAAAATGTATGGAATAATTTGGGAGTTTCTGTATTTTGGGTAAGCTTCTCCTTTAACCCTTAAGGTAACCATTTGGAATGAATGCCTAAACGTTATGTTTTAACCCTATCCAAAAACTTGAACCCTTAATTTAACCATTCAGAACAATGCAGAGCAGGAGTAGCAACCTAGTGTGTAAAAAACACTTGGAAATTTGATGTTTGGAGAAACGTGGATAAACGTCAGAATCTGAAGTAAAACCGTGACATATTTTTGCTCTCCCCTCTGGTATGAGGAGATTTGGGGGAGGCTCCCTGGTAAGCAGCTGAGGTTTGTGTTCAGTCTGCCCCTCCTACCCATGTTCCCCTCTCTTTCTTTCTCTATTTCCTGTTCTCTCTACTTCTCTCTCTGGAGCTGCAGGGCAGACAGAGCTCCCGGAGCCCCACCGGCCAGTCTGTGAGCCTCCATCCCCCTTTGTGATCTCAGTGCTCAGCAGCTGCGTCCTCTCTCTCTCTCTCTCTCTCTCTCTCTGGTTTCGATTCGATTCGATGCACTAACATTTGTTGCATAAACATTCATTTTCCATTCTAAATCAACGTGGAATAGACATTGAATTGATGTCTGTGCCCAGTGTGACTTGTGTGTGTGTGTGTGAATGATGAATATGTCTATGGTTTATGTAGTCACCTGAGCTGAGCCATAAGGGAGACTAGTGTGAATCTACCACCCCACTATCCTATTAGGGCACAGGAGGTTGGTGGCACCTTAATTGAGGAGGATGGGCTTGTGGTAATGGCTGGAGCAGAATTAGCGGAATGGTATCAAATACATCAAACACATGGTTTCCATGGTTTCCATGTGTTTGACGCCATTCCATACGTTTCGTTCAGGCCATTATTATGAGCCGTCCTCCCTATTATGCCTTTTCTCCCCACACTTTTGATCTGAAATCACCATCACCCACTTGTCATTTTTCCAGATTAAAAGGGTTTTATCTAGTAATGTATCAATATTTATCTTTAAAAATGATAGCCAATGAATATATAGCACAATTGTGGATATCACCCCGTCTCAAAATTGAATGGTTTTGACCATTTGGACGTTTGTTATGGAGTGAGCTTCTCCTCCCGTTTCGACCATGCAGTACCGCTTTACTGGCAAAAGTGATTCAACTTGAACCAAAAGAAATGACCATTTACAATGATTGTATAAAGCTCTTATCCTACGAGGTCCGGTGCCTGATGGTTTTCTGTTCTACCTGATAATGAATTGCACCCATCTGGTATTCCAGGTCTAAATCAGTCCCTGATTAGTTACCAAAACTATTGCTGATGGTGAACCTAATGTATGCAGGTAGGCTATAGCCAGATTAGAGATGTGTCTCTGGTATCTTACTTTTATTCCAGTAAAACACAATTTTCAACAGCATATTTGATAAAAATAACCTATCAAATGTTATATTAAAGTGGAACTGACAGTGTTTATGCTACAAAACCAACTTTATAAGAGGTTTTAAAAATGGGTGTCACGTTCGGGTGTGTAGAGAGACCAAGGCGCAGCGTAGCGATAGTTCGACATGTTTATTGAACTAAATGACGAACTATACAAAATAACAAATGCAATATATAATAAGGAAACACACGTAGCACGAACACGGGACATACAACAACATAACAATGAACCACGCCAAGGGAGTGGAACATAGACAATTAAGTAGGATCCCTAATTAGAGGTAATGCATAGCAGGCTGGGAATGTCAATACAATCAAACTAGCAAGTGAAATGATCACAAGCCAGTCATAACGTTGCTAATAGGCTAGCGTATCTATTTATGTAGCAAGCTAAACACATGGAGCCTAACATTAACAAGATAGCTAGCTGCTAGGAGGATGTCATGTAATGTCATTGGAGGAGTGGTTGAGTGACTGACTTTTTCCACTTTTTCATTTTTCGGTGGCTATACACAGCTAGAGATGCAGGTGTAATTTGGTTAGCTAGCAAAAACTTGAATGACTGTTATCCACTTAGCCTATCTTTGCTTTTGCGAATTCACTCTTCTTTAGAGCACTCTCGTCTGAGTGTGCCAGAGCGCAGAATAACTAATGAATTTAAAAAAGTAATAGCTAGTCACGAACGGCTTTCAGGAGCAGATACCCACGTGGGTGATTGAAAGATCAACTGGTCGGCTGTGGTTGTCACGTTCGGGTGTGTAGAGAGACCAAGGCGCAGCGTATCGATAGTTCGACATGTTTATTGAACTAACTGACGAACTATACAAAATAACAAATACAATATATAATGAAAGGGAACACACGTAGCACGAACACGAGACAATATACAACAATGAACCACGCCAACGGAGTGGAACACAGACATATAAGTAAGATCCCTAATTAGAGGTAATGCATAGCAGCTGCCTCTAATTAGGGATCCCACACACACAACACCAGACAGAAATAGAAATGATAGATCTGCCAGACTCTGACCATAGAAATATAGAGAAGCAAAGCTTCTCTATGGCCAGAGCCTGACAGTACCCCCCCCCCAAAGGCGCGGACTCCCGGCCGCAAGAAAAATAAACACAAAAACATGAGGGAAGGGTCAGGGAGGGAAAAACATCAAACATAAACCATCGCCGGTGGCGGTTCCGGCCCCGGCGAAGTGGATGTCTTCCTCCTCATTTCTATTGGGCCCGGTGTGGCTGGCGATTCAGGCCATTTCAAGGGGCAACCCACCGGTCCTGGAAATGACCATGGTGGGGCAAAAGGCTCAGGCCATGGAGCGGGGCAAATAACCGGGCCAGAACTGGGCACCGGTGTGGCAGGCGACTCCGGCCATGTAAATGGGCAACCCACCGGTCCTGGAAACAACAATGGTGGGGGAAAAGGTTCAGGCCATGGAGCGGGGCAAATAACCGGGCCAGGACTGAGCACCGGTGTGGCAGGCGACTCCGGCCAAGTAAAGGGGCAACCCACCGGTCCTTTAAATAACAATGGTGGGGGAACAAGTTCAGGCCATGGAGCGGGGCAAATAACCGGGCCAGGACTGAGCACCGGTGTGGCAGGCGACTCCGGCCATATAATTATCACGGGAGACTCCGGGCTGTCGAGCGTCACGGGAGGCTCCGGGCTGTCGAGCGTCACGGGAGGCTCCGGGCTGTCGAGCGTCACGGGAGGCTCCGGGCTGTCGAGCGTCACGGGAGGCTCCGGGCTGTCGAGCGTCACGGGAGGCTCCGGGCTGTCGAGCGTCACGGGAGGCTCCGGGCTGTCGAGCGTCACGGGAGGCTCCGGGCTGTCGAGCGTCACGGGAGGCTCCGGGCTGTCGAGCGTCACGGGAGACTCCGGGCTGTCGACCGTCACGGGAGGCTCCGGGCTGTCGACCATCACGTGAGGCTCCGGGCTGTCGACCATCACGAGAGGCTCCGGGCTGTCGATCATCACGAGAGGCTCCGGGCTGTCGATCATCACGAGAGGCTCCGGGCTGTCGACCATCACGAGAGGCTCCGGGCTGTCGATCATCACAGGAGTCTCCGGGCTGTCGATCATCACAGGAGTCTCCGGGCTGTCGACTATCACGGGAGTCTCCGGGCTGATGAGGCGCACCGACGGTCTGGTGCGTGTAGCCGGCACTGGAGGTACCTGGTTGGGCACACGCACTGGAGGTCGAGTGCGGGGAGTCGGCACGGGACGTACCAGACTGGAGAGGCGCACTGGAGGCCTGGTGCGTGGAGCCGGGACTGGAGGAACCTGGCTGGGCACATGCACTGGAGGTCGAGTGCGGGGAGTCGGCACGGGACGTACCGGACTGGAGAAGCGCACTGGAGGCCTGGTGCGTGGAGCCGGCACTGGAGGAACCTGGCTGGGCACACGCACTGGAGGTCGAGTGCGGGGAGTCGGCACGGGACGTACCGGACTAGAGACGCGCACTGGAAGCCTGATGCGTGGAGTCGGCACTGGTGGCACTGGACTAATAACACGCACCTCAGGGCTAGTGCGGGGAACAGGCACAGGACGTACCTGACTGGAGACGCGCACTGGAAGCCTGGTGCGTGGAGTCGGCACATGTGGCACAGGACTAATAACACGCACCTCAGGGCTAGTGCGGGGAACAGGCACAGGACGTACCTGACTGGAGACGCGCACTGGAGGCCTGGTGCGTGGAGTCGGCACTGATGGCACCGGACTGGTGACACACACCTCAGGGCGAGTGCGAGGAGTAGGCACATGACGTACCGGACTGGAGAGGCGCACTGGAGGCCTGGTGCGTGGAGTCGGCACTGATGGCACCGGACTGGTGACACACACCTCAGGGCTAGTGCGGGGAACAGGCACATAACGTACCGGACTGGAGAGGCGCACTGGAGTGTAGCAGACGGCCGGACCCAGACTGGGCACCGGTGGAGCGGACTGCTCTGGCACTGGAGTAGAGCAGACGGCCGGACCCCGACTGGGCACCGGTAAAGCGGACTGCTCTTTCACGGGATTGGAGTAGGCGACTGGACACGGATAATTCCACTCCGACATTTCCTGTTCAACTTCCTCCGCTATCTCCCACATCTCCTCCAAAACGTCTCCAAAATGTCTCTCCAAATACTCCTCTTCTTCTGCACTTTGTGCCCCCCATTTATATTTAGGGCACAGTGTATCCCAGATGGAGAGTGGTACTGGCGCGTCCTCCTCAAACCCAGACCACCCCCATAGCCCCCCCCCGAAATTTTCCTGGGGTTGACTACGGGCTCCATTACCTCCGTTTCCACGATTACGCCGTTTTCCCCTCTTCTCCTTTTCTCCAGAATATCGCTGCTTGGTCGGGTGGTGGTTCATTCTGTCACGTTCGGGTGTGTAGAGAGACCAAGGCGCAGCGTATCGATAGTTCGACATGTTTATTGAACTAACTGACGAACTATACAAAATAACAAATACAATATATAATGAAAGGGAACACACGTAGCACGAACACGAGACAATATACAACAATGAACCACGCCAACGGAGTGGAACACAGACATATAAGTAAGATCCCTAATTAGAGGTAATGCATAGCAGCTGCCTCTAATTAGGGATCCCACACACACAACACCAGACAGAAATAGAAATGATAGATCTGCCAGACTCTGACCATAGAAATATAGAGAAGCAAAGCTTCTCTATGGCCAGAGCCTGACAGTGGTAATGCACATTATTATGAAAGAAGCCTGAAGGAAGGAGGAGAAATTACTAGAAACTATTCGTTGACCGTTTTATCTGTGGATTAATTGTCAGGGTAGAGAACCTTGTGTGTTTATATACCAGGACAAATTAGCTAGCAACAGCAAGCTAGCTAGCTAAATTGCCATACATGTTTAATGTTTTTCAACCTGTCCCCAAATTAATATAATTGGTTCAGAGTTTGTTTTGATATTTCAACCTGCATGTCAGTGATCACGTTTGGTGTGGTGGGGGGGGGGGGGGGCAAAATCAACTTGCGCGCGATGGTTTGGGTGTAAGGTGTTCCTTCATTTGTGTCTGGAAGTAGCTAGCCAACTTTAGCCATTTAGCTTGGTTGCTTGACTGCCGGATCAACCCTACTCCTCAGCCACAACGTCCAGTGTGCGCTCTGAACGCTAAGAGAGTGAAACGTTCTGAATTTACGAACAGACAATCTGACAACGATCTCAATTTATTAACGACCCAGAGCGCACTCTGACACACTGAAGGTAATTTACATATGCACCCTTAGTTTTTCAATTAAATGCACTGAACAAAAATATAAACACAACATGTAAAGTGTTTCATGTTTCATGAGCTGAACATTTTTTTATGACGACGGGGCCCGGGCTGGGTACCGGTGTGGCAAACGACTTCGGCCATGGAGCGGGGCGAATAACCGGACCCTGCTTGGGCACCGGTGGAGCGGACTGCTCTGGCATGGGGGCGGAGCAGACCTCCAAACCCGGATTGGGCACCGGTGGAGAGGAATGCTCGGGCACTGGAGTGGAGCAGACATTCGGACCTGGATTGGGCACCGGTGGAGTGGACTGCTCTGGTACGGGAGCAGAGCAGACAACCTGACCCGGACTGGACCTCGGTGAAGCGGACTGTTTCGGCCCTGGAGCGGAGCAGACGTCCGGACCAAGATTGGGCACCGGCACAGCGGAAGGCTCCGGTCTGTGGACCATCATGGGTGGCCGGGTGCGGGGAGCCGGCACTGGGCGTACCGGACTGGGAAGGCGCACCGGAGGTCGGGTGCGTGGAGCCGGCACTGGAAGCACCTGGCTGGGTGCACGCACTGGAGGTCGGCTGCGGGGAGCCGGCACGGGACGTACCGGACTGGGGAGTCGCACCGGAGGTCGGGTGCGTGGAGCCGGCACTGGAGGCACCTGGCTGGGCGCACTGGAGGTCGGGTGCGGAGAGCCGGCACGGGACGTACCGGACTTGGGAGGCGCACCAGAGGTCAGTTGCGTGGAGCCGGCACTGGTTGCACCGGACTGGTGACACACACACTTCAGGGCGAATGCAGGGAGTCGGCATGAGACGCACCGGACTGGGGATGCTCACTGTGGGCACCACTGACGCCAGCTCCGTCTTCTCCTTCTCGCACTCTTCCTCTATTTGCCTCATTTCCTCTAGAATCCCTCCATAGTATGCCTCCAAGTACTCCTCTTCCTCCTTACTCTTCGCACCCCATTGGTACTCCGGCCTCTTCATATTCCACATGGGGAGTGGTACTGGCGCTTCCCCCTTACGGCCAGACCACCCCCATAGCCCCCCCCCAAAAAATGTATTGGTGTTGCCTTCGGGCTTCACGCCTTCCAGAGCCACAATGACAACGCTTTCCTCCTTTTCTCTCCCGTAGCTCTTTCTCCCCTGTAGAGCGCTGCTTGGTCATTTGGTGTTTCATTCTGTCACGAGTTGGTGTTTGGACAGACCAAGGCGCAGCGCAGTAATAGTTCGACATCACTTTTAATAAAGGATATTACAAAAATGACGAACTATACAAATGAACAACGACACAACGAACGTAAAACACACTTTATCGGACATGTAGATAATGAACCACACCATGGTGTGGGACATACAAACATAAGTAGGATCCCTAATTAGAGACAATGCATAGCAGCTGCCTCTAATTAGGGATCCAACACAAAACACTACACAGATATATAACACATAGAACTGTCAGACTCTGACCATGGCCACATAGAGAAGCAAAAGGCTTGACAGTGGTCTAAGACACTGCATCTCAGTGCTAGAGACGTCACTACAGAAAACCTGGTTCAAATCACAACCGGCACATAAGAAAATCCATAGAGTAGGGCCCAATTAATTTATTTCAATTGAATGATTTCCTTATATGAACATTAACTCAGTAAAATCTTTGAAATTGTTGCATGTTGCGTTTATATTTTTGTTCAGTATATTCGCCATTGATCAAATGGGCGGACAGGCAAGTTCCCATTCTGTTGTCAAAACGTGGGTTGGGACTAGCATGCATTGGCAGGAAGTTTATCAGTGCAAATTTTGACGGCCAACAAGCTGAAAAAGTTTCGGAGGGTTTATGTAATGTTCCCTTGTTAGATTTTAGTTCGTATTGCTCTGGCTAGCATTAGTTGTTGATCTTGATAGCCTACCTTTTCATGGTTGTTTTAATCATTAGGACTGTAATGAAATCCATTCTGGTGTATTTTGATGAATGCGTTCTAATGATCTAAAGTCACGCTGTTGCTACTACCTGTAAACACACAGTCCTGTTCAAAGTGAACGATGGCAGGCCCTTGTGGCAAGTGGCTTGTTTGCATAAAGGCCTACTGTAGCTCTGATTGGCTATGGTGCACTGGTCTCTGTAGACTCTGGTCTTGGACGAGACAGATGTTTTTATTCGGTTTTATTTACTACAGTGTCTATTAGTTGTCCAAACGCATGGCCGCTTTCCCACTCTATATTGCTATAGAATTTTCACAAATGCCTTAATATACGTAATTCCCAACCATTCTAAGAATTTATGAAAATTCGAAAATTACCATATCTAAGTGCTCTTCCTGGGGGTGTATATGAACAGATTTAATATGATTTCATGTTGCTAAAATGCTGTCAGTTCCACTTTGATGCCAAATATTGCGCAAGCGATTTTACAAGCATTTGAATTCTGAAGGTGCTGGACAGATGTGCAAGATCAGGAATAGGCCACCTACCTGTTGTTGGTCATTGCCGTAGCAGCGCACAGTGCGCAGTTGGATTAGGCTACTGATATTGCCTGGGGTTGTTCGGTATTGCAAAATGACTTGTAAATCAATTACTGTCAATGCAGTTACATGCTTAGTTCGACTCTGAAGGAGAAGACACATCAGTTGTCACAAAAGATGAGAGGGGTTTCAGGAGAACATTACAGGATTGATCCCACATAATAACACCCCCCCCCCCCCCCCGCACCATTGTTCTTAATCAATTTATACAGTATGTCGCTTATCAAACAAGCTTAAAGCTGCAGGGACTAAGTGAATGAGGTCTGAAGGCTGAGTGAATGAGGTCTGAAAGCTGCAGGGGCTGAGTGAATGCAGGGGCTTAGTGAATGAGGTCTGAAAGCTGCAGGGGCTTAGTGAATGAGGTCTGAAAGCTGAGTGAATGAGGTCTGAAAGCTGCAGGGGCTGAATGAATGAGGTCTGAAAGCTTAGTGAATTAGGTCTAAAAGCTGCAGGGGCTGAGTGAATGAGGTCTGATTGCTGCAGGGGCTGAGTGAATGAGGTCTGAAAGCTGAGTGAATGAGGTCTGAAAGCTGAGTGAATGAGGTCTGAAAGCTGCAGGGGCTTAGTGAATGAGGTCTGAAAGCTGAGTGAATGAGGTCTGAAAGCTGCAGGGGCTGAGTGAATGAGGTCTGAAAGCTGAGTGAATGAGGTCTGAAAGCTGCAGGGGCTGAGTGAATGAGGTCTGAAAGCTGAGTGAATGAGGTCTGAAAGCTGAGTGAATGAGGTCTGAAAGCTGCAGGGGCTGAGTGAATGAGGTCTGAAAGCTGAGTGAATGAGGTCTGAAAGCTGCAGGGGCTGAGTGAATGAGGTCTGAAAGCTGAGTGAATGAGGTCTGAATGTAGAAAGCATGAGAAGATGATAAGAAAACGAAAGACGAATGCACAGTTGGGGTGGAAACATTGCCTGATTAAACCAGTGTTTTCTTTCTACAAGAACAAGAAAGAACCAACAATTATTCCAAGTCTACATTTTGCTATAGCAGCAGCTTAGCCTGTGTTGTAAAGGGACATTGGAGAAATGTTATGGGATATGTGTGGAGATAGCGATACTGTCCAGGATTGTTTTGTCTATGTCGTTGGTTAGTTCCCAGAGATGATGCGACAGTGGGCGGCTGGATAGTCAGTGTATGTGTGAATGTGTATGTGTGAATGTGTATGTGTGTGTGTATGCATGAGTGTGTGTGTGTTGTTATGCTACCCTGCTCCTGACCCATGAAGGGGCAGATGTTTCCCCCACACCCAGGCCCCGTGGCTGGGAAGGGACAGGGGCTGTGACCTCATATGCTCACCACATCTGGTTCCCATTCCCCTTACTGTGGGGCTGGGCAGGAGGGAGGGAGCCATGGGAGTCTGCCTGGAAAACCTTGCTTTAATACTGTCAGACTGACTGGAGAACTGTGTGTGTGTGTGTGTGTGTGTTGCTGTTCATGGGTGAATGACTTCATCCCGCCCATGTGTGGCTGTGTTTGGTTGTGTGTGTGTGTGTGTTTTTCAAGGGTTTTCGTGTGCATGAGCTCCTCTTTGGTTGTGTGTGTGTGTGTGTGTGTGTGTGTGTGTGTGTGTGTGTGTGTGTGTGTGTGTGTGTGTGTGTGTGTGTGAGGTGTGGGCAGTGGGGGGAGGCAGAACACCAGGACTCTAATTAAAAGGGCCTCACAGTTGGGCGCCAGGCAGGTCCACATGCAGCAGGCTCTCCCTCTACCTCATAAAGAGGCCACTGTGAGGTGGGGCCAGACCCCTGCCTCAGACACTCTAGCAGGTGAGAGACAAAATGAGAAAGAGAGAGGGGGAGGGGAGGGAGAGAGAGGGGGCTTGCATTGTGACCTTCCTAAAACAAACCCCTATTCCACCATCCAACGTATCCCGCTGAACCCCATTTCTCCGTTGTGGTTTGAGCTCAGAGACCGACAGCACAGCTGTGTGTGGGTGTCTCTCTCTAGTTATCTCTTTGTCTCTCACTCACACACAAACACACACACCCTGGCGTGAGGCCCACCTCTGCTGTGTTGCTTGCTTCTGGGTGATCAATAACAGTACACTCTCATTCCAGCCAAATACACCCAGGCAGCCTCATAGGAGGGCTGGAGGCACACACACACACACACACACACACACACACACACACACACACACACACACACACACACACACACACACACACACACACACACACACACACACACACACACACACACACACACACACACACAATTTAACCATAACCAGCAACAACACACTGAGAGAAGCTTGAGAAAATAACAATAGTACAGTAAATCAAATAGGCCTAAAACATGAGAAGTGTAGCTATGCTACAGAGAGAAAGTATAGGCTATACGTTGCCAGATCAGTTTCTGCTCTGCATGTACGGCAACACAACAGATCTGGCAACTAGGCCAGTGTCTAAAAGAGGTCTACACAAGGAAGATGTTTATTAGCCACTGTTGGTATTTTGTCGCTGTGGGGATTTTCTCAAACAGCGCGTTACCCTGTGCTCAATTCTTTTTCAATTAGGCCTAAGCCAATTGCCATGACCAAATGCAATATGGCCTCGTTTCTCACAGCAGTGAAGCAACGTTGTCGGACAGAGAGCTCATCTTCCTTGATGTATCTGGGGCTATTTTCAAAGCTGTTAATATCCTCATTATTGTTTTAATTAGGGGCCTACAGATGATGGCTTTCCTCCCTAGTCCCACCCCTTCCTAGTGTGCGCCCCCAAAGTTGTGCACTATATAGGGAATAGGACACCATTTGGAACGCACCCCTAATGTCCTAATGGCGTCCTATCACAGACATGAAGGTGTAACGAGAGAATGGTATGAATATGGTTAATCCTGAGAGACAGACAGAAGGTAGAAAGTCATCTCGTGAAGCCCATCAATATTTCACATTAAAATTAACAGTCGGAGGACATCTGCCGGGGAATTGACAATTATCTTCCACAGTGGTATAATGTGTGCATACATGATATGCACATGGATATACTATATGTTGTTAGATACCGTACCTACACGTCAATTTACCATCGTACAAACACACACACTCACATAGACACACACAGGAATGTAAGCACACACAACACACACGCAATCACGTGCACATGCATGCACACACACACCTTCATCATTCAGATGGGGAATGTTTTCGGTGTGGCACTGCAGCAAGGGATGCCCTTTGAGCTAGCAGTACAGAATATTATAGTAGTAGCCCATCTCTAGTGGACTGACAGGGGTACAACAGAGCGAGTGTGAAAGAGAGACAGAGAGAGAGAGAGAGAGAGAGAGAGAGAGAGAGGTAGAGCGAGAGAGAGAGACAGAGATGGAAAGTGACCGCAAAAGAAAGACAGCAAAAGAGAGAGAGAGAGCGAAGAAGGAGTGTGAGAGAGACAGCTGACCGTCATCCGCTTAGAACCCCTCCTGGTGTCAGAGAGCTACAGCTGTGCCTCGACGGTCGAGCATCTATTCCTACTGTGGGTGTAGTGCGGTGACAAATAGTCCCTCAACTGTTTTTTCTCCATATCAATCTACACACAATACCCCATAATAACAAAACAAAAACAGGTTTTTAGAAATATTAGAACATTTACTAAAAATAATAAAGAGAAATATAACATTTACATAAGTATTCAGACCCTTTACTCAGTACTTTGTTGAAGCACCTTTGGCAGCCATTACAGCCTTGAGTCTTCTTGGGTATGACGCTACAAGCTTGGCACACCTGTATTTGGGGAGTTTCTCCCATTCTTCTCCGCAGATCCTCTCAAGCTCTGTCAGGTTGGATAGGGAGCGTGGAGATGGTTGTCCTTCTGGAAAGTTCTCCCATCTCCACAGAGGAACTCTGGAGCTCTGACAGAGTGACCATCGGGTTCTTGGTCACCTCCTTGACCAAGGCCCTTCTCCCCCGATTGCTCAATTTGGCCGGGCAGCCAGCTCTAGGAAGAGTCTTGGTCGTTCCAAACTTCTTCCATCTAAGAATGATGGAGATCACTGTGTTCTTAGGGACCTTCAATGCTTCAGAAATGTTTTGGTACCCTTCCCCAGATTTGTGCCTCGACACAATCCTGTCTCGGAGCTCTAGTGACAATTAGTTCAACCTCATGGCTTAGTTTTTGCTCTGACATGCACTGTCAACTATGATATAGACAGATGTGTGCATTTCCAAATCATGTCATAACAATTGAATTTACCTCAGGTGGACTCCAATCAAGTTGAAGAAGGATGATCAAAAACAGGATGCACCTGAGCTCAATTTCAAGTCTCATAGCAAAGGGTCTGAATACTTATGTAAAAGAGGAAATGTTTCTATTTAATCCATTTTAGAATAAGGCTGTAACGTAACTAAATGTGGGAAAAGTCAAGTTGTCTAAATACTTTCTGAATGAATTGATCAAATGCATTTTTTTCTTCATCAATCTACACACAATACCCCATAATGACACAATACCCCATAATGACAAAGCAAAAACTTTTTGGAAATGTTTGCAAAAAAACTAAAACTTTTTGAAATAGCTTATTTACTTTACTATGAGACTCGAAATTGAGCTCAGGTGCATCCTGTTTCCATTGATCATCCTTGATATATTTCTACAACTTGATTGGCGTCCACCTGTAGTAAATTCAATTGATTGGACATGATTTGGAATGATTTCTCTCTCTGTCCATAGGATGTAAAAAATAAACCTCAAAGCTACAACAAAGTTGATACTGTGAGATTTCAAAACGTTTAAAACCATGACTAGAGAGAGACTCAACGAATGCAGCAAAGAGTTGCTGTTTTTATGAGTAAGTTCATGGTTAAGTTGTTTAACACTTCTGTCTCCTAGAATACGTTCATCTCTAGGAGACAGAACACGTCTCCTTCCTGAGCGGTATGACGGCTGCGTCGTTCCATGGTGTTTATACTTGCATACTATTGTTTGTACAGGCGAACGTGGTACCTTCAGGTATTTGGAAATTGCTCCCAAGGATGAACCAGACTTGTGGAGGTCTACAATTTCTATTCTGAGGTCTTGGCTGATTGTCAGGCTCTGGCCATAGAGAAGCCTTTTGCTTCTCTATGTAGCCTTGGTCAGAGCCTGACAGCTCTAGGTTTTTGTTTTCAATGTGGTGTTTTGTGTTGGATCTCTAATTAGAGGCAGCTGCTTTGCATTGTCTCTAATTAGGGATCCTACTTATGTTTGTAGGTTCCACACCCTAGGTGTGGTCCATTATCCATATGTCTGTTGTATTCTGTCAGGCTCTGGCCATCCTACATATGCATGTATGTTTCCACACCGGGGCTGTGGGTCAATATATAGGTATATATCGATGTATGTCGCAGTCGCGGTGAAGTAAGTGTGTTTCCTTTTCGTCCGTTCAGTAGTGTGTTTGTTGTTGAGAACGTGACGTTTCATCTTTCGTTTTTGTTGTAGTGTGTTAGTTCGTTCAAGTGGAATATTATTTACATAGTATTTGAATAAAATCATGTGGAACTACTATCCCTGCGCTGCGTCTTGGTCTATGTTAACACCCAGCCGTGACACTGATTGTTTTTTAATTTCCCATGATGTCGAGCAAAGAGCCACTGAGTTTGAAGGTAGGCCTTGAAATACATCCACAGGTATCAGAAGTTATTTTACATATATTTTATATATAAATCAGGACATGTACACACTGTAAATACGTATAAATAGAACGCACTATTTCAGAACGTGACCTACTGCTTGCAGACTGGGAATAATTTATGTTTGTGATCTCCTCCTATCTGCAAGCGTAGCCAATGACCTTACACCTCATTGATATCTGACTTGAACCAACTAATTAAAATACCTAAACATGAAATACACATTTCTCCAGTGTCAAGGGCAAACATAATGAACCCTGTTACACTGGGAGGGGATCAATCCCTGCCAGGGACACACTGGCAAACCACCCCCTCGCACAGCACAGCACAGCACAGTACTGTCGACTGAAAACAAACAAGGCCTAGCTGCACTTTGAAACACAAACACACAGGCACATGTGCACATGCACGGCACACACGCGTGCAAGCACACACACACACACACACACACACACACACACACACACTTAGCCATGACCAGCAACATACTGAGAGGGTACCTTAGAAAATAACAGTACAGGTCAGTTATCAAATAGGCCTATGTTACAATTGGCTGTGAAAGATATTGGTGAAGCCAGAGACTGAGGGGAAAACGAGAGATGGAGGGGAGAAGAAAAAGAGTGAGGGAAGAGCGTAGGGGGAGAGAGAGTGAGGAGTGCGAGACAAAGATGAGGGGAAATGAGGGGAGAGAGGAACGAGGGAGTAAGGGAAGAGGAGGCAAGTGGCCAGAGGGCTTGGGGGGGGGGGGGGGTGGAGCTACTGAGCACTGCCTACCACCCTCGAGAAAATTCTATGTGTGTGTGTGTGTGTGTGTGTTAGACTGTGTGTGTGTGTTAGACTGTGTGTGTGTGTGTGTGTGTTAGACTGTGTGTGTGTGTTAGACTGTGTGTGTGTGTGTGTGTGTTAGACTGTGTGTGTGTGTTAGACTGTGTGTGTGTGTGTGTGTGTTAGACTGTGTGTGTGTGTTAGACTGTGTGTGTGTGTGTGTGTGTTAGACTGTGTGTGTGTGTTAGACTGTGTGTGTGTGTGTGTGTGTTAGACTGTGTGTGTGTGTTAGACTGTGTGTGTGTGTGTGTGTGTGTTAGACTGTGTGTGTGTGTGTGTGTGTTAGACTGTGTGTGTGTGTTAGACTGTGTGTGTGTGTGTGTGTGTTAGACTGTGTGTGTGTGTTAGACTGTGTGTGTGTGTGTGTTAGACTATGTGTGTGTGTTAGACTGTGTGTGTGTGTGTGTGTGTGTGTGTGTGTGTTAGACTATGTGTGTGTGTGTGTTAGACTATGTGTGTGTGTGTGTGTGTGTGTTAGACTGTGTGTGTGTGTGTGTGTGTGTTAGACTGTGTGTGTGTGTGTGTGTGTGTGTTAGACTATGTGTGTGTTAGACTATGTGTGTGTGTGTGTGTGTGTTAGACTGTGTGTGTGTGTGTGTGTTAGACTGTGTGTGTGTGTGTGTGTGTGTGTGTGTGTGTGTGTGTGTGTGTTAGACTATGTGTGTGTGTGTGTGTGTTAGACTGTGTGTGTGTTAGACTATGTGTGTGTGTGTGTGTGTGTGTGTGTTAGACTGTGTGTGTGTGTGTGTGTTAGACTGTGTGTGTGTGTGTGTGTGTTAGACTGTGTGTGTGTGTGTGTGTGTGTTAGACTATGTGTGTGTGTGTGTGTGTTAGACTGTGTGTGTGTGTGTGTGTGTGTGTTAGACTGTGTGTGTGTGTGTGTGTGTTAGACTGTGTGTGTGTGTGTGTGTGTCATGAGTGACAGGAACAGGGGTACAGCACCATGCCTAGTTACTAATGCAAAACTAATAGGCATTGTGGCATTCATACAACAGTATTTTAGAACTGTCTCTGAGAAAACTCCATCTTTATCTCCAGAATCTTCTATCAAACCCCTGTGATAACAAATACCAGAGTAGTAGAACACCATTTATATCAATGCAACAAAAACAATCAATAACAAAACAAAATGTTTTTATTGCGCCATGGTCAAATAGCTGCGCATTCATACAGCAACGGTGTACGGAAGGTGAAGGTTGAAAATAGGAAAAGGTGAGTTAGTTGCAATTTCACACCAAACAGAAGTGCAAATGTTTGTCTACGGCAGTAGGAGAAATCCAATCTAGAGGGAGTGTATCACGTTGCATTATTTACACCCTTCGTGACTAATGGACTGAGACATTCATGGTACACTCCCAAATTACACACTATTCCCTATAGTGCACTACTTACTGATATGCATGTTGCTGCTGTGAGTGTGACTCCATCTCATTCACTCACTGTTGTTCTATTCAAAGATCAAATGCTCTGTGTTTTTCCCATTTGTTTGAATGAGCAGTGGAAGGATTGTCTCAGTGGTTGTGACTTGAGACATGACTGTTATATTGTATGTTATTTTATGTATATTCGTATTGCTGCTAGGACAAACTGAAATGCCATAAGACAATGATCAATGCTTTAGTAGCAGGCCTATAGGCTACGTTGGAAACATACAAAAGCCCCATAGTCCAGAAAACTGTGAAGAATAAACACTCTGCCTATTTTACGCTGGAGGCAATGCAGTCCAGAAAACTGTGAAGAATAAACACTCTGCCTATTTTACGCTGGAGGTAATGCAGTCCAGAAAACTGTGAAGAATAAACACTCTGCCTACTTTACGCTGGAGGTAATGCAGTCCAGAAAACTGTGAAGAATAAACACTCTGCCTACTTTACGCTGGAGGCAATGCAGTCCAGAAAACTGTGAAGAATAAACACTCTGCCTACTTTACGCTGGAGGTAATGCAGTCCAGAAAACTGTGAAGAATAAACACGGTCTACTTTATGCTGGAGGCAATGATACCAACAAAAAAAAGCAACCAAAATGGTTTCTGAGTGAGTGTGAGATTCATGAGTGAGTCCATGTGCAGTCTTATCGGATATGGGAATGGGAGCTGTCTCCAAACTCAATACCTAGCTAGACTATTTTCCTATTGCATATCCCAAGACAAGGCCAGTCCAGTCCAGTCCAGTCTTCCCCTAGCTAGCAGAATGTTACAAACCTCTTTCTAATTCGGTTTCTTTGTTGTCAGACAATTGTTCTTCAACTACTAGAAGAGGGTATGCTATATTCTCTTGATAAAAGGTATCCTATGTATGGGAGTTACAGTATAAGCTATCCCTCATTAACACCCTCTCCAAATGGTACCCTACCCCCTACATAAGTGAAGTATAGACCAGGCCCCAAAAGGCTCTGGCCAAAAGTAATACACTATGTACGTAATAGGGTGCCATTTGGGACGCAACCAAAGACATTACAAGAGAGCATTTGTGCTCGTTTCAATACTACTCCATGAATAGAAATCACTATTCATCTGACATAATGGGAGCCTTGCTATAAAGACATCAAATTAGCAACAGTCATAAATAATAAATAAAAACTATTTTTATTCACACCGAACACCCCTCGCGGGCGGCGACCTTGACTAGGCGCCGTTAGTAGCGAATGAATTTATATGCAGGGCGAACAGCTTGGCCAAGTGTACTTTTGCACTCTGAACAGGTGTCTGGTGTGTGGAGGCTGTCGCGCCGTGCTCGTGGAAAACCTAATCTACACTTCTTAATAGGATGGCGAGCATATGTTGAAGTTGGTTCAAGAAAATGTTTGCTATTCGTTGAGTTGAGATTTTCTTCTCCTTGAGCCACGGAATCCTTTGAATAATACAGTACATTAGGGAGACGAGATGTAGAGGTATAACTCTCCACGAAGATAATGTGTTTTCACTTTAATGCCAGTGAATCTTTCCTCTCTAAACATTGAGGTGGGCATTTATAGCTAGCCTGGGCATATATTTCTGGGTCTCTCTGCCCATTTATAGCTAGCCTGGGCATATATTTCTGGGTCTCTCTGCCCATTTATAGCTAGCCTGGGCATATATTTCTGGGTCTCTCTGCCCATTTATAGCTAGCCTGGGCATATATTTCTGGGTCTCTCTGCCCATTTATAGCTAGCCTGGGCATATATTTCTGGGTCTCTCTGCCCATTTATAGCTAGCCTGGGCATATATGTATTTCTAGGTCTCTTGGTCCATTTGTAGGGCGGTCATGGATGGCAGCCTTACAGATTTACAGGTCAAGCACCATTGACAATAGTGGGACAAGTAGATAGACATTTGAGGCTGAAGAGGGAAGGAAGAAGGCAGTCGGACAGACGGAGAGAGAGAGTTGTACAATATAAAGGAGGAATGTAACCAGTGGATTTGCTCTTGTAAAGCAACACATGTTGAGAGAGAGAGAGAGATATTGTGGTTTGATATGATTACTGGACACTTCTGATGTTGCAATTGCCAATCAGAAAAACCAACCCTTAACTTCACAATGGGTATGACTGCATAGAAACCAATCATTCTAGACGATATTCTATCTGAGATGACAAATGTCTGAGATGACAAAAAGTCATTATAAAGCGAATACAAGAACCCATTAACAATCTACAGCACACCTCCAATTAAGTTCCAATTTTCAAACCAAAAAACGATTAGAGAGGTAATACGACTCACGGTGGACTATGCCTGCCACTCAAACACACAAAACCTCCCCTCAGAATCCCCGCTTCATTCGGCTTTGCCTACTTTAGACCCAGACCGACTAGTGCTAGCCTATTTGTTTGAAAGGGTGTTGGTTGTTGCCATTGTTGGTGCTACTGGCTCAGGGTAAGAGAGTCCAGGCTGTTTAACCACACACTGTGGCTGGTGGCTAGTGCACTGCAGTGCGATGGCTGTACAGATGTGGGGGAGGTGTGCTTGGCTAATGAATTCCCAAACGGAACTACATTAGCCTCCATGATGGTGTTCGGCTCCCATCCAAACGGAGAGGCACGCGCGCTCCAGCCATTCCATTAGCGTAATGAAGTGCCCCGAGATGAACGAGATGACATCACCGCCGCCAATAACATCACTCAAACAACCCCCCTCTAAAAGCTCCAAGCACCACCCCCCGCCACCACCTCCTCACCCCCCCCCCGTCGTTAGCATTCCAGCCCATTCCCCCAAGCGCTTTAATTGGTCTGGTTATTTATCTCTTAAATATGATTGGCTGAAGTGGACCCAGGGAAGCGGAGGCTTGTAAATCACTAGCTGGTCGTCGGCGTGATTTAAAATGACTTTGGCCCAACAATGGTAGCCGAACGTGGCTAGGCTAGGCTAGGCTAGCGACAACCCCACTCCCTAGGTTGGAGCGTAAGAGAAGAAAAGGCATTGACCACTCTGAGGTTTCAACATTTCCTGTAGGCAAAGATCTAGGATCAGCTCACCCTTACCACAACCCTAACCTTAACCATTATGTGGTCAAACACTTAACTGACCTCAGATCAGCATCTAGTAGGTTAAGCTGTGAGGGGCTAAAAGTGCCACAAGTGGACGTGAATTTATTAATTTTTTTTTACCACTAGTCAGTGAAGTGCCCTTCTTAACGAGAATGGAGAAGTGGAGCCACATAAACAGGCCAGGGAGCAACTCTCTATCCAGCCAGGTTTATGAGCGTGGGGGCTTTTTAAATGGCAAGTGTTTAAGTTAGGTATTTACAAAAAGGCAGGAGGAAGGCAGAGGAAGGGAGGAGGGAGACAAGTCTTTGTTAATATTTTCCTTGGGCTAATTAGCTAAGCCTTGTCATTGGTCGAGAGGGGCACATTGAGTTGGTTGTGTGTGTGCGTATATGTGCGTCCAGCATGCTCTCAGCGTTGTCCGTTAATAGTATTTTCTCTGTGCCACTGCCCCTCTGTTGTTAATGATTAAAGTGGGATTGTTTCGTTTATTATTTCCTTAGATACAATTATTATTATTATTTTGAGTATGGTTATGTGTGTGCATCTTAACAACAGAGAGTTGTGGCTGCAGGTTGTTAATTTAAGAGCACTGTTTTTCTCAGATACAGTTGAAGTCGGACGTTTACATACACTTAGGTTGAAGTCATTAAAACTCATTTTTCAACCACTCCACAGATTTGATGTTAACAAACTATAGTTCTGGCAAGTCAGTTAGGACATTTACTTTGTGCATTCCAACAATTGTTTACAGACAGATTTTCTTCTCTTTCTTCCCTCATTACCGGCTCCCATCCGCTATTCCTCTGCCAGGTAACTCTCTTTTCTGCTTCCACTCTCTGTCTCCCCTCCCCATCTCTACCTTCTCTCTCTCTCTCTCTCTCCTCTCTACCGTCTCTCTACTCCACAAAAGGCTGAGGTTGAGCGATGGGCGAACACACCAAACGGTGTGTGGAAAACAAAGAGTAAACTCCCTCCCAGCCCGCCTGCCCACCTTGGTGCCCTCCTGACCAGCACTCCTGCCCACCTCGGTGCCCTCCTGCCCAGCCCGCCTGCCCACATCGGTGCCCTCCTGCCCAGCCCTCCTGCCCACCTCGGAGCCCGCCTGCCCACATCGGTGCCCTCCTGCCCAGCCCTCCTGCCCACATCGGTGCCCTCCTGCCCACATCGGTGCCCGCCTGCCCACATCGGTGCCCTCCTGCCCACATCGGTGCCCTCCTGCCCAGCCCTCCTGCCCACCTCGGTGCCCTCCTGCCCACATCGGTGCCCTCCTGCCCAGCCCTCCTGCCCACCTCGGTGCCCGCCTGCCCACATCGGTGCCCTCCTGCCCACCTCGGTGCCCTCCTGCCCACATCGGTGCCCTCCTGCCCAGCCCTCCTGCCCACCTCGGTGCCCTCCTGCCCACATCGGTGCCCTCCTGCCCAGCCCTCCTGCCCACCTCGGTGCCCGCCTGCCCACATCGGTGCCCTCCTGCCCACCTCGGTGCCCTCCTGCCCACCTCGGTGCCCTCCTGCCCACCTCGGTGCCACTCACACATACAGTATGTTTAGTTATTATTATATTATTAGCAGATGCCCTTATCCGCCGGGGAAAGTAGTGACTTTACTGATGGTGTGTTTGTTATTGCGTTTTTGGTGTGAGGGTGAGTGTGTTTGGTGTAAGGGTGAGTGTGTTTGGTGTAAGGGTGAGTGTGTTTGGTGTAAGGGTGAGTGTGTTTGGTGTAAGGGTGAGTGTGTTTGGTGTAAGGGTGAGTGTGTTTGGTGTAAGGGTGAGTGTGTTTGGTGTGAGGGTGAGTGTGTTTGGTGTGAGGGTGAGTGTGTTTGGTGTAAGGGTGAGTGTGTTTGGTGTAAGGGTGAGTGTGTTTGGTGTAAGGGTGAGTGTGTTTGGTGTAAGGGTGAGTGTGTTTGGTGTGAGGGTGAGTGTGTTTGGTGTGAGGGTGAGTGTGTTTGGTGTAAGGGTGAGTGTGTTTGGTGTAAGGGTGAGTGTGTTTGGTGTAAGGGTGAGTGTGTTTGGTGTGAGGGTGAGTGTGTTTGGTGTGAGGGTGAGTGTGTTTGGTGTGAGGGTGAGTGTGTTTGGTGTAAGGGTGAGTGTGTTTGGTGTGAGGGTGAGTGTGTTTGGTGTAAGGGTGAGTGTGTTTGGTGTAAGGGTGAGTGTGTTTGGTGTAAGGGTGAGTGTGTTTGGTGTAAGGGTGAGTGTGTTTGGTGTAAGGGTGAGTGTGTTTGGTGTAAGGGTGAGTGTGTTTGGTGTGAGGGTGAGTGTGTTTGGTGTGAGGGTGAGTGTGTTTGGTGTAAGGGTGAGTGTGTTTGGTGTAAGGGTGAGTGTGTTTGGTGTAAGGGTGAGTGTGTTTGGTGTAAGGGTGAGTGTGTTTGGTGTGAGGGTGAGTGTGTTTGGTGTGAGGGTGAGTGTGTTTGGTGTAAGGGTGAGTGTGTTTGGTGTAAGGGTGAGTGTGTTTGGTGTAAGGGTGAGTGTGTTTGGTGTGAGGGTGAGTGTGTTTGGTGTGAGGGTGAGTGTGTTTGGTGTAAGGGTGAGTGTGTTTGGTGTGAGGGTGAGTGTGTTTGGTGTGAGGGTGAGTGTGTTTGGTGTAAGGGTGAGTGTGTTTGGTGTAAGGATGAGTGTGTTTGGTGTGAGGATGAGTGTGTGTGTGCATGCCAGGGTTTCTGTTAAGCGGTAATAGGGCGGTGCATAATTGACCCAGCGTCATCCGAGTTTGGCCGGTGTAGGCCGTCATTCTAAATAAGAATTTGTTCTTAACTTGCCTAGTTAAATAAAGGTTACATTTAAAAAATGTAAAAATAGCTGGCTTTTCCTACTGCAAAATAATGCTTTTTAGCCTTTTAATTTATGGAAATACCAGTTGATGTAAATACATTTGACTGGTCATGCTTATCGGTCTATGGGTTCATTTGCATACTTTTGTGGAATACAGAGACAGAGCCTTTGAGTGGAAAATCTGTCAGACAGCCCAATCATTGCGCAATAATTCTAAATGCAATGTTTTTGGACAATAATTTCTTCCTCCAGTTTAGATGGATGTCCTATTCTTATTTGTGTCCTCCCTTCTCATAGGCCTATTATATGGACAACATAGTTTTATAGATCTGTTTGTCAGTGTCAGCAGAGTACGGTACCCTGTAGTATAAAAAAATATTCTGCTATTGTCTCAATCAGGGCTTGGAACCGGTTCAGGGAACAGAACAGAAAACCGATTAACAACGTGTTCGATACTTTTCTGGAACAGAACCGTTATTTAAAAATCATGGGAACCGGTTAATAACATAATTATCAGTTTTTTCCAGTCCCACAAAAAACAAAACGAAGCGCCCAGGGGTGGCCCTGGACATTCTGCCTCATTCTGCCTCTGTAGGTATAATTATATGGGAGTTTATGTCCAGCGCTCTCCTCACCCACAAAACTTCACACCCTACACTACACTTGTCTGTCCAATGCATGTACATAGCTTGCCCGCTCCATAGCAAGCTGTTCTATCCATTGGTGAAGTAATTAGGTTTACAAAAGAACAGAAAGTAATGATATAAACAGTTGCTTTTTGGGGGGTGGGGCGTTCGAACCAGTTAAGAACTTTATTTTGCTGGTCAGAACAGTGGAACGGAACAAAAAAAAGAATGGTTCTGTTAAGACCGAAATGATTGGAATATAATTTTGGTTCCAACCTCTGTTCTCCAATCATATAAAGTGTAGTAGAATTGCATGAAATGTGTCTTTCCCATGCAAAGAAATAAGAAACGTCTCTGACATAGCCTATAGCCCAGGCCTCGACACTATATGGGTTCAGCCATGCATTGAACAGTATTTTTTGCGAACAGTGATTGAGTTATATTATTAGCCTAAATAATGACTGTCCAATCTACTCATCACATTATGAATAGCAGGCTATTTTACATAAGTCTGCAAATGCGATGAATTTACCGGATCCATATGCATTGGGTGCATGACCTGATTAGAGTGTCCACCCTCGGTGCTCAGAATGACGTAAATCACATTTCGATTATGCTAATTAATCTTAACAGTCGAAGATGCAATGACGTGCGTCCTTACAAGATATTAGAATCACTGTCTACGTTTTCTTTTCACCATAAAAATGCACCTATAAGGGAGGCCTCTAGCCATCTATGTTGGTCTGGAGGTGACTGTCAGGACCTGACAGAGGGAAGGGTTTCTAGAAAACTCTGTTTGGTTTTGTTGGTCCCCAATTAGAGGCAGCTGCCATACGTTGTCCCTAATTGGGGATTCTATTTAAGTTGATGAGTTCCCCCCCCGCCTGTGTGTGGGTTATTGTTGGTGCATGTGTACTCCAGTTCATGGTTGCGGCAGTTCCGTTTGTTGTTTTTGTATAACCTAAAATCAAGTGTGTCGATTGACTACAGCGCTGTGCCTTGGGTCCTGCCTACCACCAACTGTGACACAGACACCACTATGCTTGAAAATATGGAGAGTGGCACTCAGTAATGTGTTGTATTGGATTTGCCCCAAACATAACACTTTGTATTCAGTACAAAAAAGTTAATTGCTTTGCCATTTTTTTTGCAGTATTACTTTAGTAGTGCTTTGTTGCAAACAGAATGCATGTTTTGGAATATTTTTTACTCTGTACAGTCGTCCTTCTTTTCACTCTGTCAATTAGGTTAGTATTGTGGAGTAACAGCCATTAATCTCTGTAACTGTTTCCTTCCTCTCCGGCAACTGAGTTAAGAAGGACGCCTGTAACTTTGTAGTGACTGGGTGTATTGATACACCATCCAAAGTGTAATTAATAACTTCACCATGCTCAAACGGATATTTAATGTCAGTTTTTTTTGGGGGGGGGGGGGGTTTGACCCATCTACCAATAGGTGCCCTTCTTTACGACGCATTGGAAAACCTCCCTGGTCTTTGTGGTTGAATCTGCAATTGTATGTGTGGGGTACAGAGATTAGGTTTGTCATTCAGAAATAATGGCAAACACTATTATTGCACACAGAGTCAGTCCATGCAATCATATTAAATGACTTGTTAAGCATATTTTTACTCCTGAACTTATTTAGGCTTACCATAACAAAAGGGTTGAATACTTATTTTAAATGTTTTATTAATTTGTAAAATTTCCACTTTGACCTTATGGGGTATTGTGTATAGGACAGATAAAAAACAACAACATTTAATCCATTTGAAATTCAGGCTGTAACACAACAACATTTGGCACACAAACACAATGCTCAAGTGTGGCTACTGAGAATATGGACGTCAGCGTTGACTATGCTTTTCTCGTTAGCGTCCCACTCTGGCCATATAAATTGTGGCCATTACTCCTCCGCTCGGGTTAGGTAGGGCTATTTATTAGAATATATTTTGCTGCTGCTGTGTATTATCCGCCGTGATTCTATTTGTCTGTGGCCACGGTGTGATGGGGATGGGGGGAGGGGAGGGAAGATGAGTGATGGGGCTGGAGACAGGGCCGGTTTTGCTTGGCTGACAAACTGGGGCAAGAACTGGAGGGAGGGGATGGAGGGAGGAGGTGTTGGAGATGCGATGCTGCTACGACCATCGCCAGAGGACACAATTTACAGCACCTGTTGAGTGCGATTGATCAAAGGGAAAGGAGAGGGGTAATACTGTGTGGTGTGACACTGACTGGATGGAGGGATGGAAGGGAGGAGGGGACGAGGGGTTAAGACGAGACGAGGGGTTGAGAGAGAGAGAGAGACACATACACAGACACAGAGAAAAACAGACAGACACAGAGAGAGAGAGACACAGACAGACAGACAGACAGACAGACAGACAGACAGACAGACAGACAGACAGACAGGCAGGCAGACAGACAGACAGACAGAGAGGCAGACAGAGGGGCAGACAGACAGAGAGGCAGACAGACAGACAGAGAGGCAGACAGACAGAGATGCAGGCAGACAGAGAGGCAGAGGCTAACGGATTAGAAAGGGAAACAATGCAGAACTCCCAAGGAATTATAACACTGTGCCTTGCGTGAAAGCCCATTTTTCTGGATTACTGTGTGATCTTGCTCTCTGTGGCCGATGTGAGCAAAACGTTTTAACAGGTTAACAATGACAAAGCCACCGGGCCAGACGGAATACCAAGGTGCGTTCTCAAAGCAGACCAGCTGGCAGTGGTCCTTCTTTTCACTCTGTCAATTAGGTTAGTACTGTGGAGTAACAGCCATTAATTATTATTATTATTTATTTTATTTAACTAGGCAAGTCAGTTAAGAACAAATTCTTATTTACAATGATACCGGCTATACTCGGACGACGCTGGGCCAATTGTGCGCCACCCTATGGGACACACAATCATGGCCGGTTGTGATACAGTCTGGATTTGAACCAGGTTGTCTGTAGTGACTCCTCTAGCACTGAGATGCAGTGTCTTAGACCACTGCGCCACTTGGGAGCCCCAAAATTAATCTATGTAACTGTTTTGTCCCTGTTCCCAAGAGGCTATCGCCCTGTACATCTGTAATTATGAAGTGCTTTGAAAGCCTGGTCATGACACACACCAACACCATCATCCCAGACACCCTAGACCGACTCCTATTCGCATACCGCCCCAACAGATCCACAGATGATGCGATCTCAATTGCACTTCACACTGCACTCTATTTTTATACTTTTTCATACTGACGCACTACGTATCATGTATCGTGTATCTGTCTTTTGTGTATTTTCTTTTTCGTAGCTGCTTGACGAAGAAACTTTCCCTCGAGGATCAATAAAGTATCTATCTATCTATCTATCTATCTATCTATCTATCTATCTATCTATCTATCTATCTATCTATCTATCTATCTATCTATCTATCTATCTATCTATCTATCTATCTATCTATCTATCTAAGCTACAGTCTCACCAACTCCTATACTAGAGCTCTACAACCCCCTGTTTTAGGACGGGGTTCCCCAACGCCAGTACTGGATATATACTGGGTGTGTGGCTTTTGCTCAACCCCTGCAGTAATCCAAACTATATACAGTACCAGTCAAAAGTTTGGACACACCTACTCATTTTTTCCCTTATTTTTACTATTTTCTACATTGTAGAATAATAGTG
This sequence comes from Thymallus thymallus, assembly GCA_023634145.1. Lineage (NCBI taxonomy): Eukaryota > Metazoa > Chordata > Actinopteri > Salmoniformes > Salmonidae > Thymallus > Thymallus thymallus. Next base: position 33,700,638 of record CM042405.1, read on the forward strand.
AAGACATAAAAACTATGAAATAACACATATGGAATCATGTAGTAACCAAAGAAAGTGTTTGTATTTGAGATTCTTCAAAGTAGCCACCTTTTGCCTTGATGACAGCTCTGCTGTCTTTCTGATCCTGGCCATGTATTAACCAAGTATCCTGTCCATAAAAGGTGTCTAAATGGTCTACTCGTGAGGCTTTTTCTGCTATGCTTTGGCGTTATTCACATAAGCCTGCATACTCCATTTTTCTTGTATCCATTCCCACTTCCAAAGAGCACCTCTTGTCCGGTTACCAAAGATGTGCTACTCCTGTCACGGTGCGTGGATGTGGAACGAGGCGCAGAGCGAGAGGTCGGTGCAAACATATTTATTTAAACTAATTTCACGAACAAAACAACAAACATGCAATACCGTGCGCTGGTGTTTAGTGCAAATACAGAGGCAACATAAACACACACAATGATCCACACGCAGGTGGATGTGAAGTGCAGCTGCCTCTAATTGGGGATCACCCAAAACCCAACACCAAACCTGTGAATGTCAGGACCTGACAGTATCTCCCCCTAAGGCGCGGGCTCCCGACTGCGATACTCCCCCCCAACCAAAAGACACAAAGTCCCAACACAAAAAGGGGGAAAAGGGCGGAGTACTGGGGAGGTTGATGGTGGGGGCTCCGGCTTCGGGCGTGACGCAGCCATAGAAGGCAGCTCCCTCCCTGCCTCTGCGTTGCACGCCCGGTCCTGTCCGGACCCCGGCGCCATGGACACCCCTTCAGTACTCCCGTGACGCACCAAGTCCTGTCTGGACCCTGGTGTGGGAGACTCCGATCCTGGAGGGGGGCTGACGACCAGTGGAGTGGACTGCTCCGGCGCTGTCTTGGAGCAGACGACCGGTCCCAGACTGAGTACCGGTGGAGCAGACTGCTCCGGCACTGGAGCGGGGCAGACGACCGCATCCGGACTGGGCACCGGTGGAGCGGACTGCTCCGGCACTGGAGCGGGGCAGACGACCGCATCCGGACTGGGCACTGGTGGAGCGGACTGCTCTGGAGGTGGAGTGGAGCCCCCGGTCCAGTGTACGTAGTTGGCCTGGCTGCCGGCCCTGGACTGGGCACAGGCGTGCTGAGGAGCTCCGGCTCCAAAGCGGGACTGAACGTCGTGCCCAGCCTGGGCACCGACACAGAGGAGATTTCCAGCCACGTAGCTGGGCTGGCTGCCGGCCCCGGACTGGGCACCGGCGCGCTGATGAGCTCCGGCTCCAAAGCGGGACTGAACATCGTGCCCAGCCTGGGCACCGACGCAGAGGAGGTTTCCAGCCACGTAGCTCCGGCTCTTCCTCCTTCTTCTCCTCGGGAAAGAGGTGAGCCAGACGCTTCTTCCAGATCGCCAATCTGGCCTCAAAACTCTCCGCATCCTCAATCTCCCGAACGTGAGGGTTGGGCTCAGTCGGGGGAGGAAGAGCCACCCAGGCTCTCCACCACTGGTCGGATAGGCTTGGAGCGCACTGGAGATCTGGTACTGGGGCCGGAGACCGAACGCATCCTCTCGTCGTCCTCCTCGGCCTACCCGAAATACCTCCTCAGCCGCTCCTCCTCTCTCACGTCCCAAGGACCCCCCCCCCCCCGGGGCTGTCCACGGTCGGTCCTTCCTCTCCTCGAACTCCGTTGTTAGGGGCTCTGTCCCAAGCCCCCACGCTGGTACAGCCACAAGCTCCTCTTCCCATGCAGGCATCAAGAAGCCCCAGATGTTCCCTACCACCAGTGGCTGTGCTACCTCCACAGTCCTCCTCTAGAGTGTCAAGGCTAATCCCCAGAACAGAGCTAGGCTTCCTGATCAGTTTATTTACCCGAGAAGCATCACCAGCCTTTATGTTGGCGCCCCAACACAACTGCAAAAAAGATGGCACTGGCCACCACAGACTGGTTCTCCCTGTATATAGCTCCACATTGATCTGGTACTGGTACTTCCTGTATATAGCTCCACATTGATCTGGTTCTCCCTGTATATAGCTCCATTCTTGTGTATTTTATTTAATTCCTCTTGTGTTAGTTACTATTTTATATTATTATTTTTAATCATTGGAACAGGTTTGTAAGCAAGCATTTCACTGTAAAGTCTACACCAGTTGTATTTGGTGCATGGGATGAATAATTTGAGAGAGAGAGAGAGAGAGAGAGAGAGAGAGAGAGAGAGACTGAGAGAGAGACTGATTTCCCCCAGATGTCCTCATCAGGCGAGACAGTGGGCTCTGTCTGGCTCCTCATCCCAGTGCGTTAGGGACTCCATCTGTGAAGGAATGAGATCAGTGGCTGACTTGCTGGTGGAGGAAGTGCCTCTGTGTTACCCTGAGGGCCTCCGACAGACATGCAGCACACTGACTCACCACACAGGGATCTTTCTCTCCCCCTCTCTCTCTCTGCAGTTCTCCTCTAACCTGCAGCACATCCAATCTGCTCGCTGGCAATGAGAGAGTGTGTGTGTGTGTGTACATGGCTCGATTACACAGCCCTCAGACCCATTCCATCTCTCCATCCAGCTATCAGACTATTCTCATCTCCCTCTCGTTCACTCAATCCCAGCTTTGACCACACTGAAGGAAAATCTTACAGAATACATTGCCTCTAAATCTACGAGTAAACACTGGATTTCACCGGTGTAACAAAGGTGTTTAATTTCAACTAAAGACACCCTCAAAAGGTGCTTGTGGCTATAGGTCAAAATTGACAAGGTACCACAAGACAAAGACAGTAATGTGTGTGTGTGTTTTGGTACACCACATTCTTACAGACAGTGTAATAACAGGTCTAAACAGACAAAGACAGTGATGTGTGTGTGTGCATCTGTGTGTAGCATCTGTGTGTGTCAGTGGTGGATGGTGGGAGAAGATATAGGAGGACAGGCTCATTGTAATGGCTGGAATAGAATTAATGGAACGGTATCAAACACATTAAACATATGGAAACCATGTTTGACTCTGTTCCATTCACTCCATTACAATGAGCCCGTCCTCCTATAGCTCCTCCCACCAGCCTCCTCTGGTGTGTGTGTGTGTGTGTGTGTGTGTTTGTGTGTCTCACTAAACACTTGTAACATTCTAATCGGCTCTTTTATTTCAGACCGCCGCTGAGCCCCACGGATGATCTCCGGTAGCACCCAAACCCAATCAACAACAGGCAGCGCCCAGGAAACTGTACGACAAGGAGCCCTGATGGGGGGGGGGAACCTGATAAGGGCCTGGGAGTAGCGATGCTCGTGCTGATGCAGCGTGACTGTGATATGACTGTGATTCCACTAACCTGATTAGTCCACACCCACAGGGCCTGATGGAAGCCAGTGCTGAGATAGGCTGTACTACAGCAGCGTGTTCTGGGTGGGATTTAAACGCTAAGGCGGAATGAACACAATCAACTCCTTGCTAGCTAGGCTAACTCCCCTGGTCCTTCCTTGGCGGGGTTGTGGAAGTGTGTGTGTGTGTGTGTGTGTGTGTGTGTGTTCTCTGCTTGTGTGTGTGACACGGGATGTACTGTATCAGAGTGTTCATTAAAATAATTTGTCCCATCCCTGGCGTCAGAGCAATCTAGGCTGGCAGAATTAAACTCCCTGTGATAAACATTGCCTGCCAAATCTATATTTTATGACTGGTGTCTGTGAGAGGCCCAGGCGTGACAGAGGGGGCTGTAGAAGGAGCACTCCTACTACTGTGGCCTTGTGAGAAGGAGAGAAGAGACTACTCTTTAATGAATGCTCTCTCCCTCTCTCTCTCTCGCTCTCGCTCGCTCTCTCACTCTCTCTCTTCTCTCTTCTCTCTCTCTTATCTCTCTCACTCTCTCACTTGTCTCTCTCACTCTCTCTCACTCTCTCTTCTCTCTTATCTCTCTCACTCTCTCTCTCTCTCTCACTTGTCTCTCTCACTCTCTCTCTTCTCTCTTCTCTCTCTCTTATCTCTCTCACTCTCTCTCTCTCTCTCACTTGTCTCTCTCACTCTCTCTCTCTCACTTGTGTTTCTCTCTCTCTCTCTCTCTCTCTCTCTCTCTCTGTTTCGCTCTCTTCTTGCCCTCCCTCCACCTTCCCTCGTATTCCCAACCTTTAAGTCCCCATGGAGAGGACGCACTGCAACTTTCATAGGATCTGGGTGAGACGGTGAGACAGTGGCGCCTGCCATAAAGCATCTTCCACTCTGCATAGACAAAGCTGGGGGAGTCATTGAGCTAAAATATGCCCTTCTGTGAATAACCAACAGCCAAATCAATTTGTTCGACAAGCGAAGGAAGGAGAGGAGAGAAGACTAGAGAGGAGAGGTAGGACTGTGTTGGAGGGGCGGTGACGGAGTCCATTCCTCACCAGTCCTGTGTGTGAAGTAGAAAACAAGGCAAGGAAGAAAGACTGAGGGATAAAGCCAGAGTCTTATTGGAGGGAAAGTAAGGCTTGCCTGCAGCCAGAGGTGGCCTGTTGTGCGCTGTTCAATAAAGCAGCCATTTTATGACCTCACCCCTGGCCAGTTTGTTTTTAATAGTCTCTCTCTCTCCACTCTCTGAAGTTCCATAACATATCTGTCTATCTGTATCCTGTATGTCTGTCCGTCCATCTGTCTCTGAAAGGGCTAATCTAAGGAAGCCAATAAAACATCCCTCAGATTAGCTTGTTCTTACTCTTCCTTTCATATCCCTCTGCCTTTTTTAATTAATTTCATTGTGTCAAATAAAATACATAAATCCTCCCTTGATGATAATTCCATGGGATATTGAAAGACGGTCGCGAGGAAGAGAGAAACACATTTCCAATTACCTGGGTGGCCCAAAGTAATCAATTAGAAGGTTATGCTGGTTAGCCCAAACACTATTAATGGCTTATGATGTTGAGTATTACAGGAGAGGGTAATTGTTATTGTGCTTGGATTGGATCTACCAGGGGGCAAACAGAGGAGAGGAAAGCAATGCCTTGGTGGTGCCTTGGACGGGCGGAGAGAGAGAGGAAGGAAGAGGGAGGGGGACAGGGAGGGAGGGAGAGAGAGAGAGAAGGAGGGAGGTAAAGAGGGGGAGAGAGACAGAGAGAGGATGGGAGCTAGCCCCAACCAGGCTTTATAATAGGCTCTTTGTTTTGTTATAATCCTGCAGGCTATGGCACAGGCCAAGGCAACACAAAATAATAATAACAGAAGGAGGGAGAGGGAAAATAAATAAGGAGAGAGGAGGAAGGGAAGAAAATAGAAACACCGAAGCGTCAGGGAGGGTTTGAGTGGCAGGAGTAAGACCGTGCAGACTTTGGGCGCTCTGACCCACTGACATTTAAAGAGTGACCGATAGCTTTTGACTGGGCACCTTGAAAAGTTCAAATGCGGAGAGATATCCGTAGAGGAAATGCTACAGAGTGTTGTGGATTAACTGGCTTTCACATTTTTTCGATTCCCCCTCCCTTTCTTTTCCTCTGTCGAGATGTGTGCACCATCCACACCATCACCAAACAGATAGCCCAGATAGACCTATTAATTGCATACACAGACTAGGCCTGTATAAGAACCACAATCATCAAACCATCCAGTTAATCATCATCACCTACAGACACCATTATTGCCTGAGAAAGAAAACACAGGCAACATGTTCAATGGAAGCTGGAACGGTTGTTTTGACAGTCCATTCAGGTTTTAGCCAATCGTGTGTAAAGCCAATCCATGTGGAAAGGATCTGTCTGACTTTTGGGAAGAGACAGTAGAGCGTGGAGAACCCCCACAGGTGTGTGTGTACACTGTGTGTGTGTGTATGTGTGTGTGCTGTGTGTATGTGTATGTGTATGTGTATAAGTGTGTATTCCCCCTGACCTGGCCCTTAGGGAGAGGAGAGGGATCGATGCTCTGAGGTTCAGGCGGCCGCTGAGAAAGCTAATTAAAGTTCACACCCCCAGCGGGTCCTTCCTGCTTCCTGTGTGTGTGTGTGTGTGTGTGTGTGTGTGTGTGTTTGGTTTTTCTATCCTTATGGGGACCAGAAGTCCTCACAAGGATAGTAAAACAAGGAAATTCTAACAAGTGGGGATATTTCTCTGGTACCCACAAGGAAAAAAGCTATATTAGGCTTAAGGGTTAGGTTTAGGGTTACAATTAGGGTTAGGGGTTATCTTTAGGGTTGGGAGTTAGGGGTTAGGGTTAAGTTTGGGGGTTAATGAAAATAGGATTTTGAATAGGAATCTATTGTTTGGTCCCCACAAGGATAGTAAAACAAACATGTGTGTGTCTGTCTGTAAACACACGCTTGCAGAACCATTTCTCTCCTTCTCTCTCACTCTGGCCTTTTTTGACTGACCGTTTCATTCAAACCGTGACCGATTGTCTCTCTTTGACTGACTGTTTCTCTCAAACTGTGACCGACTGTCTGCCTTTGACGGACCGTTTCTTTCTGATCGTGACTCTCTCTCATGACCATCTCCATGACCGTGACCGACAATCACTCTTTGACCATGACTGTTTCCCTAATTTGCTGTGAATCTCTCTGATACTCTGTCTCTTAGGCCACTGTCCGGCTGAGTGGGTTCACACATAGAAATAGACTATGTAGGAATGGACCCCTTCTATAGATACTATTTCTACGAGTTCACCTACAGTACTGATAGGCCAGTTACAGCACAATACCCTTCCAATCACATCTCCATCTCTGTTTTGGCACTGGCTGCTCTGGCTTGCTCAACCTCCCCAATCCTCCCTGGTCGCTACGTTATCTTTTAAGAGGTCAGGCTTCAGCTTGCTGCACTCTCTCACTATACACGTCTCTAACCTTACTGTCATGTCCTGATATGTTTCACCTGTCTGTGTTTGTCCCCTCCCCACACCAGGTGCACCCTATCTCCATCATTAATTAGTTTGGGTATTTAGTCCCTTGGGTTCTGTTGGGGTTTTGCCAGATCGTCTTGCCTAGTCAGTCGTTTCCAGCACTCTCCTGTATTACTAACTCTGCCAGTCTGTTTCCCGGTATTTGGACCTCTACCTGCCTGTTGGATTACGTTCCTGTCTAGCCCCTCATGTGCCTTCGACCTTCTGATCTGCTGCCAAACGAACTCTGCCTGCATTACGGATTACGAGCCTGCCTACTCCTCTGTACCGCCATCCTTCTGACCCCCGGTACCGAACGCTGCCTGAACTACGACCACGAACCTGACTCTCCTTATTGGACGACTGCTATTCAGATCCCCTGTTACGAACATTGCCTGTCATTTACTACGAGCCTGTCTTGCCCCATATATCCTATTAAACAGTCAATCATATCTCTGCCTCCGTGTCCGCTTTTGGGTCCCGTATATCTGTCGTTCTGTCAGAACGATCTGGCCATGACGGACCCAGCGGAGTGCTCATGGAATTCCGAGGCTCTGATCGACGCCTTCTACGACGGATTATGTGATCCCATCAAGGATGAACTCGCCGCCCGAGAGGTGCCTCCCAGTTTAGACAGCCTCATCTCCATTGCCATGCGTATTGGCAGTAGGCTTCAGGAACGTAACCGGGAGAGAGAGAATCGTCGTCCTGCCCAGGCACTTCCGCATTTCGGCGGACTGGGTAACAGAGCGTCACCGGGAGTAACGGCACCACCCGAATACTTCCGAGAACCATCGAGGGAGTCCGAAGTCCTGACATCTGAACCCATGCAGATAGGAAGGACACAACTGACGGCCGAGGAACGTCAACACAGAATAGACAGTCGCAGCTGCCTCTACTGTGGAAAGAAGGGACATTATTCAGCCGGTTGTCCTTTAAAAAGGGCGGGCTCATCAGTAACTGCAGGAATACGGGTGAGTCAAACCAAAACCCCGTGGGTACCCCCGGTTCGTTTTCCTTTTCCTGCCACAATTATTTGGGATTCCCAAACCCTTAGAGTAAATGTCCTTATGGATTCAGGAGCTGACGATTGTTTTATTGATAATTCCCTTCTGGTCAAATTAGGCATTCCTTCACGCCCTCTAAGCACACCCATCGAAGCCACAGCCCTGGACGGTCGTTCTATTGGGCGGGTGTCTCAGATATCGGTGCCGGTTACTCTGATTCTGTCTGGCAACCACAGGGAGGAGATCCAGTTCCTGCCCCTACATTCCCCTAATGCTCCAATTGTGTTAGGCCATTCTTGGCTTGTTAAACACAACCCTCACATAGATTGGACTACCGGTTCTGTTACTAACTGGAGCCCTTTTTGCCTTGCTCATTGTCTGAAGGCTGCACCTCATGTTCTAACAAGACAGGTTTCACAGGCCACGGAGGACATCGATTTGTCATCTGTTCCCCCCGAATACTGGGATCTAAGGGAGGTCTTCAATAAGTCTCGGGCTACCTCGCTACCACCTCATCGGCCATACGACTGTGCCATAGACCTCCATCCAGGCACATCACCCCCCCGTGGACGTCTGTACTCCTTGTCCGGTCCGGAGACTAAGGCCATGGCAGATTATGTGGAGACCTCTCTCAGGGCTGGGATTATTCGGCCATCTTCCTCTTCTGCTGGCGCAGGGTTTTTCTTCGTAGCCAAAAAGGATAAGACTCTTCGTCCATGCATTGATTACCGTGGTCTTAATGACATCACGGTGAAGAACCGATATCCACTCCCTCTGCTGGCCTCCGCTTTTGAATTGCTCCAGGGAGCCACGATCTTCTCAAAACTGGACCTCCGAAATGCGTACCACTTGGTACGGATATGAGAAGGTGATGAATGGAAGACTGCGTTTAACACTGCTAGTGGACACTACGAATATCTGGTGATGCCATTTGGTTTGACTAACGCTCCCGCTGTCTTCCAGGCTCTGGTAAACGATGTGCTCCGGGACATGATTAATCGTTTTGTCTTCGTGTATCTGGATGACATTTTGATTTTCTCCCACTCGGCCCAGGAACACACAGCACACGTACGTCAGGTCCTCCAGCGATTATTAGAGAATCAGCTGTTTGTAAAAGCAGAGAAGTGCGAGTTCCATCGCTCGGTCATTCCTTTCCTGGGGTACATAGTGGCCGCGGGTAGCATCCGGATGGACCCTGGCAAGATCCAAGCCGTCACTGATTGGCCACAGCCCTCTTCACGCCTGGATCTGCAACGCTTCCTGGGGTTTGCCAATTTTTATCGACGATTCATTCGGAACTACAGCATTTTGGCAGCCCCTCTCACTGCCCTGACCTCAACTAAAGTGAGTTTTGTGTGGTCACCCCAAGCAGCCCAAGCATTCACTGCCCTCAAACAGCGCTTCACTTCAGCCCCCATTTTGACTCACCCAGACCCAGCCCGGCAATTTGTTGTGGAGGTGGATGCCTCCAATATCGGCGTGGGGGCTGTGTTGTCGCAAAGGTCGGACAAGGATCAGAAACTGCACCCGTGTGCATTCCTCTCCCGTCGTCTGACACCTGCTGAGGTAAATTATGACGTCGGCAACAGGGAACTGCTGGCGGTCAAGACAGCATTGGAGGAGTGGAGACATTGGCTGGAGGGGGCGGAACAACCATTTATTGTGTGGACAGACCACAAAAATCTGGAATACCTACGCTCAGCCAGGAGACTCAATGCCCGACAAGCCAGGTGGGCTCTGTTTTTTACTCGGTTTGATTTCACCCTGTCTTATCGGCCTGGCTCAAAAAATACAAAACCAGATGCCCTCTCCCGGGTGTTCAGTCCTACTGCTGCGGTCCAAGGTAATGAACGCATTCTTCCGGTCTCTTGTCTGGCTACGCCCTTGATCTGGGGCGTTGAAGAGGCGGTGCGTAATGCGCAGCAGTTGAGCCCTGACCCAGGAGGGGGTCCGCCGGGCTGCCTATTCGTACCTGACCCTGTTCGATCCAGAGTCCTGGAATGGGGCCATTCGTCGAGACTGACCTGCCACCCCGGCGCTCGTCGGACCCTGGCATTTATCCAGCGACGATTTTGGTGGCCCACCATGGGGGTGGATGTTCCTTCTTTTGTCTCGGCCTGCACGGTATGCAATCGAAGCAAGACGTCCCGCCAGGCCCCAGCTGGTCTCCTGCAGCCTCTCCCTGTCCCTCATCGTCCATGGTCGCATCTCTCCCTGGACTTTGTCACAGGTCTGCCACTATCCGACGGCAATACCGCCATCCTCACCGTGGTAGACCGGTTTTCGAAGGCGGCACACTTTATTCCCCTGCCTAAGTTGCCATCGGCCAAGGAGACGGCCCAATTGATGGTGCAGCACGTTTTCCGGATCCACGGACTACCCACTGACATTGTCTCCGACCGGGGTCCTCAGTTCACCTCCCAGTTCTGGAGGGCTTTCTGCACCCTTATTGGATCTTCTATCAGCCTGTCCTCAGGGTTCCACCCAGAGTCTAACGGTCAATCGGAGCGGGCCAATCAGGACCTAGAGACTGTGCTTCGGTGCCTGGTTTCTGACAATCCCACCACCTGGAGCCGGCAACTTGTTTGGGTGGAATATGCCCGCAACATCCTGCCTTCCTCCGCTACAGGGCTTTCCCCCTTCGAGTGCTCCTTGGGCTACCAGCCTCCGTTGTTTCCGGAGCAAGAAGAGGAGGTTGGCGTCCCGTCGGCCCAGTTGTTCGTCAGGCGCTGTCGTCGGACATGGAGAAAGGCCCGGGTGGTTTTGCTACGCACCAATGCCAGGTATCGGCGGCAGGCCGACCGTCGCAGGACCCCGGCTCCCCACTATCGTGTGGGCCAGAGGGTGTGGCTGTCCACCCGAGATCTGCCCCTTCGGGTGGAGAGTCGCAAGCTTTCATCCCGTTACATCGGCCCTTATCAGATCTCCCGGGTGGTCAACCGCTCAGCTATACGCCTCATGTTGCCCCGGTCCCTCCGCATTAATCCTACCTTTCATGTGTCCCGTGTAAAACCTGTCTCTCATTGTCCTTTGTCTCCTGTTCCTAGGCCTGCCCCTCCTCCTCGGGTTATTGACAACCAACCTGCCTGGACGGTGCGTCGCCTCCTGAGAGTCCGTCCCCGGGGCCGGGGTTTCCAGTATCTGGTTGACTGGGAGGGCTACGGGCCAGAGGAGCGGTCTTGGGTCTCTACCAGGGACATCCTCGACCCGGAGCTCATTGCCGACTTTCATCGACGGCATCCCGGTCAGCCAGGTATGCACCCGGGTCGGTCGCCAGGTGGCGCCCGTAGGGGGAGGGGTACTGTCATGTCCTGATATGTTTCACCTGTCTGTGTTTGTCCCCTCCCCACACCAGGTGCACCCTATCTCCATCATTAATTAGTTTGGGTATTTAGTCCCTTGGGTTCTGTTGGGGTTTTGCCAGATCGTCTTGCCTAGTCAGTCGTTTCCAGCACTCTCCTGTATTACTAACTCTGCCAGTCTGTTTCCCGGTATTTGGACCTATACCTGCCTGTTGGATTACGTTCCTGTCTAGCCCCTCATGTGCCTTCGACCTTCTGATCTGCTGCCAAACGAACTCTGCCTGCATTACGGATTACGAGCCTGCCTACTCCTCTGTTCCGCCATCCTTCTGACCCCCGGTACCGAACGCTGCCTGAACTACGACCACGAACCTGACTCTCCTTATTGGACGACTGCTATTCAGATCCCCTGTTACGAACATTGCCTGTCATTTACTACGAGCCTGTCTTGCCCCATATATCCTATTAAACAGTCAATCATATCTCTGCCTCCGTGTCCGCTTTTGGGTCCCGTATATCTGTCGTTCTGTCACTTACCAAATGCAATTTTGGCTCTCATGGTCTTTCTCTATTACTCTCTCTCTCTCTTTCATTCTCTTTCTCAGTGCAAACCGATTTAGTTTTCATCTGGATGTGATCTCTCCCAGAACGTACAGCAATGACTAGCTAAGTGTTTCCCTTCGTTCAGGAGAGTACAGTAAATGAAACGTTCATCTTTGTACATGTTTAATGTTCCTACTTGGCACAGACGTCAGTTCTACGTTTAGTTTAGATTGACGTGGATTCAAAGTAAAATCAACAAACATTTGAACCATTTTGGGTGAAAGTTTGGGGGAAAAGGGACAAAAAAATCCAGAAATTCCTTTACGCCAATGACTTTTTGATTCAACGTCATCACATTAAAAAAAACGTCCCCAAAATGACGTGAAAATAACATTAATTGTGGGTGTGTGTAAAAAAGTGCCTACGTGTGAGTTATTTAATCTGTCCTTGGACATAGCATATATGGTTGTGTTCGTATGCAGAGTGATGGACCATATGGGAATATGTGCCTTAGCATGTGTGATGTGTGTGCGTGTGTGCATGGGTGGGTGAATGGGTCGGTGTGTGCGTGAGTGTGCATGCGCGTGTGTGATTGTGTTTGTGAAATCATGTGAAAATGTGGTTTTATTTTTTTGTCATGCTGTGAGACAGTGTGAATGCATTAGACAAAGACGGGTCTCTGTAATACACCACTAGAGTAAGACCTGTACTAGCCATACACACACAGGTACCTACCTACACGCGTTCTGTGTCTGCAAGGAGAAAGACTATTTTCACAACTTTCAAGGTAAGTAGGTTCTCGGTCAAAGCACAGCAGCCCCGGCAATCAGGAGGAAAGGTAGTGCCTCTCCTAATGAAAATAGATTAGCCTTCCCATACGGAAAAAACAAACATACAACAGACATGTAAGCTAAGCCTCCTAAGGTCTCATACATAGGACATACACATTTCATTTTTGTCACCGTTCTGCTGACGAGTACTTTCTCCGCTCATACTGGAGTAATAAAAGCCTATCGCACTAATTTTCTGTGCCATTTTTTTTTATATATTTTTATATTATTTTAGCTTGCTAGCTGAGCTCATGTCCACACTTGGCTAGCATAGATAGCTAGCTAGCTTACATACATGGGGAGGGGCAAACAACCTGACCCAGCAGCAGCTACTCCTCTATCTAAGCTAAAGAAACAGAGAACTTTGAAGAGCAAACAGGCAAAAAAGGGAAAGTGTTAGAGCCCGTTAGCTAGTAGATTCTTATTCTTCAATAGTTAGTCGTAACTAGCTAACTTACGTGTATAACGTTACTTGACCTTGTGTTATATTTCTGATGTCTGTGGTCTGAAAACCACGCTGATATCGGCAGAGAGCTAGCTAGCTATTTTGCTGTACATAGCTAACCTGGCTTACGGATATTTATCTGACAAGTACCCTATTTCATGATACTTGTTTGTTTCAAAGTTTCATCACGGAATTGTAAGCGCCACCGTTTTCATGGAAACGTTCACGTCTTGTGTTCTTGATCTGAATGCCCTGTCTATAGTAATCTGTTGTTAATAAAGTAATACATCTTACATTTACAAATGTAAAAAATTTTGCAAATAAAGAAAAACCCTTGAATAATGAACAATTATGTTTTACTTAATAATAAACAAGTAATCTTCTAATGCCAGGCATGTATGAAGGTAAGCTGTTTGGGGAAATGAAGTATTGAGTATTGATGATATACTATTCCAATAGATACTGCACAGAGATAATATTGCTATGTTTTTTCCCCTATTTGAGTTGTCTGGCTGAGATGTTGACAGCCTTAGGCCAAACGCTATTCATGTACTGAGTATTAGACTGTAACAGGACATTATGTTGAACGACTGGAAACATCAAACTGAAATGAAAGCTTTTTGAAACTCCACTCTCCCCGTACAGAGAAGATGAGTTCCTGGTGCCTCTCCGTACAGAGAAGATGAGTTCCTGGTGCCTCCCCGTACAGAGAAGATGAGTTCCTGGTGCCTGGAGTCCAAGTGTTAGATGAACAATGCGTTGAAGTTGAAACTTTAGAAAAAAGGTTTGTATAGTTTTATGGGTTTACTTTGGGTGTTGAATTTTACTTCAAACTTTACACAGTTTTCGATAAATATGTTAATCTTGGGCATTTCATGTGAGTGACTTAACTTTTTCCTTTTTAGCGTGACAAACATGAGCATTTGTGAGGACCCTGTGATTGTAGATGACGATGAGGCCAACAATCTAATGAACAGTGTGTATGTATGAGCTGTATTTGCCTGACCTGATACATGTCCTTGCTTATAGAAGGACGAGAAAAATCTATACCTATAGTTGAAGTTTGTAATTTACAACAGTTTGTACTGTATAGACTGTGAAGAGGAAACCTGGGTGACTTCTGATGAGGATTGGGAACCAGAGGACGACCTCTCCAATGATAGCTCCGATGATGGTTATGTTCCCCATCTTTTTGTGTGGTAACTGTCACAGTATGAGTTTCTATTTTTGTCCCAGGTGGACAACAGCTTCCATATAAATATGATTGACAAAGGCAAAAATATTGGTTGCCTTTGTCAACACAGAACTGGCAGTGCACATCAGAATCACTGTGCATAGAGACGCTTCCTGTCATTGGGCTGGATGAATCTGCATGATGCAATGGATTGTGCAGTCTCCAGAACTGGATGTGCCGTCTTTTCTAGAGCACCAGCAAGAAATGTGTAAATTTGACATTGTTGGCCAGCATGTGTCTATCAACTACAACAAGAACTTGAGGCAGCTTGCTACTTTTCCTCAGCGTCCTATACACAAGTGCACATACAAACACCATTGGACTGGTGTAGAGTGTGATGCCTTCCCACAGATTAAGCTCAGGTTGACCTCCATGGTTACAGTGGCCATTTTGGAATGGGTGAGATGTCCCTACAGCCCAACTTTTCCCTAGAAATGAACAAAAATGTAAACGTAACATGTAATGTATTGAGCCCATGTTTCCTAAGCTGAAATAAAAGATCCAAGAAAAGTTTTTCCATACGCACAAAACTGTTATTTCTCTAAAGTGCACACATTTGTTTACATATCTGTTAGTGAGCATTTCTCCTTTGCCAAGATAATCCGTCCACCTGACAGGCGTGGCATATCAAGATCATCAGGAGCACCTTGTGCTGGGGACAATAACAGGCCACTCTAAAATGTGCAGTTTTGTCACACAACACAATGCCACAGATGTTTCATGTTTTGAGGGAGTGTGCAATTTGCATGCTGACTGCAGGAATGTCCACCAGAGCTGTTGCCAGAGAATTGAATGTTAATTTCTCTACCATATGCCACCTCCAATGATGTTTTAGAGAATTTGGGAAGCTCATCTGCGTGCTCGACGTCTACACCAAGGTCTTGACCTGACTGCAGTTTGGCGTCGTAACCGACTTCAGTGGGCAATTGCTCACCTTCGATGGCCACTGGCACGCTGGAGAAGTGTGCTCTTCATGGATGAATCCCGGTTTCAACTGTACTGGGCAGATGGAAGACAGTGTGTATGACGACGTGTGGGGGAGCGGTTTGCTGATGTCAACGTTGTGAACAGAGTGCTCCATGGTGGCAGTGGGGTCATGGTATGAGCAGGCATAAGCTACGGAAAACGATGGCAATTTGAATGCACAGAAATACTGTGACGAGATCCTGAGGCCCATTGTCGTGCCATTCATCCACCGCCATCACCTTATGTTTCATCATGATAATGCACAGCCCCATGTCGCAAGGATCTGAACACAATTCCTGGAAGCTGAAAATGTCCCAGTGCTTCTATGGCCTGCATACTCACCAGACATGTCACCCATTGAGCATGTTTTGGATGCTCTGGATCAACGTGTACAGCAGTTCCCGCCAATATCCAGCAACTTCGCACAGCCATTGAAGAGGAGTGGGACAACATTCCACAGGCCACAATCAACAGCCTGATCAACTCTATGTGAAGGAGATGTGTCACGCTGCATGAGGTAAATGGTGGTCACACCAGATACTGACTGGTTTTCTGATTGACAACCCTACCTTTTTTTAAGGTACACTATATATACAAAAGTATGTGGACACCCCTTCAAATTAGTGGATTCAGGTATTTCAGCCACACCCACTGCTGACAGGTGTAGAATATTGCGCACACAGCCATGCAATCTCCATAGACAAACATTGGCAGTATAATGGCCTTACTGTGGAGCTCAGTGACTTTCAACATGACACCATCATAGGATGCCACCACAAATCAGTTCATCAAATTTCTGCCCTGCTAGAGCTGCCCCGGTCAACTGTAAGTGTTGTTATTGTGAAGTGGAAACGTCTAGGAGCAACAACTGCTCAGCTGCGAAGTGGTAGGCCACACAAGCTCTAAGAACGGGACCGCCGAGTGCTGAAGCGCGTAGTGCGTAACACTCACTACCGAGTTCCAAACTGCCTCTGGAACGTCAGCACAATAGCTATTCATCGGGAGCTTCTTGAAATGGGTGTCCTTGGCCGAGTAGACGCACACAAGTGTAAGACCACCATGTGCAATGCCAAGCGTCGGCTGGAGTGGTGTAAAGCTCGCCGCCATTGGACTCTGGATCAGTGGAAACACGTTCTCTGGAGTGATGAATCACACTTCACAATCTGGCAGTCCGACGGACTAGGTTTGGCGGATGCCAGGAGAACTCTACCTGCCCCAATGCATAGTGATACGTTTGGTGGAGGAGTAATCATGGTCTGGCGCTGTTTTACATGGTTCGGGCTAGGCCCCTTAGTTCCAGTGAAGGGAAATATTAACGCTACAGCATACATGTGAAATCCATAGATTAGGGACTAATTCATTTATTTCAATTGACTGATTGCCTTATATGAACTGTAACTCAGTATAATCTTTGAAATTGTTGCGTTTATATTTTTGTTCAGTGTATTTGTCCTGTTTAGACTTTAGCCTATGTTCTAACATCTCAGTGGAATGCCTCTATTGCTTTGTGTTTGACTTGAATTGTGCAAATGGTTTCTGTCATTTTTGGTTTATTTAATATTTATTTCCTGTCCACTTTCTCCCCAGGTCAGTTTGGCCTGCATGGTCACAGCCTTTGGAAGTGGAACTCATAGCCCACCTTCAAGTATGTACTGCAGGCAGGTGACTTCATGTTGGCAACCAACATTCTGCTCTCTGGAAACAATGCCAAGATTGCACTTCTTTTCAAGATTATACTGATGTATAAGGCAACACATACAAAATCTTACCTGATACAATATAAATTACCTATTTTATTTTTGTACAAATAATCTTCTTCAGCCACGCAAGATTCTTATTTGATTTTCAGGATTCCTTTCCATATGGGTCCCATTTTATAGGAGGCTTTTTCTGCCGCACTATGGAAAATTGGGTATGTGACCCAAATGGGACCCTATTTCCCTGATAGCGCACTTCTTTTGACCAAGGCCCATAGGGCTCTGGTCAATAGTAGTGCATCATACAGGGAATAGGGTGCCATTTGAGATGCAACCTGGGCCTCAGCATTCGCCTCCAATTTCATTAGGGGCCAGACTACATATACAGTCATGTGAAAAAGTAAGTACTCCCCCTGGAAAGGTCTCTTTTTTTTTAATTATTTTATATTTTTACATATTTGGACAGATGGATATGTATTCTTCACTTCAACACTATTGACAGATAAAGGTTACCCAATTTAACAAATCACAAAAAAAAAAAATTATGCAATTAAAATAAACAAAAATGCAATTTCCTTATGGGGAAAAAGTTGGTAAAGGTAGGGGTGTACTATCACATAAAATGATGAAAATTCAAAAATGTGAATTAGGTGTAGCAAAATAAGAGCAAATGATAAGAAAACATTAGAGAAAACGTTACGGAAGGGTCCAGCCCATGAGTCTGGGAGGAGTTACAAATCCATTTTTCAAGCAATTCAAAGTACATCATTCCACTGTCCGACGAAAATTCCAGACCACTGGCAAACTACCTAGGACAGGTCGTCCCACCAAAGTCAGGCCAAGAGCTGACCGAAAGATGCTCATAGAAGTCTCTAAGAACCCCAGGGTAACATCAAGGGATCTACAGGCCTCTCTTGCCACAATCAATGTCGAAGTGCATGGGTACACTGTCAGAAAGAGACTGCACAAACCTGGCCTACATGGGAGGTCAGGAAGGAAGAAGCCTCTGCTCTCAAAAAAAATTATCAAGACACAACTGACTTTTGCCAGACAACCCCTGGGTAAAGTTTATTTTAAATACATAACATTTTCAAGTTTTTTTTTTTTTTTTTGTGTGATTTGTTAAATTGGGTAACCTTTATTGGTCAATAGTGTTGGAAGTGAAGATTACATATCCATCTGTCCAAATATGTAAAACAACAGGGGATGTACTTACTTTTTCACATGACTGTATATACAGTATATATATTCTCTGTATAATTGAGGGTGAAACTGTAATTGGGCCCTTCCATAACTGTCTGTTGAGTATGCATGCTCAGCGCTGCTCGTCATCCCGGGGCACTTAATGATTTTGGTGCGTAGTCGGTGACAGATCTCTTCTCGCCGTGGCAACGTGTTAATTCCAAACAAAGTTCTGTGGGATGGAAGCGATTCATCACTTTCAGAAATATATTGTAGAAATATATAAATATATAGTTTTGTAGAAATATATAAATATAAAATATAGAAAAAAATTAATAAAATAAAAGCAGACAGCATACTCCAAATGCATGCTGGGAATGAGGGATTCTGTGAAGAACAACATGTTTTTTTGTTGTCAGGGTTCAGATTGTCACAGTGGGGCATATAGTAGTTGTGAGAGTAGAGATGTGATGTTGACTAGCAGAGCATGAATACCGTCTTCAGGCAACAGAGGAAAACATTAAAAACAAAATGGTGGCGTGAAATGTTGCAGGGAATGAGTTGTAGCAGGGCATGAGTTTTCTCTGGAGAAGCACATGAATGATACCATTAAGAAGAACATGACATGAGAGTACCCAAACCTGATAACTTACTGTAGCCCGAACAAATCAACCCTCCTTCCCCCTTGAATAAACATAGGCTTACAGGTGTGACCATCTCTCTCCCTCCACATCCTCCTTCTGCACAACACTGCCTGTGTCTCACACTCGTTTCTCCCTACACTTCTGACGCCTGCATGCCAAAGTTGGGGGGTGTGATTTGCGGCAGCGTTTAAATTGGATTCTGTTCGGTGGCCAAAAGAGGGTCATAAATAGCGTGCTGGGAAGATGGCAGGCCGCTGCCAGGGCTGAGAAATGCATTCATAATAAATATCTAGTCAATGACATCAATCAGGTTCCTCAGCTACTCCGCCCCTCGGGGGGACATGGGCTAGTCACACCCACCGGTAGCTGCCTGCACGGTACTGGTCGGGTGTTAGTGGACTGCATGTTACCTCCCTGAGCTAAAACCTAGGTTAGTTCTGTGAGCTAACGCACATCTTCGGGTCTCCGTCGAGGTTACTGATTGCGTGATCGTAGTTCACTGAACCACCTCTATTACACACACACACACACACACACACACACACACACACACACACACACACACAGAGGGCAATGCCACCAGGCAAGGTTGGTTCTATGGGAAAATGCTCTAGTCCAGTTCTGCTAGCTTTCTGTGAAGTAGCGGTGATGTCATCTTTACGACACCGGAACAGCTACAGTAGCGATGTTGGTTTCTAATTAAAATGCTGAGTCATCTGTGAAACCAGCTCCTATGCTGAAAAAATGCATGTATCTGAGAGTGAGTGTCTATGACAGTGTTGGTGTAAATTAATGTGCGTGAGTAGACATGATTTGTGCAAATACATAATGCGTCTGTGTACAGTGTGTAGGTTAGTGTGTGCGCTTATTTGTAGAAACATGTACTGTACTGTACTGCATGTACAAGCAGCCATCTGTGCCTGTGAGCGCATGTGTTCGTGTGCATGTGTGTATGTGCAAATGTGTCCACTATCCATATCCATACTGAACAAAAATATAAACGCTGACAACGATCTGAATTTACGAAGGACCCAAAGTGGACTCTGACACACTGTAGGCAATTTAGTTGTCAATAAATACACTGAACAAAAATGTAAAGTGTTGGTCCCATGTTTCATGAGCTGATATAAAAGATCCCAGAAATGTTCTATACGCACACATTTGTGTGGCATGTCAAGAAGCTGATTAAACAGCATGATCATTACACAGGTGCACCCTGTGCTGGGGACAATAAAAGCCCACTCTAAAATGGGCAGTTTCGTCACACAATACAATACCACAAGTTTTGAGGGAGGGTGCAATTGGCATGCTGACTGCAGGAATGTCCACCAGAGCTTTTGACAGAGAATTGAAGTTAATGCCTCCAACGTCGTTTTCGAGAATTTGACAGTACGTTCAACCAGCCTCACAGCCGCAGACCTCGTGTAACCACGCCAGCCCAGGACCTCCACATCCGGCTTCTTCACCTGCGTGATCGTCTGAGACCAGCCACCCGGACAGCTGATGAAACTGAGGAGAATTTCTGTGGGGAGAAACCCTGCCCAGTCATGTGAAATCCATAGATTAGGGCCTAATGAATTTATTTTAATTGACTGATTTACTTATATGAACTGTAACTCAGTTGAAATTGTTGCATGTTGCATTTATATTTTTGTTCGGTACACAATTTGGCACCCACGGGGGCCCGGGAGGATGCAAGGCTGGGGCCGCTGATTGATCCCTGTGGCTGCCCTCTGTAGAGTAGATCGGGAGGGAGAGATTACAGAGGAGCCAGAGAGAGAGAGATATGCAGAGAGAGAGAAAGAGATGCAGAGAGGGAGATGGAGTGAAAGACAGCCAAACATTGGCGTCCTGGTGGATGTGACCATCCCTCGCCTAACAGGCTGAGCGCCACCGCTTCCAAGAAAGCACTGCTTTGTAGTTTCATACACACACACTGTGCACACAGACAATACACACATTTAGGCACAAACACGCACACACCCCAGCCTCTCTCACCTATAGAGGCCCTACAGTGCAACAAGAGCCCAGCACACAGGGGACCCAGGGACCCCATACACACAGCAAAACACACACCCAGGCTCCAGAACAGAACACTGTGCCAAACCGCGGCATGTGCCTGCAGCTACAGATCCCAGGGTAGGGAGCCCTGCCAGCCCACTCGTCTCTCTCTCTCTCTCTCTCTCTCCCCCTCTCCCTCTCCCTCTCCCTCTCCCTCTCTCGTTCTGCCCACCCACCAGCTGCTTCCTAGGGGCAACACAGAGCCCAGGCATCAAACAAACACACACACCCTCTCGCACACACACACACACAAACAAACACACCCTCGCACACATACATACAGACGCACGCACAAACATAAACAAGCTAACAGGCTGACAACGGCTCCATGAGGAATGCCTCTGGGGCTATCTGTCCCAAACCAAAGCCTGCATGATGACTGCAGACTGGAGCATTGGAGCCAGCTCGCACAATGCTTGGTGTTCTGTGGCGCTGTTCATACAATGTTCATGCAATGTCTCCCGTATTGTAGTGTCAGAAGAATGGTTTATATTGACACAGACTGAGAGTCATGGCATTCTCACATAGGCCTGCTATGGAAAAGTACCAACTAAGAAACGTGGCCTACACATCAAATCTACGAAGCAGACTGCTCTCAAATGACTTTTTTTCCCATTTGAGCGCTCCGACACAGAAGGGAGCCTGCACACAGAGAATGGGACAAGGAGACGCTATTCAATGTGTGCACTGTAGCCTAAGCCACAAGAACAGAGCGATAAATAGATGACCAGACAGAGAGGGGGAGATAAATGGGGCCAGAAGAGAAAAGCAACACTAGTGTTGAGCGTGAGAAAAAAAGGAAATTTGACTCTTTCAGAGGCCCTGCTATAAATTTTCAGTGACCGCCTCAGATCCAATCTAGCCTGGGATGCAAACGACATGTCGGTCCGAACGCGACAGGGTGCCACATGCGACTGTGCGTGTCTGAGTGTGCGTGTGTGTTTGCAGACGGGGAAGCTGAGGGATTGGTTGCAACGGAGATTCTGACATATTGGGCCCCACTCCCTGCTGCCCTCAGTTTAGCCTTGTGAAGGCAGCGAAAACGAGAGGCGGGCAGGCTAATTTACAATGTCTCCCCCTATCCTTTCCCTGTTCCTCTACTCCCCCCTTTCTCTCTCGTTCTCTCTCCCGCTCACCCATTCTCTCTCTCTCTCTCGCTCTCTCTCTCTCACACCCATTTTCTCTCTCTCTCTCTCTCTCTCTCTCTCTCTCTCTCGTTCTCTCTCTCGCTCACCCATTTTCTCTCTCTCTCTCTCATCCTCTTTCCTCTCTCTCTCTCTCTCTCTCTCTCATCCTTCATCCTGCCTCTTCCATCCTCCATCTTCCCTCTCTCGCTAAGGTAGGATGCTAGGGGTAGACAAGCCTGTTGCACTACCAGGCTCCAGTGTTATTCCTCTCATCTCGTTACAGCCAAACATGGCCTCTGGTAATTAGCAGGGAGTTTTAATGAGCTTATCAGGTCAAAAGCAGCTTACTCCTTCAGGATGCTACTTGTGTGAAAATTAGCCAGAGCGTCTCCCAGACAAACGCACACATTACAAAAACACATTGTGCATATTGATGATACTGCAAGATTCATTAAAAACAAACCTACTCCTGACAAATGTTAGTCTCTTCTCGTGAAAAAGGATTAGGCGGCTTTACATTAGTTGATTGACAAAAATGCATTATTAATGAAACAACAAAGGTGATATGCAACTGGATGTAATGTGCAAATGAAAGACTGGCTTGAGGGGGAAGACGACTGGCCTCGTCTCTTGAGGGAGAGGCACGGTAGGCGAGGAGTGGAATCAACAAGCGCGCCATTCACACAGACACACAAACAAAGACAGTGGGAGCACGGCAAGGTAGCAGAGTTGAAAAAAGGAAGTTATATTTCCCACGAGGATATGAAGAAGAAAAAGAAGCGTCTGGGTTATTAGATGCCCCAAAACATTCCTGCTTCTGTTCTAGCCCGGTATTCGGTGTAAGAAGCGGCAGAACAGCTCTCATGAAATATCTGTTCAATTAGTTCTGGGGAAGTTGCTGCTAGATGGAGAGGCGAGTGAGGTACATTGATAATGCATTGCAACAGCTGTACCAACAGGATTATACTCAAGTATTCTAATCGCTCTGGCCGGCCATCTTTGCATTAGATTTTCTCTTTGTTTTTCTTAAGACCCATCTTAATAAAAACAAAGCTCTGGGTTTGTTGAAGGTATGTGACGGGAGACTAGAGCAGAAAGGGATTGTGGGAAAACAAGGGTGGAGAGAGAGAGGGTGGGCGGTTTAAATCCATTTCCTGTATTCCGTGTTGGAGGATAGAAGCTCTCCATCGGTTTGTTTTTCCCTTATCCAAACTGATTTAAATCCAATCCGTTACCGAGTCACTTCTGCGTGTGCCCACTTTGTTGCCAGGAACAAAAAATTTAATTTCTCTTCGACTCGTGTCTTTAGATATTCGCCTGAACTGTGAAAAAATGTAGGTACAAGAGCCACCGTCAGACCGCACATACCGGTTTTGTTACAAGCGAAACGCTCCAAACACTCTGTACCCTGCTAAAACAACAGAGCCCTGCAAAGAAGTTCAGAGAACAGGAAATGCTAGAAAAACCCACATTAAAAAGCCATGTGAAGAGTGGAATTCTGGGATTTGTATTTTCTAAGTCTTTGTCTCTGCTAGAGAAGCTTAGAGCAACTGGCATCGTGTTTCGAGTGCATTAAAAGGGTTTTGTTCATGGTTTAGTAAGTGGGTTTCATTTCAAAGCTCATTAGCTGGTTGAATGTCGTTAGAAAATATTCTGAGTTCACGTCTGTACCACACTATAGTTTCAGGCTGCCATATTATACTACTAAGCTAACCTCTGAGTCTAAAATGAGTCGGTGCAACGGATAACACAGGAACACACACACACACACACACACACACACACACACGTTTGCACTAGATTCATCTCCCCGTTGACTGTGTCTGACACCTGTCTCTGAAATTAGATTATATTCCCCATATGAGAAAGAGAGAGAGAGAGGATATGCATCTGCCTTGTCCCCTATTCGTCTGCTGTGACTGCATGCTCAAGCCAAAACAGACAGACAGGCAGGCAGGCAGGAGGGAGGGAGGGAGGGAGGGAGGCAGGGGACCACAAGGCTACAGCGTTAGACACGGGCCTGGACCCTGAGAGTTAATGAAGCAGTCCCTCCCAATTATCTCTTGCCGCATCTATCTGACTTGGTGACAGACAGCCAGCAGAGCCAGCAGGACACAAGCACTTCCGCTGTGCCAGCCTGGCCCGGTTCCTGTTCCACCCATCCCTCACGCAAGGAAAAGTGCATCTGGCCCAGATGCCGGCATAAATTCACTCTTGTTTCCAAGTAATAAGGTATTTCACAGTGAGCGAGGGGAGAAAGAGGTAGGAGTGAGGTAGGAATAGATTTAGTAAGAGTGTGAAAACACTTCTTGAGTAATGATCTAAATGAAATATTCATAGTGCTGCCCATATCTGGCACGTGGCTGTGTGGATTTATACTATTGAATCTGTGGCCTCGGCTGCTTTCAAACACAGGATAAATTTAACAAGGGAGGAAAGGAAAGATGAGATAGGAACCAAAGTAAATCCCCAATCCTTTCCTTTACAGACGGCCAATGACAGTGGTGCAAGAGTCTGCAGAACTTCCACAAAACTAAATGGATGGCCAATTTCTTCCTTTTACAACTCCTCAAACTGCAAATAGTATTTGGATTAGAAGTGACAGATCTTTGGAGCAAAGAGAATGCCTGAACTGCACAGGTACGAATTGACATTAAGTGACACCCAAAAACGTTCTGAAAATTCTGCTTGATCAAGGGAGATTCCTCCAGAAACTCGCTGCCATGAAACAGGATCTGCGTTATTAAACTTTCTGAGATGAGAGGATATTGCCTTACTACTGCTCTCTCTGTAGGACGCCCCCGCTTTGTGCGGCATCTCCAATTGTATTTGATAGCGATTTTTTATATCGACTGTCAGTATTAAATAACTGGAGTACGGGCGCAGTTTCCTATTTCCCATCATTTCGTCTGCAGAACGAGCTGATGAATACTATTTCACATGGAATGACATTCCTCCGCTTCCTGAACAACTTTGACATGTTTTTTTCCATTCCTTTCTTTCAATCGTCTCACATGTGGAAACTGCGTTTGATAAGGTTTCATGTGTTTCTAATATGTCATGTTTGAGGACTGATAATTAAATAGCTTTGATTTCCTCCCTTTGCTGGTGAATCTGTCATTGAGCTTCCTCGCCACTCAGTACCGCCATATGCAGCTAGGCCGCCATGCTAGCTAACACAGTTTTGTATAATTCACAGGGCGAATCCGTCTTCATCACAATCAAGCAGTCATGAAACAGGAGTCAATATTATGAATCCCAGCTAGGGCTGTGGCGGTCACAAAATTTGGTCTGCCGGTGATTGTCAAGCAAATAACTGTTGGTCTCACGGTAATTTACCGTAATTAACATAAACACCTTTAGCATCTCCTGGCTTCCACACATAGCCTACAAGCCACTGATGCTGAACTTTGTAACATCTACATTTTAAAAAGTCTAATAAATCCATGTATTAAAGCCTACACCTTCACAATAAATCCATTATTTATTTTAGACAGGTCTAAAGAAGCATGATATGAAGAAACGGAATAGCACACTCTGATCTGGCTATGCCAAATGGCTGTGGGCTACACTAGTTAATTTAGCAGACAACATTTGCTTAGTATTCCGTGGCATTATTTTATAGTATGAAGAATACAATTGAACAAAGCTGAATAAAATAGAAAGGCTATTTTCTCCAAACGATTTGAGGGAGTGTTCACATGCGGTAATTCTGTGTTGAGCGGTTAACAAAGAAGGTATTCCTATATGATAAATTTAGAGTTATTAATGTAACTTTAGTTGGGCTATATGTTTTGATGTTTAATACATTGTAAGGCTGCATGATGCGACTCTAATGATGATTTGAAAAAAGTAGCTTGAAAGGCATGAGCTCTGCTTTTTTGTGCAGGCTGTACACACTTCATCAGTCACTCATTCACAATTTGACAAGCACTTGATAATGCCCCAAAAAATACATGCCTTTTGCAGCCAGTGGCCATCGTGCCTTTCTCCCCGAGTGCTGCGCGCTCCATCACATGATCGGGTCTTTCTCACAGGCTACAAGTGAAGACAGACACATCGGAGACACATCGGAGACGCAACTGTGCGCGTCCTTATCCAATTCCGAGGTGCATATTGAAGATATTGGAAGAACGGTCCACATTTACTTTTCGTCAGCCAACAAGATGAGTAGCAAAAGCACTAGCCTATGTCAATCTACTATCCCCCATAGTACAAAGGTCGACCTATTCTATTCTGTGCGAGAAATAAATATACATAATATATACACAGTAAATAAACATAGTCTGTGACAGTTGTGGGATGCAATAAATCCCAAATTAATACAACCACTAGCATCAAACAACCTTTTTACAGAGTGTGGCTTACTCAACACATCAGAACATTTAGCTTAAAATGCTATTAAACTACTATGCTATTTCTTCACATTATAAGCGGAGCAATGTGCACGTTAGAAGGCTATAAGCACGAATGTTCGATTAGCAGAAAACATATTATCAAAAGTGACCACAAATGCAATTATCTATGTAATGCTTTTATTATAAAGGTGCATTTTTATGGTGAAAATTATCTTCCTTAAACTTGAAACTCACGCGCTGCTAATGTATGCCAGTTAGGCTCTACATGGGCTAGGCTACATGAGGTGTGTGACTATGTTTAGAAAAAGTCACCAAAAAAAAAGGCATTGTTTATTATGCTGGGCATCAAATCAAAGTATTTGTCACATGTGCCGAATACAACAGCTGTAGACCTTACCGTGAAATGCTTGCTTACAAGCCCTTAACCAACAATGCAGTTCAAGAAAGAGTTAAGAAAATATATAAAAAGTAACACAATAAAATAACAATAAAGAGGCTATATACAGGGGGTAGCGGTACCGAGACAATGTGCAGGGGTACAGGTTAGTTGAGGTAATATGCACATGTACACAACCAGTCAAAAGTTTAGGAACACCTACTCATTTAAGTTTTTTTTATGGAGGTACATTTGTGACTTTTTGTCAAGAGCAAAACCTTTTTATTTTCAATCAAAAATAATTGTTCTGAATGCAAAAACGAGGCTTCAAAGTAAAAAAATATTGCAATTAAATATAGCCACCCTTTGCCTTGACAGCTTTGCACACTCTTGGCATTCTCTCAACCAGCTTCACCTGGAATGCTTTTCCAACAGTCTTGAAGGAGTTCCCACATATGCTGAGCACTTGCTGGCTGCTTTTCCTTCACTCTACGCTCCGACTCATCCCAAACCATCTAAATTTGGTTGAGGTCGGGGGATTGTGGAGGCCAGGTCATCTGATGCATCTCACTCTCCTTCTTGGTCAAATATCCCTTACAGCCTGGAGGTGTGTTGGGTCATTGCCCTGTTGAAAAACAAATGATAGTCCCACTAAGCCCAAACCAGAAGGGATGGCGTATCGCTGCAGAATGCTGTGGTAGCCATGCTGGTTAAGTGTGCCTTGAATTCAAAAATAAATCACAGACAGTGTCACCAGCAAAGCAACCCCACACAATAGCACCTCCATGCTTTGCGGTGGGAAATACACATGCGGAGATCATCCATTCACCCACAAATTTGGACTCCAGACCAAAGGACAAATTTCCACATGTCTAATGTCCATTGCTCGTGTTTCTTGGCCCAAGCAAGTCTCTTCTTCTTATTGGTGTCCTTTAGTAGTGGTTTCTTTGCAGCAATAGGACCATGAAGGCCTGATTCACAGTCTCCTCTGAACAGTTGATGTTGAGATGTGTCTGTTACTTGAACTCTGTGAAGCATTTATTTGGGCTGCAATTTCTGAGGCTGGTAACTGAAGCTGGTTGAGAGAATGCCAAGAGAATGCAAAGCTGTCATCAAGGCAAAGGGTGGGTATTTGAAGAATCTAAAATCTAAAATATATATTTGATTTGTTTGTTTTTGGTTACTATATGATTCCATATGTGTTATTTCATAGTTTTTATGTCTTCACTATTATTATACAATGTAGAAAATAGTAAAAATAAGGAAAAACCCTTGAATGAGTAGGTGTTCTAAAACTTTTGACCGGTAGTAGGTAGAGGTAAAGTGATTATACATAGATAATAAACAGCGAGTAGCAGCATTGTAAAAACAAATTAATCCTACCAGAGGATGAACATTTGGGAGAAGGAGAGCAAGGACCCAAGACACAGATGTCTTGCTCCAATTGGAGAGACACGCTGGTGGGCTAAAGACAGTGCCTTAAAGAAGGTCTTTTGAGCTTTTGGAAATCCAGATGAGGGTCTGTATGTTGATGGTTTCTCAGTCTTTCAACCATACAAGATCAGAAAAACTTCAACACTACTGCACGGGTCAAAGGTTAAGGATACATTGAGGGGTTGCTGAAGTATGAAACAATACTTACAGCTCAGATATTCCTCAGAATATTTCAGGTCACCTCACCAGGTGAATGGACATTCTGTCTGCGCATTGTATGGTTGTGTCTACAGAGGAGCAGCTGTAAGGAATGGCATGAGATTTTGAAAAAGTCAAGGCAGCTGCAGACTGTCAGGCTCTGGCCATAGCAATAGACTTCTCTATGTAGCTATGGTCAGAGTCTGACAGTGTCGTTCTTTTCTGTTTCTTTGTGGGTTTTGGGTGGATCTCTAATTAGAGGCAGCTGCTACCCGTTGTCTCTAATTAGGGATCCAATATATGTTGAGTCTGTCCCTCACGCGGGTGTGGGTCGTTATCGGTAGATGTCGTATTATGTTCGCAGTCAGGGTGAAAAGTAAGTGTGCCTTTTTTACGTCCGTTCATTTCGTGTTTGTTTTTTGTGAACGTGACGTTTGATCGTTAGTGTTTATTTAGTGTGGTTAGTTCGTTCATTTGTATTTATTTGTATACCAGCTGCGCCTTGGTCTCTCCAAACACCCAATCGTGACAGAACGACCCACCACCTGGAGACCAAGCAGCGCAGCTGGCGAGAGCCCCCAGTCCGGGTCCGGCCGTCTACTCTACTCCCGTACCAGAGCAGTCCGCTCCACCGGTGCGCCTACTCAGTCCGTTACGTCCAGCGCTGTCACGGACCCCAAAAAAGTCAGTCGTTGCATCGAGCACCACTCCAGCGGGGCGCAGCCAGAGCCCGGAGAGAAGGAAGACTGGGAATCGCCCACCACTTCGTCTGCCCACAGAGCAGGATCGGGAGAAGCCTGAGGGGTTCAATAAGTACCCGGAGGAGGAGCAGACGAGTTGGTGGAGAGCCTGGGTTGCGCTTCCGCCGGAGGCTCAGAAAGACCCACTCCTCCGGGAGATAGAGGAGGAGAGGGACTTTGAGCGCCGACGGGTACTAGTGCTGAGGCTAATGGACAGACGAACACCTCCAGCGAAGGTCAGCGTCCCGCCACCTCCAGCGAAGGTCAGCGTCCCGCCACCTCCAGCGAGGGTCAGCGCCCCTAAACCTCCTGCGAAGGTCAGCGCCCCTAAACCTCCTGCGAAGGTCAGCGCCCCTGAACCTCCAGCGAAGGTCAGCGCCCCTGAACCTCCTGCGAAGGTCAGCGCCCCTGAACCTCCTGCGAAGGTCAGCGCCCCTAAACCTCCTGCGAAGGTCAGCGCCCCTGAACCTCCTGCGAAGGTCAGCGCCCCCGAACCTCCTGCGAAGGTCAGCGCCCCCGAACCTCCTGCGAAGGTCAGCGCCCCCGAACCTCCTGCGAAGGTCAGCGCCCCCGAACCTCCTGCGAAGGTCAGCGCCCCCGAACCTCCTGCGAAGGTCAGCGCCCCTAAACCTCCTGCGAAGGTCAGCGCCCCTGAACCTCCTGGGAAGGTCAGCGCCCCTGAACCTCCAGCGAAGGTCAGCGCCCCTGAACCTCCAGCGAAGGTCAGCGCCCCTGAACCTCCAGCGAAGGTCAGCGCCCCTGAACCTCCAGCGAAGGTCAGCGCCCCTGAACCTCCAGCGAGGGTCAGCGCCCCCGAACCTCCAGCGAAGGTCAGCGCCCCCGAACCTCCAGCGAAGGTCAGCGCCCCTGAACCTCCTGCGAAGGTCAGCGCCCCTAAACCTCCTGCGAAGGTCAGCGCCCCTGAACCTCCTGCGAAGGTCAGCGCCCCCGAACCTCCTGCGAAGGTCAGCGCCCCCGAACCTCCTGCGAAGGTCAGCGCCCCCGAACCTCCTGCGAAGGTCAGCGCCCCCGAACCTCCTGCGAAGGTCAGCGCCCCCGAACCTCCTGCGAAGGTCAGCGCCCCTAAACCTCCTGCGAAGGTCAGCGCCCCTGAACCTCCTGGGAAGGTCAGCGCCCCTGAACCTCCAGCGAAGGTCAGCGCCCCTGAACCTCCAGCGAAGGTCAGCGCCCCTGAACCTCCAGCGAAGGTCAGCGCCCCTGAACCTCAAGCGAAGGTCAGCGCCCCTGAACCTCCAGCGAGGGTCAGCGCCCCCGAACCTCCAGCGAAGGTCAGCGCCCCCGAACCTCCAGCGAAGGTCAGCGCCCCAAAACCTCCTGCGAAGGTCAGTGCCCCTAAACCTCCTGCGAAGGTCAGCGCCCCCGAACCTCCTGCGAAGGTCAACGCCCCCGAACCTCCTGCGAAGGTCAGCGCCCCCGAACCTCCTGCGAAGGTCAGCGCCCCCGAACCTCCTGCGAAGGTCAGCGCCCCTAAACCTCCTGCGAAGGTCAGCGCCCCTAAACCTCCAGCGAAGGTCAGTTCACCTGTGCCCATTCCGGGTCCAGCCGTCTGCTCCGCCTCAGTGCCAGAGCAGTCCGCTCCACCGGGGCTAAATCCGGGTCCAGCCGTCTGCTCCGCCTCAGTGCCAGAGCAGTCCGCTCCACCGGTGCCCAATCCGGGTCCAGACGCCTGCTCCGCCTCAGAGCCAGAGCAGTCCGCTCCACCGGTACCCAGTCCGGGTCCAGCCGCCTGCTCCGCCTCAGTGCCAGAGCAGTCCGCTCCACCGGTACCCAGTCCGGTTCCAGCCGTCTGCTCCGCCTCAGTGCCAGAGCAGTCCGCTCCACCGGTACCCAATCCGGGTCCAGCCGTCTGCTCCGCTTCAGAGCCTGAGCAGTCCGCGCCCGGTTGTTTGCCCAGCTCCATGGCCGGAGCCGTTTGTCCCACCGGTGCCCAGTCCGGGCCCGGTTGTTTTTCCCGCTCCATGGCCGGAGCCTTTTGCCCCACCGGTCCACAGCCCGGGACCGGTGATAAGGAAGGGGCACGGGACAAAACTGTCCACATCGCCGGAGCCGCCCCCGATGGACTAGTTTTCCCTCCCATTTACCCCCCCGTGTTTTGTGTGTGTTTTTGTTTTGTTTAGGCGCCCGGGAGTCCGCGCCTTGGGGGGGGGGGGTACTGTCAGGCTCTGGCCATAGAGAAGCAATAGGCTTCTCTATGTAGCTATGGTCAGAGTCTGACAGTGTCGTTCTTTTCTGTTTCTTTGTGGGTTTTGGGTGGATCTCTAATTAGAGGCAGCTGCTACCCGTTGTCTCTAATTAGGGATCCAATATATGTTGAGTCTGTCCCTCACGCGAGTGTGGGTCGTTATCGGTATATGTCGTATTATGTTCGCAGTCACGGTGAAAAGTAAGTGTGCCTTTTTTACGTCCGCTCATTTCGTGTTTGTTTTTTGTGAACGTGACGTTTGATCGTTAGTGTTTATTTACTGTGGTTAGTTCGTTCATTTGTATTTATTTGTATACATAGTAATAATAAATATTATGACGAACTACTATCCCTGCGCTGCGCCTTGGTCTCTCCAAACACCCAATCGTGACACAGACACATTTGTTTAGTGGGCCAACAGGAAGTTGAGGAAACAGAGTTGGAGTTAGAGACCACTCTGCCAATGAAAAGGGCTCGAAAGAAGAAAACCATGCCTGAAGAGATGGCACAAGATGAGACTTTTACTGGGGCAGAGAGTGCATACAGGATTGGTGTCCATAATCAAATTCTGGATACAGTTATAGATAGCATCCATCAGCTAACATCCAGTGCCAGTGGCCTTCCACACACAGCCCTTCAAGATCAAATTTGACAGCAGAGCAATGGTGGCCAATTTACAGAGTGAGCTCAGGAGTCTGGCAGAACAGTGAACTAGGTTAAAACAATCAGAATTTGAAGAATACATCAACTAGGACCATGAAGGATCATGGACCTGAAGGAAATTAAGATGAGGTGGAGATGGTGAACAAGAGCTGTTCATCTTGGAAGGACTGTCCAGTGTGTTGCTACCGTATTCTTAGTCAGTACAACCTATTGACCGATGCATACCACATCCTGGGCCTTGCTTACAAGTTCCTACTTACCCTGTCAGTATCCCAGGTAGCTTGCGAGCGGAGCTTCTCTACTCTGACATTCATCAAGAGTAGGTTTAGGAGCACTCTATCTCAACAGCACATGGAGGCTTTTATGCTCATGGCTACTGAGCGAGATGTTTTTAATGGCCCTGGACAGTGACCTGGTTATAGATGGCATTGCTGAGAGAAGTGAGCTGCTGCAGAAATATGGAAATATGTTTATTTTAATTTTAATCTATGACCTGCCTACTTACCAGTCTTTTCACCAACACATTTATTCCTGTATTATTTATTTTACTGGTCAGATGGTTCCAGAGATTCTTGCCACCTTGCTGCCAGGGCCATTGTGTCAATATGTGCTCCTTCTAGCCAGCCTCCTCCTAAGAGCAACACGTTCCCCTTGTTCTATTTTACTAAAGTTATTGTTATAAATATTGTTCAGTAATCTTGTTTACATAAAGTGTGGCGTGGGTTGTGTGGGTGGTGGTGTATCGCTGGGGGGGGTTTTGGTGGGCCGGTCTGAGTCAAAAGGTCCAGGGTCATTTTTCATTCCTAGTCCGTCCCTGTATATAGGTCCTGGGTGGCAGGAAGCTTGGCCCCCGTTGCATCATTCATAAGTAATAATAATATAAAATTCACAAGTGATAGGCTAATATTGTCACCCATCAAACTATTCTTGATATAATCTTTACATATACTAAATAATATACCGTATGTGTGAAATTAGTTTTGATTTAGAATGGACCATCATCATGCACCTGTGTAGAAAAAATATGCACTTAAATAGAGTGATGGACGCTTTTCCCCATGGTTTATTTTCATGCCAGCCAGGCAGGCAATATTCCTGTTGCAAAGAGAAGCAATGTGCTTAATATTATGAAAGTTGATAAATGATCTAGTAGAGGCCATCACTCGGTTTTCTCGCGCAATTGCATAGCCTATTGAAATGTTGCGCAACATGAGCTCATGGGCTCTCATGAAGTGTTTGATTAGATTTTCGAAAACATTTGAATTGATGTCAGAGCGATTAGAGGGACAATAGAGTGCTGAGTACCAGGCAGTTAGCTAGTTTGGTAGGCTACTAATGATCATCAGCAGCATCAGAGCTTGGAGAAGCCTAATTACCGTGACTTAACGGTCATGTGGAATTTTATTGCCTTCATGACACATGACCGCCGGTGTGGCGGTAATACGGTCACCGCAACATAACTAATCCCAGCTCCTACGGAGATAAGGTGAATTCACAGAAGCATGCAGACTCCAACTGCCTCCGCACTCCTGCCGCCATCTGGAAAGCCCTTTGGATAAACTCGACGATTGGACAGAATAAAATGGTAGCACTTTCCTATAAATTCACACCATTTCACCATAACAAAATGTGTTGTGGGTTTAGCCATAGCTCCAGTCTATAAAGACAGGAATAATGAGTTGCCGAATAATCAATTTGCATGGATCCCCTGTCTTGTCTTTTCTCTGTTGACTGTCTGACGGTTGGTTTTGTCATCGTGTCTGAAGATTAAAGGATTCCAATTCCTGTTTCAGTACAGCCGAGACAGGTCTCATGTGAGGACCTCCATCACTTCACAGCCCTATACGTAGTCGACCAGTGGGGCCGTTCTTAATCTTTAATGTAGCCGATATCGAAGAAATAAAAAATTACAGCGTGAAATCGGCAATGATATTCTTAGAAGGATGTGAGGCGATGCGGGGGAGAATTTCACGGCCAATCACTAATGACTGGCCTTCCAGGAAATAAGTTAGATCAATTATTTAAAGGCTTTCATTTACAAATTTCAAGAAACTGTGCTGAAACGATTTGCGCTAAAGCGGAAAAGGTCAGGCCTGTGTTGGGAGAGCTTAATTAACCTCTCGCCACCTTCCTCCCTCAATTATTTCTGTCCCACAGTGCTGCAGCCAGGAGGAGAGAGAGAATGTTGCTACTGCGCCTTTAGGCTGTAGCTACGGAGAGCTGCTGTTTACTTTTGTTTGCTTTTTTTGGATGATGCTTGTGGAAGGTTACATTTGCAGAGTTGCCAAAGTTCTACTCTTCCTGAAAGTTCTTGGGGGCGAAGGATGTGCGTTTGAGGAGGAGCTGCTGCCTGGTGCTTCTGAGTGCCTCAGGAGTGTTAGCGCTTTGATCTCCTAAAACGGTTCTACAGCCGTTACGATAGAGGCCCACAGAACTCACAGGGCTGCGAGGGAGGAAAAGCACACCCAAATTGCTTTTTTTGGTTTTGCGCTGAAGCATTCTGCTGCAGCAGCAGGAGGGAAAGACCTCGTTCTCTTTTTCTAACTCTCCCCATCACTCCGTCTCCTCTCGTTCACATTCCTATTTGCTATGTGAAAATCTGTTTTCTTTATCATGTCAAAGGGGAGCACGTTTGCCTTGATGGCCTCCTCTAGTAAGGCCATCAAGGCAAACTAGACTAGTAAATGGGAAATTAGGTGACGCCCTGCTGTTTTCTACCTCTGCTGCGCCAAGTGCTCCAGACCTAGGCGTTTTGGAGCGAGAGTCTTCCCAGGGCAGGAATGCACTATGTGCTTCCAATTCTAGCAAGGGAGCAGCAAACAAGTTGCCAGTTCGTTCCGCTAATTCCTTGTTTCTGGATTAGAGTGCAGCTGTCGGCTCCCAAGTGGTCCGGACTAGTCCCAGGTTTCAGTGTTGCCAGTGCTGAGAGGAAATCTGATTAACCCCTGACATTTTTCATAGTAATTTTTCATAGTTTCATAGTAATTTTTATTTATTTTTCTCTTCTCTCAAAATGTTTCAGGTTTGAGAAAACAGGAAGTGGGTCTGATATGTAGTTCCAAGGTGAATAAAAACAGCATTTCTGTGTTGTGTTTAAATTCCAGTCGACAGACCAAAGGAGAAAAGGGGATTGCTGTGGCTTTGTTACTTCGGCTTGAGATTTCACATTATTTATCATCATTCACATTCAACAGGACTGCTAAGTGTCGGCCTTAAAGATATTCTCCGGTACTTTTGTATACCTTTTAGCCAGTAGCTGGCCCACGTGGGAGTAAATGTAGGGAAAATGGCGCCGCACAGCTTCCTGAAAACAGTTGCTTTTAAACTAGGGATTTTGTGGCTAATTGAGGTAAAACCTTAATTCTGCATATAGATTATGCATGTATGAACTACACGTTGACACCTCCAGCCCAGAGTGGGAGGTTTAAAAAATACTTACTACTTGCCAAAGTACCGGAACAGGGTAAAATACATCAAAGAAGCAAGCAATCAAGCTGTCATGATGGTGTCACACCATTTAAAACCTAAGGTCTGTTTTGGGTTTATATAGTTCTTAAATCAGCTGACTTCAACAGACTCAATCAAGTCTATCTTGCATCAAACGAGGAGACCCACACACACGCCTTTGCCAACCATACATTATTAGTAATTGTAGATCAATGTAAAAGAAAAGTTAGTCCAATGATAAGAGTTATTTTGATGAGGACAGATTAAAGAAAAACTAACATTGTATTTGGGTCAATTTCTCGAGTGGCGGTTTTAAATAAACGTTAATAACAAACTGATTTAATTGGGTGTAATCTGTCCGATGAGGTGCGAAGGGTTTATGCTTTGAGTACAAAGCTCGATTGAGCTCGATTGAGCAGTCCAATAAATGTAGGTTAGTCTCTCTCCTTGGGATATGCTATGCAGTACAAATCATATCAGTCACTACGATGATTCCCAAGGCACACGACCAGTCCAGGGTTCGGTTTCCCAAATGCGTCTTAAGTTTATCGTTAGAACCTTCGTAGGAGCGTCGTTAAATCTCTGAGCTGTTTCCCAAAACCATTGTTACTAAAAGTTGCACTTGAAAATGTTATTTATTTACCAACTGCCTGCATACATTTTAGGCCTATGGGTTAGATTCTATTTTGCTAATTGTAGGCTACACTGTCTGTAATTTTTCTACACTGACTGTACAAAAAATTAGGAACACCTGCTCTTTCCATGACATAGACTGACCAGGTGAATCTAGATGAAAGCTATGATCTTTGATGTAACTTGTTAAATCCACATAAATCAGTGTAGATGAAGTAGAGGGAACGGGTTAAATACATTTTTTTAAAGCTTTGAGACAATTGGGTATTTAAATGTCTTTGAATGGGGTATGGTAGTAGGTGCCAGGCGCACCAGTTTGAGTGTGTCAAGAACTGCAACGCTGCTGGGTTTTTCACACTCAACAGTTTCCTTTGTGTATCAAGAGTCGTCTACCACCCAATGGACATCCAGCCAACTTTACACCACTATCGGAAGCATTGGCGTCAACATGGGCCAGCATACCTGTGGGATGCTTTCGACACCTTGTGGTGTACATGCCCCGATGAATTGAGGATGTTCTGAGGGCAAAAGGGGGTGCAACTCAATATTAGGAAGGTGTTCCTAATGTTTTGTAAACTCAGTGTATTTCATGTGTTATTATTATAGGGTAAGCGTTATACTGTGGCTTGCGAAAGTATTCACCATCCTTGGCATTTTTCCTATTGTGTTGACTTACAACCTGGAATTAAAATGGATTTTTTGGGGGGTTTGTATCATTTGATTTACACGATATGCCTACCACTTTGAAGATGCTAAATATTTTCTATTGTGAATCAAACAAGAAATAAGACAAAAAAACAAAAAACTTGAGCGTGCATAACTATTCACTCCCCCAAAGTCAATACTTTGTAGAGCCACCTTTTTCAGCAATTACAGCTGCAAGTCTCTTGGTGTATGTCTCTATAAACTTGGCACATCTAGCCACTGGGATTAAACCATGGGGAAAAACTGCTCCAGTTCCTTCAAGTTAGATGGGTTCCGCTGGTGTACAGCAATCTTTAAGTCCTACCACAGATTCTCAATTGGATTGAGGTCTGGGCTTTGACTCAGCCAATCCAAGACATTTAAATGTTTCCCATGAAACCACTTGAGTGTTGCTTTAGCAGTATGCTTAGGGTCATTGTCCTGCTGGAAGGTGAACCTCCGTCCCAGTCTCAAATCTGATTAATGCCCTCCTTGCCTGGTCCGTGAGTTTTGGTGGGCGGCCCTCTCTTGGCAGGTTTGTTGGGGTGCCATATTCTTTACATTTTTTTATAATGGATTTAATGGTGCTCCGTGGGATGTTCAAAGTTTTGGATTTTTTTTTATAACCCAACCCTGATCTGTACTTCTCCACAACTTTGTCCCTGACCTGCTTGGAGAGCTCCTTGGTCTTCCTGGTGCCGCTTGCTTGGTGGTGCCCCTTGCTTAGTGGTGATGCAGACTCTGGGGCCTTTCAGAACAGGTGTATAAATACTGAGATCATGTGACAGATCATGTGACACATAGATTGCACACAGGTGGACTTTATTTAACTAATTATGTGACTTCTGAAGGTAATTGGTTGCACCAGATCTTATTTAGGGGCTTCATAGCAAAGGGGGTGAATACATATACACACACCACTTCTCCGTAATTTTTTGTTTAGATTTTTTTATTTATTTCACTTCACCAATTTGAAATATTTTGTGTATGTCCATTATATGAAATCCAAATAAAAATCCATTTAAATTACATGTTGTAATGCAACAAAATAGGAAAAACGCCAAGGGGGATGAATACTTTTGCAAGGCACTGTGATAAGTCGATTCCATGTGTGCAGCTATGGGTGGTAATAGGAGCTGATCCGTCGTCAGTATTGGGTAATAATGATAATGTTAAGGTAAAATTTGAATGGAGAAAGATGATCTGATTCGATCCTATCAGTGTCGACACATGCTCCAACGATGCACTTAGCAAATGTTCTTTGTTGCGTGGTGTTTTGGGAAATGCATCGTTCAAACACTTGCAAGACTAAGTTCCATCACTATCGGGAAACCGGGACCAGGAGTGTCTCTTTCTCTATCTGGAGGACCATTCACAATAAAAAAAACAACAACAACAAGCTAGTTAACATAAAACTGATATTTAACTGTAACTTTCTCACTCATCATTGTTGATAATTCAGGATTATCCGTAAGCATGGTAGCATCCACATGAATGTAGAAGTGTTTTACAATAAAAGTGACTCCAAACACTATTTACCATTCATTTCTATTGGGCACAAAATAATCTGAAACAACCAAAACAAACAGCAAATGCATCCAACAAGTTTGTAGAATCACAAGCTTGATGTAGTCATTTCATGCTAGGAATGTGGGACCAAATACTCAACTTTTGACTACTTTAATACACATATAAGTTAATTTGTCCCCAGATTCCTTCAAATTAAAGTTGACAGTATGCACTTTAACCTCCTAGTCATTGTGTCATTTTAAATCCAAAACAAAAACAGATTATTATTATTATTAATTTGTAATTTAAGGTGAAACATTTGAATAAAATATAGGCCTACTACTTCTATATTCTCATACTCCAATAAGTATTTTTACATTCATTAGCCTTACGGTTAAGGTCTGCCTGTACCAATAAATCACATCAACAAACATATATGTACTGGTCTCTAGACTTGCATCCTTGCTACTGTAGAGCTCTGGTATAATAGAGGAGAGAAAATGCAATTTGCAGGCACTCGTCCCAGAAGGAGAGAGGACTTATTTACATTGAAATGAACTTGAGCTGTGTGTCGGGGATGGTGTGTGGTGGCCTCTCTGCATGGATCACTGGTGATGGGGTGGGCGACAGGATGTAGTGACACATATGTTTTCTGTCCCATGCAGTCTTTCACCTCTATGCAACCTCTACCAGTCTCCAGTATAGACGTATTGAACACACCTGCAGAACATATTGAGCTATTGGAGATGGGATTTAAATAAATGTGTGCTTCAGTCTGAAATCTGGTGTTGGGATGTGTATGTGTGTGTGTGTGTGTGTGTGTGTGTGTGTGTGTGTGTGTGTGTGTGTGTGTGTCTGGTATGCTCACAGATAGCTGACATAATTTAGAAGTCCTTGAGAAAGCTATGGCGTGTGACGTGATCGTATGTGTCATGCCCAACTGGCCGAGCAATCACTCTAGGCCGCCGCCGCCTCCTTGTGGCAATGACGGAAATCGTACGGTGACAATGACATGCCAAAGTGATTTGTTAGGAACATTCACTCGTGTGTTTGCTTAGTGATACAGTACAAGTGGCGATGCCGCATAATCCTTAACACTAACGATGTTCAGTTAGAGTGCTACGTGGGCTTTGAGCATCTGTCTGCATTGTCTTTGTCAGTGTGGCGGTGCTGCTGAGCTGCAGTCAGATGAGCTATTCAGCGATGTGGGATGAGACTGTCAGCGGTGACAGATGACTGTCCAGTGCCATACTGGAGCTGTGCAGCCAACCATCCTGTGTGTGTGTGTGTGTGTGTGTGTGTGTGTGTGTGTGTAATTAGGCCTACTTCCTGCTGGCTATAGCAGTTTGGTGGGGATGGAGGTAGCTCCAGATGTTAGAAAGTCATCAGAACCCATCACCATCCCTATGAAGGGGTAAGACTGTGTGAACCCATCACCATCCCTATGAAGGGGTAAGACTGTGTGAACCCATCACCATCCCTATGAAGGGGTAAGACTGTGTGAACCCATCACCATCCCTATGAAGGGGTAAGACTGTGTGAACCCATCACCATCCCTATGAAGGGGTAAGACTGTGTGAACCCATCACCATCCCTATGAAGGGGTAAGACTGTGTGAACCCATCACCATCCCTATGAAGGGGTAAGACTGTGTGAACCCATTACCATCCCTATGAAGGGGTAAGACTGTGTGAACCCATCACCATCCCTATGAAGCGGTAAGACTGTGTGAACCCATCACCATCCCTATGAAGCGGTAAGACTGTGTGAACCCATCACCATCCCTATGAAGCGGTAAGACTGTGTGAACCCATCACCATCCCTATGAAGCGGTAAGACTGTGTGAACCCATCACCATCCCTATGAAGCGGTAAGACTGTGTGAACCCATCACCATCCCTATGAAGGGGTAAGACTGTGTGAACCCATCACCATCCCTATGAAGGGGTAAGACTGTGTGAACCCATCACCATCCCTATGAAGGGGTAAGACTGTGTGAACCCATCACCATCCCTATGAAGGGGTAAGACTGTGTGAACCCATCACCATCCCTATGAAGGGGTAAGACTGTGTGAACCCATCACCATCCCTATGAAGGGGTAAGACTGTGTGAACCCATCACCATCCCTATGAAGGGGTAAGACTGTGTGAACCCATTACCATCCCTATGAAGGGGTAAGACTGTGTGAACCCATCACCATCCCTATGAAGGGGTAAGACTGTGTGAACCCATCACCATCCCTATGAAGCGGTAAGACTGTGTGAACCCATCACCATCCCTATGAAGCGGTAAGACTGTGTGAACCCATCACCATCCCTATGAAGCGGTAAGACTGTGTGAACCCATCACCATCCCTATGAAGCGGTAAGACTGTGTGAACCCATCACCATCCCTATGAAGGGGTAAGACTGTGTGAACCCATCACCATCCCTATGAAGGGGTAAGACTGTGTGAACCCATCACCATCCCTATGAAGGGGTAAGACTGTGTGAACCCATCACCATCCCTATGAAGGGGTAAGACTGTGTGAACCCATCACCATCCCTATGAAGGGGTAAGACTGTGTGTGTATTGACGATGCTCGTTTGCATTCTGTGGGTCGTCATGTCTTTGATGCCCATGCTCATCCCATTGTCTTGTGTATCGTGTGTGCCTGGCTGAAGTGTGAGCCTAATTCCATGCAGTGTTTGTAAGTGTGCTGTCTATTGTGTGCTCTCCTGTGTCCCAGCATGTATGTAGGCCTGCCATTCAGAGTGTGTGTGTGTGCCTGAGATTTGGCTTGCATCCATGTGTGTGTGCACGCGCGCTTGCATATGTGTGTGTGTGTGCATGCATGTGTGTGCGTGTGCCTGAGGGTTAGTTTGCTACGGAATAACCAAATTATATTATAGAATGTTGTGTGTGCTGAATTTGCATCGCAAGCCAAGTGCCACCACTACGGTCAGTCACACTGTCAAAGCTGTACAAAAAAATAAAGGCTGCAAACAAGCACACACACTGGCCACGATGTGTTTACAAAACTGCGTTGGTAATAAGCCATTATTTGTCAGACAGAACGGGAAAATGTCAGTGTGAGCACTTGAAAAAGGATCAGGATCAAACCATCCCAGAGGCAGGGGGCAAAGGATGGGGATCCTGCTGCTTCTGCCTTCCAGCCAGCCAGCCACGTTCCAAGCAGTTGCACCTGATTCATCTTAGCTAGTCAAAGTACAGAATAATAATCAAGCATTTTGTCAACATTGATGACAGTTGGAAACTGGAGGTAGGCTGTCTCCCTAATACGTTGACTTCGGTTCGCAGTATGACAAAGTCACCCGCAAATATCTTTGAGATTTTTGCATTTTTTAATACCTGTCACTCCAATTTCCTGCAAGTTTGAGCAAAACATTTCCTTAAATTATATATATTTTTAATTATAGTGTCACAGCTCCCCAGTTACATTTTTTGGGGAGGACCCATTTAGCTAGCTAACTAAAGCTACTGAAACAGATGGTGTCGTTTTGCTATGTTTTGTGGGGAGAACATTGTTTGCATCCAACAGCTAGCTTTTTTCTGACCAGCACTGTCCCAGAGCTTGGGGAAGTGTGTATCTGCCTCATCTGGCAGCGGCAGGTACACTAGAGAAAACTTTGCCAGCACCATAGCTGTGACATATGAAATACCACTGATAGTGTAATCGATGTGTAATAACTACATACAAAATGAATGAACATGATTAGTTCAATGATTATTATGTGACGTGCAGTCATATTCAGATCCTGATTGGTTAACAACCTTCTTTGACATGTCAAATAGTGCTATTTAACGTGTATCTTTCTTGACACACAAAGACCCAAACGGCATTCCATAGTTTGCTTCCTTGCTCTATAATTTATTTAACCTTTATTTAACTAGGCAAGTCAGTTAAGAACAAATTCTTATTTACAATGACGGCCTACACCGGCCAAACTCGGGCAACGCTGGGACAATTGTGCACCGCCCTATGGGACTCCCAATCACGTCCGGTTGTGATACAGTCTGGATTTGCAATCTGAATTTGAACCAGGTTGTCTGTAGTGACGCCTCTAGCACTGAGATGCAGTGTCTTAGACCACTGCGCCACTTGGGAGCTCTATAGCCATGCAAGGCAACCAGGACTCCCTGGCTGTGCTCAGCATTAGCTATGGATCACAGCATGTCTCTATTGAGTGATGTTTATAAGTAATCAATAGGCGTGCTGGCTCCTGATGGGTCTCACTCATTACAGCTCTTTAATAATAGGCTACCCTGCAGGGAAGTAATAATCCTCAATCAGAGACAGCTGTACAGGGTTGTCTCTGATTGGGGATTGTATTTAGGCACCCTACATATCCACCTGTGTGTGGGTCATTATTTTCAACAGTCACAGTACGTAAGTGTGTTTTCCGTTTTTGTTTCCTGTATCGTGGTTTCTGTTTGTATAGTTCGTAACATTTGTGTTTATAGTTAATAATAAACCATGTCGAACTATCGCTGCGCTGCTCCTTGGTCTCTCTCTACACCCTCTCGTGACACTAGTTTGAGAAACAGACGCCTCACAAGTCCTCAACTGGCAGCTTCATTAAATAGTACCGCAAAACACCAGTCTCAACGTTAACAGTGAAGAGGGAGGCGACTCCGGGATGCTGGTCTTCTAGGCAGAGTTGCAAAGAAAAAGCCATATCTTCCTCTGTCCAGTGTCTATGTTCTTTTGCCCATCTTAATCTTTTCTTTTTATTTGCCAGTCTGAGATATGGCTTTTTCAGCGTCCCGGAGTCGCTTCTTCACACAAAATGATAAACTTGGATTAGCTAACACAACGTGCCATTGGAACACAGGAGTGACGGTTGCTGATAATGGGCCTCTGTATACCTATGTAGATATTCCAAAAAAAATCTGCTGTTTCCAGCTACAATAGTCATTTGCAACATTAACAATGTCTACACTGTATTTCTGATAAATTTGATGTTATTTTAATCAACAAAAATTGGCTTTTCTTTCAAAAAAACAAGGACATTTCTAAGTGACCCCAAACCTTTGAACTGTAGTGTACATATTTTAAAATAATATAATCTTTGAGAACTAACAATCACCTAAATAAAAGAAATTCAATTAACAGTGAATTTAGCAGTATTGATTTTGTTATTATGTTTGAGCAAAAGAATACAGCATTAGCCATGGCAAAATGCATGGAATTGCAGGAAATGTGCTTTAAAACTGCATTTTCTCTCAGCTCCATGGAGAAATGTGTAGAAATGCAGGATGGGGGCCTCTAAAATGTTCTCTTAAATTCAGCTGTGCTGACCAGAAGATGTGAGCGGAGTGGAGCTGGAGTGGAGCAAGGAGTGGATGTGCATAATTTGGCTGGAACGTGGAGCGGATTTAAACATTTTAAACAGCCTTCACTCTCGCTCTTTCCAGCATTTTTCCTTTTCTTCATCACTGTTATTTTAAATTAGGCATATTCTGTTGTATTTATTTAGTTTACCTCACCACTATAGCGCAGAGATGTTAATA
This sequence comes from Thymallus thymallus, assembly GCA_023634145.1. Lineage (NCBI taxonomy): Eukaryota > Metazoa > Chordata > Actinopteri > Salmoniformes > Salmonidae > Thymallus > Thymallus thymallus. Next base: position 33,744,221 of record CM042405.1, read on the forward strand.
TGAGTCGACCAAGAAATAAGTCACGCAGCCTGTGTAGTTGATATGCAAGACAACGAATAATCCCATGCAGCAACACCAGAGACGTTTAGAATTCTATATAGGCTATTGCGGGGAAAAAACATCTAGGGTTGTCAAAGTTTGTAACCGTGCTAAAGTTGTCTATCAACTGTAAAATGTGAGCGCAACAGAGCCAGTTACAACGGAAGTATCTGATTATCAATATTATATTAGAGCAAGTCATTTTTTTTACCACAGCGGCCGCATATCATCAGGTAGCTTCTTACTATAGCCTACTTCAAAACCAGTACATAGTCAGAAAAGTAGATGGGGCGTTTGTTAAATTATCTTTTTAAAACAAAAATTAAACTAGCGAATTTGGAGCGGCATTGTTTTTTTGCTTGTGAGCACTGAGCGATTTTATGCGGAGCACGGAAAGGATGTTGCACAAAAACCACTCAGTAGGATTTCTGACCGCTCAACTCTGCTCACATACTCTGGCACCGATGGACCGACCAAGGCAATTGCCACTCCCCCTGCCACCACCTAAGGCCCTTTTTGATCCAGAAAAAAACATGTACAACTAAATAAGCATGCCCTACAATGTTAGGGCTAGGCCTAAGTCATACAACAGCTTGACTTCCCTGCTATATCCGGTAGTTAAATGTCACCAAGATTGTACACACATGGGCTAAGGTGGCATACACACATACACCACTACTTGGGCCCTGGGCCCAGCTGCATTAAATGGTTAATGGTGTTGCATAGAGCCTCTCAAACATTAGGTTTTACTGTAGTTTGAAGACATGTACAGCAGGAAGAGTATTTGTTTACACCCTAATTCACTGACCGAAGGTCTCATCCAAAAATGTTAACTTCTACATTCAAGACAGGAGAAGCAAAGTGTTTCTATTACTTTTTAGCACATCAAGCTAGCTTTCACAGAGTAGCTAGCTACCTAGCCATCTAGCTTTGACGCCAATATTGTCCATCTTTCATTATTAGCTATGTACTGTAGCTAGGTGGTAGATGTTTTGCTTTTGCAACCAGGGCAAAGGAAAGGAACATTCACCTCCACAAAATGCTGTTTAGATTGATATTCATACTGAATGAAGCAGTTAAGGGACCTCATGGACACTCAATTTAAATGGAAATTTGACCTTAATATGTTTTGTGCAACTGTGCCCTGACCTTACCAGGAGTAATTGGGTATTTCTTTTATAGCCTATAACTTAAGGGCCGGTAAGGCCATGTTTTTTTTTTATTCCTGTTCAGGTCATGTAGTCAACTCCCCCTAAAGGCGTCCACATGCTTCCCAGCCGAAACAGTTCGGAAGAGTTTGTCCATATATTATGACAACATTTTGTGACATTTTGTGACGCACACAACGTTTTTACTAGAGGCAAGCCGAAGTTCGGAGCCAAAATCTACGCCCCGTTCGTCAGTGATTGGTCAACAGTAGGGATTCTTCAATAAAATCTTTGTTGTCATTCAACGAGAGACGACTCGTTTTCATGCAAAGTTTTTCATTGAGAAATACTGCACCAGCGCGCACAGACACACATAGGCCAGGATGACATGCCCATCGACCAATGATACAACGTTGATACTCTCTGAACGTGTAATAGTTCAGTGTTCCAACCAGGCATCTCCAAATGGGGATGAAACACTAGTCTTCTATGTTAGCAAAAGATAGATCAAATTCTTGTTCAGCAAAGGCAATCCTCACCCACTAAGATGAGCCTGTTTTTCAGTTTCTCTCTTGCTCTCATCTCTGTATCCAAATACCTCCAAGCCCCACCGACATCTCAGAGGAGAAAAGCTGGACTCTCCTTCTCTCCAGCTCCTTCTCTCCAGACTTGAGCGTGTTTGACAACGGGGTAGGGGTGGGGGCAGGTACCTAAATGTTTCAGTCTCCCTTGCTATTCTCCCTCCCAGGCTCCCTATCCTTCTTCCCTATCCCTGCTGATGTGAGGTCAGTGGAGGAGAAGAGGAGAAGAGCGCTGCAGCACTAGGCTCTCCAGTCTCCGCTATAGGAGCAGATGAAAGAGAGGGATCTCAGTGGCTCTGGTTAAATGTTTGATGGGCTGTGAGTGGCGGCGTTGTGATGAGAGCCGGGGAACCTGGGCTCTTATTTCTGGCGTACACGCCTGGCGGAGGTCAGCGTGTTACAAGAGTTAGATAAGTTAGCCAGTCGACTTGGCTGCATTATTCAGCAGTGGGGGCTAGGCCACACAAGAGGGATCGAGCAGCTAGTAGCTTTATATTTATGACAGGGGCGAAAGGAGACCACATATCGCAAATAGGGAGGGCCAGGAAAGTTGCCTGCTTTCTACATGGTAAAACAGGGGTAGCAAGGTGGGAGAGAGTGTGGAGGCAGAGAGAGAGAGAACAAGCAGGCAGGGAGTGGGGAGAAGGTGAAGGAGAAGGGAGGGTATGGACATTTTATAAAATATACTGTACACAGAGAGAGAGAGAGAGAGAGAGAGAGGGAGAACAGAAAGAGAGAGAGAGGGATCAAGAGAGAGAGGGACCTAGATGGAAGGAAAGAAAGAAAGAGAGAGAGAGACAGAGAAGGTTGAGATAATGTAACAATCTTGGCACTTGAGGTTACATTGTGAGAGTTAATTACAGCGACCATGTGAAGAGGATTGTAGCGTGGAGTCTTGTGCTGCCATACTATTGTTAAGTGGAGAAGAAAATAATGAAGAAATATAAGTACTTAAGATTTATTTTGTGACAATACTTTGTTTGCATTGTGGAGCATTTCATTTGTCTAATGTGGAATTCTCGCTGTCTTTTGTCAGAACCATTAGTCATCTATTATAAGTCTAGGGAGAGCGTGTCACATCAATCTCTGATGTCTCCATAGTAAGCAATTAGTTTTGACAGTGCTCAATGAAAGAGCATACATGGTATAGCCCTATAATCGAAAGACCAGAACATAGCAAAAAGTGCTACTTGTTACACCAGTCAGTTCTGAAATGAAGGCAACTCCCTTTGCCCAATAAGTGTAAGGATATTTTGACTTTTTTGTTTGTTTGCACCATTCCAGCCTCTGATGGAGTGTATGTGTGTGTGCGCATGTGTGCAATTTAGTATGATTTTATTAGAGCAGAAGTGAGTGGAAGAGTCGGCGCTCTGTGATTTCTGACAGTGTTTGTGCAATGAAAACATGACACACTGTACTGCTGCAGGATGCTAAGATACCATCCCAGAGAGAGTGCCAGACACTGCCACTTCAGAGCCCACACACACACATGCACACACCCAAAACCATATCTTTCTCTCTCTGTCTCTCTCTCGGTCTTCCCCCCATTCCTTTCTCCATCCCCTCCTGCCTCGCTCCATCACCCACTCTCTCCATGCCCTTCCCTGTGTGGATGGGGTGACAGACTACAGGGTAAACAGTAAGCCTGATGTTCTGTGCTGTCGTGTGTGTGAATTTGTGTTCTGTTCTGTCCTGCTCTGAGATACAGCAGCAAGGTTTATCCAAGTGTAAAATCCACTGGCTCCTACTGGCCAGGGCTACTGTTACTGAGCTGCTGCTGGTGGAAGAGCACACAGCATCACATCATTTCCCCAGAGCCCTAACCCTTGCTAGGCTATTGTGCTTGCAAAATGCTCCAAGAACCTTGCTAACCCTCGCTAAGTTAGCTACAGGTGGCTAACACAATATGCTCCCAGAGCTATGCTAACACAATATGCTCCCAGAGCTATGCTAACACAATATGCTCCCAGAGCTATGCTAACACAATATGCTCCCAGAGCTATGCTAACACAATATGCTCCCAGAGCCATGCTAACACAATATGCTCCCAGAGCCATACTAACACAATATGCTCCCAGAGCTATGCTAGCACAATATGCTCCCAGAGCCATGCTAACACAATATGCTCCCAGTGTCATGCTAACACAATATGCTCCCAGAGCTATGCTAACACAATATGCTCCCACAGCTATGCTAACACAATATGCTCTCAGAGTCATGCTAACACAATATGCTCCCAGAGTTATGCTAACACAATATGCTCCCAGAGCCATGCTAACACAATATGCTCCCAGTGTCATGCTAACACAATATGCTCCCAGAGCCATGCTAACACAATATGCTCCCAGTGTCATGCTAACACAATATGCTCCCAGTGTCATGCTAACACAATATGCTCCCAGAGCTATGCTAACACAATATGCTCTCGGAGTCATGCTAACACAATATGCTCCCAGAGCTATGCTAACACAATATGCTCCCAGAGCTATGCTAACACAATATGCTCTCAGAGTCATGCTAACACAATATGCTCCCAGAGCTATGCTAACACAATATGCTCCCAGAGCCATGCTAACACAATATGCTCCCAGAGCCATGCTAACACAATATGTCAACATCTGCTCCAGGAGATCCTCTTTCACCGGCCACAGACAGGATGGATGCCATAGGGGCGAGGATGTGGGGGGCAGGGGTCATAGGGGGGCAGATGAGGGGTGATTGAGGGGAGTCTAGGGAAGTGTATGCGGGCAGAGGGGCGTGCAGAGGAGGTTCTTTGTGGTCTAGGGGGTCCCAGATGGGATCCCAGAAGGAGCATAAAATCCCGACTGCTGGTGGCCTCCGGTGTGTGTGACGCTCTGGCTTTATGTGAGTGAGGCGTGCCTGTCTTATCTCCCCTGAGAGAGGGCAGATAAGGTTACCTTAGTGACTGAGAGGGTTGGATCTGGGAAGGACCAGACATGGACAGACACCCACGAGCAGTCGCACTCACACACACACACACTCACACACTGAAGGAGACATGAAACTGACACATGGGTGATAATGACTGAGACGCCACATAATATACACAGGGGAAATGAGAGGGAGAAACACTATAGGAAGTTGTAAACAGAGGATGGGGGTCATGGGATTGGGTGCTGCTGTGCTGACTGTGTGCGAGCATGGTCTTGCATTTACAGTGTTTGTCTGTGGCGTGGGTTTTATGAGTCAGTGTATATGAGCCAATGCATGCACGGAAACGGGGTTGTGTGCTTGTATGTTTACAGTATTTGTAGGTAAAAGTGTGTGTGTGTGTGTGTGTGTGTGTGTGTGTGTGTGTACGTTTGTGCGTGTATGTGTGTGTGTGTGTGTGTGCACGTGCTTGTGTGCGTGTACACGTGTGTTTGTGTGGCGGAGGGGGGGAGCGTGGGTGGCGCCCATGGCATGCTGATCAAAACAGGGTTGGACAAACGGCTTGTCATTGGCTGCCTGTGGGAATGTCAAACACAATGATGTTCTGTGGAGCTGCGGTGAGAGCTCCCTGCCAGGTATTAGTCACATGTGAGCCTCTGTCGCACAGAGGCTTACACACTCACAGGCTAATGCACACACAGTGTCACGCACGTGGGATAATGCTCGCACACACACACACACGCTCTCCTTCTCTTCCAGGGCAAGTTGTACCTTCACTGAGGGGTGAAACAAGCACAGTCATGGTGCCTCTCAAATCCATTATAAAGAAACCATCACCATCATGACAAGTCCCTAGTCTTCGGTAAAAACCGCCAGCGTACATTATTCATCGCTCTCCCAGGCATTGTCTAATTTCAAAAACGAAATAATTGTGTTAAACACGAATACCCCCGGAGCCCTCACAATACTCTTGAATCGTTAGAAAATTCCCTCAAATTCATCAACTACAGTGTGCTAATCTCATTGAGATTTGAATGAATGGGGAGGTCTCATCATAACTCATCCAATTAGGTAATTGACTTCTCTGGATTAGGGGGAAGAAAGAAAGGGAAATCCCCATAGTGTGCTGTCGAGTGGCAGCCTGGTTACTCTAAAGCCGACCTATTGGCCTGGCTTAGCTTGAGAGACAGATTCAAGGACTATGCCATGGTCACCAATCGTTGTACTGGAGAGCTATGTGGTGTGCAGGATTTTGTTCCAGCCCAGCACTAACAAACAATTCAGCTAATTAACTCTTCATCGAGAGGACCTTGAGGACTTGAATCAGGTGTGTTACAGCTGAGCTGAAATAAAAAAAGCCTGCATAAACCCCCTATTGCAGCTGTCCAGGACCAGGGTTGGCCATCTTTAGTGAACACTGTTACCACCTCCAACCCATCGTCCCCCTCTATTTGGCCCCTCTCTCTTCAGTTCCCTGTTCCACCAGATAAAGCATGGGGCTCAAACTTGACATAAAATGGAGAAAAAGGTCAATGGAAGCTAAAGGATACTCAGTCATCCACAAAAAAAGAAATGGGGAGATTAAAAGTGAGCGAGGCGGGGGGAATAAATAAATATATTACTGTGAGCAGGAAATGGGGATAATCAGAGATATAGAGAGTTGGAGAGAGAAAAGGGAGAGAGACGGAGAGAAAGATAGAAAGAGAGTGATTGAGAGTAAATGAAAGAGAAACGAGGGGGATAGGCCTACATCAGAAAATAAGAGAAAAATAGAGACAGAAAAAGGGAGGTAGAGAAAGAGCGGTTGAGAGAGAGAGCATGACGTGGATGCAGCGACTAACTGAGCTGAGCGAGCAGCGGCCCAGATTATGCAGTAGCCAGGCGCTTTATCAGGTGACCTTTAAATTGAAGCCGCGGAGCGGCTGGAGGCCCAGGGGCCGCCGTCTTCGCTCTGTTTGGCTGACCGGCCCTGGACCTGCTGACAATAGAAATGATCAGAGCCAGCGCATATCCAGAGGGGAAATTACATTAATATATATATTTCCCACTGTCTTTCTTAAACATGGGAGAAGAGGGAAAAGTCATTATGTGCTGTGAAGCATGCTGAGTGAAAGGGAGGGAGGTTAGGAGGTTGCCATTACCTGGCCTCTCTCTCTCTCTCTCTCTCTCTCTCTCTCTCTCTCTCTCTCTCTCTCTCTCTCTCTCTCTCTCTCTCTCTCTCTCTCTCTCTCTCTCTCTCTCTCTCTCTCTCTCTCTCTCTCTCTCTCTCTCTCTCTCTCTCTCTCTCTCTCTCTCTCTCTCTCTCTCTCTCTCTCTCTCTCTCTCTCTCTCTCTCTCTCTCTCTCTCTCTCTCTCTCTCTCTCTCTCTCTCTCTCTCTCTCTCTCTCTCTCTCTCTCTCTCTCTCTCTCTCTCTCTCTCTCTCTGGCCCTGTGTTTTAAAAGCAGAGGGGAGGAATGTTGTGATTGCCTGATACTCGGGGACACTGCAGTTGATGAGGTGTGTGTGTTCTGGGAAAGGGAGCCCTGTCGTCTGTAGGGATGAAGAGCTCTGTGTCTGGTATGTCTGTGGAGGATGATGGATTACACAGGGCCAGAGGTGCAGTGTATGTGTGTGTGTATGCCACTATGTACACAGGGAATGCATGGTGCAGCAGCTGGAGACGGTCATTAAATAAAACAATATTTATGAACAGGGACCCACAGGAACCTACTTCCAACATTATTGTGGGGGCAATAGCATTGGTTGAAGCTCAATGTTACATTAATATCTCTCCCTAGCATCATATCTAAGCCAATATGACATAAATGTCGATGAAAATGTGCATATCAACTTGATTGCAGGTACACAACACACTCCCTGCCTCTTGTCATGAGCCGTCTGGCCGTTACTGAGAAACACATACCAGATTGTTATAAGGGTCGTTAGCAATTGAGTTTTCAGAGTATTTAAAACAAGACTATGGTGTCCATAAAGTGACCATTGGACTTCAAAACATTTCAGATTGACTAACTTTGTAGGTGCAACTGTTTCTATTGTCCATTTCTGTTCATGAAGAACCATCGATGTGCTACCTTTTTTAGCATTTCTGACAAAGCTATAAAAAATGTTTTGAGATATATATTTACATAGGTAAGTGTAAAGTGACTAGGTAACAGGATACATAATAAGCACTAGCAGCAGTGAATGTGATGAGTCAAAAACGTTGGTGCAAAGGTGGGTCAATGCAGATAGTCCGGGTAGCTATATTTAGCAGTATTATGGCTTGGGGGTTGAAGCTGTTCAGGGTCCTGTTGGTTCCAAACTTGATGGATTGGTACCAATTGCCGTGCAGTAGCAGAGAGAACAGTCGATGACTTGGGTGGCTGGAGTCTTTGACTATTCTTAGGGCAGTTGCCATTCCAAGCAGTGATGCAGCCAGTCAAGATGATTTCAATGGTGCAGCTGTAGAACGTTTTTGAGGGCCCATGCCAAATCTTTTCAGCCTCATGAGAGGGAAGAGGAGTTGCAGTGACTTCTTCACGACTACTTCTTCAAAGTAGCCACCCTTTGCCTTCATGACAGCTTTGCACACTCATAGCATTCTCTTAACCAGCTTCATGAAGTAGTCACCTGGAATGCATTTCAATTAACAAGTGTGCCTTGTTAAAAGTTAATTTGTGGAATTGCTGCAAAGAAACTTCTACTAAAGGACACCAATAACAAGAAGAGACTTCCTTGGTCCACGAAACATGAACAGTGGACATGTGGCCAATGAAAATCTGTCCTTTGGTCTGATGAGTCCAAATTTGAGATTTTTGGTTCCAACCGCCGTGTCTTTGTGAGACGCAGAGTGTGTGGTTCCCACCATGAAGCATGGAGGAGGAGGTGTGATGGAATGGGGATGCTTTGCTCGTGACACTGTCTGTGATTTATTTAGAATTCAAGACACACTTAACCAGCATGGCTACCACAGCATTCTGCAGCGATACGCCATCCCATCTGGTTTGCCCCTAGTGGGACTAACCTTTTTTTTCCAACAGGACAATGACCCAACACACCTCCAGGCTGTGTAAGGGCTATTTGACCAAGAAGGAGAGTGATGGAGTGCTGCATCAGATGACCTGGCATCCACAAACACCCAACATTAACCCAATTGAGATGGCTTGGGATGAGTTGGACCGCAGAGTGAAGGAAAATCAGCCAACAAGTGCTCAGCATATGTGGGAACTCCTTCAAGACTGTTGGAAAAGCATTCCAGGTGAAGCTGGTTGAGAGAATGCCAAGAGTGTGCAAAGCTATCAAAGCAAAGGATGGCTACTTTGAAGAATCTAAAATCTAAAATATATTTTGATTTGTTTTTGGTTACTACATGATTCCATATGTGTTATTTCATAGTTTTGATGTCTTCACTATTATTCTACAATGTATGAAATAGTCAAAATAAAGAAAAACCCTTGAATGAGTAGGTGTGTCCAAACTTTTGACTGGTACTGTATATACAGTGGGGAGAACAAGTATTTGATACACTGCCGATTTTGTAGGTTTTCCCACTTACAAAGCATGTAGAAGTCTGTAATTTTTATCATAGGTACTCTTCAACTGTGAGTGACGGAATCTAAAACAAAAATCCAGAAATCACATGTATGATTTTTAAGTAATTAATTTGCATTTTATTGCATGACATAAGTATTTGATACATCAGAAAAGCAGAACTTAATATTTGTTACAGAAACCTTTGTTTGCAATTACAGAGATCATATGTTTCCTGTAGTTCTTGACCAGGTTTGCACACACTGCAGCAGGGATTTTGGCCCACTCCTCCATACAGATCCTTCAGGTTTCGGGGCTGTCGCTGGGCAATACGGACTTTCAGCTCCCTCCAAAGATTTTCTATTGGGTTCAGGTCTGGAGACTGGCTAGGCCACTCCAGGACCTTGAGATGCTTCTTACGGAGCCACTCCTTAGTTGCCCTGGCTGTGTGTTTCGGGTCGTTGTCATGCTGGCAGACCCAGCCACGACCCATCTTCAATGCTCTTACTGAGGGAAGGAGGTTGTTGGCCAAGATCTCACAATACATGGCCCCATCCATCCTCCCCTCAATACGGTGCAGTCGTCCTGTCCCCTTTGCAGAAAAGCATCCCCAAAGAATGATGTTTCCACCTCCATGCTTCACGGTTGGGATGGTGTTCTTAGGGTTGTACTCATCCGTCTTCTTCCTCCAAACACGGCGAGTGGAGTTTAGACCAAAAAGCACTATTTTTGTCTCATCAGACCACATGACCTTCTCCCATTCCTCCTCTGGATCATCCAGATGGTCATTGGCAAACTTCAGACGGGCCTGGACATGCGCTGGCTTGAGCAGGGGGACCTTGCGTGCGCTGCAGGATTTTAATCCATGACGGCGTAGTGTGTTACTAATGGTTTTCTTTGAGACTGTGGTCCCAGCTCTCTTCAGGTCATTGACCAGGTCCTGCCGTGTAGTTCTGGGCTGATCCCTCACCTTCCTCATGATCATTGATGCCACACGAGGTGAGATCTTGCATGGTGCCCCAAACCGAGGGAGATTGACCGTCATCTTGATCTTCTTCCATTTTCTAATAATTGCGCCAACAGTTGTTGCCTTCTCACCAAGCTGCTTGCCTATTGTCCTGTAGCCCATCCCAGCCTTGTGCAGGTCTACAATTTTATCCCTGATGTCCTTACACAGCTCTCTGGTCTTGGCCATTGTGGAGAGGTTGGAGTCTGTTTGATTGAGTGTGTGGACAGGTGTCTTTTATACAGGTAACGAGTTCAAACAGGTGCAGTTAATACAGGTAATGAGTGGAGAACAGGAGGGCTTCTTAAAGAAAAACTAACAGGTCTGTGAGAGCCGGAATTCTTACTGGTTGGTAGGTGATCAAATACTTATGTCATGCAATAAAATGCAAATTAAGTATTAAAAAATCATACAATGTGATTTTGTCTTAGATTCCGTCTCTCACAGTTGAAGTGTACCTATGATAAAAATTACAGACCTCTACATGCTTTGTAAGTAGGAAAACCTGCAAAATCGGCAGTGTATCAAATACTTGTTCTCCCCACTGTATACAGTATATATACACATATATGTACATATGTCATTAGACTGTATGGAGTTTTAGATATAGCCTATTGTAAATGTGTATTATTGTAGTTTCACCATCTTAATTGCAACAATTATTACAAACACACAACTTTAAGCTACATGTATTTATTTGACAGAGGTAATGAACTGCCAATTGATCAGCACAGCAATTGATAAAACACGGCCATGTTTGCAAAACAAGTGTTTCTGAGCTTATGTTAATATTCCACAGGTAAGCTAACAGTTACAGAAATCAGGAATGCAGACAGGCTCTATAGACGTCTATATACGAGTGAATGTGTCCAACACGCCACCACCTGTTGTTATGTTGGGCACATACAGAACAAAACATTTTTGCTAAATAAATAAGGAAATAGTCAGTCAAGCATGATAGTCTTGTAAGTATAAAAGCAAAGCTTGCTTTCATGTAATAAAAAAACAGTTTGAAAAGGTAGTGGATTGGGATTAGTGTGGTGTGTGAAGAATGCAATACTTTAACTTGTATGTGGTAAAAATCCCATTATTGTGGGAGCACCTCCTTTAAGAGTATGAATTAGGCTGTTTAAGAAGGTTTGAATCCTAAGCAACCTGCATACACAATGTTTGAAGTACAATAGACCACAGGGTTTTCCCCAAAGAATGTAAAATGGTGTGCTGTGCTACCTTGTGGACTGGCTGCACTACTATGTAAAAGTGCATCACGCCGACAGGAAAAAACATATTTCCGGGAAGCAGAAGGGTGGAGGTATATGTTTTATGATTAACAACTTATGGTGTAACTGTGATAACATACAGGAACTCAAGTCCTTCTGTTGACCCGATTTAGAATATCTCACATTCAAATGCCGACCGTTCTACCTCCCGAGGGAATCTTCGGGCATCATTGCCACAGCCGTATACATCCCCTCAATCCGATACCACGTCGGCCCTCAAAGAACTTCACTGGACTTTATGTAAACTGGAAACCACATATCCTGAAAGCAAATTTGAGAAAAAGGCTCAAATTTGAAATAGGCCTTGTGTCAGTCAACACATTGACTGACGTACTCGCGGTGCTAACACGCTGGACCAATGTAACACTCCCTTCCAAAATGCATATAAGGCCCTCCCCCGCCCTCCATTTGGCAAATCATACCACGATTCCATCTTGTTCCTCCCCTCCTATAGGCAGAAACTCAAACAGGAAGTACCCGTGGTAAGGTCTATTCAACGCTGGTCTGACCAATCGTAATCCACGCTTCAAGATTGTTTTGATCACGTGGACAGGGACATGTTCAGGTTAGCTTCAGATAATAATATTGACACATACGCAGACACGGTGAATGAGTTTATAAGGAAGTGCATAGGAGATGTTGTACCCACTGTGACTATTAAAACATACGCCAACCAGGAACGGTGTATAGATGGGAGCATTCGCGCAAATCTGAAAGCGCGTAACACCACATTTAACCAGGTATTCCGGACAGGCTGAACATCTTCTTTGCTCGCTTTGAGGATAATACAGTGCCACCGACGCGGCCCGCTACCAAGGACTGTGGGCTCTCCTTCTCAGTGGCTGACGTGAATAAGATATTTAAGCGTGTTAACCCTCGCAAGGTTGCTGGCCCATATGGTATCCCTAGCTGCGTCCTCAGAGCATGCGCAGACCAGCGGATGTTGTGTTTACAGATATATTCAATCTCTCCCTATCCCAGTCTGTTGTCGCCACATACTTCAAGATGGCCACCATTGTCCCTGTACCTAAGAAAGCAAAGGTAACTGAACTAAATGACTATTGCCCTGTAGCACTCACCTATGTCATCATAAAGTGCTTCGAGAGACTTAGCAAGGATCATATTACCTCCACCTTACCTGCCACCCTAGACCCACTTCAATTTGCTTACTGTCCCAAAAGATCTACAGATGACGCATTCGCCACCACATTACACACTGCCCTATGCCATCTGGATGAGAGGCAAATCTATGTAAGAATGCTGTTCATTGACTATAGCTCAGCATTCAACACCATAGTACCCTCCAAACTCATCATCAAGCGAGGCCCTGGGTCTGAACCCGGCCCTGTGCAACTGGGTACTGGACTTCCTGACGGGTCGCCCCCAGGTGGTGAAGGTAGGAAACAACACCTCCTCCACTCTGATCCTCAACACTGGGGCCCCACAAGGGTGCATGGTCAGCCCCCTCCTGTACTCCCTGTTCACCCATGACTGCGTGGCCAAGCACGTCTCCAACTCAATCATCAAGTTTGCAGACGACACAGTAGTAGGTTTGATTACCAACAACAATGAGACAGACTACAGGGAGGAGGTGAGGGCTCTCTAAGTGTGGTGCTAGGAAAATAACATCTCACTCAACGTCAACAAAACTAAGGAGATGATCGTGGACTTCAGGAAACAGCAGAGGGAGCACCCCCCGATCCACATCAATGGCACCTCAATGGAGAAGGTTGGAAAGCTTCAAGTTCCTCTGCGTACACATCACTGACAAACTGAAATGGTCCACCCACACAGACAGTGTGGTGAAGAAGGCAAACAGAAATTTGGCTTATCACCTAAAAACTTCTACAAATGCACAATTGAGAGAATCCTGTCGGGCTGCATCACCACCTGGTACGGAACTGCACTGCCCATAACAGCAAAGCTCTCCAGAGGGTGTTGCGGTCTGCCCAACGCATTACTGGGGGCAAACACCAACCGCACCCGATGTCCCAGGGATGCCAAAAAGATCATCAAAGACATCAACCACCCAAGCAACTGCCTGTTCACCCCGCTATCATCAAGACGAGGTCAGTACAGGAACATCAAAGCTGGTACCGAGAGACTGAAAAATAGCTTCTATCTCAAGGCCATCAGACTGCTAAACAGCCACCACTAAAACACCAGAGGTGGCTGCCTATAGACATTTATTAGAAATCACTGGCCACTTTAATAACGTATCCGTATCTGCATCAGTAATCTCTATGTATAAGCTGCACTCTACACTATTCTACAGTATCTTAGTCACTCTAATTGAGTGTACATATTGCATCACCCATCTCATATGTATATACTGTACCGTATTGTACTCTATACTACGCCACTGACTTCTAAACAGCCATCTCTAGCACATCAGAGACTGCTGCCTATAGACATAGATTAGAAATCACCGGCCACTTTAAGGAAATTAAGCACTACTCATCTCATATGTATAAACTATACGCTATACTATTCTTCAGTATCTTAGTCACTTAATCGTGTTTACATACTGCATCACCAATCTCTTATGTGTATACTGTACACTATAAAGCTTACTATGCCACTGAATCTTAGTCCAATGCCACCCTGACATATACAGTTGAAGTCGGAAGTTTACATACACTTAGGCTGAAGTCATTAAAACTCATTTTTTGCAAGTCGGTTAGGACATCTACTTTGTGCATGACACAAGTAATTCTTCCAACAATTGATAACAAACAGATTATTTCACTATACAGTATATATAACTCACTATATCACAATTCCAGTGGGTCATTAGTGGGTCTGAAGTTTACATACACTAAGTTGACTGTGCCTTTAAACAGCTTGGAAAATTCCAAAAATGATGTCATGGCTTTAGAAGCTTCTGATAGGCTAATTGACATAATTTGAGTCAATTGGAGGTGTACCTGTGGATGTATTTCAAGGCCTACCTTCAAACATAGTGCCTCTTTGATCGACATCATGGGAAAATCAAAAGAAATCAACCAAGACCTCAGAAAAACAATTGTAGACCTCCACAAATCTGGTTCATCCAAACGCCTGAAGGTACCACGTTCATCTGTACAAACAATAGTATGCAAGTATAAACACTATGGGACCACGCAGCCGTCATAACGCGTTCTGTCTCCTAGAGATGAACATACTTTGGTGCGAAAAGTGCAAATCAATCCCAGAACAACAGCAAAGGACCTTGTAAAGATGTTGGAGGAAACAGGTACAAAAGTATCTATATCCACAGTAAAACAAGTCCTATATCAACATAACCTGAAAGGCCACTTAGCAAGGAAGAAGCCACTGCTCAAGAACCGCCATAAAAAAGCCAAACTACGGTTTGCATCTGCACATGGGGACGAAGATCGCACTTTTTGGAGAAATGTCCTCTGGTCTGATGAAACAAAAATAGAACTGTTTGGCCATAATGACCATCGTTATGTTTGGAGGAAAAAGGTGGATGCTTGCAAGCCGAAGAACACCATCCCAACCGTGAAGCACGAGGGTGGCAGCATCATGTTATGGGGGTGCTTTGATGCAGGAGGGACTGGTGCACTTCACAAAATAGATGGCATCATGAGGAAGGAAAATTATGTGGATATATTGAAGCAACATCTCAAGACATCAGTCAGGAAGTTAAAGCTTGGTCGCAAATGGGTCTTCCAAATGGACAATGACCCAAAGCATACTTCCAAAGTTGTGGCAAATGGTTTAAGAACAACAAAGTCAAGGTATTGGAGTGGCCATCACAAAGCCCTGACCTCAATCCTATAGAAAGTTTGTGGGCAGAACTGAAAAAGTGTGTGCGAGCAAGGAGGCCTACAAACCTGACTCAGTTACAGCAGTTCTGTCAGGAGGAATGGGCCAAAATTCAACCAACTTTTTGTGGAAGGCTACCCGAAACGTTTGACCAAAGTTAAACAATTCAAAGGCAATGCTACCAAATACTAATTGAGTGTATGTAAACTTCTGACCCACTGGGAATGTGATAAAATAAATAAAAGCTGAAATAAATCATTCTCTCTACTATTATTCTGACCTTGCACATTCTTAAAATAAAGTGGTGATCCTAACTGACCTAAAACAGGGATATTTTTACTAGGATTAAATGTCAGGAATTGTGAAAAAATGAGTTTAAATGTATTTGGCTAAGGTGTATGTAAACATCCGACATTAACTGTATAAGCAAAATGTTTACAGAGACGGGGCTATGGGACCCCATACAGGAAGGTACGACTGACATGACGACTGTATGTACACTACCGTTCCAAAGTTTGGGGTCACATAGAAATGTCCTTGTTTTTAAAAGAAAAGCTATTTTTTTGTCCATTAAAATAACATCAAATTGATCAGAAATACAGTGTAGACATTGTTAATGTTGTAAATGACTATTGTAGCTGGAAACGGCTGATTGTTTATGGAATATCTACATAGGCGTACAGAGGCCCATTATCAGCAAACATCACTCCTGTGTTCCAATGGCACGTTGTGTTAGCTAATCCAAGTTTATCATTTTAAAAGGCTAATTGATCATTAGAAAACCCTTTTGCAATTATGTTAGCACAGCTGAAAACTGTTGTGCTGATTAGAGTGTCTAGTTTGAGAAACAGACACCTCCCAAGTCCTCAACTGGCAGCTTCATTAAATTGTACTCGCAAAACACCAGTCAACGTCAACAGTGAAGAGGCGACTCCGGGATGCTGGCATAGAGTTGCAAAGAAAAAAACATATCTCAGACTGGCGATTAAAAATAAAAGATTAAGATGGGCCAAAGAACACAGACACTGGACAGAGGAAGATTGGAAAAAAGTGATATGGACAGACGAATCTAAGTTTGAGGTGTTCGGATCACAAAGAAGAACATTTGTGAAATGCAGACCAAATGAAAAGATGCTGGAGGAGTGCTTGATAGATAGATAGATAGATAGATAGATAGATAGATAGATAGATAGATAGATAGATAGATAGATAGATAGATAGATAGATAGATAGATAGATAGATAGATAGATAGATAGATAGATAGATAGATAGATAGATAGATAGATAGATAGATAAAAAACACAGGACAGGTGCAAAATGCCAGAACGAAAATACACACCATCTGTCAAGCATGGTGGAGGCAATGTGATGGTCTGGGGGTGCTTTGGTGGTGGTAAAGTGGGAGATTTGTACAGGGTAAAAGTGATCTTGACGAAGGAAGGCTATCACTCCATTTTGCAACGCCATGCCATACCCTGTGGACGGTGCTTAATTGGAGACAATTTCCTCCTACAACAGGACAATGACCCAAAGCACAGCTCCAAACTATGCAAGAACTATTTAGGGAAGAGGCAGTCAGCTGGTATTCTGTCTATAATGGAGTGGCCATGGAGTGGTATATGTTGTGAAACTGTTAGATATTACTTGTTAGATATTACTGCACTGTCGGAGCTAGAAGCACAAGCATTTCGCTACACCCGCAATAATATCTGCTAACCAGTGTATGTGACCAATACAATTTTATTTTATTTTATTTGTAACTGTAGCAAGTTTAAGAGATTATGGGAGCGTTCGTAAATTACCTCCAGTGTGTCAGAGTGTGGTCTTGGTCGTTCGTAAATTCAGAGCATTGTCACATTGTTTGTTCGTAAATTCAGAGCATTTAGCCTCACAATGGCAGTCAAGTACCCAAGCTAACTGGCTAAACTTGGCTAGCTACTTCCAGACACAAATAAGAGAACATCTCACTCTGACCATTTTACTCGCCCTAGCAGAGTTGGTTAGGCTGTTTTCATGTTATCTAGAGCGTTAGTGACTGTAACTGTGTTTCTGGCAACAATTAAAGGACGTTGATTTGCCGACATTTACTTTCTTCAGTCATATTCAACGGGCGTTGCGCGTTCGTAAATTCATCA
Organism: Thymallus thymallus; assembly: GCA_023634145.1. Classification (NCBI taxonomy): domain Eukaryota; kingdom Metazoa; phylum Chordata; class Actinopteri; order Salmoniformes; family Salmonidae; genus Thymallus; species Thymallus thymallus. The sequence goes on from CM042405.1 coordinate 33,761,584, forward strand.
GATATTCTGCGAACTGCTTAAATATATGAAAGCGTGTATACTTATTTTAAATGTATGCAGTTCTGTCATGTGATGTACTTGTCTATTAATGTTATGTATTACGTCATGTTTTTTGTGGACCCCAGGAAGAGCTGTAGCTAATGGGGATCCTAATAAAATACAAACAAATACTAAAATGTATAAAAATGCTGGGCAGACCATTATTTTGTCTACCATGGCTATACTCCTATTGGACGATGATGCCACAGGGCACGAGTGGTCACTTAATGGTTGATGATGATGGCCGTCTCAGTCACCAGATCTCAACCCAATTGAACACTTATGGGAGAGTCTGTTGCGGCGCCGGAGATAGTGTTTTCCCCTACCATCAACATAACACCAAATTATGGAATTTCTGGTGGAAAATGTGGTTTCGCATCCCTCCAATAGAGTTCCAGACACTTGTAGAATCTATACCTGGGTGAATTGAAGCTGTTCTGGCTCATGGTGGCCCTGTCACGGTTTGTAGAGACGGGACAATAGACAGAGCGTTGGTGGAGCGACATTCCTTTTTATTTTGTTCTTACAAAACACAAAACAACAAAGGAGAGAAATCAACCGTGCACTGGCGTGAATATAACTGACATAGACACGCACAAGAACCCACACCCAGGTGACAGACAACAAACCATAAATAGAATCCCCAATTAGAGACAACTCGAGACAGCTGTCTCTAATTGGGGATTGAAATCAAACTAAACATAAACCATCCAGTGTACTGCCAAGCTCCAACTGTGGCCCTACAGCTCCCCCCGAGAGGGAGCCAGAGACCTGACCACAGTCAGAACCTGACAGGCCCGACACCCTATTAAGAAACTTTATGTTGGTGTTTCCTTTATTTTGGAACTTATCTGTACGTCGTCTATGTGTTGCGATACTGTTTACTCAGTGTGAATGTCAGCCACCCCAAGCACTCACAATAATCACACTTACACACGCATGTGCATCTAGCTCCACATCATCTGTTGGAACATGCGCACTCACCCCCACCCCCCCACATACAGTGGGGCAAAAATGTCAGCCACCAATTGTGCAAGTTCTCCCACTTAAAAAGATAGGTACACTTCAACTATGAGAGACAAAATGAGAAAAACAAATCCAGAAAATCACATTGTAGGATTTTTTATGAATTTATTTGCAAATTATGGTGGAAAATAAGTATTTGGTCACCTACAAACAAGCAAGATTGCTGGCTCTCACAGATCTGTAACTTCTTCTTTAAGAGGCTCCTCTGTCCTCCACTCGTTACCTGTATTAATGGCACCTGTTTGAACTTGTTATCAGTATAAAAGACACCTGTCCACAACCTCAAACAGTCACACTCCAAACTCCACTATGGCCAAGACCAAAGAGCTGTCAAAGGACACCAGAAACAAAATTGTAGACCTGCACCAGGCTGGGAAGACTGAATCTGCAATAGGTAAGCAGCTTGGTGTGAAGAAATCAACTGTGGGAGCAATTATTAGGAAATGGAAGACATACAAGACCACTGATAATCTCCCTCGATCTGGGGCTCCACGCAAGATCTCACCCCGTGGGGTCAAAATGATCACAAGAACTGTGAGCAAAAATCCCAGAACCACACGGGGGGACCTAGTGAATGACCTGCAGAGAGCTGGGACCAAAGTAACAAAGGCTACCATCAGTAACACACTACGCCGCCAGGGACTCAAATCCTGCAGTGCCAGACGTGTCCCCCTGCTTAAGCCAGTACATGTCCAGGCCCGTCTGAAGTTTGCTAGAGAGCATTTGGATGATCCAGAAGAGGATTGGGAGAATGTCATATGGTCAGATGAAACCAAAATATAACTTTTTGGTAAAAACTCAACTCGTCGTGTTTGGAGGAGAAAGAATGCTGAGTTGCATCCAAAGAACACCATACCTACTGTGAAGCATGGGGGTGGAAACATCATGCTTTGGGGCTGTTTTTCTGCAAAGGGACCAGGACGACTGATCCGTGTAAAGGAAAGAATGAATGGGGCCATGTATCGTGAGATTTTGAGTGAAAACCTCCTTCCATCAGCAAGGGCATTGAAGATGAAAGTGGCTGGGTCTTTCAGCATGACAATGATCCCAAACACACCGCCCGGGCAATGAAGGAGTGGCTTCGTAAGAAGCATTTCAAGGTCCTGGAGTGGCCTAGCCAGTCTCCAGATCTCAACCCCATAGAAAATCTTTGGAGGGAGTTGAAAGTCCGTGTTGCCCAGCGACAGCCCCGAAACATCACTGCTCTAGAGGAGATCTACATGGAGGAATAGGCCAAAATACCAGCAACAGTGTGTGAAAACCTTGTGAAGACTTACAGAAAACGTTTGGCCTCTGTCATTGCCAACAAAGGGTATATAACAAAGTATTTAGATAAACTTTTGTTATTGACCAAATACTTATTTTCCACCATAATTTGCAAATAGATTTATTAAAAATCCTACAATGTGATTTTCTGGATTTTTTTTTCTCATTTTGTCTCTCATAGTTGAAGTGTACCTATGATGAAAATTACAGGCCTCTCCCATCTTTTTAAGTGGGAGAACTTGCACAATTGGTGGCTGACTAAATACTTTTTTGACCCACTGTACATATACATACACTCACACTCACCCCACCGTTAAGCTGAACCTGTCCCCTGGCTGCTGCTGCGGACATGAGGTGGTGTCGCGGGGTCAGCTCTTAACTGCTACATCTCAGAGTGTAATAGAGCCGTCAGAGGCTCCCAGGCTTGGGCCGCCCACACCGGAGAGGAAGACTGAGTCGCCACCCGCCCGGCTAAAAACACCATCGCCCTCAGCTTGCCTGGCAGGCTGGCTGGGAGAAGCCAGAGAGCCAGACAGGTAGACAGAGAAAGAGAGGAAGGGGGGTTGGGATGTAGAACGGGGAGAGTGGGTGGGTGGGTGTGTCAGTGCTTGTGTCTGAGGCTTGTTGGGGGTGTTATCGTCGCTGGCCACATTCCACAGCTGAAGATAAAGGAGGGAAAATGAACTAGATTACAGGGAGGGTGTCAGTGACGAATGGGGAACGAGGGACCAACACCTCGCCGAGGAGAGGAGGAAATAGTCATTACAGCCGAGTGAAAAACACACAGCCTAGCCTACAAGAAACTTTGCCAGGATTGAGCACCAAGATGCACCGTCGCTGTTGATCCATCGTTAGCATTATTTCACCTTTATTTAACCAGGTAGGCCAGTTGAGAACAAGTTCTCATTTACAACTGCGACCTGGCCAAGACAAAGCAAGGCAGTGCGACATAAACAACAACACAGAGTTACACATGGGATAAACAAACATACAGTCAATAACACAATAGAGAATCTATGTACAGTGTGTGCAAATGTAGTAAGATTAGGAAGGTAGGATAATAAATAGGCCATAGTGGCGAAATAATTACAATTTAGCATTAACACTGGACTGATAGATGGTGCAGATGATGATGTGCAAATAGAGATACTGGAGTGCAAATGAGCAAAAATAATAAATATGGGGATGAGGTAGTAGGGTGAGCTATTTACAGATGGGCTGTATACAGGTGCAGTGATCGGAAAGCTGCTCTGACAGCTGATGCTTAAAGTTATTGAGGGAGATGGTAGTCTCCAGCTTCAGTGATTTTTGCAATTCGTTCCAGTCATTGGCAGCAGAGAACTGGAAGGAATGGCGGCCAAAGGAGGTGTTGGCTTTGGGGATGACCAGTGAAATATACCTACTGGAGCGCATGCTACGGGTGGGTGTTGCTATGGTGACCAGCGAGCTGAGATAAGGTGGGGATTTACCTAGCAAAGACTTATAGATGACCTGGAGCGTCATACCCAAGAAGACTCGAGGTTGCTTCAACAAAGTAAAGGGTCTGAATACTTATGTAAATGTCATATTCAATTATTTATTTATTTTAATACATTTTCAAAAAAATCTAAAAATTGTGTAGATTGATGAGGATTAAAAAAAAAAAAAATGCTTTCCGAATGCACTGTAATTCAAAACTAGACGTTGAACTGACGTCGGTGCCCAGTGAGTTGTAATGGATAGAAATTGTAAAAGGCCTGGTGCAGCTACTGATGAGGAATCCATGGAGGCTCACTTAGTTTGGCTCGCTTATCAGTGACAGGAAGTGTTGGTGCTGCTATTTCTGACATTGGTGTGGCTGATATGTGAATCTGTGTAAAGATTCCCACGCCTGCACTAAATGACGTGTCGGAGGGAGAAGCTATGGCAGGGTTCCCACCTGTGTTTGGCTCTTGACCTCATCACCTGAACACTTCATCAAAGCTGGACCGAAAATATGTCACTTCAAAAGAAGTGCTCACTTGAAAAGAAGCTTCAAGGAGGTGGCACTTCGAAGAAGTCAGATCTATTCAACTATACTGAACAAAAATATAGAGTCTGGATTCAAACCAGGTTGTCTGTAGTGATGCCTCTAGCACTGAGATGCAGTGTCTTAGACCACTGTGCCACATGGGAGCCCTGCAATTTGGTTTGCAACAACAGTGGTTTGTACAAATGTTGCTGTCTGTCTCTTGACATTTGCAACATTGTTTCAAAATGTACATTTGATTTCAACTGTCCTATTGAGAATGAATTACCATGTCAGGACGAGACGGACATCTTTTCTCAGAAAGTCGAAATCATGAATCAGCATCAATAGAAAATGCAAATAGAAAAACAAGTCAAACTAAATTAAATGCAGATAGTTTGCTGTCTTACAGGCCACGTTAGCTGTGTAGTTGGCTAGCTCCTCTGAATAGTGTCCTGACCAGAGAGCACATTTTCAATGCCAGGCGAAATCGTGCATCATTAGCTCATGTTATGGATGTATCCAAAACAGCTTAAACAAATGCAAATGCAGCTACTTTATTGTTATTATAGCTGCACTGTTTGACTAGCTAGCTAGAAAGCAAGGGATAAGAGCGTTGCCAGCCAACACGGCAACAGAACATTTAGAACGAACGACTGGGTCGCGTCCATAGATAGAGAACAAAAATACTTAATGACTGGGTCGTGTCTTTGACAACCTAACCAGAATGAACGGCCAGCCGGCTTCGCTAGCAACCATAGATGTGTCAGGAGTGGGGACTAGCCCTATTTTCGTTGAGGTATGAAATAGTAGTATCAAAATAAAATGTTTTATTTAATTGGTAACCCGTTGTAGAAAAGCAATTGTACACTCAAGGTTCACACCAGTGAGTCAATACATGTTAGATTCCCCTTTGGCAGGTGTGCATCTTTCTGGGAGATTTGCACTCCTGGATTGTACAGTATCTGCCAATTATTCTTTAAAAAATTCTTCAAGCTCTCTCAAATTGTTGTTTGATCATTGCTAGACAATCATTTTCAAGTCTTGCCATAGATTTAATTCAAAACTGTAACTCGGCCACTCAGAAACATTCACTGTCTTCTTGGTAAGCAACTCCAGTGAATATTTGGCCTTGTGTTTTAGGTTATTGTCCTGCTGAAAGGTGAATTCATCTCCCAGTGTCTGGTGGAAAGCAGATTGAACCAGGTTGTCCTTTAGGATTTTGCCTGAGCTTAACTTCCTTCCGTTAATTCTTTATCCTAAAAAACTCCCTAGTCCTTAACGATTACAAGTATACCAATAACATGATGCAGCACCACTATGCTTGAAAATATTGAGAGTGGCACTCAGTAATGTGTTGTATTGGATTTGCCCCAAACATAAAACTTTGTATTCAGGACAAAAAGTTAATTGCTTTGACACATTTTTTTTCAGTACCACTTTAGTGCCTGGAATATTTTCTTCTTCCTTCTTTTCACTCTGTCAAGTTGTTGATCCATCCTCAGTTTTCTTCTATCGAAGCCATTAAACCATTGGCCTCATGGTGAAATCCCTGAAAGGTTTCCTTCTTCTCCGGCAACTGAGTTAGGAAGGACGCCTGTATCTTTGTAGAGACTGGGTGTATTGATACACCGTCCAAAGTGTAATTAATAACTTTTAGGAGGCTTTGGAAAACCTCCCAGGTCTTTTTGGTTGAATCTGTGTTTGAAATTCACTGCTCGACTGAGGGACCTTACAGATAATTATATATGTGTGGTACAGAGATCATGTTAAACACAATTATTGCACAAATAGTGAGTCCATGCAACTTATTATGTGACTTGTTAAACACATTGTCTTGTCATAACAAGGGGTTGAACACTTGACTCCAGGCATTTCATATTTTCATTTTTTATTAATTTGTAAACATTGTGGAAAAATAATTCCACTTTGACATTATGGGGTATTGTGTGTAGACCAGTGGCAAAACAATCTCAGTGTAATTTTGAATTCAGGCTGTGACACAACAAAATGTTGAAACTTTCTGAAGGCACTGTAAATAACTGCTGTACCTGAAAAGAGAGGAATTTGCTGGATGACGAACTACATCGCTCCCTCATAAGGAATGTTTGTTGCATCCCATTAGGGATGAGATTCATCAAAGCACGCAAACAAGAGAGCCGTGCAAATTGCATCTGTGATTTTCTGCACTATTCTCAACCCCATCATCACACACACACACACACACACACACACACACACACAGACAGAGCTGATGCATCAAGTATTATAATTAATAATTTCCCCCATAATAACTCATCATTGTTAACTTCCCTTTGAAACATTACAGTGTCAGCTGCCATGGCTGCTTGCTGCAATTCAAACATAGGCCTAGTTATATTACCTATCTGAGAATGGAGACATGTAGACATTCCTTCTCTATATAGCATCCGGGCCACTCTCACAGCCACAGGTCAAGACCATGCACATTCCCAAGAGTGAGATAGGGTGACCTGGTAGTCAGAGGACACCTAAAGACCCCAAAGGGGTAACCAGGGAGATGCCAGGGAGGCCTACCTCAACCCCAACCCTAACCCAAAGCTATGTCCTTTGAAATGCATGGATAGGGACCGGGGGGGAGGGGGCAGGAGGGACATGGACACAGAGCTCTGCTGTGTTAGCTATCTGGGGGGACCACACAAAGAGGAGACTTGTGGCTAGGGGGCTGTCAGCCCTGATAAAGGGGACAGTGTAGTGAGACACTGAGAGAAGAGCCAGAGACGGAGCGCTGGCAGGGGCACTCTCTCGCCTCTCGCCCACCACCACCACAGCAGCCAACAGCTGCACATGGCGGACACAACATGTCTTTTCATGGAGCCATTGGCGTACCCTACCCAAACGTCCCCCTTCCCTTTCCCTATTCCATCCGTCGCTCTGTCCAGACTCCAGCTGCGGACACTGGGCTCTGATGTGGCTGGCTGGGGAGATGAGAGATGGGGGAGGGGATGCTACTGCTTGAATGAGGGTTAAGCCCAGTAGTAGTGAGTTATGGTGTGGGAGTGTTGTGGGAGAGACTGAGGTCTTGTGTGCCTTGTGTTCTGTACAATCTGTGCAATGCGTGTGATTAATGTATCTTCTATCTTGTGGATCGTTGTATTTATGTTCAGAATGATTGAATTACGTGTGTGACGAAGCAAGCCGGAGGTGGGAAACACATCAGATAATGGATGGACTTTGATTAATCAAAAATAAAACTATGCCGCACAAAGGAAAGACTTGAATAGATGACAGTGAACTTGAAATGTGAAAGTACAAAATGCAAAGTAATAGACTTAAATCATCAAGGACTGCATAGAGAGTGATTCATACATTTCCAATTCAGACCTTTGAGTATTGAGATGGTGATAGGGCCATTGCACCAAACTTCATAGAACTAGCCCAGTGAGCACAAAATGTTAAAAAGGTATTTTCACCGTCCTTTCAACCAAAAATAAGGTTGAAGCCTGCACCTTTTCTTCTAATACAGTGTTGATCTGGTAAAATCTTCATACAGTATCGGAGTGTTTGAATAACTATTTTGTTGTCCAGCAGTCGTTGCCCAGCACAATTCTAGTCATATTAGCAACACATGCTAGTTACATCTTTAGATCTTCCCTCTTTCTAAATTTCTAAAGGATTGTCATCTCTGTCACATGAAACCGCTTGCATTTGCGGTTTCCGTCCCAAATGGCACCCTATTGCCTACTGTACAGTATATAGTGCACTATCTTTGACTAGAGCCCTATTGTCCCAGATCAGAAGTAGTGCACTATAAAGGGAATAAGGTATGGAACGCCGTTTGGGTCTTTGCGTGTCAAAAAAGATACACGTCAAATAACACTATTTAGACGTGTCAAATAAGCTTCTTGACCAATCAGGAATTAAATATAAATGCACAAAATAATTGAACACGTTCATTAATGTTTTACGTAGTTATTACACATTGATTAAACTATCACTCATATGTCTTATGTCACAACGATTCATTGATACGTATGCTACGATGCTGTTAAAGTTTTGTCTCGTGCACCTGCCCTTCCCCATGCTCTGGACAGTGCTGGTCATTAAAAAAGTTAGCTAGCTGATGGATGCAAACAATTTCTATTGTGTGTATTGAACACTATTCCATAAGAAAAACAATACATTGTGGATGTTTTGGTGTCTGATAACTCTGAGGAGGACGTTGGGAAAAAGCACTTGGGTACTGAGTAGACTGATACCCCATTTCATTGATCCCCAATACTTAGGTAAAGCTGTACAGTGCAATATGAATGTCAATACGCACAATAGGCTGACTGGGGAGGTGATTTCACACAGTCACAGTCCCACGGTAAGAGCTGCAACGCTAATATTTGCGTAAACTCTTCACAGTTGTGTCCTGTGGGTGTCACCGAGTAGACTGATACTCCATTTCATTGCTCCACATTCTAACCTTGTTTAACAATATATTGTCTAAATATGTCATGATTCCACCAATTGTAACCTTCTGCATCACTTTCAAAGAGGTACTTTTATTTTGAAGGAGAACCGCAAATTTCACTATTGTGGTTAATCCTTATTGTGTCTACCTTCACAACACATAACCCGGTTCGGTCAAGCCTCACTAGCGAGATGAAGCTAGCTGGCTGCTTATAACATTAGCGTTGGGCAACAGGGTTAAGTAGCTGGCTAACTAGTTATTTTCATGAACTGAAGTTCAATTTCAATAGGCAAACAACAAGTGGCTACCTAGCTAATACTTACTCACAAGGATTCCTAAATCATTGCTAAGAATATTGAAAATGACTGCAGTTTCTACTGGTCATTGTTTTCAGGCTGCTTGCATTGGTAGTAGCTAGGTACCAAGCTAAAGCTAACTAGCTACCCGAGAAGTTGCTAATAACATCTGTATCAAATTATTTTTTATTTTTTTTTATCCTGCTCGTTTGATCCTGATCTTATTTCAAATGCTCACACAGATGTTTTCCCATTCGGTCGATCAAATATTGCCTTATTACCAACGCGATATTGTAAACACATCGTTCGTGGCTGGTGTGTGCTTGTTTGCAGGCTTTTTTTGGACAGTGCTACAGAAAGTAGTGGTGGCGCTTGGCTTGCTCGTGCAAATTCAGCACACACAACATTCTGTAATGGAAAAGCTAATTGGGTACCATTTGGGACGCAGACTGGGTTTCCTAAAACGGAGGTGTATGCCAAGCGTTCTGTTAAAACATAAGTGTATGTAAATGTAGATCAATAATTTGCATGCCATATGTACTGTAGGTGATAGATAGATAGATAGATAGATAGATAGATAGATAGATAGATAGATAGATAGATAGATAGATAGGTACTTTATTGATCCCCCGGGGGGGAAATTTCATACAGATACAGTATATGCGTACTGGCTATAGCCTCACATGTCCACAGCAATGCCTCACATAAGGGACAACATCAGGTCCTGACTGTGGTGATGCTGCCAGGCATCTCTATGTTTGTCTGGTGGCTATGGTCAGGGCCTGACACAGGAGAGAGGTCTAGAAAAGTCTATGTTTGGTTTTTGTTGGCCACCAATTAGAGGCAGCTGCCTTTTGTTGTCTCTAATTGGGGATCCTATTTAAGTTAATGATTTTTGTGTGTTTTGTGCTACGTGCACACCAGTTTGTGGTTGGTGCCTCGTCTTTGTTGTTTTGCTTTGATTCCAATAAAGGAATGCCATTATACTACTCCTCAGCGCCTCGGATCCTACCTAAGAACCATGACAGAGAAACCAGAGAATGTAGCCAAACCTTAATGAAACTTTGAATTACATTATAAATATAGGCTTAACGCCAGTCATGTTTGACAAATATAATGTAGGATAATTAATATTAACTTCTAAAGGCTTGATTCTGCTGACATACTTGAGGCACTGTTCGTTAGGAGAGAAAGGCCAGTGCCTGTTGCCCACCACAACATCACACACCTTGCAATCTGAGTGGAGGCAGTCAACATTTTTGAAACTATTTAACCATAAACGTAACTGTTTAAAACCTGGATGTTTTTATGTCATTTCATGGGGCATGTCTTGTTTTTTCAAAAGGGAAATTAGCCAAATTCTGAAAATAGGAATGTCGAGGGAATTATTTTATAAACACCCCTTAACTTTTTTGACATTTTGTTGTGTTACAGCCTGACTTTAAAATTGATTAAATTGAGATTTGTTGTCATGGGCCTACACAAATAACACTGAAACCAGTAGGCTATTTCTCTCATGTTCTATTGGTTTTCAAATAACTATTTTGTTGTCCAGCAGTCGTTGCCCAGCACAATTCTAGTCATATTAGCAACACATGCTAGTTACATCTTTAGATCTTCCCTCTTTCTAAATTTCTAAAGGATTTTCATGTCTGTCACATGAAACCGCTCGCATTTGCGGTTTCTGGCAGGCAGGCAGGTAGGCAGGCAGAAGACAGATACATGATACATGATACATAGAGTGGCAGTATGAAAAAGTATAAAAATACAATAAGTCTGGAGTGCAAAAAAGCTATAAAACTATAACTAAACGTTTGTACTATGGGGGATAGTAGATTGACATAGGCTAGTGCTTTTACTGTTCGTTACTCATCGTGTTGGCTGAGGAAAAGTAAATGTGGACAGTTCTTCAAACATCTTCAATGTGCACCTCGGAATACGATAAAAATCCTGACGTGTCTGTCTTCACTTGTACTTTGGCTGATAAGAATGTAGATATCTGAGAGAGCCATGTGAGTGAGAGGTGGCTTTGGAGCAGGGCATAATGGCCACTTTAGCAGCAAGGCATTTTTTTTAATGGGGCATTACGGCCACACAAGGGAAATTTGAGGCCTGGTTGCCAGTGTGTGTACTCTGCCTCAGCACTGCCACCCTGTTAGAGGTCAGACCCCAGCAGCCAGTCAGCAGGCTGGGCAGGGAGCAGGAGGAGGAGGGACCAGCCGAGCCAGGTGATAGGGGGCTGGTGCTGAAATAATGAATGCCAGACCAGAACAGACCGAGGCAGCAGCCAGCCCAGGCAGCAGAGCAGCTATCATGTAGAGATAAACTATTCCTGGTGGGGCTCACCAGCCCAACCGCTGCGCCCGAAATACACCCGTTCCAAAACGGTTTAGGGATTGATTTGACAGCTAATTTACAGAGGAGATTTGCATAAGGCCCCAGTGCTAATAAGACAGGCTTTTCTATCCGCCCTTTTGTCTTTCTTTGTTTTCTCCCCGTCTCTCCATTTTTTCTCTCCTCCCCCAATGCTAAAATGGCAACGAGATAATGTAACCAAATTAAAGAGACTAGAGATTCAAATTGGATATTGATTAATAGACTAAAGCCCTGTGTTCAGGCCTTTTTAAGCCCTGTGTTTAAGTGATTGATTCACAATGCCACCCTTCTTTCACATTCCACTGACGCCGGTGAACGACTGGCGTTTTGGGGATTGTCTGAGTCGAGCTGTCTGTCTGTCTCTCACCGTCTGGCTGTGAATAGGGCCATGTCGACGCTTTGAGGCTTGACAGCGCCACACAAAGAGCCCTGCCTATCGAATGCCAATCTGGAGACGCCGTGTGTCACGTAGGATGGTGTGGAGGCTTGGGGATCAGAAGGACGTTGGTTGTCCTCTATTCTAAAGCCAATACATTGATGGGAAAAGGAAAAGTGATGCTTCTAGTTTGATGAAAGGGGATGAACACGACTCAAGGTCGACCTTGATGGGATATGGGACATTAAGGGGATGCATGGACAAAAGTAAGCTTTAATAGTGCTCACACACACACAAAAAAGTGTCCATTAACGTAGCATACAAACAGCCGCCTTTTACTAACGCCTCTTCACTGTTGACGTTGAGACTGGTGTTTTGCGGGTACTATTTAATGAAGCTGCCAGTTGAGGACTTGTGAGGCATCTGTTTCTCAAACTAGACACTCTAATGTACTTGTCCTCTTGCTCAGTTGTGCACCGGGGCCTCCCACTCCTCTTTCTATTCTGGTTAGAGACAGTTTGCCCTGTTCTGTGAAGGGAGTAGTACACGCGTTGTACGAGATCTTCAGTTTCTTGGCAATTTCTCGCATGGAATAGCCTTCATTTCTCAGAACAAGAATAGACTGACGAGTTTCAGAAGAAAGTTCTTTGTTTCTGGCCATTTTGAGCCTGTAATCGAACCCATAAATGCTGATGCTCCAGATACTCAACTAGTCTAAAGAAGGCCAGTTTTATTGCTTCTTTAATCGGCACAGCAGTTTTCAGCTGTGCTAACATAATTGCCAAAGGGTTTTCTAATGATCAAAAATCTGCCGGTTCCAGCTACAATAGTCATTTACAACATTAACAATGTCTACACTCTATTTCTGATCAATTTGATGTTATTTTAAATGGACAATAAATGTGCTTTTCTTTCAAAAACAAGGACATTTCTTAGTGACCCCAAACTTAAGGAACGGTAGTGTATTTGTGTATGTACAGCGCATTCGGAAAGTATTCAGACCCCTTGACTTTTTCCACATTTTGTTACGTTACAGCCTTATTCTAAAATGGATTCAATAAATGATTTCCCTCACCAATCTACACACAATACACCATAATGACAACGCGAAAACAGGTTGTTCAAAATTGTGCAAATGTATTAAAAATAATAAACAGACATACCTTGTTTACATAAGTATTCAGACCCTTTGCTATGAGACTCGAAATTGAGCTCAGGTGCATCCTGTTTCCATTGATCATCCTTGAGATGTTTTTACAACTTGATTGGAGTCCACCTGGCGTAAATTAAATTGATTGGACATGATTTGGAAAAGCACACACCTGTCTATATAAGGTCCCACAGTTGACAGTGTACAGTGTCAAAAACCAAGCCATGAGGTCGAAGGAATTGTCCGTAGAGCTCCGAGACAGGATTGTGTTGAGGCACAGATCTGGAGAAGGGTACCAAAAAATGTCTGAAACAAGATTCTCTGATCTGATGAAACCAAGATTGAACTCTTTGGCCTGAATGCCAAGTGTCACACCTGCAAGGAAACCTGGCACCATCGCTACGGTGAAGCATGGTGGTGGCAGCATCAGGCTGTGGCGATGTTTTTCAGCAGCAGGGACTGGGAGTCTAGTCAAGATTGAGGGAAAGATCGCTTCCAAAGGTGCTTCAACAAAGTACTGAGTAATGGGTTGTGAATACTTGTGTAAATATTTCAGTTTTTTTTCTTTTTCTGAATGCTATGTATGTATGTATGTATGTATGTATGTATGTATGTATGTATGTATGTATGTATGTATGTATGTATGTATGTATATATGGGGGATTGGAAATGGAAGCTACAATCTATCTGTAATATTAAAGCTGATCTACCCCCTAAAAAAATAAAAACACATCCACCATTCAAACGGTCCTTTCAGCGTAGAGCCTAGTAAACATGAACAGTATCACTGTGGCCATTAGTCAATATAGTAAACTAGCACTCACAAACATACCGTAGCATCTTTAGCACAACACCAGCAACGTCACCAAGTGGTTTAGCATTTTTGATAGTGGCGTAATGGCTTAGGTAGCGTAGCTGTTGCAGGGTTGCGGATTGAAGTTCCGCTTGGGCTACCCATAAAATTTGCTACATTATTATGCACACTGCCAGACACACCTTTTACTGTAGTGAGCTAGCACTCACAAACATACCGTAGTGTCTTTAGCAGAGCAGCATAGACATCAACACAAGGTTCAGAACTTCGGGTGTACACACAGTAGGTAGTGCGGGACATAGGTGTTGCAGGGTCGCGCCTTCTACACCTCAAATTCACCACAATACACAGTATAGGCTAGATCTCTAATGTAAGTGACTCACTGTTCATGTTCTTGAAGATGTTGAGGATGGGCAGAATCTGTCTGTAGTAGGGTACCAGGGCCTCTCCCACCATGTCTCCAGACACCACCAGGTGCTGCAGCACCTTCAGCGTGGAGCAGATCACCTGCCTGTTCCGCGTGTTCAAGGCATCTGTGAGACAGAGAGGAAGGGCACCAAAGAAATAGAATGATAGAGTTATGGGTACACTCCATATGGCCACCATTGACTCATAACCATACATTGATTTGCATGGTTATGGGCACCATAGAAATAGAATTAGTTAATTGTCATAGTTATTAGTACATTCAATATGGCCGCCGTCCACCCAGATCTATACATTGATTTGAATGGGGATGGCTCCTCTAGTGATTCTATTTCTATGGAGTGCACACAGGATAGAGGTCAGGGGTTACAGGCTTGGGAGAGGGGGTTTCATAGAGGCTTTCCCTAGGGAGGTGTGTGATTGGGAATGAACGATTCAACCCCCCTAGTGTGAACATTTAGCACAAAGTGATTTTCTATGTAAAAACATGCAAAAAACCCCAGAAAAGACAGAGAAAGAGGTCACTCGGCATTCACACTACCTCCACTGAAATCAATGTTTTTTGTTGCCGGCCTTAGACTTGAAATGACTGGCTACAATCAGAGATTTGAAAAGGCACCATGGAGACAGGAAGGTATAAGTGAGAGCCAATCACTGGCAATTTGGCCGACAGCTGCACTTAACTCCATCTCCCGCTGATAGGGAGAACAAAAGAGGGAGAAAAAAGGAGAAGGAAGAGAGAGAGAGGCAAACATCTGTGATTTGTAACTAAGGATTGCCAGCATGTGTGTGTGGGCAACATGTAGTGTGTGTGTGTGTGTGTGTGTGTGTGTGTGTGTGTGTGTAACATGTAGTGTGTGTGTGTGTGCGTGTGTGCGTCTGTGTGTGTGTGGGCAACATGTAGTGTGTGTGTGTGTGTGTGTGTGTGTGTGTGTAACATGTAGTGTGTGTGTGTGCGTGTGTGCGTCTGTGTGTGTGTGCGTCTGTGTGTGTGTGGGCAACATGTAGTGTGTGTGTGTGCGCGTGCGTGCGTTCGTCTGTGTGAAAACTAGCTGTTATTGGCAGAGAGGTTTGGAACTCTTTCTTATTGGTCTATTAACTCATTTACAACCTGGTGATGTCACCATGGAAGGCCACAACTCCATCCCACCAAAACAGGCAAAAATTTCAGGTGGTCTTTTCAAACAGCTCTTACACTAAAATGGCATTATCATCATTTTTGACAATTTCACAGTATTATTACAAACCTCATTAGGGATGTGCATCTTTCCATTGAAGATGATTCGATACGTATCTAGATACAGCGGGTGAAATAAGTATTGAACACGTCACCATTTTTCTCAGTAAATATATTTCCAAATGTGCTATTGACATGAAATTTTCCATACATAAAGAAACCAAAACAAATAAGTTCAGAAATTAAGTTATGTGTAATAATGTGAAATGACACAGGGAAAAAGTATTGAACACACTTACTGATATTTATTTAATACTTTGTACAAAAGCCTTTGTTGGTAATGATAGCTTCAAGACGCCTCCTGTATGGAGAAACTAGTCGCATGCATTGCTCTGGTGTGATTTTGGCCCACAAACAGTCTTCAAATCTTGAAGGTTCCGTGGGCCTCTTCTATGAATCTTGATCTTCAGTTCTTTCCATAGATTTTCAATGGGATTTAAGTCAGGTGATTGGCTGGGCCATTCTAGCAGCTTTATTTTCTTTCTTTGAAACCAATTGAGAGTTTCCTTGGCTGTGTGTTTGGGATCATTGTCTTGCTGAAATGTCCACCCTCGTTTCATCTTCATCATCCTGGTAGATGGCAGCAGATTTTTGTCAAGAATGTCTTGGTAAATTTGCCCATTCATCCTTCCTTCAATTATGTGAAGTTTGCCAGTACCATTTGCTGAAAAGCAGCCCCACACCATGATGTTCCCACCTCCAAACTTCCACTGTTGGTATGGTGTTTTTAGGGTGATGTGCAGTGCCATTTCTCCTCCAAACATGGTGTGTATTATGACATCCAAACAGTTCAATTTTGCTCTCATCTGACCACACTATATTCTCCCAGTATTTCACTGGCTTTTCCAAATGTTGTGCAGCAAACTTTAAATGAGCTTCAACATGCTTTTTTTTCAGCAATGGAGTCTTGTGTGGTGAGCTTGCATACAGGCCATGGCGGTGGAGTGCATTACTTACTGTTTTCTTTGAGACAACAGTACCTGCTAATTGCAGGTTTTTTGAAGCTCTCCACAAGTAGTCCTTGGCTCTTAGACAACTCTTCTGATTATTCTTTTCACTCTGTCAGAAATCTTGTGAGGAGCACCTGGTCGAGGCAAATTTATGGTGAAATGATTGTCTTTCCACTTCCGTATTATGGCCCCAACAGTGCTCACTGGAACATTCAGAAGCTTAGAAATGCGCCTATAACCAATGCCATCATTATGTTTTGCAAAAATTAGGTTGCGAATGTCTTGAGACAGCTCTTTGCTTTTACCCATCATGAGATGTGTCTTGTGTGACACCTTGGCAATGAGACCTTTTTGTAGGCCATCAGTTGGGACTGAACCAGCTGATATTAATTTGCACTGACAGGGGGCTGGATTGCTTTTTAATTACTGATAGTTTTCAGCTGTTGTCTTGGCTTTCCATGCCTTTTTGAACCTCCCTTTCTTCATGTGTTCAATACTTTTTCCCTGTGTCATTTCACATTATTACACATAACTTAATTTCTGAACTTATTTATTTTGGTTTCTTTGTATGTATGGATTACTTGGGTTGTTACCAACATCTGGTGAAAATGTCATGTCAATAGCACCTTTGGAAATATATTTACTGAGAAAAATGGTGACATGTTCAATACTTATTTCACCCGCTGTATCTGAAGTCCGAGGTGTAGAGGGTGAACAGGAAGGGGGACAGGATCGTTACCTGGGGGGCCCTGTGTTGCTCATTGCCCGTTCTGACACACAAATCTGTAGTCGCACAAATTGTGTCAGGTAGTCCGTGACCCAGGAGACTAAGGGCGCTTCCACTTTCATCCTCTTCATCTTCTCACCCAGTATCAGGGACTGAATGGTGTTGAAGGCACTGGAGAAGTCAAAAAACATAACCCTCACAGTGCAACCTGCGTTGTCCAGGTGAGAGTAGGCCCTCTGCAGAAGGTAAATGATTGCATCATCCACCCCGATATTCCGCTGATATGCGAACTGCGGGGGGGTCCAGTGACGAACACACCAGAGGTCTGAGGTGAGCAAGGACTAACCTTTCCAGGGTCTTCATGATGTGGGATGTTAGTGCAACAGGTCTGAAGTCATTCAGGACCGTGGGGTGCGCCTTCTTGGGCACTGGGACGAGGCAGGATGTTTTCCACAGCACAGTGACCCTAGCTAGGCTTAGGCTGAGGTTGAAGTGTCGCTGGAGTATTCCACACAGTTGGTCAGCACAGACCCTAAGCACCCTTGGGATGATGCAATCAGGGCCCACCGCTTTCCACTGATGTAGTCCCTCTAGCTCTCTCTTCACTTGGTTGGTGAAAGCCAGCCCTGGTGGGGAGGTGGGGGGAAAGGGGGTGTTGAGGATCAGTCCAGAGGGTGCAGGGGCGGAGGTGGGGCCGCTGATTGTCTCAACAGAGGTGTTGTGAGCAAAGTGGGGGTGGGACAGCCGTGAGGCTGTGTGGCCTGGGGAGCTGGAGGGGACGTGGACAGGGCCAGTATCGAACCTGTTTGGCAGACGGAGGGGACCCAGGCTCTGGCCAAAGTTTGACTTTTTGAAGCCAGTGATATTTTTCATACAGTTCCACACCTCTCTCACCTGGCTCTGCCTCAGCTTGTCCTCCATCTTCTTCTTATACCCTCTCTTCCCCTCAGCAATCCTCAACTTCAGCTCCCTCTGGACGCATTTCAATTCGTCCCTGTCCCCCTCCTTGAAAGCCCTCTTCTTCTCATTCAGCAGGGCCTTCACGTCGCTGGTGACCCAGGGTTTATTATTAGGAAAACAGTGTACCTTCCTGGTGGGTACAGTGTTGTCTACACAAAAATGTATTTAGTCCGTTATGCAGTCAGTAAGTCCATCGATGTCCTCCCCATGAGCCTCACAGAGCACATCCCAGTCTGTTGTTTCAAAGCAGGAAGTTTACATACACTTAGGTTGAAGTCATTAAAACACATTTTTCAACCACTCCACAGATTTCATGTTACCAAGCTATAGTTTTGGCAAGTCGGTTAGGACATCTACTTTGTGCATGACACAAGTAATTCTTCCAACAATTGATTACAGACAGATTATTTAACTTATAAATCACCATATCACAATTCCAGTGGGTCAGAAGTTTACATACACTAAGTTGACCTTTAAACAGCTTGGAAAATTCCAGAAAATGATGTCATGGCTTTAGAAGCTTCTGATAGGCTAATTAACATAATTTGAGTCAATTGCAGGTGTACCTGTGGATGTATTTCAAGGCCTACCTTCAAACTCAGTGCCTCTTTGCTCGACATCATGGGAAAATCAAAAGAAATCAGCCAAGATATCAGAAAAAAAATTGTAGACCTCCACATGTCTGGTTCATCCTTGGGAGCAATTTCCAAACACCTGAAGGTAACACGTTCATCTGTACAAACAATAGTACACCATGGGGCCACGCAGCCGTCATACCGCTCAGGAATTAGACGCGAAAAGTGCAAATCAATCCCAGAACAACAGCAAAGGACCTTGTGAAAATGCTGGAGGAAACAGGTACAAAAGTATCTATATCCACAGCAAAACAAGTCCTATATCAACATAACCTGAAAGGCCACTCAGCAAGGAAGAAGCCACTACACAGGAATGTCACGTTTTTGACTGCACCTTTTAAAAGGGCAATTTGAGTTCTTCAGGAATCAATGGGTATACAGTGCATCCGGAAAGTATTCAGACCCCTTTACTTTTTGCACATTTTGTTACGTTACAGCCTTATTCTAAAATGGATGAAATAAAAAAAAGATCCTCATGAATCAACACACAATACACCATAATGACAAAGCGAAAACAGTTTTTTATTTTTTTCAAATGTATTAAAAATACAAAACAGAAATAACTTATTTACATAAGTATTCAAACCCTTTGCTATGAGACTCGAAATTGAGCTCAGGTGCATCCTGTTTCCATTGATCATCCTTGAGATGTTTCTACAACTTGATTGGAGTCCACCTGTGGTAAATACAATGGATTGGACATGATTTGGAAAGGCACACACCTGTCTATATAAGGTCCCACAGTTGCAATGCATGTCAGAGCAAAAAACAAGTCATGAGGTCGAAGGAATTGTCCTTAGAGCTCTGAGACAGGATTGTGTCGAGGCACAGATCTGGGGAAGGGTACCAAAAAATGTCTGCAACATTGAAGGTCCCCAAGAACACAGTGGTCATCATTATTAAATGGAAGAAGTTTGGAACCACCAAGACTCTTCCTAGAGCTGGCCGCCTGTCCAAACTGAGCAATCGGGGGAGAAGGGCCAAGAACCCGATGGTCACTCTGACAGAGCTCCAGAGTTCCTCTGTGTAGATGGGAGAACCTTCCAGAAGGACAACCATCTCTGCAGCAGTCCACCAATCAGGCCTTTATGTTAGAGTGGCCGAACAGAAGCCACTCCTCAGTAATGACAGCCATGAGAAAGATTCTCAGACCATGAGAAACAAGATTCTCTGGTCTGATGAAACCAAGATTGAACTCTTTGTCCTGAATGCCAAGCGTCACATCTGGATGAAACCTGGCACCATCCCTACGGTGAAGCAAGGTGGTGGCAGCATCATTGTGCGGGGATGTTTTTCAGCGGCAGGGACTGGGAGACTAGTCAGAGCAAAATTCTTGATGAAAACCTGCCCCAGTCCTCAGGAACTCAGACTGTGGCAAAGGTTCACCTTCCAACAGGACAACGACCCTAAGCACACAGCCAAAACAATGCAGGAGTCTCTGAATGTCCTTGAGTGGCCCAGCCAGAGCCCAGACATGAACCCGATCAAACATCTCTGGAGAGATCTGAAAATAGCTGCGCAGCTACGCTTCCCATCCAACCTGACAGAGCTTGAGAGGATCTGCATGTGAGAAACTCCCCAAATACAGGTCTGCCAAGCTTGTAGTGTCATACCCAAGAAGACTTACACACGTAGACACAGCCTCCCTTCCAGCCACACTGTACTGCACAGAGACAGTCCTGACAGGTTGACATGAGAGGGTGAAAACAGCTCTGGAGAGGTGATTCACACACACACTTGCATGCACGCAAAAATACACACTTGCACACACGTGCATGCACGCACAACACGCACGCATGCATACACAGGCATGTACACAATAACAAACAACAGATATTCATGTCAAACCCACTTTGAGTCAGAGACAGAGCCACACACACCGATGACACACTCATACACACGGCTAACATTCCATTACATACCAAGGGACATTGAGTGGTCAAACCCAGGGGTGTCATTTCTACACACGCTCTGTGTGACAGGATGTGAACATGAAGAATGGATGGTCCTCTCATCCTTCCTTATACAGTCATGTGAAAAAGTAAGTACAGTTTTCTTTTATTTTACATATTTGGACAGATGGATATGTAATCTTCACTTCAACACTATTGACAGATAAAGGTTAGCCATTTAACAAATCAGACCCCCCCCCCCCCCAAAAAAACAAACTTGGAAAATGTTATGCAATTAAAATAAACAAAAATGCCTTTGGGAAAAAAGTTAGTACAGCCCTACCTTTACCATCACATCAAATGGCTAAAAATAGAATTAGGTACCAAAACAAGTACAAATGAAAAAATTAGAGGGAAACTTAGGATGTTCCAGCCTTCCATAAAGATAAGAACATTGTTCTGGTTTGGTCTTAACCATATGGGTGTGTGGTAACACATCATTCAAAGATCAAAAGACCTACCCGAGGCCCTCAGAAGAAAGATTATTGATGCTCATGAGTCTGGGAGGAGTTTCAAATCCATTTTTCAAGCAATTCGAAGTACATCATTCCACTGTCCGACGGAAATTCCAGACCACTGGCAAACTACCAGGACAGGTCGTCCCACCAAAGTCAGGCCAAGAGCTGACCGAAAGATGCTCATAGAAGTCTCTAAGAACCCCAGGGTAACATCAAGGGATCTACAGGCCTCTCTTGCCACAATCAATGTCGAAGTGCATGGGTACACTGTCAGAAAGAGACTGCACAAACCTGGCCTACATGGGAGGTCAGGAAGGAAGAAGCCTCTGCTCTCAAAAAATTATATCAAGACACAACTGACTTTTGCCAGACAACCCCTGTAGGCCAAGTTTGTGCAGTCTCTTTCTGACAGTGTACCCATGCAATTCAACATTGATTGTGGCAAGAGATGCCTTTTTTTTGTGTGTGATTTGTTAAATTGGATAACCTTTATCTGTCAATAGTGTTGAAGTGAAGATTACATATCCATCTGTCCAAATATGTAAAATAAAATAAAATTAAAAGAAAAAACTTTCCAGGGGGTGTGCTTACTTTTTCACATGACTTTTTCACATGACTGTGCTTTTTTGTGCATTTATGTGCATGTGTGTGTATACGTGCATGTGTGTGTGACTGTGCGTTTATTAGTGTTACAGACAATGCAGAATGATGTTATCCATTTCATGAAATCTCACTCCTGTTCACACACGGGGAGAGCTATCTGCCATCACGGTAATAAGGTTGAATCTGGACTGACAGGGATTTCAAACGCACATAACAAATAATGAAATTCTAATTACAAGAAGTGCAAACAATTTTCCCTAGCTGTGACATTTGGACCGTGGGACTGTTCAATTATTCATCCAGGCTCTCGCCTCTCGCAAAAGGGGGAGAATCTGAGTCGGATGTATTAGCGTTTGGTACAATCCGCATCACATCGGATATGAATAAAGTAATCATCTATTCAAGCCGCGTCTATTATATATTCCTTGTATTGTCATCTCCCTCAAATGTCACAGTTGAGTGACATTTTGAAGATCTTAGTCAATCGGGTTTGTTGTAATATAAATATACTTTTCAGATCACTGCGAAATGTTCTCTTGCCTAAGCCGCGGATCTCCTTGCAATGAAAGTTGAATTTCGGTCTCATAGAGAGAACAAATGTTACGCTAATCTGTGGAGGCTCAAAATGTAGTTCCTTATTTAAAGAGGGTAGGAAATGCTAATGACAGCATAACAGTATAATTTTCTCATAATTTATTTCCTCTGATTGAAAAAGGTAGTGTTGGAATGATAATGTTAATGTAAAATCTGGCCTTAAAGTGCTAAAAAGTATTGAGGCCTTCCTGTGTCATGCACTCTACAATTCCGGAGTTCTTTCAAGGTTTCAAAAGCAACATGTCAAATTTCACATCATAATACTCAACCTTTTCTCAATCCTTCTTAGCCCAGGGATTATCAACTAGATTTAGCCGCGGGATGATTTTTTCTTGAGCGGATGGTCAGAGGGCCGAAATGTAAAGGCAAGGCAAATTGGCAAATTGACCGCAAAAACCCCAAACAAATATAATATTAGACTAAAACATTATAATTTCAAACCTTGCTTACATTTGTATACGAGCCTTCATAAAGTATTCACACCCCATTTTTTTGTGTTATGAAGTAGTATTCAAATGTATTGAATTATAATTTTTTTGTCAACAATCTACACAAAATACTTTAATGTCAAAGTGGAAAAAAAGTATAATATATCTTGATTAGATAAGTATTCAACCCCCTGAGTCAATACATGTTAGAATCACCTTTGGCAGTGATTACAGATACCTGAACTGTGCAATATTTGCCCATTATTCTTTTCAAAATTCTTCCAGCTCTGTCGAATTGGTTGTTGATCATTACTAGACAACCATTTTCAGATCTTGTCATAGATTTTCAAGCAGATTTAAGTCAAAACTGTAACTCGGCCACTCAGGAACATTCACTGTCTTCTTGGTAAGAAACTCCAGTGTAGATTTGGCCTTGTGTTTTAGGTTATTGTCCTGCTCAAAGGTGAATTCATCTCCCAGACTGAACCATGTTTTACTCTAGGATTTTGCCTGTGCTTAGCTCCATTCAGTAAATGTTTAATCCTGAAAAACTCCCCAGTCCTTAACAATTACAATCATACCCATAACATGATGCAGCCACCACTATGGTTGAAAATATGGATAGTCTTACTCAGTAATGTGTTGTGTTGTATTTTCCCCAAACATACGTAACACTTTGTACTCAGGACAAAAAGTTTATTTATTTGGCAATTTCTTTGCAGTATTTCATTAGTGCTGCAAACCAGATGCATGTTTTGGAATATGTTTATCCTGTACAGGCTTCCTTCTTTTCACTCTGTCAATTAGGTTAGTATTGTAGAGTAATTTCAATGCTGTTTTCTTCTATCACAGCCATCACAGACTGTTTTAAAGTCACCATTGGCCGCATTGTGAAATTGTGAGCGGTTTCCTTCCTCTTGACATGTTAAGCACATTTTTACTCCTGAACTTATTTAGGCTTGCTATAATAAAGGGGTTTTATACTTATTGACTCAAGAAATTTCAGCTTTACATTTTTTGATCATTTGTAAAAAAAAAAAAAAAAAAAAGATAAACATAATTCTACTTTGACATTGAGGAATTTATTGTGTGTAGAAATCTAAATTGAATCCATTTGAAATTGACAACAAAATGTGGAAAAAGTCAAGGGGTGTGAATACTTTGAAGAAACTGTATCTATCTATTATGTGTGGGAATACTGTGGAACAGAGTTTCAAAATTCAAATAATTTGGAGCTGATTAACTGGTGTTTTTACAGTCTTTTATGTCCAACAGTTATTATTTTGATAAGAAAACTTGGGGGGGGGGGCAAAAAATTTACCCGCGGACCAAGGTGATTTTTCCCTGTTGGGGAACCCTATTCTAGCCTAATGTAGCCTCTGTGACAGGTGGGTGCAAGGAGCACTCTGCATTGGCCTGAGTTCAGTTTCAGAGTAAAGGTCTGTGATGACGGCACAGCGCATTGCGTATTCTCATCGAGTGACCCGAAGTCATGACTCATCATCATCAAAATTCACAGAGTCCAACAACGTGATTTAGCCGGTCACAAGATAACAGCCCGCTGGCGCCAGCCAGATGGAGGCTTCTGTATTAAAACGTCAGTCAGAGAAAACTTTCTGCCTTTCAGATTGCAGCATGCACTTATTTTTCCCTCCTTCCATGGAGTTCCATTGAAAAGTAATTATTCTGCAACACAGACATGGGCCGGCGGGTTTGATGCACGGCAGGCCGAAATGGGCCTGATTTTAATAAACCAAGAAGATAATAACAAGCAGGCCATTTAAAATTCCATTATCACAGCTAGATGTGCATTTTCATAAGGACTGGTTCACCTTTGGGTCCTAGGAATTTGTAGCTACTATATGAGGGAGTCAGTATGCATGAGTGGACTTAGTGGCTACGTGGACTTGGGTGTGTGTGTGTGTGTGTGTGTGTGTGTGCTTGAACACGTGTATGAGAGGATACAGATCTAAGCAATATAGGCCTAGTGCGACCGAGGACAAATCTTGAAGACGAGGCATCGAAGCAATAATCGTCTTAGTCCAAAAACACAATGTCAGCTGTCTTTTATTTATAAAACACATGAATCACATTAATGAGTTGTCGATAGATGTAGGCCAACAAATCATGTCTAAAAATCATATATCGATATGCAGCCATTTGGTTTTAGATCTCGGGAAACAGCTGAATGCATGACCAGACAGCAATCGGACTCTCAAATGAAATCAATTGGTAAATTAAACAAACTGTGAATATATTGAAAAAATGGGAATTCAAGTGAAAACCAAGCAAAAAACAAAAAGTCACATACACAAAAACCAACACACATGTACACACACACACACGTCCCACCCACTGTGTTGTGTCTTGGTGTTATGATGTGGACTGGGCCATGCTCTGTCCTGTCCTCTGTTGCGACTCAGTAAGCAGTGTGTGTGTGTGTGTGTGAGTGTGTACTCTATTGCCAGGGTCAACCTGTCAGCATCTCTCCATGTCTCCAGTGGCCCTGCCTCATGTTGGTCGTTCCACCCCTCTGCCTCAGCAGGCGCTGAAACACTGAGCACACACACAGACACACGGCCAACTGCTCAAACTCACTCACTGGCCGCCTCTTAAAATCTCCCACTTTGAAACTGTCACTCAATTGGCTCCAGTGCAAAACAAACCCTCTCAGTGTGTGGAAAGTTAGCGTACGTTTGTGTGCGAGAAAGAGAGTGCATGCGAGCATACATGCATACTGAATCATACAGTATATATTTTTCTATGTATAACAACTTAGAAGCCTGTGTGTTCGTCGTTTCATCCCTGTCTAAATGTTGAAGCTATTTTTGCTAGCCCCGGTCACCCCTGGACGTGACCCACTAACCTGCGGACTGCCAACTGTGTGTGGGTGATTTCGGGAAAAACCAATGAGGTGATGTCCTGCCGGACTTGCAGCAGTCAGAGAAGCACAGCACATTCAAATGTAGCGTGTCCCCACATTCATGGGAGCATTGCCTTATGGGTCTCATCCGCTAACAGCGAAACAACAACACTTAGCCCTGCTGTCTAGCATAATCATAGGTCTGGAAGACGTGAGGGGCCATAATTTGGCCTTTTCACTGTGTGGATGGCAACAACTAGTGGCTGACGAATCAGGCATTGGGGATTTATACATTGTCAAGCCAAGTCTTTCTGGCTTGTGGTTACTGGCCACACGTTAGTAAATTATCTCTTTATAATCTAGTTATAGGAGATTTGGCCTCGATTTGCTGTGAGAGGGTTGTGGTTGTATGAAAGAGTCGTAATGTTGTGACACTGTTCCTGTGATGTTTCTGTAATGTTTGGGGCCACTCACTCTTGAAAGGGATGACGATAAGTGTCATGGTTGCGTTAACAGTAGTAGTTGTGCTGCAACACCGTTATGCCAGTGTTTTTGTGACGTTTCAAGAACGTTTGGCTACTCACTCTTGATGGGTATGATGAGTTGGGGGATGACAGGCAGGATCTTGGTGCCCCCGTGCTCGAGCATGTCGTGGACTCCCTGGCGGGCGAAGAACTCGTAGGGGTGCACCGTCTCACACAGCCCGTCGAAGAACAAAGGCAGGTAGTGGTGGTAGTCAAGCTTCTCGATCTCCACCTGAGACACACAAACACACATTTCCATCAACATGTGTGAGACAGCTTTGTAACAGCTAGCATTCCTGGAAACATGTTGATTCCTGGAAATGTTTGCAACAGCTCTGCACACACAGACACGGCACAGACACAGACACAGACACACACAATTACATGGTCACCAGGGACTGAATGTGAGTCAACCAATGCAAGGGAATCTCTCCCCTAGTTCATTCTACATTGCAATAGAAACCAGTCATGGTCTTTCCTCATCTTATGCCCTTGGAGTCACACAATATCCAGTGCCAAGCCTTCTAACCAAGCCTGGCTTTAGAAGGTGTTTATAATATCAGTCACAGCTGAAGACAGCTGTTGGGGAGATCATGACATGTGGTATCCTGTGGGCCCGACACATTAATAACACCTGTCTGTAACACTGTTTAAGCCTACACTCCCCAAAACAGCTACACAAACCTACGCACATAAAGACATTCCTTCAGCTACTGAACCCGTGTGGATTATATGCTTTGATATTGGGTTTGTCACAATGTATTGCAGTAGGCATAGCAGCACAATGATTCGTGTTGTGATGAACTTCAGAGCAGTGTGGTGGCTCTATTGTTGACCGAGGGGTAAGGGGGATCCTGTTTCATGTAATGAAAGCCAATCCTGTGTAGAGCAGAAGCAAACACCCCACAGCCCTGAAGCAGCCAGGGGTCTTAAAGGACAGCTGAGCCCCATCCTCCCAATCCCTGATACAGCTGCCGCTGAAATGTCACCACCACGTGGACCAGAATGGCTTTGATGTCCCCCGGATTTCGCAGAGCCCCCACGTTGGAGGCGCGACTTCAAAGTGGGCAGACCTCCTGACACGAGTTGCGTGGGTAAACAGAGAGAGAGAGAGAGCACATTGTGTGTTAGCAGAGAGACAGAGAGGGGTGATTGCTTTGAGGCAATTTGCTGGCTAACCTTGACCTTTTCCGGCATGGTCAAGATCATCGTCGTGAGTCAGCTAGGCGGGCAGGGAGACAAGAACAAAAGCAAATATGCGCCGGGAGAGAGAGGGGGGAGAGATGACACTGTGACAGGACGAGTCACATAGGAACACATAGGAACAGAGAAAACGCTTCAAGCTGCATTCAGCAGAGATACAGAGTAGCCATATAGGCTGCAGTAGACAATGTCACAGTCAGTGGGTTAGAAAATGGTCAGTTATCTGATTTTTAAAAAAGGGTCTGCATTTAAGCTGAAATCCGCTTACGGTGAAACAGCGCACTGTTCGCCCCAGCGCATTTTTGTTATTGTTTTGGTTTTGTTGATGAAATGGAAGCGAGGAGCATCCAGAATGGTGAAAGAAAACACTCTTCGTTGTTTGAAGTAACTTATTTGTTATTATAATATCGCAAAAAAGGATGTGGCAGTTTCCAGGCAGATTACTCAAGAGTGACATCAACTTGGACATCTATCCATGTCCTGGGGACGTCGGGAAATGCCTTCAAAACCTGCCACTAGGGGAAACAGTGAGTGCTATACCATCAAGTAGGCTTGGGTTTTGCTAGGGCATTGTGGCCGGGGTGGCGGATGGGCGTAATCTTGTGACTCTGGATCAGAAGGTGACGTGTTCGATCACAGTGGTGGGAACTTGTTTTAACCTCAAACCTTATCCTTTACCTTAACCATTCAGAATGAATGTTTTCGTTTTTATATTTACCTCTTTTTTCAACTACCCCACCGGGCTCGGTAGACGAAGGTCGAGTCATGTGTCCTCCAAAACAGCACCAATGTGTCAGAGGACACACCGTTCAACTGACAACGAGGTCAGCCTGCAGGCGCATGGCCCGCCACAAGGAGTCGCTAGAGCACGATGAGCCAAGTACAGCCCCCGCCGGCCAAACTCTCCCCTAACCCGGATGATGCTGAGCCAATTGTGCGCCGCCCTATGGGGAGTGGCACAACGGCCGGTTGTGATACAGAATGGGATCGATCACGGGTCTGTAGTGACTAATTCTGCAGTGAGACTTTTAGAGCTTGTTGGCAGTTTCACCAAGTACGAAATCCAGCTTTAAATATTAACCTTTATAACAACTGGTGGACTCAATATGAAAAACATATTAAGAGAATATATCTATGGCATACAAGCCAAGGGAATTTAGAATTATAGCTGTGTGAAGCCTGTTCTGAGATCTGTGATAAGGGCCTAACGAAAATCGCATCAAAATGCAGAGGCAGACAACAGCTCAGAGTGGAGAAGTGAGGGGTAAATATCCCATAGGAGAACACAGGAAGCACTGGAGAATTACACACACAGACCCCCCCCCCCCCCGACCCCACCCCACACACAAAACACACGCACGTACAGAGCCTGTGGCTGACCGGTAACACTCACATTCACTCTTATCGATCGGCCGTTCAGGTTTGTTTGTCTTTAGGTGCCTACAGGTTTCCCTACGGAGGGTCTTTGTCGATGAGACGGAACAACGAGACGTTGTAGAGCAGCAATTAGCCAGGCCATGACAAAGAGAGGCCCACACGTCTCCTCTGGTCAGTGTGGAGAGAGGCAGAGACACGGCAGCTACGCAGTTGGCAAAGGCTTCCTCATTAAAGCACCCTATTCACTGCTGTATGTAGGCTAGTCTAGTGTATTACTTTTGACCAGGCCCCAGGGCACTACGTAGCCATTTCGGACACACCCCGAGTCTCTGGGGCATCCAGCCCATAGAAATATAATTCCTAGAACGTGTTATACCCATGTACTGTAAGTCAATGGGTGTGTGATGGAAGTCTATTTCTATGCTAGATTGGCAGCGCATGTAGGCTGACTATGGGCCAGCGCACCAGGAGACAGGGGAGTGCATGTTTTGGGTAGCGCGGGTGCATAGAGGATGATGTGGGTACCAGCTCAGCCTGTGGTAATCAAGTTCAAGATTGACGTTGAAATTGGACATCTATCCATGTCCTGAGGACGTCAGGAAATTACTTCAAAATCGGTCACTAGGGGCAACAGTGAGCACTATTACCATCAAGTAGGCTTGGGTTTTGCTAGAGGACAGGGGGTGGTGGATGGACATAAATCCATGACTAATGACTCATTTGGGTAATCCCATGACTCTGGATCAGAAGGTTGCGCTTTCGATCACAGTCGTGGACACGTATTTTTGGGGGGGTTTTAACCCTATCCCAGACCTTAACCCTTAACCCATTTGGAGTGAGTGCCTAACCTTAACTTCAAAATGTACCTCTTTAGAAATGGAACGATACAGAGCAGCAGGAGGATCGATACAGAGCAGCAGGAGGATCGATACAGAGCAGCAGGAGGATCGATACAGAGCAGCAGGAGGATCGATACAGAGCAGCAGGAGGATCGACACAGAGCAGCAGGAGGAACAAAAACATTTCATAATTTGATGTTTGGAGCAACTTCTAGATGTAAAGTTTGGAGAATGTGGATAAACGTCTAATTCTGCAATGAGAATGTGAGAGCTTGTTGGTGATAATTGCTGTTGGCCTGTGTGTGTGTTTGAGTGTGTGTGTGTGTGTGTGTGTGTGTGTGTGTGTGTGTGCCAGGCCATCTCCCTAGAGGAAGGCCACTGGGCTTCATGTAGGTCCCATTTAGATTGGGACCTCACCGACACTGAAAAAAACCACATTAATCAACTACTGTAGTCACCATGAACCAGCTGTAATCCTGTAATCCAACTAAACACACACCCACATATGTACTGTATGCTCTGCTCCCAAATAGACTCTTTAGACAGGCATGCATCCAAACATTCAAGAGGGTAGCCTATTCTCAGGCAGGAATACACCATTGACAGGGGCACACACACACACACACACACACTGAAATGTTTTGATGTGTACACGGTGGTCCCATAGGCCTTTTCAGGCATGCTTTGCTATTATGGTTACTAATCATTAGCCATTGTAATTGAAAGGCTGTCCCCATTAGACCATGTTCCTGTTACTGCACAGATCCTGCTACCGTTAGCACGGCTAATGATGAGAAAGCTTATAGAGGCAGAGGCGGAAAATTTTGCATGGTAGTGCTCTCTCTCTCTCCTTCTCTCTCTCTCTCTCTCTCTCTCTCTCTCTCTCTTTCTGTGTGTGTGTGTGTGTGTGTGTGTGTGTGTGTGTGTGTGCGCGTCTCTCTCTCTCTCTCTCTCTCTCTCTCTCTCTCTCTCTCGGTTTCTCTATCTCTCTCTCTTTCATATCGCTTTTCAAGCCTTGCCAGAGAATCGCAAAATGCCTCAAGTAGGTTCATTCACAGCACAGACACACAGGAAAACAATAGTCACCTCTCTCTTTCATTCCCCTCTCTCTGTCTCTCTCCCTGTCTCTCTCTATACACATGCATACAGTTTATACACATGCACAGTATTGTAACAACAAACACTAAGGTACACAAAGGGCCTTTGAGCCCTGTCCTCACATTAAGAGTTTTCATCGGGCCTGACAATTAAAGCCCAGTTCGACACTAGCCAGGTGAGCTGAAGCCCGAGCCCAGGCCGGCCTGACATCATAGAAATTAAATGAACCCCAAAAAAGTCTGATTTCTAGAAAACAGTACTGATTTAAACTGGTGTTGAGAACAACGCGGCGGAGGCGGGCGGCAGAGAAAAAAATGCAGAGAGGAAAACTGCATGATGAAAATATGTTATATTAAGTAGCCTAATGAAATTGAAGGCATGCGATTCTTATTATACTGAAACTCAGAAAGTCATATCCAACCATTATACTAATTTAAAGCAATAGTCGTGTGTGGTTACCTAGATGATCATTTCAGCACCATTTTGATTTGTTTTCACTGAATCTCCGTTTGGATATTTGGTTACAACTATGCTAGGGAAATGTTAGATAAGTTGAAGTGAGCGTGTAGCTTGTCCTACTCCCGACCAAAAGCCTCTGACTTGTGTGATAATCAATCGATGTGCTTTTGTTTCACTGAATCTCTGTCTGTATATTTGGTTAATTGATCTCTGGCTGGGCAAGTGGAAGTGGTAGATCATCTATTTGTTTGCTCATCTCTTGATCAGAAACATCTAGTATGCAATAATGTAGGCTAAATCAAGCGTATTATTTTGATCTTGACTCACATAGTAGCCTTATATAATCTCTCCACCATCGAGCCGTGAGCACGTCCTGGTTTATCTGTTTTAACATAACTTAGCCTACTTCAATATAATCAATCATTCATTCAATCAATTAATTCATTCAAACAGCATACGAGTCAGTCATGCCTTTCAAGCATTTTATTTTTAAATGAAATGAAGGTAGCATAAAAAATGAAACGATAAATAAATAACACGATTTTCTGCCCAAAATCCATATCAATTAGCGCCATGTTTTGAATGCATGTTTGATTAGGGAAACATTTGGATCAGTTATGGGTCTAGTTCACAAGGTCCAGCAAGACACATTAGCAGGACAGTCATAGGATGTATTTTGTTAGGATGTATAAGCGTAAACAGATGCCATTGGAATATGGGCTTGTGCTGATACTGAGATGCCATTGGAATATGGGCTTGTCCTGGTTCTGAGATGCCATTGGAATATGGGCTTGTCCTGATACTGAGATGCCATTGGAATATGGGCTTGTCCTGGTTCTGAGATGCCATTGGAATATCGGCTTGTCCTGATACTGAGATTCCATTGGAATATGGGCTTGTCCTGATACTGAGATGCGCTGGCCTGTCGTGGTCTTGTGGAACATATTTTACCCGACTACACTCCAGCCTATTCCTATCGCAATTTGAAACATTTGAATCATCAGAAAAATCAGTTTCATTATGGCCACTAATGTCTCTGGCCCAGCCAATATAGGAATCCTGGAGCTGCTAGTGTCTGCAGCTGCTGTGGTTGAGAGAGGGCTAACACAGGAAGACAAGCCCGAAACCCGCCCGCCTCGAATCAATTCACAGGCCGTCGGGACCTGTCGGGTTCAGGCTGAGAATGAAAACTCTACCTCACGTGCCTCCTGAGTTGCTATACACAGAGGGCTGTGGTTGTGCAATTAAATGGGCTCTGTAGGGAGTGTGTGTGTGTGTATGTGCGTGTGTATGCGTGCATGTGGTGTGTGTGTATGTGTGACGAGAGGGATGGAGGAGTGGAGTGAACATTTCCACAGTTGGAGACTTCCTGCTTCAGTTTAAGATGAAAGCTTTTATATAAATCCCAGATTAGGGATGTGTGTGTGTGTGTGTGTATATATGTGTGTGTGTGTGTGTGTGTCTGTGTGCTGGGGAGCCCCAGCACTGAGACGGAACTAGGCCAGAATAGCAACCTTCTGCCACAACGCACTCTGAGACATGGAGAACATGATAAGACAGAGGGACAAAGATGGAGATGGGGAGAGAGGGAGAGAGAGAGAGAGAGAGAGAGAGCATGCTAAGTTAGAGCAGGATTTCCCAAACTCTGTTAGTTTTTTGCCCTAACACTACATAGTTGATTCAAATGATCAAAGCTTTATAACTGGTTGATTACTTGATTCAGCTGTGTAGCGCCAGCAAAAAACACAATTTGGGAAACCCAGAGATTGAGAGGGGAGGGGTGGAGGGGTGTAGTGATGTGCTTTCACACCTGCTGAAAACAGCTTTATACAGGATGTGCAGCGGGACAAGAGGAAGAACAGATGTACCTGGCCATTTGTAACAGCTGCTTGATACACCACCCACGATTATCTTATTACAGTAACGTGTGTGTGTGATACACCCCCTTACTGTAACTGTCTTCAAACTGCAGCCACTACTATACTAGACTGTGGCTCCAGCCAATTGTCCTTGTCATTGTCACTGCACCCAGCACTGTACCCAGCGACCTCCCACCAGGACAGTCACTAAGCAGGACGACAGACAGCCACGACAACAAGGCAAATAGTTATCAACCACTGGAGAGTGTAATGAGCATTCTTCCCTAATCAGCAGACAGTTATCAACCACTGGAGAGTGTAATGAGCATTCTGCCCTAATCACCAGACAGTTATCAACCACTGGAGAGTGTAATGAGCATTCTGCCCTAATCAGCAGACAGTTATCAACCACTGGCGAGTGTAATGAGCATTCTGCCCTAATCAGCAGACAGTTATCAACTACTGGAGAGTGTAATGAGCATTCTTCCCTAATCAGCAGACAGTTATCAACCACTGGAGAGTGTAATGAGCATTCTTCCCTAATCAGCAGACAGTTATTGTCAGGCTCTGGCCATAGAGAAGCAAATAGGCTTCTCTATGTAGTTATGGTCAGAGTTCTTTTCTGTTTCTGTGTGGGGTTTGGGTTGGATCCCTAATTAGAGGCAGCTGCACCACATTGTCTCTAATTAGGGATCCCATACATGTTGAGTCTGCCCTTCACTCTGGTGTGGGTCGTTGTCGTATTATGTCGCAGTCACGGTGAAGTAAGTGAGCCTTTTTTTACGTCCGTTCATTTCGTGTGTTTTTGTGAACGTGACGTTTAGTCGATTCGTGTTTTTTGTTGTATAGTTCGTTCATTTGCAAGTTTATTATACATAGTATTAATAAATAAATGTCGAACTACTATCCCTGCGCTGCGTCTTGGTCTGTCTCTGCACCCTTCCGTGACAGAACGACCCACCACTGCGAGACCAAGCAGCGTAACTGGGGAGAGACGGAGAGAGAGAGAGAGCCGCGTAATAGACGGGGCGCGAGACGGAGAAACGCCCGCAAACAACCCCAAGGTGATTTTGGGGAGGTGCTATGGGGGTGGTCTGGTGTGGAGGAAGAGGCACCAGTCCCACTTTCCAGGTGGTCTTCGCCGAGGCCGGAAACGAAGTGCGTGGGGGAATACCGAAAGAGGGAGGAGTATGAGAGGATAATGGAGCTATGTTGGCGAAATATGGAGGAGTGTGAGAGCGAGAGGAGGGAGCTGGAGTTAAGGGTGCTCAAGGTGAGCATCCCCAGTCCGGGTCCGGTCGTCTACTCCACCCCCATGCCAGAGCAGTCCGCTCAACCGGTGTCCTGTCTGGGTCCGGACCTCTACTCTACTCCCCGCATCCGACCTTCCATGAGTGTGCCCAGCCAGGTGCTTCCAGTGCCGGCTCCACGCCTCCGACCTCCGGTCCGCCTTCCCAGTCCGGTACCTCCCATGCCAGAGCAGTCCGCTTCACCAATGTCCAGTCCGGGTCCGGACCTCTGCTCTACTCACCGCACCCGACCTCCGGTGCGTGCGCCCAGCCAGGTGCTTCCAGTGCCGGCTCCACGCATCCAACCTCCGGTGCGCCTCCCCAGTCCGGTACGGCCCGTGCCGGCTCCCCGCACCCGACCTCCAGTGCGTGCGCCTAGCCAGGTTCTTCCTGTGCCAGCTCCACGCACCCGACATCCGGTGTGCCTCCCCAGCCCGGAACCTCCAGCGCAGGTCCGCCGCCCTGAACCTCCAGCGAAGGTCAGCCGCCCTGAACCTCCAGCGAAGGTCAGCCGCCCTGAACCTCCAGCGAAGGTCAGCCGCCCGGAACCTCCAGCGAAGGTCCGCCGCCCGGAACCTCCACAGGTACCCATTCAGGGTTCAGCCGTCTGCTCCGCTCCAAAGCCAGAGCAGTCCGCTCCAACGGTGCCCATTCCGGGTTCAGCCGTCTGCTCCGCCCCAGTGCCAGAGCATTCCGCTCCACCGGTGCCCATTCCGGGTCCAGCCGTCTGCTCCGCCCCAGTGCCAGAGCAGTCCGCTCCACCGGTGCCTATTCCGGGTTCAGCTGTCTGCTCCGCCCCAGTGCCAGAGCATTCCGCTCCACCGGAGCCCATTCCGGGTCCAGCCGTCTGCTCCGCTCCAGTGCCAGAGCATTCCGCTCCACCGGTGCCCATTCCGGGTCCAGCCGTCTGCTCCGCCTCAGTGCCAGAGCAGTCCGCTCCACCGATACCCAATCCGGGTCCAGCTGTCTGCTCCGCTCCAGTGCCAGAGCAGTCCGCTCCACCGGTACCCATTCCGGGTCCAGCCGTCTGCTCCGCTCCAGTGCCAGAGCAGTCCGCTCCACCGGTACCATTCCGGGTCCAGCCGTCTGCTCCGCCCCAGTGCCAGAGCAGTCCGCTCCACCGATACCCATTCCGGGTTCAGCCGTCTGCTCCGCTCCAAAGTCAGAGCAGTCCGCTCCACCGGTGCCCATTCCGGGTTCAGCCATCTGCTCCGCCCCAGTGCCAGAGCATTCCGCTCTACCGGTGCCCATTCCGGGTCCAGCCGTCTGCTCCGCCTCAGTGCCAGAGGAGTCCGCTCCACCGGTACCCAATCCGGGTCCAGCCATCTGCTCCGCCCCAGTGCCAGAGCAGTCCGCTCCACCGGTACCCATTCCAGGTTCAGCCGTCAGCTCCGCTCCAGTGCCCGAGCAGTCCGTTCCACCGGTGCCCAGTCCAGGCCTGGTTGTTTTCCCAGCTCCATGGCCAGAGCCGGTTGCCCCACCAGTGCCCAGTCCAGGCCCGGTTATTTGCCTCGCTCCATGGCCGGAGCCGTTTGCCCCACTGGTGCCCAGTCCAGGCCCGGTTGTTTGCCCCGCTCCATGGCCGGAGCCGTTTGCCCCACCGGTGCCCAGTCCAGGTCCGGTTGTTTTCCCCGCTCCATGGCCAGAGCCTTTGGCCCCACCGGTGCCCAGTCCTGGCCCGGTTGTTTCCCCGCTCCAAGGCCCGAGCCGTTTACCCCACCGGTGCCCAGTCCGGGCCCGGTTAATGGTCCAGCTCCATGGCCGGAGCCGTTTGCCCCACCGGTACCCAGCCCGGGCCCGGTTATAAAGAAGGGGCATGGGAGAAAACTGTCCACTTCGCCGGAGCCAGAGCCGCCCCCAATGGACTAGTCTTCCCTCCCATTAGCCCCCCCTTGTTTTGTGTGTTTTTTTTTGGCGTCCGGGAGTCCGCGCCTTGGGGGGGGGGTACTGTCAGGCTCTGGCCATAGAGAAGCAAATAGGCTTCTCTATGTAGTTATGGTCAGAGTCTGACAGTGTCGTTCTTTTCTGTTTTTGTGTGGGGTTTGGGTTGGATCCCTAATTAGAGGCAGCTGCACCGCATTGTCTCTAATCAGGGATCCCATATATGTTGAGTCTGTCCTTCACTCTGGTGTGGGTCGCTGTCGTATTATGTCGCAGTCACGGTGAAGTAAGTGTGCCTTTTTTTTTACGTCCGTTCATTTTGTGTGTTTTTGTGAACGTGACGTTTAGTCGATTCGTGTTTTTTGTTGTATAGTTTGTTCATTTGCAAGTTTATTATACATAGTATCAATAAATACTGCGTCTTGGTCTGTCTCTGCACCCTTCCGTGACAGTTATCAACCACTGGAGAGTGTAATGAGCATTCTTCCCTAATCAGCAGACAGTTATCAACCACTGGAGAGTGTAATGACCATTCTGCCCTAATCAGCAGACAGTTATCAACCACTGGAGAGTGTAATGAGCATTCTGCCCTAATCAGCAGACAGTTATCAACCACTGGAGAGTGTAATGAGCATTCTGCCCTAATCAGCAGACAGTTATCAACCACTGGAGAGTGTAATGAGCATTCTGCCCAAATCACCAGACAGTTATCAACCTCTGGAGAGTGTAATGAGCATTCTGCCCAAATCACCAGACAGTTATCAACCTCTGGAGAGTGTAATGAGCATTCTGCCCAAATCACCAGACAGTTATCAACCTCTGGAGAGTGTAATGAGCATTCTGCCCAAATCACCAGACAGTTATCAACCTCTGGAGAGTGTAATGAGCATTCTGCCCAAATCACCAGACAGTTATCAACCTCTGGAGAGTGTAATGAGCATTGTTCCCTAATCAGCCGAATCGGTGGCTCGATATGGAACAGTGGAGTGCTGCAGAGATGGTTGATAATAATAATAATAATAATAATAATAATAATGATTGATAGAATGACTTGTTATCTGCCCTGGTCTGCTGGGAGTAAAACCCAACATAGACGGTTATCTGGCGCTGCTACATTTGTTTCTCCTTGTGTCTCGGACGGGTTGCTCACAGGCAAAATGCTCTGGCTCCCACTCATTCATCTTAGAGATTAATTAAATGTGGACACTTCAAAGTACTTCCACACATAAGAGTCCCGCAGGGCAGCATGCATTCTAACTGTTTAAAATGGAAAGGGCCAATCCATCACTGACTGTTTGTGAGTCAATGTGTGTGTGTATATGTGTATATGAGCATAGGGAAATGTGTGTGTGTGTATATGTGTGTATATGTGTGTGTGTGCATGTGATTGTGTGTTTATTTGTATGTGCGTGTGTGTAGGAAATGTGTGTGTGTGTGTGTGTGTATGTGTGTACTGTAAATTGCAAAGGCAAGATATAGGCCCAGGGACATAGGCTACTGCTTTATCAGCAAACCAATAGCGTAACTGGTACATAGCTGCCTGCAAAATGTTGATAAATTTGGCTTTAGTGTCTCACACAGCGCTGAGAATTTTACAGAAACGTTCAAACAAATATGTTCATTCTCAATGCGTGTTTGATAAATGAGCCCCATTGATTTTGTGTGGTAGCCACAACAATAGACCAAAGACAAATGTTTAAGAAATAACAAGCCCGATATGCAGGCTGTGTGACATTCTCAGATTGTTTAGGGAGGAGAAAAGTAGCCAAGTTCTGGCAGATATAGTGTGTGTTTGTGTGTGTGTGTGTGTGTGTGTGTGTGTGTGCGTACGCATGTGTGAGCGGTAGAGAGAGTGTGAGGTAGGCAAAGTCACCCAGGCAGAAGTGCCTGTCAGCAGCACCCCCAAGGCCCTGGCCGGCCGGACTGTGCCCAGGTCCGTAATGGGATGTTCTTGTGGTGCCAGCGGATCACTCTCATCCTGTGTTCTGGCACACAGATCAAAGAGAATGGCCTGTATAGAGCTGGCTACAGACACTGGACACAGTAAGGAAGGGAGATAGAGAGCGGGAGAGATAGAGAGAGAAACAGAGAGGGAGAGAGAAAGAGAGACAGAAAGGAAGAAAAAAATAAAGAGTGAGAAAGTTAGGCAGTCAGGAAGAGAAGGAGGAAGAGATATTGAGAGAGAGAGAGAGAGAGAGAGAGAGAGAGAGAGAGAGAGAGAGAGAGAGAGAGAGAGAGGCAGACAAAGCGAGGCCTTTGCAGCAGACAGACTGAAAGGTCCTGTGAGTGAGCAGTCCCTATATTCACACACACAGGGCGATTAGGGTGCATTATTCTATTTAGATCTAGGTGAGGGAAAAAGAGAGTCAAGTGGGACGGAGATGGATCCTCTGTTCCTCTCGCACCAATTAGCGTCCGTGGCAGTAAAATATAGCCGCTGGTTGTAGGACTGGTGGGAGAAAAGGGCATAAGACTCTGGCCAAAACCAATGTGTGGGTAATTCTCAGCCCAAAGCCAGTCAATGTGCTGACAATAGACCACTTTTATTAAACCTTGTACAATCTGACTAGGGTGTTGTAAATTGGGGAGTGGAGAACCCCTAGTGTGATTCCACTGGTCTCTAACAAAGAAGGCAGTGGTGCTCCTTTTGTGATACGTGGACAGGTCGCTGGACATTGGCCCTCTCCGATAAGGGTCAATTCATCTCCCAGCTAGC
The DNA here is from genome assembly GCA_023634145.1 of Thymallus thymallus. Taxonomy (NCBI): domain Eukaryota; kingdom Metazoa; phylum Chordata; class Actinopteri; order Salmoniformes; family Salmonidae; genus Thymallus; species Thymallus thymallus. Next base: position 33,800,430 of record CM042405.1, read on the forward strand.
GTGCCAACCATTGCCTAATCATTATCAGCTCAGGCAAGCTAGCCAAATAAATGACAGTCATCCTGATGAAGGCCAAGATGGCTGAAATTGTTCCTATTTTCCCATCAAATAGATGACAGGCCAGCTGTGAAGCCGAATGCCCAGAGAGGACGAATGGAGTCCAGTGCCCAGCTAGCGCAGTTGGTTACTTGGAAGTTGTGGTAACGTATGTTTTTGGTTTTACATTGGTTGGTGGAACGCAGGCATATACAGTGAATTTGGAAAGTATTCAGACCCCTTGACTTTTCCACATTTTGTTAAGTTACAGCCTTATTATAAAATGTATTAAATATATTTTACCCTTGTCAATCAACAAACAATACCCCATAATAACAAACAAAAACAGGTTTTTAGACATTTTTGCCAATGTATAAAAAAAGGAAATATCACAAGTATTCAGACCCTTTACTCAGTACTTTGTTGAAGCACCTCTGGAACCGATTACAGCCTCGAGTCTTCTTGGGTATGATGCTACAAGCTTGGCATACCTGTATTTGGGGAGCTTCTCCCATTCTTCTCTGCAGATCCTTTCGAGCTCTCCACCTGAGAGGGGGAGCGATGGCCGATGGCTTAGTTTCCCCTACAGCATCAGATTGCCCATCGCCTTCATTACTTTTTATTCACTCACTGACACCTTTGTTAGAAGGGACCGAAATAAAAGGGAAAGGTGTAGATTGTTCAAGTTGACATATGTTTGATGCGGCATTGACAAATGTAGGACAACAGGTTTGTACGGTACATGTACGTTATGGATGAAAGACGCCTTTTGAAATGTCAGGGAAGATCTAGCACTGCACGCTTCAACGCCAAGAGATCTGAGAGGGTTGCTGTAAGATTCATGATTCAATAAACGCCATTATTTGATAATCAGATTAATAATTGAACCGGAAGCTATATGAATTATTTTATTGGGCTGTTTCGATTGTTCTGTACTTGATTAGATCTGAGGACGCCATCAGCAGGATTCTCTTCAGCCATCACTCAGTTATATAATCAGTGAACATCGAAGTGGTTGCTTGTAGCACTTGAATAAGTTATATACTTTTATGAGGTGAAAAGAAAATACACATCAATGACGTGTTATGTCAGTGACTGGAGGCTTTTTTCTACTCCAATTACAAAGACTGCTTATACAACCCATCACATAGACAGAAATCATTTCAGGTCCACTTGTGTTCAGTCGGTGCAACAGGAAAACTCAGTCTTTCCAACCTGTTGTGTAGCAAGGTCCTCATTTATTAAAGGTCTGAGCTGGATTTGTCTGAGCCCGCCAATATCAAGAGTATATAAGTGGAAAATACACTGAGTGTACAAAACATTAAGAACACCTTCCCAATATTGAGTTGCAGCCCCCACCCCCTAAATTCGTCAGGGGATGGACTCTAAAAGGTATCGAAAAGGATGCTGGCCAATGTTCCCGCTAATATTTTTCATCAATGCAATGCAATGTAGGCCAACATTCCATGACACATTTGAAAAAAACATGCAGGGCTTGACATTAACCGGTTTATCCACTTGTCCTTCCGACAAGGAGGTGACTAAAAATGTTGATGTGTTGTTTGATGCAAGAAAGCACTTTACAAAATAAAATAACTAATGGTATTCCCATACCATTAGTACAGAGAATCAAAATACAACATTGCCTATTCAAGACAAAAAAAAAGCTCTTTACCTGACTCTCTTTTCAAAGACGTCTAGAAATGCACAAGTTTTGTGCTCTTGTAGAATGCAATCCCCTCCCCCATTGCTGGCTGCAAATGATCTATAACTGGGCTAATAACTCACTAACTAGCAAAGGATATGAACAAATGTTGCGACATGTAGCTCTTGCTTTGTTCTCAAAACTAGTGCATCTACTCACGACCGCTCATGCTGTAAAAACAGTCCAGTTCAAAGTGAATGTCACAGATCCATATATGGCACTGGTCTATTTAAGCAATAAGGCCCAAGGAGGTGTGGCATATGGCCAATATACCACGGCTAATGGCTGTTCTTAGGCACGAACCAATGCTGCCTTATTGCTATTATAAACTGGTTACCAATGTAATTAGAGCAATACAAATAAATGTTTTGTCATACCCGTGGTATACGGTCTGATATACCACGGATATATATCAGTCGCACACTCGCACAGCTTAAGAGGGAACATTGAAGCTGACCCATGTTGACTCCAATTCATCCAACAGTTGTGTCAGGTTGGCTGGATGTCCTTTGGGTGGTGGACCATTCTTGATACACACGGGAAACTGTTGAGCGTGAAAAACCCAGCAGCATTGCAGTTCTTGACACAAACCAGTGCGCCTGGCACCAACTACCATACCCTGTTCAAAGGAACTTAAATATTTTGTCTTGCCCATTCACCCTCTGAATGGCACACAGACACAATCCATGTCTCAATCGTCTCAAGGTATCACGTTCGGGTGTGTAGAGAGACCAAGGCGCAGCGTAGCGATAGTTCGACATGTTTATTAAATGAATAAACTCGACTAACGAACTATACAAAATAACAAATGCAATATAAAACACACGTAGCACGAACACGGGACATACAAGTACAACATAACAATGAACCACGCCAAGGGAGTGGAACATAGACAATTAAGTAGGATCCCTAATTAGAGGTAATGCATAGCAGCTGCCTCTAATTAGGGATCCGACACACACCACCACACAGATGTAGAATTATAGATCTGCCAGACTCTGACCATAGAACTATAGAGAAGCAAAGCTTCTCTATGGCCAGAGCCTGACACAAGGCTTTAAAATCCTTCTTTAACCTGTCGCCTTTCGTCTTCACTGATTGAAGTGGATTTAACAAGTGACATCAATAAGGGATCATAGCTTTCACCTGGATTCACCTGGTCAGTCTGTGTCATGGAAATAGCATATACAGTCGGGAGAACAAGTATTTGATACACTGCCGATTTTGCAGGTTTTCCTACTTACAAAGCATGTAGAGGTCTGTAATTTTTATCATAGGTACACTTCAACTGTGAGAGACGGAATCTAAAACAAAGATCCAGAATATCACATTGTATGATTTTTAAATAATTAATTTGCATTTTATTGCATGACATAAGTATTTGATCACCTACCGACCAGTAAGAATTCCGGCTCTCACAGACCTGTTAGTTTTTCTTTAAGAAGCCCTCCTGTTCTCCACTCATTACCTGTATTAACTACACCTGTTTGAACTCGTTACCTGTATAAAAGACCTGTCCACACACTCAATCAAACAGACTCCAACCTCTCCACAATGGCCAAGACCAGAGAGCTGTGTAAGGATATCAGGGATAAAATTGTAGACCTGCACAAGGCTGGGATGGGCTACAGGACAATAGGCAAGCACCTTGGTGAGAAGGCAACAACTGCAATTATTAGAAAATGGAAGAAGTTCAAGATGACGGTCAATCTCCCTCGGTCTGGGGCACCATGCAAGATCTCACCTCGTGGGGTATCAATGATCATGAGGAAGGTGAGGGATCAGCCCAGAACTACACGGCAGGACCTGGTCAATGACCTGAAGAGAGCTGGGACCACAGTCTCAAAGAAAACCATTAGTAACACACTACGCCGTCTTGGATTAAAATCCTGCAGCGCAAGCAAGGTGCCCCTGCTCAAGCCAGGGCATGTCCAGGCCCGTCTGAAGTTTGCCAATGACCATCTGGATGATCCAGAGGAGGAATGGGAGAAGGTCATGTGGTCTGATGAGACAAAATAGAGCTTTTTGGTCTAAACTCCACTCACCGTGTTTGGAGGAAGAAGAAGGATGAGTACAACCCCAAGAACACCATCCCAACCGTGAAGCATGGAGGTGGAAACATCATTCTTTGGGGATGCTTTTCTGCAAAGGGGACAGGACGACTGCACCGTATTGAGGGGAGGATGGATGGGGCCATGTATCGCAAGATCTTGGCCAACAACCTCCTTCCCTCAGTAAGAGCATTGAAGATGGGTCGTGGCTGGATCTTCCAGCATGACAACGACCCGAAACACACAGCCAGGGCAACTAAGGAGTGGCTCCGTAAGAAGCATCTCAAGGTTCTGGAGTGGCCTAGCCAGTCTCCAGACCTGAACCCAATAGAAAATCTTTGAAGGGAGCTGAAAGTCTGTATTGCCCAGCGACAGCCCCGAAACCTGAAGGATCTGGAGAAGGTCTGTATCGAGGAGTGGGCCAAAATCCCTGCTGCAGTGTGTGCAAACCTGGTCAAGAACTACAGGAAACGTATGATCTCTGTAATTGCAAACAAAGGTTTCTGTACCAAATATTAAGTTCTGCTTTTCTGATGTATCAAATACTTATGTCATGCAATAAAATGCAAATTAATTACTTAAAAATCATACAATGTGATTTTCTGGATTTTTGTTTTAGATTCCGTCACTCACAGTTGAAGAGTACCTATGATACAAATTACAGACTTCTACATGCTTTGTAAGTGGGAAATCCTGCAAAATTGGCAGTGTATCAAATACTTGTTCTCCCCACTGTACAAATAATTTTGTATACTCAGTGTATATAAATGTTACCTCATTAGGGTCAATGTGTAAGATCTGCAAACGAAACTATACCTCCGCAACACCAACAAGAAAAAACAACCCATACTCACCAAGATCCCAACCCACACGAATGCAACACTCCTCTCCGTTCCCAATCACCAGAATTCTAATCAGCTGTTTTCCATTCCCCCACCAGTATATATCCCAGCTTCATTCTCCCTTCTGTGTGAGGTATTGTTTGTATGTGCAACCCTACTAAGCCCTTCGTAAACCTAGTGGTTGTGATTCCAGTTTTTGACCTTTTTTCTTGCCGTGAGTTTTCGAGTCCGTCTTATCCCTATCTGTACCTTAGCCTGAGTCTGCCCGTGTACCAACCTGTTCTAGTTTTTGGATTACCCCGTTAGCCTGCTCCTTTTGTACTGTTGCTGTTTTTCTTTGGACTACCTGTTAACGACCTCTGCCTGTTCATCTGACTACTCCTTTTGCCTGATCCTGGAATATATTAAAAACTACATTTGCAAGCTCTGCAAGTGGGACCTAACATCTGCCTCCGGGTTGTATTCTTACAGAATACCTCACCAATTACCATGGACCCAGCAGAGCTCCACACCCGTCTCTCCCGACAGGAGGAACAGATAGAGGAATTATGCCGCCTTCTCCAACCGGGCGTAGCCACATCTCCTCTCCCGGTTCCTCCGGTATCCACTCGGTCATCACACCCTGTATCGATGCCAAACAAATACGACGGTGCACCAGGAAAGTGTCAAGGATTTCTTATGCAGTGTTCCTTATACATCGAACACCATTCCGACCTGTTTACTAGGGAAAAGGACAAGGTGGATTTCACGGTGTCTCTGCTCTGTGGGAGAGCGTTGGACTGGGCCACCGCTCTCTGGGCCGCGAACAGCCCCGCATTGCTAAGCGAGTCACTGTTCATCTCGTTATTCAAAGAGGTGTTCGATCACCCCGTGTCAGGCCGTCAGACCGGAGATCTCCTCTGCGAGATCAAACAAGGATCTCGGTCAGCTGCCGATTATGCACTGGACTTTCGTACCCTGGCAGCGGGAAGCGGATGGTCGGACACCGCCCTACTCACTATGTATAGGAGAGGGCTAAACCAGGAGTTACAGACGGAACTTGTCTGCCGAGGTGATGTACGAGATCTCAACCGTTATATCACTATGTCTATCTCCATTGATCACCTCCTATCGGAACGCAAACTCTCCCAACCACCACAACTTCCCTTGTATACTCCCGTTCAAGCCGTCGATCCGGAACCCATGCAACTCGGTAAATTCTCCCTTACTCCTACAGAACGTCAGAGACGGATAACCAACAAACTGTGCCTATATTGTGGAGAGAGTGTACATTTCATCAGCCGCTGCCCTATTCGTCATCCTAGGCGAGATCCACCAACCACCAGCACTCAGGTAGGCATCTCAGCCTTATTGAACGTTACGAAGAAACAGTTCAGTTTACCTGCGCTCCTGTCAGTACAGGGTACTACCGTATCTGTGGCCGGGCTCATCGATTCAGGGGCAGCGGGCAATTTTATTGATCAGGGGTTGGCAGACAGGCTAGGAGTGGAATTACTAGTACTAAAACCACCATTACGAGTTGCTACATTAGATGGACAACCACTGGGCACTGGTTATGTAACACATCAAACGGCAGAAATTACCCTTCAGATCAGTGCTTTGCATTCGGAACGGATCCAACTCTTAGTCGTCTCTTCCCCTACAGAACCACTGGTGTTAGGCCACCCATGGCTTTGCCAGCATGATCCTGCCATCTCGTGGCGGAGAGGGGAATTGCTGAAGTGGAGTACAAACTGTTTATCGCATCGTTTAACTTTACCTTGCAGAGCCACCTCCGTAGAGGAAGCCCGTGATCAAACTCCTATTCGGATCCCGTCAGAGTACGCCCACTACCAGAATGTATTTAACAAGGAAAAGGCCTGTATACTACCTCCTCATCGTCCTTGCGACTGTGCTATCGAACTGTTACCTGGAGCATCCCTACCCAAGGGCCGTGTCTATCCCCTTTCTAAACCCGAATCTGCAGCCATGACCCAATACATCGACGAGGCACTCGGACAAGGATTTATCCGCCCCTCTACTTCTCCTGCGGCCTCCTCCTTCTTTTTTGTGGAGAAGAAGGACGGGGGTCTACGCCCTTGTATCGATTACAGAGGACTAAATGACATTACGATAAAAAACCGGTTTCCACTTCCACTAATCCCAGTAGCTCTAGAACAAGTAGGCAATGCCCATGTGTATACCAAACTAGACCTCCGCAGTGCCTACAATCTTGTCCGGATTCGTCAAGGGGATGAATGGAAAACTGCCTTCATCACCACCAGGGGGCACTATGAGTATCTCGTGATGCCGTACGGACTCACTAATGCACCCGCAGTGTTCCAATCTTTCATGAATGACATTTTCCGGGATATGATTGACAGATTTCTCATCGTATACATCGACGACATACTCATTTATTCCCATTCCATGGAAGAACACGTATCCCAAGTCCTTCAAGTATTACAACGCCTAGCAGAACATAAGCTATATGTGAAAGCGGAAAAAAGTGAGTTTCATGTCACCTCTGTGTCCTTCCTTGGATTTGTGTTGACTCCGGGAGGAGTAAGCATGAACGAAGAAAAAGTCAGCGCCGTGCAACACTGGCCTCAACCACATACGGTAAAAGGTCTCCAGCAATTCCTCGGCTTTGCCAATTTCTACCGAAGATTCATAAGGAACTACAGTAGCAAAGCCGCCCCACTCACTGCTCTCACCAGCCAGAAGTCCAAGACACTGTCCTGGTCGGATTCAGCGGTTACTGCGTTCAACCTCCTGAAACAAGCTTTCACATCTGCACCAATCCTCCGCCAGCCCGATCCCACTCAACCCTTCACCATAGAGGTAGATGCCTCAGAGGTAGGAGTGGGAGCGCTCTTATCTCAACGTTTCGGTTCTCCTCCCAAGTTACACCCATGTGCCTTCTATTCGAAAAAACTCTCCCCTGCCGAAAGGAATTATGATGTCGGAAATCGAGAACTACGCGCCATCAAGCTAGCGCTGGAGGAGTGGCGTCACTGGCTAGAGGGGGCTCAACACCCGTTCCTGGTATTGACCGATCACCGCAACCTGGAATATGTGCGGAATGCTAAAAGGTTAAACCCACGCCAGTCCCGATGGTCGCTGTTCTTTAATCGCTTCCATTTCACAGTGTCTTACCTACCAGGAAAGAAGAATATCAAGGCCGACGCTCTATCTCGCCAGTTTGATCCTCCCACATGTATCTCAGATCCTGAAAACATCCTTCCTCTATCTTGTGTAGCCAGAACTATTCGATGGGAAATCCAGGACACCATTCACGACGCCCTACAAACCGAACCAGCTCCCCCCGAAACCCCACAGGACAAACAATATGTTCCAGCCTCAGTCAGATCTCAACTACTCCAATGGTGCCACACATCGTTGGGGTCAGGACACCCTGGTATAACTAAGACCACTAAACTCATCTCTCGCCGGTACTGGTGGTCTATGTATTGTCCTGTCCAGTATGTGCCCAATCCAAGACCCCCCGCCAACTGCCAGAGGGTAAGCTCACACCATTACCCACACCTAATAGACCGTGGTCACACATCTCCATGGACTTTATCACGGATTTACCTGAATCTACGGGTTACACCACCATTCTAGTTGTCATTGATCGTTTCTCAAAAATGTGTCGTTTGATCCCACTACCCCGTCTGCCTAATGCCATGGAACTCGCAGAATGTATATTTCAGCAGGTCTTTCGCCAGTTTGGGATCCCGGAAGACATCGTATCAGATCGAGGCCCCCAATTCATCTCCCAGGTTTGGAAAGCCTTCTGCAAGCGCATGGGAATCTCAGTCAGCCTTTCCTCCGGGTACCACCCACAATCGAATGGTCAGACAGAACGGCTAAACCAAGACATTGGGAAATACCTCCGTCAACAATGTTCCCTACAACAAAACGACTGGAGTCGATACCTACCATGGGTAGAATATGCCCAAAATTCCCTCTTCCATTCTTCCCTCCGGTTAACTCCATTTCAATGTGTCCTAGGGTTTCAACCTCCGATGTACCCCTGGGACAACGAGCCTGGTACAGTTCCTGCAGTGGACGAATGGTTTCAGCGCAGTGCACAGGTATGGGAAACTGCTTATCGTCATCTTACTGAAGCCTCTATTTCCCAGAAGAAACACGCAGATCACCGTCGTAGACCTACACCGCTGTACCACCCAGGTCAACGAGTCTGGTTATCAACCCGAGACATCCGGCTTCGTCTCCCCTGCAAAAAGCTGTGCTCCAGATACATCAGCCCGTTTAAGATTACTCACCGTATCAATCCTGTAACCTACCGCCTACAACTTCCTCGTCACTACCGTATAGCCTCGTCCTTCCATGTCTCCCTGTTAAAGCCTGTCCATTACAGCCCTCTGCATCCTCCGGTCACATCTCAGACAGCCCCGCCTCCATTAGATGTCAGTGGGGAGCCTGCATATACCGTGAGGGCCCTTCTGGACTCACGACGACGGGGTGGTGGGCTACAGTACCTGGTAGACTGGGAGGGTTATGGACCAGAAGAACAGGCCTGGGTCCCTGCCCAGGATATCCTTGACCCCACTCTCATTCAGGATTTTCACCGCAACCACCCAGATCGTCCTGCTCCTCGTCCCTGGGGACGACCCTCTAGCCGGCGCCCTCGGTCTTCTGGAGCCGCCCGTAGGGGGGGGTTCTGTAAGATCTGCAAACGAAACTATACCTCCGCAACACCAACAAGAAAAAACAACCCATACTCACCAAGATCCCAACCCACACGAATGCAACACTCCTCTCCGTTCCCAATCACCAGAATTCTAATCAGCTGTTTTCCATTCCCCCACCAGTATATATCCCAGCTTCATTCTCCCTTCTGTGTGAGGTATTGTTTGTATGTGCAACCCTACTAAGCCCTTCGTAAACCTAGTGGTTGTGATTCCAGTTTTTGACCTTTTTTCTTGCCGTGAGTTTTCGAGTCCGTCTTATCCCTATCTGTACCTTAGCCTGAGTCTGCCCGTGTACCAACCTGTTCTAGTTTTTGGATTACCCCGTTAGCCTGCTCCTTTTGTACTGTTGCTGTTTTTCTTTGGACTACCTGTTAACGACCTCTGCCTGTTCATCTGACTACTCCTTTTGCCTGATCCTGGAATATATTAAAAACTACATTTGCAAGCTCTGCAAGTGGGACCTAACATCTGCCTCCGGGTTGTATTCTTACACAATGCAGTGAAAGTTCTGCAGACATTATTGTTTTCATCTCAAAAAGATTTTTCTGAAACCATCGAGAGGTTTTTCTCAAATGATAGATAATGCTTTGGGGTAGTGAAGTAAGCTCACTTAAGGGTCATGGGCGTGCGTGTGTACACACATGCAAACACACCCACAAATTCACTTCCCATTTTGAAGGAAAGTGAGAGGGAAAAAGAACACTGAACCAGGTGTAATTACAAATGGCAATAGAACTGCTCCAAGTCTATGACCCACATGGAGGAAATATGTCATCGCTTATCAGCCCAGCACAGAATGGGGAAATCTGGTGTTTGCGCTTGCTTGCTCTTTTCAAATGTGACACTGTGCAAGATGGTGGGGCCTTTTTCGAGGACACCAAATGTACAATCTCCTTCATTCCGGGGGAAATATTGTTTTTAACAGAGATGAGGGCGATAAAGAACATTGGATGTGACGTTCACGACTAGTAAGAGCCAGGCTTTTCAGATACTGAGAAAGACAGGCCCAAGTCTTAAATCCTACAGTAAACAACGCAGCGAGTGCCATTTATGAAGACATTGCAGTATATCAATCCTACCATGATAACAACCTTCTCGAGGAGCCATGAGAAAGAGTGAAATGAGCTGGTGCTGGTACTCCTCTACATGTGTATGTTTCATCACAAATACTGTAGGCTATTGTTGTGTACCAATACCGCACAAGCCTCCATATTGGTTGTAAAGAGAAGACAAGTAGTCAGAAATGTCAATAATGTTACAGTATATCTGTTTTTTTTTATATAAAAATACACATTCCTTTCATTGTCGAACAACCTCTGACCTCTACTTTTCAAACACACTTTTCTAACAACAAAAACACAGGTTAAATAACTTCTGTGCCACTGGGACACCACAATGTATCTGCTCAGTATCTGCTCAGTCAAACGGAAAAAAGCTCTTTGAATGAAGAAAACTTGAGTCGAAAACAAAGGTGATGACTACAGTAAACTTTGCATTGCTTATGTTTCCCCAGCATGGGGGAGGGAAGCTGTCCTCTTCTCTTTTTAAAACGTGGTGAGAGAAGGCAGAGTCGTTGTTGTTGTTGCCGGCGCAAGGTGGGGGAGACTTGACAGGTATTGTCAGTCGACTCAGCGAGCGGCCGGGCGATGAAGATGAGTCTGCTTCTGACAAGTTTATTGAAAAAGCTGCAGGTGCAAACAGCTTGGTCCCCCTGCTCTACAACACTGCCACACACCATACCTCCTGTCTCTCCTCTCTGTCTCCACCCAGCCCCTCTCTCTATCTGTCTACTTCTCTCTTTCTCACTTCCCCTCTGTTCCTTATTCTCTCTCTTTGTCTGTCTCTTCCTTTCTCTCTCCATCAATCTTATTCTCTCTCTCTCTCTCTCTCTATCCCCACTCCCTCTCTCCCCCTGCTTCTCTCATGAAAAAAACACACACTGCAGGAAGAGAGAACTAGAAAATAAACTTTTCAGTTCTACTCCAAATAAAAAGGGAGAGAGAGTGAACAATAAAGCCTAGAGTAGTGCAGTGTGTTGGCTTTTCTTTTATAGACAGCACCTTTGATTCATACTTCTCCTCTTATCTAGTTTCTACAGCAGTCCTGGCGGTGGAGGAGACAGCCATGGTATGTAAGAGGAAAATTAGGTCTCGCCACAGGCGTGATAACCTCCCCCTCAGTACAGCTCAGGTTCTGGCCCTGCAGGGACAAGCTGGGATGTCATTGGCAGACAGTGGATTTCCTCTCATAGCTGCTAATGCTGTTGGCTTTGATATTTCTGGGGGTGGCAACCCAATAAGTGGTCCAAAGATTAATTATGAAAATGAGATGATAATTTCTTCATCTATTCACAAGGCTTACTTATGGTACAATACATAGGGCTGTAAATGAGCAAAAGATGAACGTTTGGATCCATCCACAATGCATCTATCCATGCATTACACAACAGGTTTCTCTTCAAGGTCATGGGGTGAGTGTCACTTCAAGATACATTCCATGCATTCTATGACTCCAGGTGTTGCTGATGCTGCCGATGATGATGATGATGAAGACGACGAGGAAGATAATGACAACGACATGACGACGGTGACAATGTGAGGAAATTCCATTCTTGAAATGAAATGCAAACATTAGGAATTCAAATATATTGACCTGCCGTGGTCTGGAGAGAAGGAGTGTGAGGGGGGTCGGTAAGAAGTCCACTGGAGGTAATCACCAGTGGGGTGTGGATAAATAAGAAAGATTAGGGAGGGTGCGAAAGTCAGTTAATAAAATTAGGATACATGGAGAGCCTTTGAATGAAATATTAGTTATATTATTTATTTCTGTTCGCCAGACAGGGTAGTCTGTCATCTGCAGGAAGGGTCAGAGAAACTAGGCTAAGTGGTCAGGCCATTGCTTGTGCCTTTCCAAATGGCTGAATAGATATTAGGATTTTACAGCCTATTACACATGATAATTGGAGAGCATATTGAATTTCGTGGGCAATTTTCTCTCCAACTCTCTCCCCACTGGGCACAAACTGGTTGAATCAACTTTGTTTCAACGTAATTTGTCAACGTATTGTGACGTGGAATCTACGTGGAAAATACATTGGATTTGAAAGAAGTCATCAACGTATACTGTTGTTTTGAAGGTGGTACACCAATTTTCAGTACAGACAAACCTTGTATAACATATGTGGAACTTGTATCTTTGAAACAACGTCAGATCTTCTACATTATATCCACTATCAGAAGAAAAAAAACTATAGATTGAGCAGCACCTCCAACTGGAGAGTTAATTATCTACAGCTATGCATTTGGTCTCCCGTCCAGGGTTTATAATCAAATCCAGCCTTGCTTAGCTTTGATATTTGTCACTGACTAGTACTACTGTGCTACTGTAACAATGCTTATTGAGATATGTCTTAATAACTAAATAGATACTTTATACAGGGCCTTCAAAAAGTATTCACACCCCTTTACTTTTGACATTTTGTTGTGTTACAGCCTGAATTCAAAATGTAATAAATTTAGATTTTTTTTGTCACTGATCTACACACAATATCCCATAATGTCAAAGTGTAATTTTGTTTGTAGAAAAAATAGCTATTAATAAAAAATGAAAAACTTAAATGTCTTGAGTCAATAAGTATTCAACCCTTTTGTCATGGCAAGCCTAAATAAGTGCAGGAGTAAAAATATGCTTAACATTTTAAAACAGTTAAGAGTTAAGAGTTTAATGGTTGTGATCTGAGAAAACTGAGGATGGATCAACAACATTGTAGTTACTGTACAATACTAATCTTAATGACAGATTGAAAAGAAGGAAGCCTGTACAGAATTCAAAATATCCTGTTTGCAACAAGGCACTTAAGTAATACTGCAAATAATGTGGGAATGAAATTACTTTTTGTCCTGAATACAAAGAGTTAAGTTTGGGGCAAATCCAGCACAGCACATCACTGACCACTCTTCATACTTTCAAGCATGGTGGTGGCGGCATCATGTTATGGGTATGATTGTCATCAGCAAGGAGTAAGGAGTTTTTTTAGGACAAAAATAGACGGAATACAGCTAAGCACAAGCAAAATCCTAGTGGAAAACCTGGTTCAGTTCTCTTTCCAACAGACACTGGGAGACTAATACAACTTTCAGCAGGACACTAACCTAAAACACAAGGCCAAATCTACACTGGAGTTGCTTACCAAGACGACATTGAATGTTCCTTAAATCGGTTTAAAAATCTATGGCAAGACTTGAAAATGCCTTTCTAGCAATGATCAACAACCAACTTGACAGAGCTTGAAGAACTTTGGAAAGAATAATGGGAAAATATTGAACAATCCAGGTGTGCAAAGCAAAAAAATAATAACAAATTGTTAGATAGTATTTAGTATTTTCTGTAGATCGTTAACAAGAAATGTAAATTAAATCGATTTGAATCCCACTTTGCAACACAGCAAAATGTGGAAAAGGTCAAGGTACAGTGGGGAGAACAAGTATTTGATACACTGCCGATTTTGCAGGTTTTCCCACTTACAAAGCATGTAGAAGTCTGTAATTTTTATAATATTTACTCTTCAACTGTGAGTGACGGAATCTAAAACAAAAATCCAGAAAATCACATTGTATGATTTTTAAGTAATTCATTTGCATTTTATTGCATGACATAAGTATTTGATACATCAGAAAAGCAGAACTTAATATTTGGTACAGAAACCTTTGTTTGCAATTACAGAGATCATACGTTTCCTGTAGTTCTTGACCAGGTTTGCACACACTGCAGCAGGGATTTTGGCCCACTCTTCCATCCAGATCCTTCAGGTTTCGGGGCTGTCGCTGGGCAATACGGACTTTCAGCTCCCTCCAAAGATTTTCTATTGGGTTCAGGTCTGGAGACTGGCTAGGCCACTCCAGGACCTTGAGATGCTTCTTACGGAGCCACTCCTTAGTTGCCCTGGCTGTGTGTTTCGGGTCGTTGACATGCTGGAAGACCCAGCCACGACCCATCTTCAATGCTCTTACTGAGGGAAGGAGGTTGTTGGCCAAGATCTCGCGATACATGGCCCCATCCATCCTCCCCTCAATACGGTGCAGTCGTCCTGTCCCCTTTGCAGAAAAGCATCCCCAAAGAATGATGTTTCCACCTCCATGCTTCACGGTTGGGATGGTGTTCTTGGGGTTGTACTCATTCTTCTTCTTCCTCCAAACACGGCGAGTGGAGTTTAGACCAAAAAGCTATATTTTTGTCTCATCAGACCACATGACCTTCTCCCATTCCTCCTCTGGATCATCCAGATGGTCATTGGCAAACTTCAGACGGGCCTGGACATGCGCTGGCTTGAGCAGGGGGACCTTGCGTGCGCTGCAGGATTTTAATCCATGACGGCGCAGTGTGTTACTAATGGTTTTCTTTGAGACTGTGGTCCCAGCTCTCTTCAGGTCATTGACCAGGTCCTGCCGTGTAGTTCTGGGCTGATCCCTCACCTTCCTCATGATCATTGATGCCCCACAAGGTGAGATCTTGCATGGTGCCCCAGACCGAGGGAGATTGACCGTCATCTTGAACTTCTTCCATTTTCTAATAATTGCGCCAACAGTTGTTGCCTTCTCACCAAGCTGCTTGCCTATTGTCCTGTAGCCCACCCCAGCCTTGTGCAGGTCTACAATTGTATCCCTGATGTCCTTACACAGCTGTTTGATTGAGTGTGTGGAGTCTGTTTGATTGAGTGTGTGGACAGGTGTCTTTTATACAGGTAACGAGTTCAAACAGGTGCAGTTAATACAGGTAATGAGTGGAGAACAGGCGGGCTTCTTAAAGAAAAACTAACAGGTCTGTGAGAGCCGGAATTCTTACTGGTTGGTAGGTGATCAAATACTTATGTCATGCAATAAAATGCAAATTAATTACTTAAAAATCATACAATTTGATTTTCTGGATTTTTGTTTTAGATTCCGTCTCTCACGGTTGAAGTGTACCTATGATAAAAATTACAGACCTCTACATGCTTTGTAAGTAGGAAAACCTGCAAAATCGGCAGTGTATCAAATACTTGTTCTCCCCACTGTATGTGAATACTTTCTGAAGGCACTGTAACTCACATATCATCAATGATACTATTTAGGCTTATATAGCATTTACAAAGTCATCAACAGCTATTGTTTTAATTTCAACCCAGCATTCGACAAAAAATAGACAATATATATAGGCCTAGGGTTTTAAGATTTTGATTGATTTCTAATTTAATCTTCCAAGTTAATCAATCAGTCTCCATCTCGAAGTTAAATAATATGACTAAATCCAAGAGATTTGGATGCACTAACTCTCTGTTCAAGAAGGGTCAATGCAGGTAGTCCGGGTAGTTGTTAGTTTTTCATGTTGTGTCACTCAGCACTTTGTGGCAGGGCAGGCACTTTGTTGATTCTTGATGTTCAGTTGTATTACTGTTTACCTGTATTTATCATTGGTATTTAAACTGCTTGTCTCAACCTTGATTCAGTGTCGTTTTGATTATGCCTGCTCTGCTTGGTATAGTGGGCTATCAAAAAAGAATTCAGGTCATGCTAAATAATGTTATCAGGTATATGCTGAATGTCCCCCCTAGGGCCCACATAGGGGTACAGGAGTTCCGGGAGGTGGGCTTGTTGCCTTTGGAGTCCAGAGTGGACCAACTTAAACTTAATCATATATTTGACATATTAAAGTATTGTGCCACATTTATATGGTCTATAACCAGCACAGTTACAATACCAGAGCTGGTGTTATGTCTTGTAAAATCTCAAGAGTGAACAGTACTGGGAGGAGCACATTTTTCTATACAAGCATTGGTCTATAGAATAGTCTCCCCTTCGCGATCAAGCAAATAAAAAGTAGAAATAGCTTTAAAAAGCAGGCAAAGGTTTTCATTTGGACAACGTTGTCTAAGTAAGAGAAACCACTCCACTGCCCCTTGTGCCCCCTACTGCTGGTCAGAGATGCTGGCCTACTAGGCAGAGTTGCAAAGAAAAAGCCATATCTCAGACTGGCCAATAAAAAGAAAAGATTAAGATGGGTAAAAGAACACAGACACTGGACAGAGGAAGATATGTATTTTTCTTTGCAACTCTGCCTAGAAGGCCAGCATCCCGGAGTCGCCTCCCTCTTCACTGTTGACGTTGAGACTGGTGTTTTGCGGGTACTATTTAATGAAGCTGCCAGTTGAGGACTTGTGAGGTGTCTGTTTCTCAAACTAAACTAGACACTCTAATGTACTTGTCCTCTTGCTCAATTGTGCACCGGGGCCTCCCACTCCTCTTTCTATTCTGGTTAGAGCCAGTTTGCGCTGTTCTGTGAAAGGAGTAGTACACAGCTTGTACGAGATCTTCAGTTTCTTGACAATTTTCTTGCATGGAATAGCCTTCATTTCTCAGACAAAGAATAGACTGACGAGTTTCAGAAGAAAGTAATTTGTTTCTGTGTTTCAGCTGTGCTAACATAACTGCAAAAGGGTTTTCTAATTATCAATTAGCCTTTTAAAATGATAAACTTGGATAAGCTAACACAACGTGGCATTGGAACAATGGAGGGGATGGTTGCTGATAATGGGCCTCTCTACGCCTATGTAGATATTCCATTAAAAAGATCAGCCGTTTCCAGCTACAATAGTCATTTACATTTCTACACTGTATTTCTGATCAATTTGATGTTATTTGGATGGACAAAAAATGTGCTTTTCTTTCAAAAACAAGTTCATTTCATATATACTGTATAAAATTGTATTTGTTTATATAAGCTTAAAATATTTGACAAATTCAGTTCATAGAATATGAATATGATTTATGAGTTTTTTGTAACATTCAGTTTTCCTGGCACACTCATAAATTCAATAACACCGCTCCACTAATTGCATGGCTTAAACCCAGCTTTATTCCTGATATTCATCTAAACCAATTAAGTGAGGTGGGGAACACATAATCCTTGGTTGAATATTAAACTACACTCTCAAGTCTTATGTCATAAAAGCCCTCAATCCACAACCCACATGTCTGTTAGAGTAGAATTGATTTGGGTTATTTGCCTTTTTTAAGAGACCTACAAGTGCCCATATAATTCAATGGCCTTTGCTTCAGGGTAAGGATTAGAGAAAGGGGTAAAAAAAAAAGGGTATTTCCACCCATCCTTCCTGTTTCCATAAGCCAAGGCAAAGCCTACACATGCTGAGAGAGAGAGTGGCTCTATCAGTTGGTCTATATCGGGCATACAGTAGGGATGAGTGGAGTGTCTCCATGAGCTCATCACTGCTACTGCCATGGTAAAGAGGACAGAAAAAAGTGATTATGAAATGCTGATTGAGAACCCTCAGCACTGTCATTCATCAACTTAATTAGCCATAATCAGTGGGATCCGCAGAGAGGGGGATGATGGGAAAAAAAAGACTGGCTTAAGTTTTTTTTTTAATTTATTTACCTAGGCAAGTCAGTTAAGAACAAATTCTTATTTACAATGACCGCCTACCAGTGAACAGTGGGTTAACTGCATTGTTCAAGGACAGAACGACAGATTTGTACCTTGTCAGCTCAGGGATTCGATCCAGCAACATTGTAATTACTGGCCCAACACCCTAACCACTAGGCCAAAGGTAAGGGAAGGGAAAAATTATGTTTTGTATTAAACCAAACGCTTAATACTATACACACCTCATGAGGCTGCTGAGGGGAGAACATGTCATAATAATGTCTGGAATGGAGCAAATGGAATGTCATCAAACACTTGGAAACCATGTGTTTGATGTATTTGATACCATTCCACTTACAAGTGCTCCAGTCATTACCACCAGCCCGTTCTCCCTAATTAAGGTGCCAACAACCTCCTGTGATACACACAGCAGATTATGGCTGAGTCGGTCTTTTGTAGTTGCCAAGAATTGTTGGAATATTCATTAAAATGTAAAACGATGACACATAGATCTACATTCACAAACTGTGGGGGTCAGTCTGGCTTTCAATTTACTCTTGAAAGTTGTAATTGTAGAATGCACAAGGTGCAATTTTCGAAATTGGGTAGTATCATCAGTTTTCCTCTTGTCATGTCAGTCATTGTATACCTTAGAGAGCTATTTATAACTTGTCAGCAATGTCCAGATCAATTTTCCCAGGCTTTTTAGCCCATACATTTTGTTGTAATGTTTGAGTCACTCAAATATCACATGAATACACATTAGACATGACAAAATGTGTAGAATTGCAGGAAATAAGCTTTAAACCTGCAACATTTTCTCCCCACCAACAAGAGGGGTGTGACTAGTTTCTGTCATGAACAGTGCTTGTGCCCATAGAAATAGATGTGGCGCTCCAATGCTTCCCAACGTTGGGTCAAGTTGGCTGGATGTCCTTTGGGTGGTGGACCATTCTTGATACACACAGGAAACTGTTGAGTGTGAAAAACCCAGCAGCGTTGCAGTTCTTGAGACAAACCGGTGCGCCTGGCACCTACTACCATACCCCGTCTAAGGGCACTTAAATATTTAGTTAGTCTTGCACAAACCATGTCTCAATTGTCTCAAGACTTAAAAATCCTTCTTTAACCTGTCTCCTCCCCTTCATCTACACTTATTGAAGAGGATTTAACAAGTGACATCAATAAAAGATAAGCTTTCACCTGGATTCACCTGATCAGTCTATGTCATGAAAAGAGCATTCTTAAAAAGGACAAAATATGTCATATAGCCTACTGTACTGAATAGGGACTCTTACTCCATCCTAGATGGTTCTGGGAGGTTTAGGACTATGCTGTGAGATGTGCAGTGTGTGTATTGTCTGGTGCCTGCTGGACAGGCAGGCTTTAATAACCAGTCTGAGGGCCTGGGGAGCGCCAATCAAGGAGTTTCCAGGCCAGCCAACCCCTTCACAGATGCTGATCTGATTGCCTTCATTTATTATTTAATCAAAATGTGGCGGCTTTGATGTAGTGCACATTATGAGAGTTTAAAATTTAAACACTTGAAAATTGACTGGTAATTCTGACTAAAACATCGCTCCAGGTAAAAAAAAAAGTACTGTAGCTCTTGTGCACTGTAGTTCCATTGTTGAGAGACACCTGAGAGAAGAACTGTGATTGAGCCTACCACTTTCACTCCCACATTGGCATTGCCATTATCCAGCAATTAAATGCTAATAAAACAATGTATAATCAAAAATAAACCAACCGCAAATGGCTTTTATGCTTCAAACTGAAATGGACTCAATGAATCATTCAATTACAATACAAAGGTGATCATTATAGAAAATCAATTGAGTGATAAGACTCTCTTTGTCATTCAGCGTTTGATACCTTTTTAAAAAGCCAGAATGTGAACACAAGAACACTTTGGTTAAAAATGATCAAAATCCTGATACTTTGTTTGTGCCAAGTGTTAAATGTTTTTGTCTGAGGGCTTAACCCTGTGCATGCCATCAGACTGTCTATCAAGCAGTCGCGTGCTGTTCTGTTTCCCACCCTAGACTGGTCACACTTGACACCGACCTTTCAAAGCACTAATGGATTTACACACAACAGAACGCCAATTAAATAAACATATACATGAGGAAATAATTGGAATAAAGCCTCTATGGGCAAACACGTTTCAGTAGCAGGCAGACTTAGATAGAAAGGGAGGAGTTAAGAGAAGGGGAGGGGCGGTGGCAGTGGGGAGGAAGAGGTTAGCCAAGGCTGGAAGGGAAAGGGGGATTCAGGCCTGTGAATCTGCTTTTAATATCCCCCATTTTTATTAGCCTTGCTGCCAGAGAGAGGGTCTGCCGGGAGCCCTGAGGAGCCCAGCACACGTCCAGCTTAACCACTGTTGTCTGAGAGTGGCAGCTGGGCAGCCGCCTCCGTGCCCAAAGGTAAATCATAATTTTCAGCTGGGCCAAGACTACTTTATTAACTTTCCTCATCCTCTTGTGCCTTTTGCCTGGCTTTAATTAAATCATGCTCTTCTTTTCGCTGCTTAACAATACAAAGACGTTTTTTTGACAGTTGCTTATGATAATGTCTGTGGCTCTGTGTCTCTGAGGTATTTTTTGTTTACAGAGTTCACACTTGAGAAATGTTCGGGGACGGTTGGATGTCTAGGCCCTACTTTTGGGAGTGGGTTGCGGGTGGGTGGGAGAATAGGTGCAATATGCAGAAATCGCTCCGCCATTTCCCGGTTAAATGTGTAAGGGTCTGACCGAGGCCAGGTCCCTGACTCCCTCTAGGGGGACTGGGATGGCCACGGTCAGGTCCTTACACCCAGGGTTGGGTTATTGGTGATCCCCAATTAGAGACAGCTGTTGTGAGTTGTCTCTAATTGGGGATTCTATTTATGTGCACCGCACATCCACCTGCGTGTGGATCATTATTTGTACTTGTGTACTTGTGTTAGGCACCCACGCCACAGTGTATTACATTTGTTGTTTTGGTTTAGTTTTATTATTAATAATAAAACATGTTTGCAACGTCCTCTCGCTCTGCGCCTCGTTCCCTCCACACTCACCGTGACAAAATGTACCATCAAAACCTCTGTGAAATATAATTTCAATAAGCAAAAACTGTTTTTTCTGCTGTTTGAAGCTGGTGTTCAAAACATAAAGCAACAGATGCAAAAACTAAACTAAAGCATAGAAATTGCACACATAGATATAGTACATGGCCAGAAGACACCTGCTTCTCGAACATCTCATTCCAAAACTATGGGCATTAATATGGAGTTTGTCCCCCCTTTGCTGATATAACAGCCTCCACTCTTCTGGGAAGGCTTTCCACTAGATGTTGGAACATTGCTGAGGAGACTTGTTTCCATTCAGCCACAAGAGCATTAGTGAGGTCAGGGACTGATGTTGGGCGATTACTGTAGGCTTGGCTAACAGTCAGCTTTCTAATTAATCCCAATAGCGTTCGATGGGGTTGAGGTCAGGGCTCTGTGCAGGCCAGTCAAGTTCTTCCACACCGATCTCGACAAACCATTTCTGTATGGACCTCGCTTTGCACACAGGGACATTGTCATACTGAAACAGGAAAGGGCCTTCCCCAAACTGTTCCCACGAAGTTGGGAGCACAGAATCGCCTAGAATGTCATTGTATGCTGTATTGTAAAGATTTCCCTTCACTGGAACTAAGGGGCCTAGCCCAAAGTATGAAAAACAGCCCCAGACAATTATTCCCCCTCCACCAAACTTACAGTAGTGAGTGCCTACATTTTCTTACTTGCCCCCCATGGTTATCAAACCCACAACCCTGGCGTTGCAAGCACCATGCTCAACCAACTGAGCCACAATATCAGCGTACAGGTAAGACCCAGGCGCAGACAACGTTGGAATAACAAATGTTTATTATACCAACAGGGGGCAGGCAAAAGACAAGTCAGGGGCAGGCAGAGTTCGGTAATCCAGAGTAGTGGGGCAAAGGTACATAACGGCAGGCAGGGTCAGGGTCAGGGCAGGCACGAAAGGTCGAAATGGGAAACCAAGAAAACAGGGACTATAGAAAGACAGGAGTAAAGGGGGGAACCGCTGGCAACAGCCAAACATAGAACACAGGGCTAAGTACACTGGGGATAATGAGGCAGATGGACGACACCTGGAGGGGGGTGGAGACAATCACAAAGACAGGTGAAACAGATCAGGGTATGACACAAAGTTGGAACTATGCATTAGCGTACTCCTGGCATCCGCCAATGCCAGGTTCGTCCGTCGGACTTAGATGGTGAAGCGTGATTCATCACTCCAGAGAATGCATTTCCACTGCTCCAGACTCTAATGGTGGCGAGCTTTACACCACTCCAGCCGACGCTTGGCATTGCACATGGTGATCTTAGGTTTGCGTACGGCCATGGAAACCCATTTGATGAAACTTCCAAGGAACAGTTCTTGTGCTGACGTTGCTTCCAGAGGCAGTTTGGAACTCAGTAATGAGTGTTGCAACCAAGGACAAACAATTTTTACACGCTATGCGCTTAAGCACTCGGCGGTCCCCTTATGTGAGCTTGTGTGGCCTACTACTTTGCGGCTGAGCCATTGTTGCACAAGATGTTTCCACTTCACAATAACAGCACTTACAGTTGACTGGAGTAGCTCTAGCAGGGCAGAAACTGACTTGTTGGAAAGGTGGCATCCAATGACTGTCTCACGTTGAAAGTCACTGAGGTCGTCAGAAAGGCCATTCTACTGCCAATGTTTGTCTATGGAGATTGCATGGCTGTGTGCTCGATTTTAGACACCTGTTAGCAACGGTTGTGGCTGAAATTGCCGAATCCACTAATTTGAAAGAGTGTCCACATACTTGTGTATATACAGTTGAAGTCGGAAGTTTACATACACCTTAGCCAAATACATTTAAACTGTTTTTCACAATTCCTGACATTTAATCCTAGTAAAGTCTTAAGTCAGTTAGGATCACCACTTTATTTAAAAAATGTGAAATGTCAGAATAATAGTAGAGGGAATGATTTCTCTCAACTTTTATTTATTTTATCACATTCCCAGTGGGTCAGAAGTTTACATACACTTAATTAGTATCTGGTAGCATTGCCTTTAAATTGTTTAACTTGGGTCAAACGTTTCGGGTAGCCTTCCACGAGCTTCCCACAATAGGTTGGGTGAATTTTGGCCCATTCCTCCTGACAGAACTGGTGTAACTGAGTCAGGTTTGTAGGCCTCCTTACTTATAAACACATTTTCAGTTCTGTCCACACATTTTCTATAGGATTGAGGTCAGAGCTTTGTGATGGCCACTCCAATACCTTGACTTTGTTGTTCTTAAGCCATTTTGCCACAACTTTGGAAGTATGCTTGGGGTCATTGTCCATTTGGAAGACCATTTTGCGACCAAGCTTTATCTTCCTGACTGATGTCTTGAGATGTTGCTTCAATATATCCACTTAATTTTCCTTCCTCATGATGACATTATATTGTGAAGTGCACCAGTCCCTCCTGCAGCAAAGCACCCCCACAGCATGATGCTGCCACCGCCGTGCTTCATGGTTGGGATGGTGTTCTTCGGCTTGCAAGCCTCCCCCTTTTTCCTACAAACATAACGATGGTCATTATGGCCAAACAGTTCTATTTTTGTTTCATCAGACCAGAGGACATTTCTCCAAAAAGTAAGATCTTTGTCCCCATGTGCAGTTGCAAAAGTCTGGCTTTTTAATGGCGGTTTTGGAGCAGTGGCTTCTTCCTTGCTGAGCGGCCTTTCAGGGTATGTCGATATAGAACTCATTTTACTGTGGATATAGATACTTTGTACCTGCTTCCTCCAATATCTTCACAAGGTCCTTTGCTGTTGTTCTGGGATTGATTTGCACTTATCGCACCAAAGTACGTTCATCTCTAGAAGACAGAACACGTCTCCTTCCTGAGCGGTATGATAGCTGCGTAGTCCCATGGTGTTAATACTTGCGTACTATTGTCTGTAAAAAATTGTTGGAATAATTACTTGCGTCATGCACTAAGTAGATGTCTTAACCGACTTTCCAAAACTATAGTTTGTTAACATGAAATCTGTGGAGTGGTTGAAAAATGAGTTTTAATGACTTCAACCTAAGTGTATGTAAACCTCCGACTTCAACTGTATATACTTTAGTCGAGCAAATATGATCCAAATTGCTGTAGTTCTCAGAGAGGACTGTTTCATGTCTTATTATCTTCAGGTCGGATTACTGTGCTCCCCTCCTAGGAAACTCAACGCCACATAAAGCTCAAAGTGTTTCCAGAGGCGCCCACCCTTGCACTTAAGAGCCTCAGCCAGAGGGTTTAGCTAAGGCGTTAGCCGGGCCACTACACTGGCTGGGGTAACAAATCTAAGCCTTCACTCTCCTTCGCTCGTTTGCCTTTATGGCTCTCCGACTAAAACAAAGCAAAGACAATCAAAGGTCAAGAGTACGCAGTTTGGTTCTCAGGGACAGGCCTGACGAGTCCTCCACTTGATAGACCTCAATATGGAATGAAGATGCTGGTCAAATGGCAATGCACTCCATCAAGGGAGGATTACATGTAGATGGTGATGGGCTTATGCAGGATGAGGGCTCCACTTGACTTTGAGGAGAAAGGTTGAGATCTGTGTGGCTCATAAATTAAGGAAGGTAGTAGAGTCTGGGGAACAATACCAGGGGTGTAAAGTACTTCAGTAAAAATACTTCTAAGTACTACTTAAGTCGTTTTTTGGGGTATCTTAAGAAATGTCCCCCCCCGGGATCCATAAAGTACCTATCTATCTATCTATCTATCTATCTATCTATCTATCTATCTATCTATCTATCTATCTATCTATCTACAGTGGGGAGAACAAGTATTTGATACACTGCCGATTTTGCAGGTTTTCCCACTTACAAAGCATGTAGAAGTCTGTAATTTATATCATAGGTACTCTTCAACTGTGAGTGACGGAATCTAAAACAAAAATCCAGAAAATCACATTGTATGATTTTTAAGTAATTAATTTGCATTTTATTGCATGACATAAGTATTTGATACATCAGAAAATCAGAACTTAATATTTGATACAGAAACCTTTGTTTGCAATTACAGAGATCATACGTTTCCTGTAGTTCTTGACCAGGTTTTCACACACTGCAGCAGGGATTTTGGCCCACTCCTCCATACAGATCCTTCAGGTTTAGGGGCTGTCGCTGGGCAATACGGACTTTCAGCTCCCTCCAAAGATTTTCTATTGGGTTCAGGTCTGGAGAATGGCTAGGCCACTCCAGGACCTTGAGATGCTTCTTACGGAGCCACTCCTTAGTTGCCCTGGCTGTGTGTTTCGGGTCGTTGTCATGCTGGAAGACCCAACCACGACCCATCTTCAATGCTCTTACTGAGGGAAGGAGGTTGTTGGCCAAGATCTCACGAAAAATGGCCCCATCCATCCTCCCCTCAATACTGTGCAGTCGTCCTGTCCCCTTTGCAGAAAAGCATCCCCAAAGAATGATGTTTCCACCTCCATGCTTCACGGTTGGGATGGTGTTCTTGGGGTTGTACTCATCCTTCTTCTTCCTCCAAACACAGCGAGTGGAGTTTAGACCAAAAAGCTCTATTTTTGTCTCATCAGACCACATGACCTTCTCCCATTCCTCCTCTGGATCATCCAGATGGTCATTGGCAAACTTCAGACGGGCCTGGACATGCGCTGGCTTGAGCAGGGGGACCTTGCGTGCGCTGCAGGATTTTAATCCATGACGGCGTAGTGTGTTACTAATGGTTTTCTTTGAGACTGTGGTCCCAGCTCTCTTCAGGTCATTGACCAGGTCCTGCCGTGTAGTTCTGGGCTGATCCCTCACCCTCCTCATGATCATTGATGCCCCATGAGGTGAGATCTTGCATGGTGCCCCAGACCAAGGGAGATTGACCGTCATCTTGAACTTCTTCCATTTTCTAATAATTGTGCCAACAGTTGTTGCCTTCTCACCAAGCTGCTTGTCTATTGTCCTGTAGCCCATCCCAGCCTTGTGCAGGTCTACAATTTTATCCCTGATGTCCTTACACAGCTCTCTGGTCTTGGCCATTGTGGAGAGGTTGGAGTCTGTTTGATTGAGTCTGTGGATAGGTGTCTTTTATACAGGTAACGAGTTCAAACAGGTGCAGTTAATACAGGTAATGAGTGGAGAACAGGAGGGCTTCTTAAAGAAAAACTAACAGGTCTGTGAAAGCCGGAATTCTTACTGGTTGGTAGGTGATCAAATACTTATGTCATGCAATAAAATGCAAATTAATTATTTAAAAATCATACAATGTGATTTTCTGGATTTTTGTTTTAGATTCCGTCTCTCACAGTTGAAGTGTACCCATGATAAATATGACAGACTTCTACATGCTTTGTAAGTGGGAAAACCTGCAAAATCGGCAGTGTATCAAATACTTGTTCTCCCCACTGTAGATAGATAGATAGATAGATAGATAGATAGATAGATAGATAGATAGATAGATAGATAGATAGATAGATAGATAGATAGATAGATTCTCCCCACTGTATCTATCTGTCTGTCTATACTTTTGAAAACGTTTTACCTTTACTCCACTAAAGACAATTATGCACTTTTTACTCCATACATTTCTGACACCTAAAAGCACTCGTTACATTTAGAATGCTCAAGCAGGACAGAATTATGGCACCTATCAATGTAACACTTTGTCAACCCTACTGCCTCTGCTCTTGCGGACTCACGAAACACAAATACTGTGTTTGTAAATTATGTCTGAGTGTTGGAGTGTGCTCCTGTCTGTCTGTAATTAAAAATAATATGAAAATCGTGCTGTCTGGTTTGCTTAAAGTGAGGAATTTGATGTATAGCATTTACTTTTGCTTATACCCAGATCATGGTGTATGTGTGACAGAGACAGTGTGGTCATTTCAGACACTATTGTCAACTTTCAGTGAGGGGTTCGTCAAAGAAGGTACAACGCTTGAAGGATGCTATAGTAACAGCATGGAACTGGACTATAGTGCAAATGAGGGGATTTTTAAGTATGCGTCATGGTAGTAGCAGGGGTTACCTTGGTAGCATTGTTGGGATATCATCTTCTGAGGGCATTGACGTTGAAACGTATATACAGTGCTTAGTTACCTCAAGATGAGGTAAAGTTGATTAAGGCCACCACACGTGCCATGGAGGAAGGAGATGGGGAGCAAAGGGAAAATGGCATGGCTTGGGAACACCTCTCAGAGCCTGTGGCCTGACAGGGGGAAGACTGGGTAAAAGCAGGTTTTTTAGGGCACTCCTGCCACTCGTACACAGTTCGCTGGCTCGGACTCAGGTCTAGTCCTAAAGAATAGGACTAAATCAAATCAAACTTTAAATCGACTTCAAATAAAGTTTGATTAGATTTAGTCCTATACTTTAACTTAGCTTTTGGTTGACGTGAATCCAACATATCAATTATTAATTTGTAGACAAACTGAGATTAAAGCCAGACTAAGTCAGTGGCACAATTGGAATTATCCAAGCAGAAGACAAATCTCCTTCAACTGTTGATATGTGGTTGTGTTGACAACCAAACACAATTCAATAAAACTAAATATCATTACAATTCTGGGTTGAACTGAAACAATAGCTGTTCATGACTTTGAAAATTCTATATAGGCCTAAATAGCATAATTTATGTTATATGAGTGGTAAAGTATGGTCATTTCCTTTGCTCTTTAGGTAGGTTGATCTCCACCTACCCTTTGCAATGACTTCGATAGCAACAGTGAATCTATTTCCTTTAAAAGTGGAGATCTCTCAACTATCATTCTCACAATAGCACATTGTTAATAGTCAGTGACAAACATCATAGCTGGGCTTGGTTAAAACCCTGGATGGGAGACCAAAAGGTAGCTATAGATCCATTGTCCAGTAGGAGGTGTTGCCCAGCTTTTTTTCCTGATAGTGGATTTCAAATCAAATCGAATCAAATTGTATTTGTCACATGCGCCGAATACAACAGAACCTTAACCAACAATGCAGGTTTAAGAAAAATAAGGCTTCCTAAATAAGTTAAATCCGCTTTGTGTATTGTTTCCTTGCCACGATACTAACGTGTATTGCAATGCTGGTAATGTACAGGTCCTAGTTACGTTGAAAAATTAAGTTGAAACGCCGTTGATTACACCAGCCGCTCAATCAATGCAGCCATTGCTGTGATGTATGTGGTCCCCGAGGGGAAATTACTTACAATTTAAGTAATAGAAGTAATTTCCCCTCGGGGATCAATAAAGTATCTATCTATCTATCTATCTATCTATCTATCTATCTATCTATCTATCTATCTATCTATCTATCTATCTATCTATCTATCTATGGAATCTGTTATTCAATGCATTTGAATAGGCTAACAGCAGTAAAGCCAAATATAATTTTTAATCCAATATTTTTGGGGTTACTTCAAGGGGTTTTAAATTCAAAATCAAATAGCAAAATGATCCTTTTAAAAATCAATTCCATATAGCTTAGGAAACCCCCTCCCCTGCCATAGACAGGGCTTAGAATGTTATGGATTAATTATGAAAATATAAAAAATGCCCTGTTACTAGGCTTTTCAAAATCAACAAATTCACTATAATTATAGTGTAACTCTGCACAATCAATGAACCAACAGCATCACCTAGGCCTATACGTTCTCTCCCAGACTCTTGGATAGAGAGTTTGGAGCTCATGGATAGAAAGTTTGCAGCATAGCATAAGGTAACCAGTCCATCTGGTATGCATAATAATTCAGTCCACACTCAGAGATAACTAGAATTTGTTTAGTTTTGAATAGGCTAAACCAATTTTGTACCAAAGACATCTGACCACACTTCATCACTGTCAAACGCTCCCTAAAACACTTCAGCAAGCAGGCCTTTCTAATCGACCAGGCCCATGTATCGTGGAAGGACATTGACCTCATCCAGTCAGTAGAGGATGCCTGGTTGTTCTTTAAAAGTGCTTTCCTCACCATCTTAAATAAGCATGCCCCATTTAAAAAGTTTAGAACTAAGAACAGATATAGCCCCAGACTTGACTGCCCTCGACCAGCACAAAAACATCCTGTGGTGTACTGCATTAGCAGTACATTAGCGATTTGCAGCTTTTCAGAGAAGTCAGGAACACATATACACAGTCAGTAAGGAAAGCAAAGGCTATTTTTTTCAAACAGAAATTTGCATTCTGTAGCACTAATCCCAAAATGTTTTGGGACACTGCAAAGTCCATGGAGAATAAGAGCACCTCCTCCCAGCTGCCCACTGCACTGAGGCTAGGAAACACGATAATTTCAATAAGCATTTTGCTACGGCTGGCCATGCTTTCCACCTGGCTACCCCTACCCCAGCCAACAGCTCGGCACCCCCCGCAGCAACTTGCCCAAGCCCCCCCCCCCCCCCCCCCCCCCCCTACAAATAGATAGATAATCTGGACCCTTTTTTTCTAAAATTATCCGCAGCTATTGTTGCAACCCCTATTACTAGCCTGTTCAACCTCTCCTTCGTATCGTCAGAGATCCCAAGAGACTGGAAAGCTGTCGCGGTCATCCCCATGCAAGACACTCTAGACCCAAACTGTTACAGACCTATATACAGTGGGGAGAACAAGTATTTGATACACTGCCGATTTTGCAGGTTTTCCTACTTACAAAGCATGTAGAGGTCTGTAATTTTTATCATAGGTACACTTCAACTGTGAGAGACGGAATCTAAAACAAAAATCCAGAAAATCACATTGTATGATTTTTAAATAATTAATTTGCATTTTATTGTATGACATAAGTATTTGATCACCTACCAACCAGTAAGAATTCCGGCTGCCACAGACCTGTTAGTTTTTCTTTAAGAAGCCCTCCTGTTCTCCACTCATTACCTGTATTAACTGCACCTGTTTGAACTCGTTACCTGTATAAAAGACACCTGTCCACACACCCAATCAAACAGACTCCAACCTCTCCACAATGGCCAAGACCAGAGAGCTGTGTAAGGACATCAGGGATAAAAGTGTAGACCTGCACAAGGCTGGGATGGGCTACAGGACAATAGGCAAGCAGCTTGGTGAGAAGGCAACAACTGTTGGCGCAATTATTAGAAAATGGAAGATGTTCAAGATGACGGTCAATCTCCCTCGGTCTGAGGCACCATGCAAGATCTCACCTCGTGGGGCATCAATGATCATGAGGAAGGTGAGGGATCAGCCCAGAACTACACGGCAGGACCTGGTCAATGACCTGAAGAGAGCTGGGACCACAGTCTCAAAGAAAACCATTAGTAACACACTACGCCGTCATGGATTAAAATCCTGCAGCGCACGCAAGGTCCCCCTGCTCAAGCCAGCTTATGTCCAGGCCCGTCTGAAGTTTGCCAATGACCATCTGGATGATCCAGAGGAGGAATGGGAGAAGGTCATGTGGTCTGATGAGACAAAAATAGAGCTTTTTGGTCTAAACTCCACTCGCCGTGTTTGGAGGAAGAAGAAGGATGAGTACAACCCCAAGAACACCATCCCAACCGTGAAGCATGGAGGTGGAAACATCATTCTTTGGGGATGCTTTTCTGCAAAGGGGACAGGACGACTGCACCGTATTGAGGTGACGATGGATGAGGCCATGTATCACAAGATCTTGGCCAACAACCTCCTTCCCTCAGTAAGAGCATTGAAGATGGGTCGTGGCTGGGTCTTCCAGCATGACAACGACCCGAAACACACAGCCAGGGCAACTAAGGAGTGGCTCCGTAAGAAGCATCTCAAGGTCCTGGAGTGGCCTAGCCAGTCTCCAGACCTGAACCCAATAGAGGGAGCTGAAAGTCCGTATTTCCCAGCGACAGCCCCGAAACCTGAAGGATCTGGAGAAGGTCTGTACGGAGGAGTGGGCCAAAATCCCTGCTGCAGTGTGTGCAAACCTGGTCAAGAACTACAGGAAACGTATGATCTCTGTGTTTTTGTTTTAGATTCCGTCACTCACAGTTGAAGAGTACCTATGATAAAAATTACAGACTTCTACATGCTTCGTAAGTGGGAAAACCTGCAAAATCGGCAGTGTATCAAATACTTGTTCTCCCCACTGTATATGATCCCTATTTAGAGACAATGCGGTGCAGCTGCCTCTAATTAGGGATCCAACCCAAACCCCACAAAGAAACAGAAAAGAAAGACACTGTCAGACTCTGACCATTGCTACATAGAGAAGCAAATAGGCCTCTCTATGGCCAGAGCCTGACATTAGGTCAATATGAGCTGAACCCAGAAGAGTGGAGGCTGTCATGGACATAACAGAACTGGTTGAGTAGCCCTCAGGCATGGCCTCAGGGTATTGGAGAGCCCAGTAAAGCACAGCAGCGCACAGTGCTCTGAGGTCCAGCCCCTACAGGGACCTGGCCTTGGCTCTCTGTGGGTGGATCCATAGAGGGGTAATTTACCCTCTGAGGCTTGCATGGAGGGATACACTTTTAAATGTCATCACAAATTAGACAATGGTGATCCATGCCAGCGATATCCCAGCTCATTTGATATGGGGGATCTCTGTGTAGCACTTTGGTATGTCAGGAATGCTGAGCAATGAGGAGTTGGTTCAAATCAGTGAACTTTGTGGAATTTGATGATCAGCCTCTTCATTATGCAATAATCTATAACATTCCACAACTGAAATGAAAATATGCTGTAAAATCCAAGTCAAACGTATTTGACAAAGCGCTCTGTAGTTTGAATGAACCCAGGCCTAACCCCAATTTGACCAAGCTTCTTGGGTTTAGAAGGGAAGTGAGGGCTTACGATGACCTTTCAAGGGGCATGCTATCTGGCACTGTACTTCTGTCTGTGCTCTTTGTCTCCCTCCCCTCCCCTCCCCTCCCCTCCCCTCCCCTCCCCTCCCCTCCCCTCCACAAGTCAGCTCAGCATGTCAAGTGAGTCATGACAATGACCTTTTCTTCACCCCACTTTTCAAAAGTTGCGAGCTCAAGCACGCTAACAGAGACATAAACACACACACACACACACAACTAACACTTATAACACACACACATTCTCATAACACTAGCTGCACACAAAAACTGAAAGAAAAAAAAGAAACAGGAAGGATTGAAAAGAGGGGGTAGAGAGCATTACAGATCTCATCCACATTTGGCATTCAAATCCTCCTGCTCCGCCGGCTGCATGTGTGATCAAACAGCGCACAGAAGATTGGGCCACTCTCTTCCTCTTCACTCCTGCACTACGTTGAAAGGCTTCATTAAAGCGCAGGGTTAGAGATATCAGAGACAATTTTCCATGGGCTTTCTCAGGAAAGAGGATTTCATTGTTAAAAAAATAAATACCCGTCAGCCCCCTAGATGAGATATATATATAATACTGTGTGCTATAATCTAAGCAATGGGCCAGGGCTAATGGGAGGCTGACCTGCAATCGAGCTCATTGTGAGGACTACAAATAGAGAGAGTAACTGACATAGCCTAATCCCAGAGATGAGGAGAGAGAGGAGGGAGAGGGAGAAGGAGGGAGAGAGAAAGAGAAAAATAATAAAAGAGAGATGGAGGGAGAAAAGGGAGAGAGATGGAGGTAAAGAGAGAGAAGGAAGAAGCATTGTCTGGAATTTTCTGACAATGAAACGTCCCCTGTAAATTGTTCCTGCAGTGATAAATGGAGTCCTGTGGTTTGGGTCTCCTTGTCCTTGGGAGGCAAAGCAATGGGGAAAGGGTGAGGAGAGGGAGAGACGCTCTCTCCTGAATGCCTTTGCGTGGAAGTGTTTAACTCTGCGATGGCTGCAGCCTATTGCCATTCTGGAGGTTATGGTTTGGTTCATGCTTGCAGAGTGCACTCGCACTTTTCAGTCATAAATGCTGTCTATGTCAGACAAAGAAAGTGTGTGTGTCTGATTGTGTGTGTGTGTGTGTGTGTGTGTGTGTGTGTGTGTGTGTGTGTGTGTGTGTGTGTGTGTGTGTGTGTGCAAGGCAGCATTCTAGGAGAGTGAACCAGCTGGCACTGTGGAGAGGGTTCCATCCATCCCTCGGGGGGCGTGACAGAGTAAAAATAAATCATAAGAACACAGAAATACTCCCTTGACAGAGGAACACTCAGAGCTCTCTGTACCCCAGAGACTTTTCCAGAGCCCTTGACGGGTGAGGCAGTTCTGCCAATGCCATACCATCTTCAGCAAACAGCTTTCAGAGGCCTAATCGGCTACTAAAAGCCCAGGGCTCCATGAGAGGCCAAACCAAAAGGAGTCTGGATTCCATTGATAAGCATTGGGCTAATTGCCGTTTACTTCAGCATAGCTGAATTAGGTTGTGACATTTTAGACAAAAAGTAGCGATGGGTTGGAATGTATGGAGAAGTTTAGTTTGAGCACTGCGAAGGAAACTGCAAGGTCAGCAGAAAGCATAAGAGTAGGTATTGGGGATGAGCACAGAGCTTCAAATGAATAACATTACTCACATTACGCAGTCCTATTGTAAATATGACAAAGGAAAAGCTTGAATAGGATAATACTGTTGCTAGGAAGACATGCAGAGCTAAGAGAGAGGCCTTGGTAGATGGGAGGAGACTGTAGCCTAAATACTCAAAGGGAGACTGCAGAGCTAGACATGGCAGTATGTCATCCAGGCTCCAGGGTGAAGCGACGCGTGTAATGCGGTCACTCCATGCACTATCTATGGTCCCTCGTGGCCTTGGCGAGAGCCAGCCATGCCAATGAGACAGAGGCCTTGCTTCAAACAAAAAGGTTACCCTCATTATACAGATTAAACCTGTAAATGCCCTGTCATTGACGTAATCGATGTGCCACTTCATTGCCGTGACTTATTGATTTACGCGTCTAGGTGGGTCGTCTAAACTGTTGCAGGGCTTTAGAATTTAGGCCACCTGCGACCAGGCCCACTCACCAAAAAATGTAACCTTATTAAGTAGCCTATCCTTCTAATATTATAAATATCTTATATCAATATCAAAGCATATCAGCTTTGATTTAATAACAATGTCTAGGCTTTCACAACTGATTGTTGACTTCAACATCTGGAGAATGAACACAACAGAGAGGGAAAGAAAGCTCATCTAAAACCATGTTGTGTTTTTTTCTTTCCAAATAGGCAAAAGTTTTATCGCAGTACAATGAATAATTTAGACGCAATTAGCCTACAAAAACGTGTTACACAATGATGTACAAACTTACTTTGCACACTAATAAATTGATCTCTCTATTCAATTCTGATCTGCAATTTAGATCAGCCATTTAGCACTGCCGTTTCCAGAAACGTCTCATGACTAACACAGCCAGCTTACTTCAGCTCTTTTCATAGCCGAATGTCCTTGACTGAGTGCACAGAATTGCTATTGAATGTTTTCGAGTGGAGCGAGTGAAAAATGTATTCAAGTGGACTGAGGAGAGGAAAAAACTAAAACATTCATTTGGATTTTAGTTTGTTCTCAATTAATGAATGGTAGCACTAGGAAAGGATGCCTTGTTGGGTGCTCGATTGATATACCCAACAGCTGGTTAATCTTATTATGAGCTTCACAAAAAAGCCAGTAACTCCATTTGAGAAAGTGAAAAGCGACACATTTGGCTCTTTTGAAAGGAGGCCCTTGGCTTGGGAGGAAGAAAGGCAGAGCAGCTGCGTGCTTTTACATGGAGCCTGCCTCTATCAAGCCTCACGTCGCACCGAAACACAACTACAAAGGCTGGCAATTTGTGATAATTTACAAAATGAGGTTCCCCCTTTTCAGATTTCAAAGCCTTGCTGATCTAACCGCCCCACTTCAGCGCTATGTACACTACCGTTCAAAAGTTTGGGGTCACTTAGAAATGTCCTTGTTT
This sequence comes from Thymallus thymallus, assembly GCA_023634145.1. Taxonomy (NCBI): domain Eukaryota; kingdom Metazoa; phylum Chordata; class Actinopteri; order Salmoniformes; family Salmonidae; genus Thymallus; species Thymallus thymallus. Next base: position 33,834,987 of record CM042405.1, read on the forward strand.
TTGAAAGAAAAGCAAATTTTTTGTCCATTCAAAAAACATCAAATTGATCAGAAATACAGTGTAGACATTGTTAATGTTGTAAATGACTATTGTAGCTGGAAACGGCTGATTTTTTATGGAATATCTACATAGGCGTACAGAGGCCCAATATCAGCAACCATCACTCCTGTGTTCCAATGGCACGTTGTGTTAGCTAATCCAAGTTTATCATTTTAAAAAGGCTAATTGTTAATTAGAAAACCCTTTTGTAATTATATTAGCACAGATATAAACTGTTGTGCTGATTACATAAGCAATAAAACTGGCCTTCTTTAGACTAGTGGAGTATCTGGAGCATCAGCATTTGTGGGTTCAATTACAGGCTCAAAATGTCCAGAAACAAAGAACCTTCTTCTGAAACTCGTCAGTCTATTCTTGTTATGAGAAATTAAGAAACAGACGCCTCACAAGTCCTCAACTGGCAGCTTCATTAAATAGTAGGATATATTTGTCTGGGGCTCTTTCAGAGTGACCATTGTGTTCTTGGTCACCTCTCTGACCAAGGTCCTTCTCCCCCGATTGCTCAGTTTGGCCGGGCAGCCAGCTCTAGAAAGATTCTTGGTGGTTCCAAACTTCTTCCTTTTAAGAATGATGGAGGCCACTGTGTTCTTGGGGACCTTCAATGCTGCAGAAATGGTTTGGTACCCTTCCCCAGATCTGTGCCTCGACACAATCCTGTCTCAAAGGTCTACGGGCAATTCCTTCGACTTCATGGCTTGGTTTTTTCTCTGACAAGCACTGTCAACTGTGGTGTGTGCCTTTCCAAATCATGTCCAATCAATTGAATTTACCACAGGTGGACTCCAATCAAGTTGTAGAAACATCTCAAGGATGATCAATGGAAACAGGATGCACCTGAGCTTAATTTCTCATAGCAGGGTCTGAATACTTATGTAAATAAGGTATTTCTGTTTTTTTATTCATTTGTTTTCACTTTGTCATAATGGGGTATTTTGTGTAGATAGAAAATATTGTCAGAAAAAATATTGAATTTTAGAATAAGGCTGTAACGTAACAAAAGGGAAGGGGTATGAATACACGAGACTTCAACATTTACTCTCTGATGTATATCTGTTCTGGGCAGAAGAGTGTAGCTGATCATCTTTGCTGTGGGGTAGGCCTGTGGGACTTGTTATAGCCATCTGCTTCAGAGCCGTGGCTACATCCACCCTGCCTGTGCTTAGATAATTCGTCCCTGTGTGGAAGATTATGTGGGTCGGTGCTCTCAGTCTCTGCTCTGCCAGGAATCCAAGGGTAGACTGCGTAGCTGGGCACCAGATCTTCCTCACGCTTCTCCTTGGGAACAACCGTCTACCATTAAGGTATTTTCCGTTGGAGTCACACACGACGACAATGTTGTCCTCCGTCTGCAGCTCTGCTTGTGTGCTTCTGTGATGGGTGGTGTCTGGAATTATGCTTTCCATGGGGCAGGGGTTGAGAATGTGTGTTTGTGTGTTAGTGGTGGGAATGTCAGGTGTGTGGCTGTCAATGCAGGTTGTTGAATGCGTGTCAGTGGTATGTGTAATGTTTGTATGATTGTCAGTGTCAGGAGAGTGGGTTGACCTGTAGGCTAGACTTTTTTCAGATCTTCATAAATTCTTGTGGACGGGAAACGGAGGACACAAATGAAGGCCAGCATATAGTCTCCGTGTCTGCGCTACACCGTTCTTATTATAGTTCAGTGCTCTGAACAGGCCAGGCAACCTAACTAAATGATATAACTAGCCAAGAAAAAAGAGGACAAAGTCACACTTTAGTAGCCTTTCAGGTCAATTCGAACAACTTCTACATTTGGCTTTGGATTGAAAAAAAATAACAAAAAAAGGGTTCCCAAATGCTATGTGTGACTACCAGAAAACGTGGCTGGTGAAATACACATTCTTACGCGCCAATGTCAAAATCTACCCGCATTTGGTGGGTGTTAATTTCCCACTCTGTCACCTTGCATTCCAACGCCCAAAAGGCACTACTCCATTCTTCATGGCAGGGATCTGCTAATAAATATCAGGAGACCCATGTTGCTGTAAAATACGTCACTTGTAAATACAGAACATTTGAAGTGTGGATGCAAGGTCATATGGAATTTGCCAGGTGGGTGTGAGACGGGCCCTAGCAGTGAGCTATAAGGCGATATTAAAGTCATCATCCCTTTTGCCCTCTGGTTATGGATGGAAACAGATGCCTGGGAAATTGCTCTCTGTCTAACAAATGGTAGGATGGCATCTCTCTACGACCTGACCACTAGGCTGTTCCTGAAGGGACGGTAACAAACCATCTCCCACCGCTACAGTTACAGAGCACGCTCATCTGACGGAGAGACAGCAGTTACCTCTTTAGAGGGGGAAAAAAACACAATTTGCCACTTCACCTGAGTGAGAGCTTATCAGGCAGGTTATGAACGCAGTTAGGACGTTGCTGCATAATTCCGACAACGGCCTGCAATTACCGGGGCCTTCGTTTAGACATTTGGCAGAGAGCTGTAAAATATTCTGCTTAAGTGTCGGAGAATGGAGTAGCCAAGGATTTTTCCGTCCACTTAGGGAGGTGATATACTTTGGCCCTGCAGTCAGTGGCTTGCTCGCTACTACCACTATCAACTCAAGTGGTCCTTGGGGGAATGGGTAAAGTAAAAAAAAAAAGCCAGTAAAAGGAAGGGTCCTTTGTTAGATTTAAAGGCCGCACTGTGTTCTCCTGACAGGCCAGCGATAATGTATTGCTGCAGCCATTACGGTTATTAGAAAACTCACTCAGGAAGACGAATGGTGGCCGAGCTGGCCGTTGGTCTTCCGTCAGAGCTGACAGGAGAGACTCTACAGTCTCGGCTATTGACATTTTAACATGCAACGCTGCTCTGCCCGCTGCATCCCAATTCCACTTCAACTTATTGCCAATAAGCTTTTTTTCTTCCAAAGAGGGAGGAGGAATGTTCTGGTAAGGTACCGGCAGGGACTTCGGAAATAGCTATTTCCTGGGCAGAGTTTTGTTCCTGACTGACGGATTGAAATATATTCTGTCATAAATAACTTCTATGACAAAGATCCATTAGGAGAGGTCATTAACAGTGGAAATGGGGGCCATTTATTTCTTCTGTATGATGGAGAGTGTGCAGAAGAAAGAGGGAGGAGGAGGCAGGAGGCTGAGGGTGCACTTTTCTATCAAACCATTTTGAGGCTTAGAAGGGGTTTTTCCATACTACAAAAAAAATAATGACAAATGATTTCAGTTGTGTAGCAATTGAAAATGAAAGGTGACATGGCTAACAGTGGCAGGTTTAGCCCCCCCCCCATAGTTTCCTGTCTAGCAGCAAGAAATACAGGGACTGAAATGAAAGTTGAACAAGAAATGATGGTTGGATGCAGCTCTTGAAAAAAATCAATAGCAAGGAATCTAGCCTGAAGAATAACAACTTTATGAAATAGGTACCCAGTATTTCCTGACAAGAAAAACTGGTGTTTTTCAAGTAAGAGGACAACATTGTTCACAGTTATAGATGTGGGTTAAGCTAATATCTGGGTATTTCCCCTTGTAAAGTGAGAAAGCAGCCTGGCCTCTGAATTTTAACTGTACACCACAGTGTCACTGTCAACTAGAACTAATTAGCAACATTCGCTTTCTTGAGATTGAATTGAAAAAACACTGCACATGGCAAAGCTGGACATACAGTTGAAGTCGGAAGTTTACATACACCTTAGCCAAATACATTTAAACTCAGTTTTTCACAATTCCTGACATTATTTTAAGAATGTGAAATGTCAGAATAATAGTAGAGAGAATTATTTATTTCAGCTTTTATTTCTTTCATCACATTCCCAGTGGGTCAGAAGTTTACATACACTCAATTAGTATTTGGTAGCATTGCCTTTAAATTGTTTAACATGGGTCAAACGTTTTGGGTAGCCTTCCACAAGCTTCCCACAATAAGTTGGGTGAATTTTGGTCCATTCCTCCTGACAGAACTGGTGTAACTGAGTCAGGTTTTTAGGCCTCCTTGCTCGCACACGCTTTTTAAGTTCTGCCCACAAATTTTCTATAGGATTGAGGTCAGGGCTTTGTGATGGCCACTCCAATACCTTGACTTTGTTGTCCTTAAGCCATTTTGCCACAACTTTGGAAGTATGCTTGGGGTCATTATCCATTTGGAAGACTCATTTGCGACCAAGCTTTAACTTCCTGACTGATGTCTTGAGATTTTGCTTCAATATATCCACATAATTTTACTTCATGATGCCATCTATGTTGTGAAGTGCACCAGTCCCTCCTGCAGCAAAGCGCCCCCACAACATGATGCTGCCACCCCCGTGCTTCACGGTTGGGATGGTGTTCTTCGGCTTGCAAGCCTCCCCCTTTTTCCTCCAAACATAACAATGGTCATTATGGCCAAACAATTCTATTTTTGTTTCATCAGACCAGAGAACATTTCTCCAAAAAGTACGATCTTTGTCCCCATGTGCAGTTGCAAACCGTAGTCTGGCTTTTTTATGGAGTAGTGGCTTCTTCCTTGCTGAGCGACCTTTCAGGTTATGTCGATATAGGACTTATTTTACTGTGGATATAGATACTTTTGTACCTGTTTCCTCCAGCATCTTCACAAGGTCCTTTGCTGTTTTTCTGGGATTGATTTGCACTTTTCGCACCAAAGTACGTTCATCTCTAGGAGACAGAACGCGTCTCCTTCCTGAGCGGTATGACAGTTGTGTGGTCCCATGGTGTTTATACTTGCGTACTATTGTGTGTACAGACGAACGTGGTACCTTCAGGCGTTTGGAAATTGCTCCCAAGGATGAACCAGACTTGTGGAGGTCTACCATTTTTTTTCTGAGGTCTTGGCTGATTTCTTTAGATTTTTCCATGATGTCAAGAAAAGAGGCACTGAGTTTGAAATACATCCACAGGTACACCTCCAATTGACTCAAATTACGTCAATTAGCCTATCAGAAGCTTCTAAAACCGTGGCATACTTTTCTAGAATTTTCCAAGTTGTTTAAAGGCACAGTCAACTTAGTGCATGTAAACTTCTGACCCACTGGAATTGTGATATAGTGAATTATAAGTGAAATAATCTTTCTTTAAACAATTGTTGGAAGAATTACTTGTGCCATGCACAAAGTAGATGTCTTAACCGACTTCCCATAACTATAGTTTTTTAACATGAAATCTGTGCTGGTTGAAAAATGAGTTTTAATGACTTCAACCTAAGTGTATTTAAACTTTCGACTTCAACTGTAGATAGTGGGTGGGAAACCATGGACAAAGAGTGTGTGAATAACAAGGACTTACTGCACTGCAGGTGTGTAGTAATAAACCAGTGTAAACACTGACATATTTTCCTATCCTTGGGGGAACAAGCATGAATCTAAGCTCAGAGGTGTTGAGTTGCTCTTTGCCGCCATGGTAATTGAATGTCGCGATGGGGAAGGGGAACACCAGAGGTGTGAGAGTGATGTTGATGAGACAGGCGAATGACAAAAACACCCTTTGTCATTTGTTTGTGAGAGTGTACATTGTGGGCCTTGTTTCTTGACATTGTGTCATGGACAAATGACTGGATATATTTTGAAATCGCGAAAGTCTAAGAGGCTCAAAATCAATGGAATAGCCTAAACCCAGAGTGAACTCTAAACCCAGCGTGATTTAAGGTGGCCTTGACATGACCTTGACTTTCTTGCCCATTGCAAGTTGGATTTAGTGGTATGGGGTGTGGATAATAGCTTGGCTATATGCTGGCCTTCACCACCATTCCAATTGCCTTTACCTAAAACAAGTCGGGTAAAAATAGAGTGATATTGTAACATTGTGTGCCCTGCGGGGCCTGGTCTATATTGAGGCTAAATGGTAGCTTTGAGAAGGCCAGTGTCCAGGGCAATCTGGGGTTAACTGGATACCCTAATAGGCCAGATGAGTGAAGGTCCAACTGCACCAGGAGGATGCTGGGTGTCGGTCCGGGCACGCTCCATTTAACTCCCCACCTGTGGTGCCTGGCAGACCCAGACTCCCGCTGCTTTTCCAGGCAGGAATCAGCCAGTCACTCTTCCTCATTAGGGTAATTGAGACAGGCCCTACCATGACTAAAGAGCCGCGGAATAGCTAGCCGCTCGTGCATCCAAAAGAGCACTTAATCATCTCTTCTTCTTATCTTTTCCCTCTTCTTTGTCGTTCCTTTCATTCTTTCTCTTTTTTTCTCCTCTCCTCTCAAACCATTGACTTTGTTACAGGAGGTGTCCAGCAGAGCCCGGTTTGCTAATTGCCAGTGAGGAATGACATGGGTCATTCAAGTAGCCTAACCAGTGGTGTGGGAGTCTCTGTCGAGGAGGAAGAGTTTTGAAAAATGCTGATCTTTGGATCCTAGGGGAGGAGGGGAAGGAGGCAAAGTCCTCCCTCTCAGCAGTTCTTAGGGTCTGCCTGCTTCAAGCTGACAAACACACCCCGATCGCCGCCAAAGGTTGGTGAGGTGAAGCTCAGCTCCAGTCGTGTAATACGTCAGACTTACCAATAGTGCTGGGTCAGGTCAGAGCGATATTAAGGTTAGAGGCGCGGCGGCACCCTGTGACGTTCCTCCATAATTACAAATATTAATACAAACTCCATTTCAGACTCCATCCCCTCATACAACCCTCACGCAACCTTACAATAAACCAGAGCAATAGCCTGATGTTGCTTTCTTTATTCTCTGCAGGAGGTAAAAGCGGGGCGTTCACTCTGTCCGTCTGCATCACAGGTTTCTATTCTTAGGCTCCTCTGAGTGAGAATGGCTGCCTTTCCGATACCAGTGGGTGTCATGTTTTCTATAGTACTCCTGTGCCACTGGCCCACACGGCTCCTCTGTTACTAATGTGGAATAAGCTAATGGCAAGGTGACATCCTGACAGCCACGCAATCCATCTACTGCAAAACAGGAGGGGAGGGGAAGACTCACTAGCCAAGCAAGCCCCCCTATCTCTTCTCCTCTCTCTCTCTCTCTCTCTCTCTCTCTCTCTCTCTCTGGCACTTCTCCCTCTCTTTATCGCTAGTTCATCTCTCCCCTCTTTTTCTCTTCCTCCCTCATCCTCCTTATCCCTCCCTCCAGCCCCCACCTCCCTCCCTCTATACATTCTTCTTGTCTCTGACAGCCTGAAAACAAGGGAGCGATAAGGAAATGCTGGAGCCATGCAAGGTGTGGTGGTCGAACACCAAAGAGGATTACCCGTTGACACATCTGTCAGTAAACCATCGGCGCCACAGTCAGGCCTAATGACGAGAGCAGAAACAATGACATTCCCCATCCTAATGGAGGGGGGGGGGCTACTGCAGTATCTTAACTGCATTAGTGCAATCCTCTCACATACAGCTTGTGTCCCTAGACGGACTAGGACAGATTACTGAGGCGGAGCTGTCTACTGCGCATCATCAACTCACGTCTCTCAATCACTCATAAAAACAGATGCACACACACACACACACACAAATACACGCACACGCACACACACACACACATCCACCAAGGACACTAGTCCACCAAGGCGCACATCCAATCATTCCACAACTCCTCCACTTCCCACCAGATACAGATAACTGATTCAATTTCATCTCCAGACCCTTTAAATGCCATTCAATCAGGAGAATGGCCACAGGTCCTCCAGGCTGTTGCAAACATTGCCATTTCAAATTACTGCGGTCATAAAAGGAAAAGACCACTGAAGCATACAGGAAGTTGTATGTCTTCTAACCCTTAACGTATACTCCTTTTTGACCCCATAATTTACTTTACGGGTGGCCTAAACTAGGCCTAGGCCTAACTGCATTGATTCTATTCCATTACTGTACAATTGCAATGGGGTCTACTCAACACACTGTAAAAGGTAACCTGAAATTTCAGAGGGTAATTTGTGATTTCAATGATCTCAGCTTTGATAGCTAAACAAAAAAAGGACGACAATCTCAGTGATAGATATTGGAAGATCTGTTATTGCTGCCAAACCTTTTATTGGTTTGTCTTTGTAAAAACTACATCCAAAGGGTTTCTGAAAGCTTCCCACAGACTTAATTAAGCATTGATCAGATCTGGGAAAACAGATAGCATCTTCTGCTCACCAGATGCGTTCAATGCAGAGGCCTGTGCATCACGCAATAACTCACAGAACTTCATCACGGTGACCATAAATAAATAAATAAATCACATTTTATCAGTCATGTCAGCTGTGAAAGGAAACATCAAGACCACGGTGATAATCAAACAGTGGTTGTTTAGTCGAAGATCGTAAATTTCCTTAACACCCCAAGTTTTCCTCTTTGACATTCAAAGGAAATCAAATTAACTGCCTGCCCAGGGACACACACATACCACTCAGTACTGAAATTTTAATAGAGTAAATGCAGACCGGAGTTCTACAGAAACACCTCTGAGATCCCGGTTTGCCTAGAGAGGTAGACGTTTTCTGCCCATAGGCCTTCATGTAAGCAGCTAAATTGGAAGGAATGGAAGCACAAAGGCGAGGTAAGCAAAGATGCGACATAATGAACTGAACAGAGAGTAAAAGCTCCTTGGGGATCGAGTGTGGGGGGCAGTGGGGAGAAATAGAGAGCCTCTGGGTAACTCAATTTGAATATGAATGCCTCTCCCATGATCCACAACAAGGGCACTGACAGGGGCACCTCTATCTGGGGTGTGTGTGTGTTTGTGTGTGTGCGTGTGTGTGCGCATGTTCGTACACCCCCTCAAATGTGTGTGTGTGTACACGCTCTGTGCAGCCATCAGCCTCTGCATAATTCCAAAGCACTTTGTACAGTGCATTAATCACAGGGACCCTTGAGCGCTTCTACGGATCCAAGTATGCCGACCTTGAGGTTACAAGAAAGACATTAGGGCTGTCTATCCATTCAAAGTATTGGAGGGAGGGAGAGAAGACGGGGAAGGGAGAGAGGGAGGGGGGAGAAAAAGCTTTCAAGGTAATGAAATTCTGCAATAATTTAAAGGAAAGACTTGTGGGGACAGGGCCAGGTCCCAAAAAAAGAAAAAAGGAGTCAAAGTAGATTGAATTGGATTTATTTTAAAAAAAATTCTTTATTTTAAATTAGGCTTAAGTGCGTATGTGGGGTCGTTTTTCTCTCTCTCTCTTTTTTTATAACAAAAGCACGATAACAGCATTAATGTCCAGAATTAATCAAATCATTTCCAAACCAATTAACCTCTGACAGAATGGATGAGTGGACAGGAATGAGAGTGGTGCGCGGGGAAGGAGAAAGAGAGAGCGAGAGCGATAGCGCCGGCAGAAGAAAAAGAAGTCTGGCTCTTGGCATGCGTCCACCTCCCAGGGGTGACTGACTGAGTGACGGCCAGGGGTCCGGTTAGTGATGGGAAATGGGATGGGGTGGGAGGTGGGCGGGCGGGTGGGCGGGGCACATAGGGGATAGAGGATCCTAAAACACGCCCCTCACACCCCTCCCCTCTTCAGCCCCCAACCCATTTGTCCTAACTGATACCCAGGGAGGTCTGCAGAGTTTAACCACACTCACTCCCATTGCTGGCGAGGAGCTCGCTCGCAGCTGCAACCGGTCCATTTAGTTAATTGAAAAAGCTCAATTTGGAACTGGAGCCCGCGAGCAATACGCATGCCAATCAATAGATCTCTGGCTTATTCTGGGAGGGGTGACAGCACCCGGCCCACATTCAGGAACAACATTCATGGCATTCTGGGAGGGGTGACAGCACCCGGCCACATTCAGGAACAACATTCGTGGCATTCTGGGAGGGGTGACAGCACCCGGCCCACATTCAGGAACAACATTTGTGGCATTCTGGGAGGGGTGACAGCACCCGGCCCACATTCAGGAACAACATTCGTGGCATTCTGGGAGGGGTGACAGCACTCGGCCACATTCAGGAACAAGATTTGTGGTATTGGCCTCTCTATACTTCCCCTGTCTCTCTCATCCTGTCCCCCCACTCTCTGTGGGTCTCTCTTCACCCATCCCTCTCTGTTTCTGTCTCTATGTGGGTACAGAACTCCTCTATTCCCCAATGAGAAAGAAAAAGAGTGTGTGCTTGTGTGCATGCGTGTGTGTGCTTGCAAATGTGTGTGTGCCTGCGCACATCCATGTGCACGTGTGTGTGATTTGGTGTACAGTATCTCACCATCTGCATTGGGGTAGTGTAGTTGAGGCTGAGCTTAACCAGGGTACAGGGAGAATGAGCTCAGGGATCTGTGAGTGTATGGCGGGGTCCCAGTGGAACACTGCCTACTCTACACCAGCATTCCAAAGACCACGACACACTCCGGGGCTTATTTTCCATGTTCCAGGACCATGTCAAAACATGTCAATATTAGTATTGGCTTGTTTCTTTAGTGGGGTGGTTGAGAATTGCGGTGGCTTGTCACTGCTCAGCCGTCCAAACAAACATATGGGCTTATATGGGGACACAGAAAGAAGACATTTTTGTGGGGATCCAGCAGGCTTAGCCTCCTCAGTCTCGGATACATATTGCAGCTTTAAGGTGGATACATTTTGTCCATTTTAGGGGTTCTTCTCCAAACTGTAGGACTCATTAAAAGCTTCTGCTGCAACCTTTGTGTTTATTTAGCTATTGTCTCATTCCCATGGAGAGTTATAGTACAGGCATAATAGGCAGTGAGCATCACGTTGAGTGTGCTATGAAACGCTGAGGGGCGGCTGGCGGTAGTTATCCTGCAGACGAGACCTCGCAGCGTGTGTCCGGACGACGCTCCCCCGGCAGCCTGGCAGCTCGACAGCTGCCATTCCAACTTCACAGCGTGCTGCCGACAAGTCAAACACCTCCAGGGAGGCAGGCAGGGAGGGAAGCAGGGTGGAAGGCAGGAAGCGAGGGATGCAGGCAGAGAGGGAGGCAGGCAGGCAGCGAGGGATGCAGGCTGAGAGGGAGGCAGGCAGGGAGGAAGGCAGGAAGCGAGGGATGCAGGCAGAGAGGGAGCAGCGGGCCTTGATGCTGCTGTGCAGTTGTTGAGGACTTCTCTCTCCTCTCTTTTTTCCTTCCTCTCTTCTCCCGAGAGGCATGTTCATACAGTACAGTATTCCTCCTATTCTCTCTCTTATTGTGTTTCATTTCTTCCTTCTGACACAAAACTATCCCTGTGGAGTACAAAGCTCTCAGTAAGTTTCAGTGAGCAAGCGCATAGTTAACCTCGTTTTATTCTCTCTATTCAGATATTCGCTCTCAAAGGTCTCACGCCCTCTGAGAAGATAAGAAGACATTCATATATGGTGAAGGGAAGGTACATATGCAGGAAGTGGAACGAGACAAGGACATTTCTAACAAAGAAAGTGACTTTGGGGAGGTATGAGTTTTCAAGTACTATAGCCTACGGGCCTAGTTTCAAGAATTCTCAAACAGCTAGCATTGTCCTCAGAATATGTGACTAGTTTCAGGAAACTAGGCGTATGTTGCAAGTCACGACTTCACAGGAGAGGCATTTGAACGTTTATTTATATTTTTTATAAAAATGTGGTTTTTGGCAGAAATGCCTTCTGGAACATTTGAACTTTCATGTGCCTTAATAACAAACTTGTATCTGTAAATACAAATAAAGTTATTACATTTCGAGGCTAGTTGGTTTAACCACAGAAAAATACTGCTGATTGGCTGAGATAATGAATGGGCTGGACATTATTATTATTATTTTTTTGTATCTTTATTTAACTAGGCAAGTCGGCCACCTAATATCATCTAGCTAGAGATGAGTTTAGCATCTTCTGTCTATAAAATTATCTGCTCGTTATGCTTAGAGACTCCTTTCTACTGCAGTTTTTTTCTAAAGATACAACGTTAGCCATGGAGAACTGCAAACGTGTTGCCATTGCTCTCAATAACATGGCTGCCCTGAATTTATCAGGCGCTATCGACAAAGGTCAGTGGGAAAAAGTTGACAATGAGGAAATCCCTGATTTAGGTAAAAACATTTTCATTGAAGAAGACATTGTAGAGTCTTCTGATGACAGTGATGGGGAAGAAACGGCGATCAACAGTGTTGTTGTCACGGAAGAAGTTGACCGAGTTTTGAAATCAGTGGAATGTCTGGTAGAAGCAGATAAGAAGATGAATTCAATTATGGTGTTTGATTGCAAATGCAGAGGGAGTCGAAAAGAGAACACAGAAGGCTGTTGTATAAAATACCTGTCTCCGGATTACATCTTCAAACTAAGGGCAACCATGGCATCGGTGACAGAGAAGGAGAAAGATCTGATGATTCTTATTGCATTGCACACGGTCAGTGTGAACCAGAGTGACTTGACACAACGGGCCTAGTAGGCTGTACAAACAAAACGGAAGCAACGCAGGACGTCTTATTTAATAAAAGGGGTTGCAGTCTGCCGTGAAGCATTCATCCATGTATACGGGTAAGAGTCTAGCTACAGTTTCAGATATTATAAGTTTCAAATGTTGTCTGAAAGTTGCTTTCATTGCAAGTTAAAGCTTACTGTTAGATAGCTAGCTGATATTAAGTGGCTGGCTCTCTAGCTAACATTACGTGTATGATCTGTGTAGTAATATTATCCCAGAAAGCCGTTTGCATTGCTAGTTTTAGCCTAATGTTAGCTAGCTAACATTGAACCTATTTGGTTAACTTTAGCTAGCTATGACAATCAGTTTGTATTGATAGTACTCTTTGGATTGGTATTATGGTTCATTGTTTAGCTAGCTAGCTACATGTCTAAACAAAAGACTCCACTGTTGTGCTGATTAAATAAGCAATAATACTGGCCTTCTTTAGACTAGTTCAGTATCTGGAGCATCAGCATTTGTGGGTTCGATTACAGGCTCAAAATGTCTAGAAACAAATAACCTTCCTCTGAAACTAGAGTGTCTAGTTTGAGAAACAGACGCCTCACAAGTACTCACCTGGCAGCTTCATTAAAAGGTACTCGCAAAACACCTGTCTCAACGACTCAGAGATGCTGGCCTTATTATATTATATATTATTATTAAATTATAACGTGTAATGTTTTAAATGTTCTGATAAAATGAGGTAAACAGGTATGCCCTGGGTTACTATTGTTAGGTGTTATTGTGAGCGTTTTGCTATTCCTGGCACCTCACCTGAGGTGGAGGTTAGATAATACAAGGTAAGATTGGATTTTTGGGACCGTGTTGGGACCGTTTTTTCACATTTGGATAGACATAAGATAATCTATACCATAGTAATTGCATACGGCGATATCCCAGTGTGGAGACAACACCCTGCTGTGGGACCACTAATTAGGCAATATTTGGAAAATGGTATGGGTTTCCCTGTTCATATTGTAACGACCCTGGGTTTATAAGCGCGGATATCGACTCTGCTGCCCGAGCATGCTTTTGGGGCACCAGTCGATGGCGCGCTGAACTTCGGGCTAGATGGTTGAGGGTTCGAAACCTGCTCTCTGCCTGTTTCGTTACAATATAGACAGGGTTTTGAAATCTAAAAACAGCGCTAACCGGTTTTCCTCATCTGTCTCCTTCCCTTGTGTGTCTTTTGTTTGTGTTTCTGTGAATGTGATATGAGAGTTGTGTGTGTGTGTGTGGAAATAAGTGTTAAAGATCAAGTTAAGCATTATATAACTGGGAAATAGTCTCAGAAACTGATTGGCGTACATCCACTTTCGGTAAACGTAGGGGGAATTGACTTACCCTATGATGTAACTATAAAATGCTTATGGGATTTGTAAAATGTAAAATTTATGTTTTAGCATCTTGCTAAATACAATTTGGAAAAATGGTCCTCCATCGAAAATAACCTTTTACAACCCACATATGGACCGATGCGAAGAAGAGACAGTTGACGCCCTTGGACTGCATTTAAATATATACAACCGCACTGTACAAGTTGACCATAGGATGAACCCAAGGTGGCTTAGTGATTACCTGATCTATATGGGAGGGGTTGGAGCCAGCCATGTGTGGGAAGTATTGTATTTTTTGTATTGTATATAAGATGGCTGTTTCACTATTGCAATAATTAATCGATGTTGAATAAAGATGATTGTTTGAATAATTGTCCAAGTCTCTCTCAGTACTGAAATGTCTGTCATAAATTCAAAATCCATGTCTAGTGAATCAGTCAGCAATGTGGAGTGACTATAACAGAGCTGCTCACAATGCCCCTAACTGAAGGATTTTTGGATCAAACCATTGCATAAAACATCAATTCATTTTCTGCATGTGGTCCTATAAATTTGTCAGGAAGAGATGTTCTCTGAAAATTGGGGATTACATGTGATTGGTACTATGCAGGGGACGTAAAGGATATTTTCTCAACTGATCGTAGTTGTAGGAAACAGAAAGACAGGTTTTTGCCACGCACTGGGTTACATTGCACCGCAAATTTCTCACCATTGACAAGAAAGACATTTACATTGTGGACAGACGATGGACCCTAATCTTGATTAATTAATATGTGCTGTCAACAAAAATAATATTTGAAGCATGAGACTATAGAACATTAGGTCTCCAATATTCTCCAATGGTAACTGGCACATATTCAGTATTGGTTCTAATACAAGGTATCAGGTTCCGTGATAAATTAAAAAGCACGAATACCCTAACTATTTTCCGGGGAAGTGGGTAGCGCTACCTTGGAAGATAGTTAATAGAAGGCGTGTGTTAGAGCCAGGAGTGAAGGAAATCTAAACTCTAGTCACCGTTGAAGAGAGAACTTCCCATAAGGCCTGAAAATTATGTTTATTGAATAAATCCCTTTTCCATGAAGTTAGAAGCTACTTAAAGTGGAATTTTGACTTAATTTATAACGTAGTACAGTATAGTATAACTTAGCGCTTATCATCAAGATAATACAACCATGAGGAGAGAAGAGAAGAAATAGTTTTCATAAGAGAGGCAAACTATGGCAAAGCAAGGACGGCACTAATAGAAGCGCATGGGCATTCTACCACATCGGCTCGAATATGAGAAAAACATCTGATATTGGATAAAATTCGGTAGCATTTCCGTGCTGACAGGAACATTCCAATCTAATAGAGAAATTTAGTGATGCAATTGTGACTTGGCACATTGGCATAAAGGCAGAATCAGAAGCCCACCAGTGTAGTGATATTAGCGTCCTATAAACATAAAAGCAAAACTGATAAAATCAAGATTAGTAGATGTACTCAGCGTAACTGCATTGTTTACTATGTGTGAAGTAAATTGAGTATGTAGTATGCTTCTTGGTCTTAAAATACAAATTCATTATTTTAACTAGTTATGGCAGATGTTAAGAAAATTGTTTGTTTATGCCATATGGTTCACTAATACCAATGCACTTTTTTATTTGGATGTAGTGAGTTTTCAATTTGTTTTAGTGAGGAGGTCTCTTAAAGGGGCACATGCATGAATATTCCGAAGTTTTTATTTTATGAGTTTTAATTAAACACATGACCTCTGACCTCTGTCCTGGCTTTCTAGTTTGGTTTGATCACCCTTACTGGCAAGCTGAGAGACATTGGATACTGATTTTAAGGTTTTTGGTAATACTGATTTGAAGGTAATTTGTAATACTGATACTTAGGTTGAAGTTTATGGTGTTGTTGGTTTTTATACATTACTCACTTTACCAATGTTTTGAGGTTTTGGATTGAAGTTTATACACTTTGAGTGATATACATTACGAAGGAGTGTGTTGTTGTGTTCTGTTTTGTTTCGATGCAAATTTCACCAGATTGGGTCTGCTGGATGGTTGGATTTCTTCCGATGGGTTAGAGGTATACCTTCCGGATGCTGTGGATCCGTGATGACGTTGCGATGAGGTGCGATGAGGGGAGTATGAGCCAATTTGGAAAAACATTTGTCTTAGGAATTTGAAATTAATAATTGGTAGTAGTGATAATTTGTCATCCAGTAAATAATTTGTATGATGGTTTATTGAATTGGAAATGAACTCAACTAAACTGTTGTTCTGATTTGTTCTTTCTCTCTCAAGGTAACTTCAGATGGCGTAATTTGACCTAACGGTGTGGACCTCAAAACCCCCTCTAACCGGCTGAAGAAAGGGAGAAATGGCGTTCACTACGGCCCTGTCCTGAACCACTTCTGTCGAGAAACCTGAGTCCGAGACAGCAACCTGTACCACTATGAAGTGAGCATAAAGAGAAATCTGTTCCAAAACTTCTCTCATGTTGCTGGTATACTGGGTGGAAAGACATAATAGGAGTTGTGGTGGGGCTCAGGTGAGACATTGACATTGGGACATTATCATGGACATTATCATTATCCATTTTGAACTGTGAAGCTATCTGAAGAGGAGAAATGAAGAAATGCCAGAAGATTGAGTGCCGGGAAAGGGAGGGGGTTGGTCAATTGTACACTGCTAAATGTATAGTAATCTAGGCTAAGAATGCATTGAGAATACTGATCTGTAATTGTAGGAGGTTAATACTAGAATTATGAGATGATAATATGGTATGTTAATATAAATGTACTGTCTGCCAGTGTTGATGTATGTTGAGTATTGTTTAATTTTGATTTAATTAATTTGGTTGGATGATTAATTGGGTTTTGATTATGATTGGAAACTGAATGATGTCCATGACCTATTCCCTATTTCTGATGAGGACCCAAATTCTGAGCATAAGGACCCAGATGTGGAGCCCACACTGTGTGTATAATGTGCCCAGAGAGGGGTATCTGTCAATGGAATTTTCATCATGCTGACCCCTACCTTTGTGTATGGTGCCAGCGTGATGACTGTCCTATTGGCTGTAATGAAGCTTGTGTGTGTTTTTCTTTCTATTTTCTGTTCAAATTGTCTGTGTTTTCATAAAGAAGGACATAAGCTCAGCAATTTAAAGGAATGTTGTTTACCATGGATGAAATATCAGGCAACATAAATAAGTATTTATGTTTATGTCACGATGTGGGTGTGGGAATGACCAAGGCGCAGCGCAGGGATAGTAGTTCGACATCGTTTAATTTATACTAGGTAACTAGATGTATCAAACAAACGAACGAACTACACAATACAAAACAAACACTATAGACAAACGTCACGTTAAACAAAACAAACACGAATGAACGGACGTAACGAATGGCACACTTACTTTCACCGTGACTGCGAAATACATCGACAACGACCCAGTGAATGACAGACTAACATATATAGGATCCCTAATTAGAGACAATGCGGTGCAGCTGCCTCTAATTAGGGATCCAACTCTAACCCATCGGAAGCAAATAGGCTTCTCTATGGCCAGAGCCTGACAGTACCCCACCCCCCCCCCCCCCCACAAGGCGCGGACTCCCGGACGCCAAAAAAAACCACACAAATACAAGGGGGGGGGTTAATAGGGAGGGAAGACTAGTCCATTGGGGGCGGCTCTGGCTCCGGCGAAGTGGACAGTTTTCTCCCATGCCCCTTCTTTACAACCGGGCCCGGACTGGGCACCGGTGGGGCCAACGGCTCCGGCCATGGAGCGGGACATTTAACCGGGCCCTGACTGGGCACCGGTGGGGTAAACGGCTCCGGCCATGGAGTGGGGAAAACAACCGGGTCCGGACTGGGCCCCGGTGGGGCAAACGGCTCCAGCCATGGAGCAGGGAAAACAACCGAGCCCGGACTGGGCACTGGTGGGGGAAATGGCTCGGGCCATGGAGCTGGGCAATTAACCGGGCCCGGACTGGGCACCGGTGGGGTAAACGGCTCCGGCCATGGAGCGGGGAAAACAACCGGGCCCGGACTGGGCACCGGGGGAGCGGACTGCTCTGGCTCAAGAGCGGAGCAGACGGCTGGACCCGGAATGGGCACCGGTGGAGCGGACTGCTCTGACTCTGGAGCGGAGCAGACGGCTGAACCCGGAATGGGTACTGGTGGAGCGGACTGCTCAGGCTCTGGAGCGGAGCAGACGGCCGAACCCGGAATGGGTACCGGTGGAGCGGACTGCTCTGGCCCTGGAGCGGAGAAGACGGCTGGACCCGGATTGGGCACCGGTGGAGCGGACTGCTCTGGCTCTGGAGCCGAGCAGACGGCTGGACCCGGATTGGGCACCGGGGGAGTGGACTGCTCTGGCACTGGAGCGGAGCAGACTGCTGGACCCGGAATGGGCACTGGTGGAGCGGCCTGCTCTGGCACTGGGGCGGAGCAGACGGCTGGACCCGGAATGGGTACCGGTGGAGCGGACTGCTCTGGCCCTGGAGCGGAGCAGACGACGGGAGGTTCCGGGCTGCGGACCTTCGCTGGAGGTTCCGGGCTGCGGACCTTCACTGGAGGTTCCGGGCTGCGGACCTTCGCTGGATGTTGCGGGCTGCGGACCTTCGCTGGAGGTTCAGGGGTGCTGACCTTCGCTGGAGGTTCAGGGGTGCTGACCTTCGCTGGAGGTTTCGGGCTGCGGACCTTCGCTGGAGGTTCCGGGCTGCGGACCTTCACTGGAGGTTCCGGGCTACGGAGGGCCGGCACATGACGTACCGGACTGGGGAGGCGCACCGGAGGTCTGACGCGTGGAGCTGGCACTGGAAGCACCTGGCTGGGCGCACGCACTGGAGGTCGGGTGCGGGGAGCCGCCACGGGTCGTACCGGACTGGGGAGGCGCACCGGAGGTCGGATGCGTGGAGCTGGCACTGGAAGCACCTGGCTGGGCGCACGCACTGGAGGTCAGGTGCGGGGAGTAGGGCAGAGGTCCGGACCCGGACTGGACATCGGTAAAGTGGATCGCTCTGGCCTGGGAGTGGAGACGACGACCGGACCCGGACTGGGCACCGGTGGAGCGGACTGCTCTGGCATGGGGGTGGAGTAGACGATCGGACCCAGACTGGGCACCGGAGGAGCGGGTTGCTCTGGCAGGGAGGTGGAGTAGACAACCGGACCCGGACTGGGTACCGGTGGAGCGGACTGCTCCGGCCTGGGAGTGGAGTAGACGACCGGACCTGGACTGGACCACTCCGCCATCTCCCTCTCGACCTCTTCCTCCACCAATTCCTCCAGAACCTCTCCAAAATGCTCCTCCTTCCTGAGCGGTATGACGGCTGCGTGGTCCCATGGTGTTTATACTTGCGTACTATTGTTTGTACAGATGAACGTGGTACCTTCAGGCATTTGAAAATTGCTCCCAAGGATGAATCAGACTTGTGGAGGTCTACAATTGTTTTTCTTCGCTGATTTATTTTTATTTTCCCATGATGTCAAACAATGAGGCACTGAGCTTGAAGGTAGGCCTTGAAATACATCCACAGGTACACCTCAAAATTCACTCAAATGATGTCAATTAGCCTATCAGAAGCTTCTAAAGCCATGATATCATTTTCTGGAATTTTCCAAGCAGTCAACATAGTGTGTGTAAACTTCTGACCCACTGGAAATATGATATAGTGAATTATAAGTGAAATAATCTGTCAGTAAATAATTGTTGGAAGAATGACTTGTATCATGCACAAAGTAGATGTCCTAACCGACTTGCCAAGACTATAGTTTGTTAACATGAAATATGTGGAGTGGTTGAAAATGAGTTTTAATGACTTCAATCTAAGTGTATGTAAACTTCCGACTTCAACTGTAACTACCTCATCTACGTATTACTGATATCGTTATTGATATTGTTCATGTACATACTGTATATTATTTTGTTCTTTCTACTGGCATTGACACTTTTTTTTAATTTTTTGACATTATCTATGCACGTAACCATTTCGCTATTTTGCTGTACCCTTTACACCTTCTGTAGAGACCCATCCACTGAGCAAGATGTGGCTGGGGGTTATAGCATTTATTTCACATGAACCATCAATTTAGACAAGTGTGTCTGGTTAAGCGTCACCTAATATTTATAAAATGCTTTTATCTGGACACTTTCTGTTTACCTGGAATTTTTCCTTATTGTATGCTACTACTTTTTGTCTTAATCTTTACTACACTACTCACATGTGAATCCTTAAAGAGATGGTTGGGGCTAAGGCTTAAGAGGGTGTGAACAATGCTGAATGGGTGTAGACAAAGAAGAGCTCTACAGTAGGTGTACAAAAACATTCAAGGGCCATTTTCTCAAATGAGGGGTTATAAGTTTATCAACTTTCAAAGCAGAATTACTTTCCTATTGTTCCTCAAAGGCAGTGTATGATATACCATTTTGTAGCTCTGAGTCTCCTCTTTTATCAAATGTAAAAAACACAATTTCAAATTTTGCTACATAAGAACGAATCAAGGCGGTCAATCACATGTTGGTTTACTTTGGACTATGGTTTACTTTGTACATTCATATAATTCAGGGCCATCACATAGTGGTTCAATACAAAGTGATACAAGACTGAAGGCTCCATGCCAACAACTCCATTATGTCCAAGGTATAAAAATATCAGCAATTTAGATAAGAAACAATGACAATCACTGAAACACAGGGGCTGTCAATACAAATCCACTCCACCCCATCCCTCTGTTTTAACATATTGTAATGGCCTACTAATACATGTCAAACAGGAAAGGACGGCACTAGACCACGAATTAACTCCTTAGCAAAACAATGTACCCTGGCTAGGCAATATAGCTGTCAAAAGAAAGCACCATCAGCCATAAGGTATGACACATAAAAATGTATATTTCAGATAAAACATTTATAAAAAAAGGTGATTTAAAAAAGCCTTTCGTCATAAAGGTGTCTGCAATGACCTCACTCACCTTTATTCATTCCCGTTCACTCACACGCATGCACACACAACACACTCACTCACTCACTCTCCACACACATGCTCTAACCCCCTCCCTCTCTCCCTCCTCCCCATTCGCTTAGTGTGTAATTCAATCATCCCAAGGAGATGGATATCAGTCCCCTAGGAGCGCTTACTCTCTTCATTTCCTAAAGCGCTTGATCAGATTTATTGATTGTCTCCCTCCTGTCTGACTCCTCCCTCCCCAAGCTGGGTGTTTTGCGGGCAGGAATCAGGTTAGCATTTATATTCTTATGAAATGCCTTCCGCCTCAGTCCCCTGATTCCATAAAATGACAAAAGGGAATACATGAGATAGGCTGAGGAGAAGAAAAGCACAAAAAAAGAGGAGAAAACAACACGAGAAGAGACGACTCAGACGAGACACAAAGCAGGGAGGCAGTAGAGGCAGATGCAGGCAGAGGATAAAGTAGATGTTGCAATGAAATAAACAGGGGTGTTTGTGAATCTGGATATCCGGAGAGGCTGCCGTTTCAGTCTCAGGCCCGTCTGGCTGGTGGGGCCGGGGGGGGGCTCCAGTTGAAGAGCGCTAGAGCAGTGGCTAACGCTAGGCTAACCTACTGACTGAGGAGACAGAGTGACAGACAGACCATCTCATCCATTATTACTGAAAGCCGAGCAGCAGCAATGTCTTATGATTGCAGGGCCCCTCAGGGCTCTATGCTGACATTTTTTACACGAAGGACCACATGTGCTCCTAAGTTGAACCAGCCCATTATCAGCCCATCATCCTGGCATGTTTTTGCAAAATACATTGCAGTCAATGGGTAAAGATGAGTGTCACAGGGTTGATGTTTATCTCAATACATTGACGTCAATGGGAAAAAATGAGTGTCACCGGGTTGATGTTTTTCTCAATATATTGCAGTCATTAGAAAATGACGAGTGTCACAGGGTTTACATTTTTCTCAATACATTGCAGTCAATAGGAAAAGATGAGTGTCACTGGGTTGATGCTTATGTCAATACATTGCATTCAATGGGGGAAGATTACCATCACAATATGGATGAATAAAGAAAGGCATCAAAGACTCCTCTCTCTCTCCCTCCCTCGCGCTCTCACTCTCTATCTCTTCCACAGACAGGATATTGATGCATAGATATGCATCAAGGGTATTGGCCCATAAGTCAATACATCGCATTCAAGGCAAAAAGGTTGGTGACAGAGCTTCAATGGGTAAATTGGTGACAGACAGACAGACAGATAGACACACATTTCCACTCACACAGAGAGTGAGAGAGAGAGAGAGAGAGAGAGAGCGAGAGAGAGAGAGACAGGCAGGCAGGCAGACAGGGTTAGGGTTGAGGCTAGGTTTAAGGCCAGTTTATGTCTTTAGAAAATGTGAATGTGTTTCTGGTCAAAACAACATTTCATTTATAATCCTGTGAAATGTCTGTAGACTGTCGCTGCGACTGTCAGCTTCCTTGTTGCACAGACATGAAAAAAGTTTGTTTCTGCGAATGTGGCAATGTCCATTGTCATGGTTACCCGACTGCCACAGCAATCAGACCAAATCCTCCTGTGACAAGATGATGTAAGAGTTTTAAAATTCTCAGATAGAATGACCTACAATTATTTTGTCATACTGTGGCAGTAAGCTATTTTCTGTAAGCTCGCTATTACCTTGTAAATAATTATGTTGTTGTGGGTTTATTTTCCTGTAATAATGAATAAAAAGTATTTATTTTAACTGGCTAGCCAGCTAGCTAACTAGCTAGCAACGAATCAAAACATTTCTTGTAGTTGCCTGGTTTGTTAGGTTGACATTTACTGAATACCTTTTTTTAAATATACATTTATTGGTGTTAAAATAGAGAAATTATGCCATTTGGAGCACCGGGCTGCTGATGTCATGCAGAGGCTGTTGTTTTGTGTTTATTTGTGTTTTTTTACGATTTTGGACAGCAATAGAATGTTCATGACGTTGTTATGACAATTGTCTATAGACTTTTGACAACAATAGAACGTTCATGAAGTCGCTATGACTTCATGAACGTTCTATTGTAAACCAGCCTTTAGGGTTGAGCCGGGATGTGGACTGTAAACCAGCCT
This sequence comes from Thymallus thymallus, assembly GCA_023634145.1. Classification (NCBI taxonomy): domain Eukaryota; kingdom Metazoa; phylum Chordata; class Actinopteri; order Salmoniformes; family Salmonidae; genus Thymallus; species Thymallus thymallus. The sequence continues at coordinate 33,857,707 of CM042405.1, forward strand.
TTAGGGTTGAGCCGGGATGTGGACATCAATTTAGGGTTAGGGTTAGGGCCTCTACCCAAGACATAACCCTAACCTTAATCCAATTAACAATTCATTAATTTGACCCTCCCTCCATTACATGGTAGATGCTCACGTTGAACACAAGCCTACATCTGACCATCTGAAATTAACTCTTCACAGTGAAAACTTGGTCCCACAGAGAAAAAGGCTTTTCTTCCACAGAAAAGCATTGCCTACAGCCCTCACATAACCATGACGCCCCTGTTGACTGTGATTGGTCTAGCAAACCGTCCTTACACACAACCAATCGTTACCTTATAAGGATGCCCAGTGTTGAGGTTCAGCTTCCTGTGGCAAAAGGAAGTGTTTTAATTCATCCTCAACATTGTCCTTTATTCTCTCCCTGCAGTTACACAAAAACACTGTCTTCATACCACAATAGAACAGTTTGGACACAGTGGTCTTGCAGTTCTAGAAACTAAAAGCCTTGTTATGAATTCTTGAAAAGAATTCTGAACAGGATATATATACAGTGGGGAGAACAAGTATTTGATACACTGCCGATTTTGCAGGTTTTCCTACTTGTAGGAAAGCATGTAGAGGTCTGTAATTTTTATCATAGGTACACTTCAAATGTGAGAGACGGAATCTAAAACAAAAATCCAGAAAATCACATTTTATGATTTTTAAATAATTAATTTGCATTTTATTGCATGACATACAGTGGGGAGAACAAGTATTTGATACACTACCGATTTTGCAGGTTTTCCCACTTACAAAGCATGTAGAAGTCTGTAATTTTTATCATAGGTACTCTTCAACTGTGAGTGACGGAATCTAAAACAAAAATCCAGAAAATCACATTGTATGATTTTTAAGTAATTAATTTGCATTTTATTGCATGACATAAGTATTTGATACATCAGAAAAGCAGAACTTAATATTTGGTACAGAAACCTTTGTTTGCAATTACAGAGATCATACGTTTCCTGTAGTTCTTGACCAGGTTTGCACACACTGCAACAGGGATTTTGGCCCACTCCTCCATCCAGATCCTTCAGGTTTCGGGGCTGTCGCTGGGCAATACAGACTTTCAGCTCCCTCCAAAGATTTTCTATTGGGTTCAGGTCTGGAGAATGGTTAGGCCACTCCAGGACCTTGAGATGCTTCTTACGGAGCCCCTCCTTAGTTGCCCTGGCTGTGTGTTTCGGGTCGTTGTCATGCTGGAAGACCCAGCCACGACCCATCTTCAATGCTCTTACTGAGGGAAGGAGGTTGTTGGCCAAGATCTCGCGATACATGGCCCCATCCATCCTCCCCTCAATACGGTGCAGTTGTCCTGTCCCCTTTGCAGAAAAGCATCCCCAAAGAATGATGTTTCCACCTCCATGCTTCACGGTTGGGATGGTGTTCTTGGGGTTGTACTCATCCTTCTTCTTCCTCCAAACACGGTGAGTGGAGTTTAGACCAAAAAGCTCTATTTTTGTCTCATCAGACCACATGACCTTCTCCCATTCCTCCTCTGGATCATCCAGATGGTCATTGGCAAACTTCAGACGGGCCTGGACATGCGCTGGCTTGAGCAGGGGGAACTTGCGTGCGCTGCAGGATTTTAATCCATGACGGTGTAGTGTGTTACTAATGGTTTTCTTTGAGACTGTGGTCCCAGCTCTCTTCAGGTCATTGACCAGGTCCTGCCGTGTAGTCCTGGGCTGATCCCTCACCTTCCTCATGATCATTGATGCCCCACGAGGTGAGATCTTGCATGGTGCCCCAGACCGAGGGAGATTGACCGTCATCTTGAACTTTTTCCATTTTCTAATAATTGCGCCAACAGTTGTTGCCTTCTCACCAAGCTGCTTGCCTATTGTCCTGTAGCCCATCCCAGCCTTGTGCAGGTCTACAATTTTGTCCCTGATGTCCTTACACAGCTGTTTGATTGAGTGTGTGGAGTCTGTTTGATTGAGTGTGTGGACAGGTGTCTTTTATACAGGTAACGAGTTCAAACAGGTGCAGTTAATACAGGTCATGAGTGGAGAACAGGAGGGCTTCTTAAATAAAAACTAACAGGTCTGTGAGAGCCGGAATTCTTACTGGTTGGTAGGTGATCAAATACTTATGTCATGCAATAAAATGCAAATTAATTATTTAAAAATCATACAATGTGATTTTCTGGATTTTTGTTTTAGATTCCGTCTCTCACAGTTGAAGTGTACCTATGATAAAAAATTACAGACCTCTACATGCTTTGTAAGTAGGAAAACCTGCAAAATCGGCAGTGTATCAAATACTTGTTCTCCCCACAGATAGATAGATAGATAGATACTTACTCCAACCTTAGTGGCACGTTTTCATTAAAAAAAACTTTATATCGAAGCAGTGCCTATGATTTGAGAGCCTGCACATGCTCAGTTCAACACGAGACGACCGTTAAACCCGATGACGTGTTTCTACGCATGAGATTAGGTAGCCAACGACGCCAAGACATCGCCTGCAAGTGTGATCTAGATTTCTATTCAAGAAGCAGTTTCTGACTATCTTCATAATGCATTGTCTTTTTTTACCTTTATTTTACTAGGCAAGTCAGTTAAGAACAAATTCTTATTTTCAATGACAGCCTAGGAACAGTGGGTTAACTGCCTTGTTCAGGGGCAGAACGACAGATTTTTACCTTGTCAGCTCAGGGATTCGATCCAGCAACCTTTCGGTTATGGGCCCAACACTCTAACCACTGGGCTACCTGCCGCACCATCTTTGATGAGATTCTCTGACGTGTCTCTTCGCTAGCAGTTGAGCAAGCCTAAACTAGCATTGAAAAACAACCTGGCGTGTGAACAAAATTATATAAATAGCAGTGTAGTGTTTGAGACCACCGAAAGCAAGACCGATTCAAGACCAAGACCGGAGCAAAGCTAGATAAAGGCATCTGTAATTCAACTGTATTATGGCAAAATTTGGGAGTGACAGTGGAATCAACCAATCACATTTAGACTAAATGAGTGGGACCGTTTTAACAAAAACCTATGGAAACCTCTGCCTTCTTGAAGGCCAACGGTCATGCACAATAGCGAGCAGTAGCTTTCCCATGGTCTAGCTAGCTAGCTTTTGTTTGTTGTCGGCTAGTTTGCAGAGGCTGCAGCAGGTGTTATCAAAGAGGCTGTTATTGCAAATTAGTTAGCTTGTCCGTTTTCAAGAATAACTTTCAACAAGAAGTTAAGTTTCAAATTACCATCATCTGGGATGTGGAACTGTGTTTTTTATTGCAGTGCGCTTGCTGTTGTTAGCCATCACTTTAAAAATAACTTGTGTGTGTGAAACATTGTTGCATTTAAAGTGGAACAGAGCATTTTAGCAACATAAAATCTTGTTAAAATCTGTTCATATACACCCCCCGGAATAAAATGACACTTTATAAAACATTTTCTGACAAGCGACCACTTAGATATAGTCATTTTCACGTTTTCATAAATTCTTATAATGTGTAGGAATTACGTATACTAAGGCATTTTAGAAAATTCTATAGCAATATAGAGTTGGAAAGCAGCTGTGAGTTTGGACGATTAATAGACACTGCAGCAAATAAAACCTTAATAAAAACATCTGTCTTGTTCAGGACCGGAGTCCACATAGACCGGTGCGCTACAGCCAATCAGAGCTACATTAGGCCTTTATACAAACAAACCATTTGCCACACAGGCCTGCAATCATTCACTTTGAACTGGACTGTGTGTGGGCGACTTTAGATCATAAGAACTCATTCGCCAAAAGCCACAAAATAAACTTGAATGGACTTCTGCAAATATGTAAACACCACGGGAGTCCTCTTACATTTGGGAACTTTATGGTACTATCGATCAAACAACAATGAAAAGGTAGGCTCTCTCTCCCTCAGTTACGCATCAACAACAACAAGATCAACAAATGATGGGGAATTGTAGCCTCCTCATCCTTCTGCAGCTTGCCTGTCAATGCATGCTTGTCCCAACAAGCACCCAAGCTAACTGGCTAAAGTTGGCTAGTTTGCTAGCTAGCTACTTCCAGACACAAATGAGAGAACATCTCACTGACAGATTTACTCGCAGTAGCAGAGCTGGTTAGGCTGTTTACATGTTGTCGAGAGCATTCTTGACTAACTATTACTTTTTGTCTATGTTTACTGACACCGGTCATATTCAGTAGTTGTTCTGCGCTCTGGCACAATTATTATGTCGCTGGGCCACTTGTGTGCCGCCCTATGGGACTCCCAATCACGGCCGGTTGTGATACAGTCTGGATTCAAACCAGGTTATGACTGGCTTGTGATCATTTCCCTTGCTAGTTTGATTGTATTGACATTCCCAGCCTTAGTAACATTTGTCAGTTTTTGTCCAGAATATTGAGTCATTTAAACTGAAACTGAGCATCCTGAATGGAGGCAGTTAACAATATACCAGGCCAGCTGTGATTTACAACCTGATAGCAATATTTTCTGGACTACTAAGAAATGTATTGTTAAATTATATTAAGGTGCGCCAACCTACTCCTCTTGTGGGGGCTGATAGCCCAGGGAACACTCAAAGGGTGAGAGAGTCGTGGCTGAGCAAGGAAAGGTGTTGCGGTCATACTCGACCTATACCAGCTGCTGACTCCAGGTAGTGGGGTTGGCGGACACTAGGCAGCGAAGAGTCTTCTCTAAGTCCTGGTTGGCTCGCTCCGACTGGCACAAAGGCCAGGGTCCGACGGGAGCCCGGATGGCAGGCAAGCCTGGAGGAATGGGCCCACTCCAGGACCGCGGAACGGACAGCGTCCAGCACAAACATCCGGTTGTCTGGGCCGATGAACGGATGAACGGATGTATGACTCAATAGTCATACTTGAGTAAAAGTAAAGATACCTTAATAGAAAATGACTCAAGCTAAAGTGAAAGTCACCCAGTTTTTTTTACTACTTTACTACTTGAGTAAAAGTATTTGGTTTTAAATGTACTTAAGTATCAAAAGTAAAAGTACAAGTATAAATCATTTCAAATTCCTTATATTAAGCAATGCAGACGGCCATATTTTCTAGTTTTAATTTATTTACGGATAGCCAGGGGCACGCTCAACTCTCAGACATAATTTAAAAACGAAGCATGTGATTAGTGAGTTCACCAGATCAGAGGCAGTAGGGATGACCTCTTGATAAGTGTTTGAATTAGACCATTTTCCTGTCCTGCTAATAAGCATTCAAAATATAATGAGTACTTTTGGGTGTCAAGGAAAATGTATCGAGTAAGAAGTACATACTTTTAGGAATGTAGTGAAGTAAAAGTAAATTGTGAAAAATATTCATAGTAAAATAAAGAACAGATACCCCGAAAAACGACTTAAGTAGTACTTTAAAGTATTTTTACTTAAGTACTTTACACCACTGTGTCTGAGTTCATGGACTGCTTATCCTTTAACATCATGCTGTGTGGGACTGCTGTCTTTCCATCGGCCCTATGCAGTGGTGTAGTGGTGCCTGGAGAAGTGGTGTAGTGGTGCCTGGAGAAGTGGTGCCTGGAGAAGTGGTATAGTGGTGCCTGGCGAAGTGGTGTAGAGGTGCCTGGAGAAGTGGCGTAGTGGTGCCTGGAGAAGTGGGTATAATTTTGCCAAGGAAAGGCACGTTGTTTGAAAATCCTACGTTTTCCTATGTTTTTTTTAATAGTTTTCCTATCGATTTTTTGAGATTTTCACTCAAGAAAATCACACCTTTTTTAAATAGAAAAAGTCTAAGTCCACAACAATGTTAAACCACATCAATCTGATTGGGTGGGCCTGTCAAAGCCTGGCTCCCCAGTGGGTGGAGCCCCTTGATGCAAACAGTAGCATGATGACAATTGCGTATCACAAATAGCCTACTAAACAGCACTTTGTCAATACCTGGGTTGCATACCCATTGTTGCCTTAGTTAGCATTTACTGGTAGATATAAGTTGAAACGTCTTTCTACTCTACCGATGTCATTCTTCTGTGAGCTGCTCCATGCCAAAACCAGCTGAGAGTTGCACACTCTTGCTGCCTGCAGATGATATTCCGCTGAAAATAGGCTATGTATGCGGAGCGCATGTGAATATACTGTATTTCACGTGCTTTGTGATTGTGTAGGCTACTTTGTGCACAATATCTCTATTGTACAACATAATTGATAAGTCGTATACCTCCACTACAATACTGTGATACGCATCATTAGGGATTAAGAAGTGAGTATAAACACTGCCCACTGAAAGAAAGGTGTGTATACGGCTTGTACCTGTGTATAGCCTCCACTACACCACTGGCCCTTTGTGTATTACAAAATGTGCAGTATCCTACATGAGTGGCTGGCTGTTATTACGGTTGCTCTGGCCTATAGGTTCACCACTGCACCATTGCACAAACATGTCTATAATATATATACATGAGGTTAAGATACTGTATTAACATTTCAAGAATATTTGGCCTGGCGAAGTGGTTTTATGCGCTGACTGAATGGAAGCTGATAATTCAGAGTTTTTTACTCCGGGAAGAAATTACGAGTCCTCCCTGTCCGAGACCAAGTCAAGACCGAGACACTCAATATGTGGTCTCAAGACTGGACCGAGACCGGTCTCGAGTACTACAACACTGGTAAATAGCCAAGGAACACAAAGACAATGTCACACTTTAGTAGACTCTAGGGTGAATCCTACTAACTTCTATGCCTGTGCATTCTATAAATGTTTCAGCACTTCACTCTGCACTTGGCTCTCTGTAATGCAGTGCTTAGAGCAGGGATGGGCATATTTATTGAGGGTGGAGGCCACAAAAAAAATCATAATTCATTATGAGGTAACGCAATGCCTCAGTGGAGAGAAGAAATTGAAGAGTTCATTTCCTGATTTAGCAATTTTCTAACAAATTTTGATGCAATTCTACTAATTTTGCCATGGGGCGGAGAGAAAAAAGTGCAATTTTACAGCTAATTTCCTGCAATTCAACACATTTTGCCATATTTACAGTTTTTTATATGATATCAGAGTGAGAGTGACTAACAAAATCAATGGGGCCCCCCCAGTCGGTAATTCAACCGTGATTACTACGAGTTTAGAAAGCTGGCAGCTAGACCAATCTAAAAATAAATTGTTGAAATCGGCTAAACAAGTCACGACTGTCAGTGACTAACATAACTGCTGATGCACAACCAACTGATACTTGTGTATACTACTATACCAACTCTAAAAAAAAAATTGAATTAATTTATTTGCTCCAACGTCATGACAGGGGGCCAGACACACTGGGAGAGAAAGACTCCCACTTTGCCTCTTATCTGTTGGCAGCACATGTTCCTCATAGGTGTAAAGCTTTACCTGCGCAAGCCACATTACAGCACTGGGCTTTTACAGCTGTAGTGGAAAGCCAGAGAGCCAAATTACCTACTCAGAAACAACCATGCCGCTTTTAATTTGCCCTTGACATTTAGTAAGCATTCTCTCTTGTACCAAAAACACACACAGACAAAAATACGAAACAAACAAACAGAGCCATGTGCGCACACTCTCCACACACACACACACACACTGTCTCTCTATTTCTCTCTCCTGCTCAGAACGAACACAAGTCACCCAGCAGGATAACACAAATCAGATCATTTGCTGATACAGTCTTAACTATAATCAAGAGGAGTTCAGGCAATTTGTATCATTAAAAGAGAAAGTAATCCCTCTTCCATCCTCTGAGAAGCAGCCAGATCATGACTGGTGGGGAAAGTTGCTGTTGCTGTAGCTCTGCTTTGTTTTGGCAAATTGAACAAAGGCACAAAGGATCAGGCCAGAATTTTTCACCACTTTTTGTAGGGATGGGCACGGTCAGAGCCATATAGAGCGTTAGAACAGGTTTTAGAACGGCCGCCTTGTTAGCACCCATATAAAACGTTATTCTTGAAATGTTGCTGATGTAAAAGAGTAAAACAGAGTAGAAAATGTAACAGATGTTTTAACTAATTTAGCATTCGGGATAATGTGTATCCGCTTGCATATCTGCTTTCTTAATAGGTTTTGAAAACTATCAGATAAAAACAGCGGAAGTGTTAATTATCACTTAGCAACGGCTATGGAGGAAAAAGGGGCAATCCCGGAACGTTTAACCGCAATGGCCTAACTCTCTATATACAGTTGAAGTCGGAAGTTTACATACACCTTAGCCAAATACATTTAAACTCAGATTTTCACATTCCTGACATTTAGTCCTAGTAAAAATTCCCTGTCTTAGGTCAGTTAGGATCACCACTTTATTTTAAGAATGTGAAATGTCAGAATAATAGCAGAGAGAATTATTTATTTAAGCTTTTATTTCTTTCATCACATTCCCAGTGGGTCAGAAGTTTACATACACTGAATTAGTATTTGGTAGCATTGTCTTTAAATTGTTTAACTTGGGCCAAACATTTCGGGTAGCCTTCCACAAGCTTCCCACAATAAGTTGGGTGAATTTTGGCCCATTCCACCTGACAGAACTGGTGTAACTGAGTCAGGTTTGTAGGCCTCCTTGCTCGCACATGCTTTTTCAGTTCTGCCCACACATTTTCTATAGGATTGAGGTCAGGGCTTTGTGATGGCCACTCCAATACCTTGACTTTGTTGTCCTTAAGCCATTTTGCCACAACTTTGGAAGTATGCTTGGGGTCATTGTCCATTTGGAAGACCCATTTGCGACCAAGCTTTAACTTCCTGACTGACGTCTTGAGATGTTGCTTCAATATATCCACATCATTTTCCTTCCTCATGATGCCATCTATTTTGTGAAGTGCACCAGTCCCTCCTGCAGCAAAGAACCCACACAACATGATACTGCCACCCTCGTGCTTCACGGTTGGGATGGTCTTCTTTTTGTTTCATCAAACCAAAGTACGATCTTTGTCACCATGTGCAGTTGCAAACCGTAGTCTGCTGTTTTTATGGTGGTTTTGGAGCAGTGGCTTCTTCCTTGATGAGCAGCCTTCAGGGTATGTCGATATAGGACTGGTTTTACTGTGGATATAGATACTTTGTACCTGTTTCCTCCAGCATCTTCACAAGGTCCTTTGCTGTTGTTCTGGGATTGATTTGCACTTTTCACACCGAAGTTTGTTCATCTCTAGGAGACAGAACGCGTCTCCTTCCTGAGCGGTATGACGGCTGCGTGGTCCCATGGTGTTTATACTTGCGTACTATTGTTTGTACAGATGAACGTGGTACCACAACAGGCCTAGCAAGCTGTACAAACAAAACAGAAACGACACATGACGTCTTATTTAATGAAAGGGGTTGCAGTCTGCCGTGAAGCATTCATCCATGTACAGTGGGAAGAACAAGTATTTGATACACTGCCGATTTTGCAGGTTTTCCTACTTACAAAGCATGTAGAGGTCTGTAATTTTTATCATAGGTACACTTCAACTGTGAGCGACGGAATCTAAAACAAAAATACAGAAAATCACATTGCATGATTTTTAAATAATTAATTTGCATTTTATTGCATGACATAAGTATTTGATCACCTACCAACCAGTAAGAATTCCGGCTCTCTCAGACCTGTTAGTTTTTCTTTAAGAAGCCCTCCTGTTCTCCACTCATTACCTGTATTAACTGCACCTGTTTGAACTCGTTACCTGTATAAAAGACACCTCTCCACACACTCAATCAAACAGACTCCAACCTCTCCACAATGGCCAAGACCAGAGAGCTGTGTAAGGACATCAGGGATAAAATTGTAGACCTGCACAAGGCTGGGATGGGCTACATGACAATAGGCAAGCAGCTTGGTGAGAAGGCAACAACTGTTGGCGCAATTATTAGAAAATGGAAGAAGTTCAAGATGACAGTCAATCTCCCTCGGTCTGGGGCACCATGCAAGATCTCACCTCGTGGGGCATCAATGATCATGAGGAAGGTGAGGGATCAGCCCAGAACTATACGGCAGGACCTGGTCAATGACCTGAAGAGAGCTGGGACCACAGTCTCAAAGAAAACCATTAGTAACACACTACGCCGTCATGGATTAAAATCCTGCAGTGCACGCAAGGTCCCCCTGCTCAAGCCAGCGCATGTCCAGGCCCGTCTGAAGTTTGCCAATGACCATCTGGATGATCCAGAGGAGGAATGGGAGAAGGTCATGTGGTCTGATGAGACAAAAATAGAGATTTTTGGTCTAAACTCCACTCGCCGTGTTTGGAGGAAGAAGAAGGATGAGTACAACCCCAAGAACACCATCCCAACCGTGAAGCATGGAGGTGGAAACATCATCCTTTGGGGATGCTTTTCTGCAAAGGGGACAGGACGACTGCACCGTATTGAGGGGAGGATGGAAGGGGCCATGTATCACGAGATCTTGGCCAACAGCCTCCTTCCCTCAGTAAGAGCATTGAAGATGGGTCGTGGCTGGGTCTTCCAGCATGACAACGACCCGAAACACACAGCCAGGGCAACTAAGGAGTGGCTCCGTAAGAAGCATCTCAAGGTCCTGGAGTGGCCTAGCCAGTCTCCAGACCTGAACCCAATAGAAAATCTTTGGAGGGAGCTGAAAGTCCATATTGCCCAGCGACAGCCCCGAAACCTGAAGGATCTGGAGAAGGTCTGTATAGAGGAGAGGGCCAAAATCCCTGCTGCAGTGTGTGCAAACCTGGTCAAGAACTACAGGAAACGTATGATCTCTGTAATTGCAAACAAAGGTTTCTGTACCAAATATTAAGTTCTGCTTTTCTGATGTCATGCAATAAAATGCAAATGAATTTTTTAAAAATCATATAATTTTTATTTTAGATTCCGTCACTCACAGTTGAAGAGTACCTATGATAAAAATTACAGACCTCTACATGCTTTGTAAGTGGGAAAACCTGCAAAATCGGCAGTGTATCAAATACTTGTTCTCCCCACTGTATATGGGTAAGAGTCTAGCTAGAGATTCAGATATTTTAAGTTTCTAATTTTGTCAGAAAATTGTCTTCATTGTAAATTAAAGCTTACTGTTAGCTAGCTAACATTGAACCTATTTAGTTAACTTAAACTATTTATGGTAATTGGTTTGTATTGCTAGTACTCTATGGATTGGGGTTATTGTTCATTGATTAGCTAACTGGCTAGCTACATGTAAAAAAAAAAAAGACCCCACGTTAAAGCTTACTGTTAGCTAGCTAGCTGATGTTAGATGGCTGGCTTGCTAGCTAACATTCGTGTGGGATCTGTGTGTAGTGATGTTATCTCAGAATGCCATTTCGCATTGCTAGTTATAGCCTGATGTTAGCTAGCTAACATGGAACTTATTTGGTTAACTTAAGCTAGCTATGATAATCGGTTTGTATTGCTAGTACTCTATGGATTAGGGTTATGGTTCATTGTTTAGCTAGCTGGCTAGCTGCATGTCTAAACAAAAGACCCTACGTTAACGCGTACTGTTAGCTAGCTGACGTTAGATGGCTGGCTTGCTAGCTAACATTCCGTGTGGGATCTGTGTGTAGTGATGTTATCTCTGAATGCCATTTCGCATTACTAGTTGTAGCCAGGTGTGTCTGACGGTTATTAAGGCTATCTATTGTATAATAATGGTAAAATATTTGTATTTTTCTTTCAGCATCAGTAGAACATGCCTGACTCTCCTCCACCAGTCATACAAGGAGAATGGTCTAATGCCTCTCATCAAAAAGAGAGCTGGCCCAAGCAAGCACAGGTTACACCTGAAGCATGAGGACTTGCAGCGAGTGGTTAACTATATCAACAACTACGCAGAGGATAATGCAATAGTATTACCAGGACGCCACCCAGGACACAAACACTTTGGATAATACAATAGTATTACCAGGACACCACCCAGGATAATACAGTAGTATTACCAGGACATCACCCAGGACACAAACACTTTGGATGATACAATAGTATTACCAGGACACCACCCAGGATAATACAATAATATTACCACGACGCCACCCAGGACACAACATTCCACAGCTGGTTGGACTGGAGGATGGTAAGGTGCTGGTGGAAAGCTATGGCTGGCAATAACACCTGACTCCGTACTTCAGGCTGCTGCCACAGATCAAGCAGTATCAGCACTTCGGGTGAATTACATTTTCATTGCATTGTATGAGGTTATTCTAAACTTGGGAGGTGAATTTATGTTGTTCAAGGTTGTAATGTCTTCTAAATGTTTTTGTTATTTCCTGTTTTACAGCTTCGATGCTCTGCAGCCTGGTGTTGTTGTCGCCAAGGAGCGTTCGGACTCAGTCTAGACCTGTCAGGCTCTGGCCATAGAGAAGCCTTTTGCTTCTCTATGTGGCCATGGTCAGAGTCTAACAGTTCTATGTGTTATATTTCTGTGGAGTATTTTGTGTTGGATCCCTAATTAGAGGCAGCTGCTATGCATTGTCTCTAATTAGGGATCCTACTTATGTTAGTATGTCCCACACCATGTTGTGGTCTATTGTCTCCAATGTCAGTGTGAAAGTAAGTGTGTTTACGTTGATTATATCGTTGTTCTTTTGTATAGTTCGTCATTTGAGTGAATACTTTATTAAAGTGTCATGTCGTACTATCACTGCGCTGCGCCTTGGTCTGTCTTTACACCAATCCTTGACAGGACCAGGTTTCAGCTGTTGCGCAACACTTACATCCTTCCTTCCATACTGTAGATGGTCTGCCTGTACAACTACCACCTGGACTGGACACAGCTAGACAAACTTATCTGTTTGAGAAGATCAGGGAGCTTTGTGACGAAGAGGCTATGGACATCACATGCCCTGCACCAAAGTAAAGGGCAGGACAGAAACAAGCTCTCTGAATATAGATCCCTTCATGCGTGGTTCGGACGGATCAGTCATCAGAACTTTCGGATCAATCCTACTTATTGGCCAGAGCGTCCAGTGTGAGCTCTGAACGTGAAACACTCTGAATTTACGAACGGACAATCTGACAGCACATTTGCAGTCACCAACGCTCTGGCTAACATAGCAGCCTAACCAGCTCTGCTAGGGCGAGTAATGTTCAGTGAGCTGTTCTATCTCTCTTAGACATCTGGAAGTAGCTGGCAAGTTAGTACAGAACGCTCGGATCAACCCTTAAAGAGATGGGTGGGGCTAAGGCTTGAGAGGGTGTGAACTATGCTGAATGGGTGTAGACAGAGAAGGGCTCTCCAATAGTAGAACCAAAACATTGAAAGACGGTTTTCTCAAAAGTGATTTTACAAGTTGATCAACTTTCAAAGCAGAATTACCTTCCCATTGTTTCCTCAAATGCAGTGTATGATATACCATTTGGTAGCTCTGATGTCTACTTTGATCCAATGTAAAAAACAGAAATTCTAATTTTGCTACATAAGACCGAATGCAGGTGGTGAGTCACATATCAGGTCCCACAGTTGACAGTGTAGAGCAAAAACCAAGCCATGAGGTCGAAGGAATTGTCCGTAGAGCTCTGAGACAGGATTGTGTCTGTAGCATTGAAGGTCCACAAGAACACAGTGGCCTCGCGTCCATCATTCTAAATGGAAGAAGTTTGGAACCACCAAGACTCTTCCTAGAGCTGGATGCCCGGCCAAACTGAGCAATCGGTGGAGAAGGGCCTTGGTCAGGGAGGTGACCAAGAACCCAATGGTCACTCTGACAGAGCTCTAGAGCTCCTCTGTGGAGATGGGAGAACCTTCCTGAAGGACAACCACCTCTGCAACACTCCACCAATCAGGCCTTTATGGTAGAGTGGCCAAATGGAAGCTTCCGTCTGTAGAGTGGACAGACGGAAGCCAGACGGAAGGCACATGACTGTGTGCTTGGAGCTTACCAAAAGGCACCTAAAGACTCTCAGACCATGAGAAACATGATTCTCTGGTCTGAATGCTAAGCGTCACGTCTAGAAGAAACCTGGCACCACCCCTATGGTGAAGCATGGTAGTGGCAGCATCATGCTGAGTGGATGTTTTTCAGTGGCAGGGACTGGGAGACAGGATCAAGGCAAAGATGAACAGAGCAAAGTACAGAGAGATCCTTGATGAAAACCTGCTCCAGAGCGCTCAGGACCTCAGACTGGGGCGAAGGTTCACCTTCCAACAGGACAACGACCCTAAGCACACAGCAGGAGTGGCTTCGGGACAAGTCTCTGAATGTCCTTGGGTGGTTCAGCCAGAGCCCAGACTTGAACAGGATCTAGCATCTCTGGAGAGACCTGAAAATAGCTGTTTTTAATTAAATTTTTTATAAATTAGCAAACATTTCTAAAAAACAGTTTTTGCTTTCTCCTTTCTCCTCATTGTATGTAGATTGATGAGGGAAAAAATATATTTAATACATTTTAGAATAAGGCTGTAATGTAACATAATGTGGAAAAAGTCAAGGGGTCTGAATACTTTCCGAAGGCACTGTATGTCCAACCAGGTCATCAGGAGGGATCAACCAATCTGTGCTGTTGGGGAACGATGTTGTTAGACTACCTATCGTTGCACTGGTGCACAAGTAATACTTTGTATCATTTCGCTTGACCATGACAATCACAAGTTCTTTCAGGTTTCGCACTGTATGTCCTGAAGGTTTTTATAAAAATAAAGTGTATAGGCTATGGCTAGTACATGTCAATAGAGTAGCCCATAGGCCTACTGTTTCCTTGATTTTAAAAAATATTTTAGAAACAACACAACAAACAACAACATCTGTAAGGTCCTGACTGAGGCTATGTCTCTGGCTCCCCCTAGTGGGAGTCGTATGGCCACAGTCAGGACCTGACAATAGGAGTTTGTTTGAGTTTGGGCTAATCCCCAATTAGAGGCAGCTGTCTTGAGTTGTCTCTAATTGGGGATTCTATTTATGTTCACATTCCGTCCACCTGCGTGTGGATCATTGTCTGTGTCTGTGTGCGCTTGTGTACTAGACACCAGCTCACTATCTTCCTGTCCTGCGTTTCTTGTTTTCTTTATTCAAAATAAACATATCTGCACGTACCTGGGGTGGGATGGGGGAGGGTAGGAAAGGTATTTGTCTGACTGTTCCTATTGTTTTGTTCCTGCTGTGTTTTTATGTTTGTTTAGTCCTATGTGATGTGTTAGAAGTGTTAAGATTTCCTCTAGTAGGACAAACGTGAATCTGAATCCTTCAATCAATGAATCAAAGTGTTCTTCTTCACGCCTTTCTGCGTCGGTCTTGGGCCTCATGTCTGGTTTGGAAAATCTACTTCTGAAAGTACCATGCTTAGATTCAGGCATAAACTGCGCATAAAAAGGTCTTTTTTCTGGAGTGCCGGATGGTCTGCTCTTCCCATAACTGTCGCACCAAGCACAGGGTAGCTATATTGAAATGGGAAAATAATCTACCTGTAAAAAAAAGATAAATAGCTCCCTTATCTAATCAATGTATTACATGAATGGTGACCACAGCCCTTCCGAAATATGTATTCAATTTCAAATTTGGCTCCCAGTGCGGCTAGTTCCAGGGGTATTGTGATGCATCTGACAGTTCCTTCTCTGTATGTTCCTAGACTAACGGGAGTCGGAGTAGGGTCTCTCTCACCAGCCCCTCCCCCATCCTTCTGCTAAAACAAGCAGAGCGCAGCGCACCGAGCAAGTCTCCATATAATTTTACAAAAACAAAAATGTAATGATATTATTTGAATACTGAAATTATTTCAAATACCCATCCCTATGATGAAGTAGAGTGGGAAGGGGGGGGGGGTGTTGTGAGGAGGAAGAGCCATGAGCTACTGCTCCCTACTGCACAGACAGGGGGATGACTGGAGGAGAGCAGAGATGAGAAAAAAAGGGGATGGGAGCAAGGGAGGCTTTCTACCCAAAGTGTGGCGCTGCAGGGGGTGGTGACAAAAACACATACTGAATAGGACACCTATACTGTGTTACCACTGATATTCGTTTCATTGACTTATTGGAGTAAACATGCTGTTTGTGGCTATTTCACGGTCAATTTGACAGGCATGCCATCATGAGGACATTTACCACTCTCCTGCTCCCTCTCTCACGCACACGTAAACACACACACGTAAACACACACACAGCCCACGTAAACACACACAGCACACGTAAACCCGCACACAGCACACGTAAACACACACACAGCCCACGTAAACACACACAGCACACGTAAACATACACACAGCCCACGTAAACACACACACAGCACACGTAAACACACACACAGCCCACGTAAACACACACACAGCACATGTAAACACACACAGAGAGCCGGCAGGGACTGTGAACTCTTGACTTCAGGCACACACACTCCTCTACACACACAAACACAGTAAACACACACTCGGCTCGTGCACTCGTGCACTAAATCAACACAATTTAGTTTTATTTTCCTGCTCGCTTTCTTGTTTTTCTTTTTTCTTCCTATAGTCAACTCTCCGGCCGAGATTGATCCAGAGCCCCAGTCTTGAACCTCTGCCCCAAGGGCTGCTCAGTGCTGGCTCTAATCATCGACTAGGCCCCCACATTCACTATCCACTATCAAACCACTCCACTGCCTGGGGTCTACTCTATTTGGAGTGGTTTTAAAAGTAGAGAAGAGGAACACTGGGGGGTGAATTCATCTGGAATGAAACGCATTTTTTAAAAATCTACCAAAACCGATGCGTCATAGTTTAGAACACAAACGCATGCTTGACTAAGCTACCTGTAGTATACTATATAGACATGAACAGTCATCCCTCCAAGATGTTTCTCACAGTGGGGGAGTAATGAAATAGTCTGACAGGGAGAATTAGGAGAAATCAGTAACGTGTACACGGGTGAAAACAATAACCGTAACAGCTGCATTTGATATGACAGCGACAATGTTATACACCAATTCCTGTTTTGCTGAGAGCTTTTTCATGAGAGCACAAAAGACAGCTATTATTGGGGTAAACACGCACCATCCACCACAGAGTATTCACAGTATTCATATGAACACTGTACATTAATAATTCATGCAGATGCTTTGACAATGCTTTAACCTGGAGACAGGAAAGAGTGCCACCTCTCTCTTTGAGTAAAATAAAGGAAGAAAAAGCCTATTTGCTTTGATTCATTTAGCCTTGCTTACGTTTCTAAATGTCACTGAGTGCGGTGGGTGGTGTTGACTGACTCAGAAGTTGGAATATCTTGCAGCGCTGTGAGGCTATAATAAACCAGCGTGTTTAATATAAGGAGGAGCAATCTCACTGCTGGGCTAACTGATGTGTTGAACGCTGCACAATTGAGACTTTCTGACTGCAGCAGGTACAAATACAGACATAGACGTGGAAGACTGAGACAGGTCTGTCTGGACTATTGTCCTCACAGGCAGTATCCAAGGACGAGCAGAACATTGGTCTTGACCTACCGTGACATCATGTGTACATTGCAAACGTTCCATTGTGTGTTTCACAGTAGATGTTGATAACATTATAGATGACACCGACACACAAGTATAATGTAGAGCATTGATAATATAATAATACATACTGTAGCACCAGTGTTTCCATGTGAACAACACTGTGTGGCCTCCTACATGAGTAAACGTAGTCAATATTGGAGATCCGTCTAGTGATGAACAATAATACAGTATTGTACAGTATAGGGCTCATTCACCTCCTTCACTAATGTCTACTGTAGCCTCCACATATTGTATAATCTCAACAGACTGCTCTAGTGAATGCTTTACGGGATCCTACCTTCCATGCAATGCGGTTGCCCTTGGTGTCATGCTCCAGAGCGATGGGGAAGTCTCCTCGCTCGTAAAACTTGCGGAACGCCGTGGGCTTGGCCGGCCTCTCCCGGAAGGCCCCCGCTGCCGGCGGTCCTACCACCTAAAGAAAGAGAGAAAGAGAGAGAAAGATTTGTGTTTCTCACATCCTGAATGGAATCATTGTAGCGGGGGCCTTTGTTTATGTTATTTTTTATTTTTACATTTAATTCGCTGAGAGACTTCTGCCTTGCTCCCTCCACTCAGGGATGGCTAAACACAGCCTGTCTGCCACGTAGCCCAAGGCTCTGCCAGCAGCATTGTTATTACCATGTTACTGTTCCTGTATAATGGATATTTAGTGCCAGGCTGCGAATGAATTGGACTCCTGTCGTCGTTGTTGTTGTTATTGTGGTGGATGTCACTCCATAGATCTGACTCAAAGTCAATGAATGCAAACACGGGGAGCTAGCCTTAGATTACATCAGTGACTAGCGTAACAGGTGCAAACCACTTTGATGATGCAGCAGAGATAGGCCTGGTAGTTAAATCGTTTTGGGGGGTAGGGCCGTTTTTCATCCCTGCTCAAATTGAATCCGGTAATGAATGACAGAGTGGCCGTGCCAATCAGTCCCTGTCTGTCCCTGTGTTGAGTCCCTCGTCCCTCGCCATCTGTGGGGCTCGACGACATGACTGGCAAATGTACCACTGTCATTAATCCTTAAACAATGTCTCAGTGCTAGACTACAGCGCCGTGGGACTACAGTGTAACATGACTACAGTGCCAGACAGTGACAAGACTGCGGTTCCATTGAGATAGAGAGACACATCAAACGCTATACACAATACACATGGGAGAAACTTTCTTAGAGGTAGATGCTGAGTGGATAAAGTAGTAGCCTACTAGGCCCTGAAGTAAGTTACGACTGAGTTTAGACTATTAAAAGGCACCCTACGGTGTCCCGGTGGACCCACAGCATTTAATGCACCACGGGACTGCAGAGGCATAAAATAAATCTGTTTGGTGGCATTTGTTTACTTTTAAGTGAAGGAATGCTGAATGAATAACATTTGTAGCTGGTCCCATCAGATAACATGGCACATGTTAGCCCTATGCTAACCTCACCAGGTGGAAGTGATTATATCTTGGAACAAATGCTTCATCAGCTTATCAAAGATCTTAGACTTTATATCCACTAACCAATGGCATTTCTTAAAATAGGTCAACCCTGGCCACTAGAGATATTTTAAACTTACAAATTCAAGGTTTACTTTTGTTCCGTTGTTGTGTACCAACCAATATTGCATTGATGTATCCTTGAGTAGGCTACTAGCTACTACTAACGTGATACATTTGAAAGTTTTCGCATATTTGCCACACTGTTTGCCGAGAGAGTTTTCAACTATATTTTTCGTGGCTGTTTATTTACTACCACAGACGGATGCTGGCACTAAGACCGCACTCAGTCAGCTGTATAAGGCAATAAGTAAACAGGAAAACGCCCATCCAGAGGCGGCCCTCCTAGTGACCGGGGACTTTAACGCAGGGAAACTTAAACCAGTCTTACCAAATTATTATCAGCATGTTAAATGTGCAACCAGAGGGAAAAAAACTCTAGACCACCACAATATCTATAGCAACTCCCTCCTTGATAATCCCATTGGTTCCTGCATATGGGAAGAACGCCATCTTCATGCTTGTGTGACACTTTTGATACTCTGGACTGATTGATTCCTGAGTGATTAAAATCTGTGTCAAAAGGGGGAAAAAGTATCAGAGTTTTTCATTTAGGCTATGTCATCATTGCACCCGGCTCGCCACAAGAGCGCAATGAGCCAACTCTCCCCTAACCCAGATGATGCTGGGCCAATTGTGCACCATCCTATGGGACTCCCGGCCGGGGCCGGTTGTGGCACAGCCCGGGAATAAACCTGGGTCTGTAGTAACGCCTCTAACACTGCAATGCAGTGCCTTAGACCGCTGCGCCATTCAGGAGGCCCCTCATATGCAATGTTTCAGCTTAAAATGTATGTGTAATCTCTTGATGCGTTTTTCTACGGTCTGCATTTTGAAAATGCTAACGCGACCCCTGGTGTGTGTGTGTGTGTGCGTGTTTGTGTGTGTGTGTGTGTGTGTGTGCACGCGTCTCTCTCTCTCTCGTTCTGTATGTTTAGCAGATTGTCAGAGCACTGCACTATACTGCCCAGCATCAAGCTATTGTGGGACTTTGTAGCTCAGTTGGTAGAGCATGTCACTTGTAATGACAGCGTCCTGGGTTTGATTCCCGGGACCACCCTTACGTGAAATGTATGCATGACCGTAAGTTGCTTTGGATAAAAGTGTCTGCAAAATGCCATATATTATTAGTATTTCAATTACCACCTTTCACACCATGAACTGAGTGGATGGAGTGAGATGCACGGGGGGGAGAGAGAGACATTTAAGACACGTAATATTAAAGAAGGAAAAAATACTGCTCAATGTGCAAAGGACATGTTCCAGCAAATGGCCAGTCACCTCCCATCCAGGACAGAAAATTAGCACCGAGTCACAGTGCACACACCTCCTACATCATGGCTTTGAATATCTCACAGCACTTTCATGTTGGGAGCTTAGACAGGAACGCCATGAATCCCAATCGGGAGCGGGCTCCCGGATCACGTCAGCAGGTTATAATCTCAGAGCGCCACGATTCCTATTACAATCAAATCCCCGAGGTACAGTGCAGCCGAGGAAAGGGGGAGGTGAGGGAGAAGGGAGAAAGGGTCTCAGAGTTGGTGCTGCTTTTTTGGGGGGGTTTATCAGGATCCCCATTCCTGGGGTCCGACACATAATGAAAAAGACCTTACAGACAATAATGCTTTACAAATTACATACATTTAAAAACATTTAACATAGACGTTACAACTAGGTCAGATAGGGGAGAGGCGTTGAGTAGTGTTGTTTTATTAGTTTTTGAGGAAGGGCTCTATATAATACTTTGCATTGCCTTGAATTCGTTCTGGATTTTGGGACTGTGAAGAGACCCCTGGTGGCATGTCTAGTGTTTATGTTGTGTTCCAGAAAAAAATATTAGTTTAGGTCTGGAAGCAGGGGGAATGGGGGTTGGTTGCTGATGACAGTTGAAAGGAGAGGGGAGTTCGCTGTAGGGTACAGTGTGGTGTGTGAGGTGGAATCGACTGTGGTGTCATCACTTCTGACAATAAAAGCCAACCGGCCCAGTCAATGCAGTCTGGAGTTCATTTTATCCATAGCTATTTTTAACTGCAAAAAAACATTGTTGCCTTTCAATATAAAACGCAGATGAAATGGTTTATAACTCATATTTTTTTACGGTTTGCGTTTTGAAAATACTAACGTGCTGACCCCTGGTGTGACCCCTGGTGTGTGTATGCACGTTTGAGTGTGTGTGTGTTTATCTTTCTCATTTTGTATTTTTAGCAGGTTGAAGGAGTCAGATTTTTATTACATTTTTTTTTATATTGCAGAGCACTGCACTGCCCAGCATGAAGTTATTAGCATTTCAATCACCACCTCTTCGGCCTCTCACACCATGAACTGAGTGGAAGGAGTGAGATGGGGGGGGGGGTGAGAGAAGATTAGGGGGGGGGGGAGACATTCAGGACAAAAAATTATGCTCAATGTGCAAAGAACATGCTCTGAACAGAAACAGAATTAGCAGGTGTTTCCAGCAAATGGCCAGTCACCTCCCACCTCCCATCCAGGACAGGAAGTTAGTACCGAGCCACAGTGCTCACACCTCCTACATCATGGCTTCTGATCTCTCACAGCACTTTCATGTTGGGAGCTTAGGCAGAAAGCCATGAATCCCAATCGGTAGCGGGCTCCCGGATCACATCAGGAAGTCGGCAAGTGATAATCTCAAAATGCCACGATTCCTATTACATTCAAAGCCCCCGAGGTACATTGCAGCCGTGGAATGAGGGGGGAGGTGGGGGAGAAGGGAGAAAGGGTCTCAGAGTCAGTGCTGTTGTGTTTTTGTTGTGGCCAGAAAAAAATATTAGTTTGGGTCTGGAAGCAGGGGGAATGCTGATGACAGTTGAAAGGAGAGGGGAGTTCACTGAAGGGTACAGTGTGGCGCGCGAGATGGAATCGACTGCGTTGTCATCACTTCTTACCATAAAAGCCGCCCAGCCCAGTCAATGCATTCTGGAGTTCATTTTCTTCATGGCTATTTTTAACTGCCGGCAGAGCAGTGCTACCTGGATGTGAAGGCTTTTGTAGCTCCAGGCAGCTGGAGCATCACTAATGGGCCGGTAGGTAGCCTAGCTGTTAAGAGCATTGGGCTAGTAACTGAAAGGTTGCTGGTTTGAATCCCTGAGCCAACTAGCAAGGCACTTAACCCTAATTGCTCCTGTAAGTTGCTCTGGATAAGAGTGTCTGTTAAATTACTCAAATAAAAATGTTTTATCTGCAAGGCTTCCTTTTTTCCTCTGTGACTGAGGGAACTTCTGTGGAGGGAGGAAGATGGAAGGTTTTGCATTCACTTTGTAACTTGAAAAAAGCCTCAAACCGCTCTGTAGTGAATGTATCTCAGACTTCAGGCATGCAACATTTTGCCCAGAATATAATTTGTGATGGATAATGCAAAACTAGGCTAACATGCAAATTACCTTCACGCAGATGATTATTTTTCTTGTGCTTTTAAATGCTCAGGAAGGCTAGCTTTGTTCTGGGGATTAGCCTTGACATTCTAGAGGAGGTGGCGGAGAGACGGATCCTGAACATCACCCACCCTCTGCATGCCATGGTTATGACGCAGAGGAGCACCTTCAGTCACAGACTGATCCCACCACGGTGTGCCAGAGAGCACTACAGGAGTTCCTTCCTGCCGGCGGCTATTAGACTATTTAATGCCTCACCGGGGTGCCGTGCCGTCGTCAACATAGACCTGGAACTGTTGGGGTGTTAGGACCTAGTTTTACAATTATGCATCCATCTGTGAGTAACTTTCTGGTCTGTAATCACTCATTCACTCATGACTTATTCATTCAGCACCCATTCATTCAGGACTGTATATACATATTAATATACAGTTATATCATATCACGTGCAATATCATCTGTATAAACAATAGTACGCAAGTATAAACACCATGGGACCACGCAGCCGTCATACCGCTCAGGAAGGAGACGCGTTCTGTCTCCTAGAGATGAACATACTTTGGTGCGAAAAGTGCAAATCAATCCCAGAACAACAGCAAAGGACCTTGTGAAGATGCTGGACGAAAGAGGTACAAAAGTATCTATATCCATAGTAAAACGAGTCCTATATCAACATAACCTGAAAGGCTGCTCAGCAAGGAAGAAGCCACTGCTCCAAAACCGCCATAAAAAAGCCAGACAATGGTTTGCAACTGCACATGGGGACAAAGATCCTCTGGTCTGATTTAACAAAAATAGAACTGTTTGGCAATATTGGCCATCGTTATGTATGGAGGAAAAAGCCCCCGTGAAGCACAGGGGTGGAAGCATCATGTTGTGGGGGTACTTTGCTGCAGGAGGGACTGGTGCACTTCACAATATAGATGGCATCACGAGGAAGGAAAGTTATGTGGATATATTGAAGTAACATCTCAAGACATCAGTCAGGAAGTTAAAGCTTGGTCGCAAATGGGTCTTCCAAATGGACAATGAGTGGCCATCACAAAGCCCTGACCTCAATCCAATAGAACATTTGTGGACAGAACTGAAAAAGCGTGTGCGAGCAAGGAGGCCTACAAACCTGACACCAGTTCTGTCAGGAGAAATAGGAAAAAATTCAACTTGTTGTGGGAAGCTTGTGAAAGGCTACCCGAAACGTTTGGCCCAAGTTAAACAATTTAAAGGCAATGCTACCAAATACTAATTGAGTGTATGTAAACTTCTGACCCACTGGGAATGTGATGAAAGAAATAAAAGCTGAAATAAATCATTCTCTCTACTATTATTATTCTGGCCTATTATTATTCTGGTATTTTCACTAGGATTAAATGTCATGAATTGTGAAAAACTTAGTTTAAATGTACTTGGCTAAGGTGTATGTAAACGTCCGACTTCAACTGTACACACAATAACCTGCCCTCAGCTGAGCCTCTGAGGCAGAGTATTTTTTTTTATTTAACCTTTATTTAACTAGGCAAGTCAGTTAAGAACAAATTCTTATTTACAATGACGGCCTAGGAACAGTGGGTTAACTGCCTTGTTCAGGGGCAGAACGACAGATTTTTACCTTGTCAGCTCAGGGATTTGATCCAGCAACCTTTCGGATACAGGCCCAACGCTCTAACCACACAGCTACCTGCCTCCCCGAAAATGTTACTTATATTTTTTGTGTCAGAGGAGCACCATACAGCTGGCAACTGAAGTCAGCGTGCATGCGCCCCGACCGCCACAAGGAGTCGCTAGAAAGCGATGGCACAAGGTCATCCCGGCCAGCTAAACCCTCCCCAAACCCGGACGACGGTGCGCCACTTCATGGGTCTATCGGTCGCAGCTGGCTGCGACACAGCCTGGGATCAAACCCGGGTCTGTAGTGACGCCTGAACCACTGCGATGCAGTTGCGCCACTCAGGAGGCCTAGAGTATTGAACTTGAGGTAGTTTCGTAACACTAATAAACCGGAATTGTCAGGTTCTCTGCCACTGGTGCACATAAGAGAGTAATAACAAGGTGCCGACGGTCAGATGCGCTCCAGCCTGTCATTTCTCTCAAGCCGCTTCTCATTTTGTCTGCTATCCTTTTTTCCTTCTAATGCCCGTGTCCACTCCTTTCCTTTCCTGTGAAAGCCATCCTGCAACCTCAACTTAGCTTCCCCCTTGGAAGTCGCATGGTTGAGCCCCCTGAGGAGGTGATTGACCCAGCTAGCAAAGAACAAGACCTGTGCTACTGTCATTTACAAGATGTCATCCCATCCTGTGGAACAAAGATGCCTGCTCTAACCTTATTAGTATGGTGCATCCATGTGCTGCTGACACCGGCAGAGGAATAGGGTAAGGGAGAGAGAGAGATGGGGGGTGGGGGGGAGAGATGGGGGGGTGGGGGAGATTGGGGGGGACAGGAGCTGCGGCTCATCAATTCTGATGGTGAGTTCACAGTGGCGACGGTGGCGCGGCTTGTAGGTGATCCATCAACCTGCCTGGGCCTCCAGCTCTCCCTGCCCGGCGCCCCAAAACGCCTCTGAAAGTCATTGATGGATGTTTGGTGAGGGGCCGTCAATTCACTGTCAGCTCTGGTAGAGCCTGCACTCTCATTTATATTTTTTTATATCTCTCTCCTGCTTCACTCATTCTCCTTTTCTTTCTCTTTTCGGGGGTAAAATTGCATTTCTTTTCACTTGCCGGGGAATGAGGGTGCCACTGCTTACTGAGGCGGCAAAGGGAGCTGCTGGAAAAGGAAGGCAGCGCACACTTGCTTGCTTGCTCTCTCTCTCTCTTTCCCTTGCTCTGTATTTCTCTCCTTTCTCGGTTGAGGGGTGATTGAAATCTACCACGATGCAAAAGGCAGCCTTTTTCTTTCTGGGCGTGAGCGAGTGAGGCGGTGGGTGAGTCAGACGGAGCATCTTCTAATAAGGTCAGGCTGCACATCACTGCCGCAGGCAACAAAATTAGCTCTCTTTATTTACGGGGCACTCGCCCAGTCAAACAATATGCACTTGCCAGAGATGTGTCATCTCTCCGGCGAGATTTAAAATAATTCACGAATAAAAACGAACGGAGGTGCCTAGACAGGTTGCTCTTTTCTTCTTATCCAAACAATTAATATGTCACCGGTTTTGCTTACTCATGTACTCTCTATGAAACTGCAGGGTGAAATAGTCTGAGTACATAGTTACTATTAAAATGAAAAGATCCTTAGCTCCATTAGTAATTGTGCATGTCGTTCTCATGACCAAACAGCTGGAGCACAATCAGTCGGTAAATCAATTTCATTGTGTGTAGAAAATTACCTGTAGATGGCTCTTTTGTTAAAGACAAGGTCAGAAGACAGAAAATTATAGTAGAATGCTCCAGTCAACAGGGAAATTGAAGGCTAAAAGGTAGGCTAGTAGAGTCTGCGCTCCTGCTTACAAAGTCACCGTGGCACTTTGTGATTGTCATTATGTCATATCAATGAGGGCATACAGGTTTGTGGAAGGTATTGTCTGTAATGAAAAGTTACAGGCAAAGACAACAACTCGCAGAGCATCGGCAGTCACCTTTCAGAACAAAGACAACTCGCACAGCATCGGCAGTCACCTTTCAGAACAAAGACAACAACTCGCACAGCATCAGCAGTCACCTTTCAGAACAAAGACAAAGGGAGATGAAAGGAGAGGGGGAAAGCATTAATCGATGGTAGGGATTCTTGAAGCTTTTAAAAAGCTATCATTTGTTTTTCTGTTTACCTTTCTGTATTGTCATTCAGAGCAGAAAACAGTGGAGCTGGAGAGCAGGTGAATGAATGCCCCTCAAAGCTGGTTACATTTCCAGTGGGCGGCCCACTTACCTGCCGGGCTGCCTGGCCTGCCTGGCCTCTGCTCACTGTTCACAGACAAGAGAGGACTATTTGGTGATTCATATCGCAAAATCACAGTTGTGATCGCTCAAAATGAATCATATTGCATGGCTAAGAGGGCCACTCCTACCCACCCCTACTTGTCAAGTGATTCCTAAGGAGCCATATGCACTGGATGAATCAGGGAGGCAAACACTTGCACACAACATTGCATAAATAGGCCTAGGCACGCAACACAAATTCAAACTATATCCTCAAGACATAGACTACATTGCACAAATAGGCTACACACACTATGCTTTTGTTATTCCTGTTACTCTGTAACGGTATTTGTATGAAAGAGAGGAGTGCAAGCCAGGTGAGCGGGGAGTTCATTGATCAGTGACTCACTACTTCAGTGGCAGTTTAAAAATAAACGACCTCAAGGCCCTGTTAAACGGGTCTGCCCGGCTGTTAATGCACACAGTGGTGGTGGAACGCCTCTCTGCAAGCAGGCTTCTTAGAGTGCTGTGCACGCACCCGACCAAAGCTTTACTTTTACGGCCCTAATCAGTGACGACACCTGAAGGCATTAAAACACCGGGCCAGGCCATCAAATTAATGACACACACAAGGAAAATAACACCCGCTGCCGGTGGAGAAGACTTTAACATCTGAAAGATTTAATTCGCTAAGCTCCTTAGTTTCTCAATTAACTTTTGATAACTAACAGCTTTTATGGCAGAGATTTGTTTTTAGTGTATTACAATGTATTCAAGCAGTACACTGCATCGATGAAGAAAACAATTGGCTAGCTAAGAATGGCCTACTTCACCAAAAATTAAATACTGTACAGTTATCAGTACCAAACAGCTTCAGGACAATGTACCTAGACAATGTGAAGTTAATGGCTAGGTCTATTGTGTTTTATGCTAGCTTAGCGAGATCTAAGAGCATAGCATATCCATCACACATTACCAAGCCCTATCCTCCTTCACCACCACCTCCCAAAGGACAGAATCATTGAAGGTGTCCAGTCCAGGTTTCATTATACATCCCATTCCCGCCTCCTACCATCATCCAAACACACTGTGACCCATCCAGCCACCCAGGCGGGCAGGCAGGTGAATGAACCTCCGCTTCAGGCCCGGAAGGAGCTATCAATCCAGTGTGCTCTGGATGTGATGTGGCAGGCTGACAGAGATGAGGTGAGGGCCTTGCAGAGTGTCCACAGGGGAGCGAGGCTGACAGACTGAGGGTAGGGAGGGGGCATCAATTTCAGAGCAAGAGGCCCGCCTGAGAGCTGAGAAAGGGACAGATCTGTCCTCAAACACCCATCCTCTGAGATGTCCCTCCATCCCATCACGCTCTGACTGCTGTGGTGTCACAGGTAACCCAGATACAGACAGGTCCCCAAGGAGGAGAAAGCTGAGGAGGAAAGGTCCTCTACACCAGGACTTCCCAAACTTTTTCACTCGGGGCCCCATTCCAGCATTGGGGAACATCCCCACGCCGTCCCTGTGCTCGCGTGCACCCGACACGTCTATTTTTCGATGGGCACAAGCAGTTTTCATGGATGTCTAGGGTTGCAAAGGGTCGGAAACTTTCCAGTAAATTACCTGAATATTTCCGGAAATTTTGCTTAAATTCATCAAAAAAGTTAGCTTATATATTTTTGTGGGATACGCTAAGGCAATTCTAGGTCTTATATATTTTGGTTAAACTATCCCCAATTCAATGGAACTGCAACCCTCTGCATGCACAGTGCATTCTTCCATCACATGTGCAGTGCACTCTTCCATCACATGTACAGCTGATTCTCAAGATCTTGCACAATAATGAGATGCTATTGAGCCCACACTACTACACTGTCTGAGCCAAGGACTACATGATTTCTGGTAATTTGTGATTACAATACTGGGTGGGGTGAATATATTTTATGACATACATTATTTTTTGTTAACTAGTAAATAGTTGCCTACAGCAAAGTGTGTTTAAATCATTTATAACTTGTTAACAGTTTTTGCTACCATGTGGGTTTTAGCTTGCTTGAGCCTGCTAACTGAGGAGTGTTAATTCACCTGTTTCCATACATGTTTCATTTTAAAACATTTATCTTGCAAAGGAGTTAACTAGTTATCTGTATCTGGGGTTTTTTTACTTATTTTTTTATAATCTTTACAGGAAAATGCCACGGGCACTATCTGATGTGTGGACACATTTCACTGCAGCTAATGTAGAAGGAAATACTGTGTACATTTGCAAATACTGTGCCAAAAATTATATGTGAAGAATGCAACAAAGATGCAGAATAATCTGGGCAGGTGCATAAAGTTCCCTCAGCGCTCACAGCAACCTCTGACAAAAATCCCTCTACTTCTATTTGAGGTGAAAATTATGAATCAAACACCTTATCGATAGCAACAGCTCATGGTCCTCCTGGAATCAGATGTTTTTTTTACTCAATGGAGGAACGTAGTCAGAAAAATGATGATGAATGTCTTGCTCGAGCTGTGTATGCAACTGGTTCACCTCTGATGCTCACAGGCAAAGTGTATTGGAAGACATTTCTGAATATTCTTCGCCCAGCATACACCACTCCAACCAGACATGCTTTATCTACTCATTTGCAGGATGCAGAGTTCAACAGAGTTCAAGTGAAGGTCAAGCAAATCATAGAGAAAGCAGACTGTATTGCAATCATCTCTGATGTGTGGTCGAATGTTCATGGGCAAGGAATAATTAACTACATCATCTCCACCCCTCAACCAGTATTCTAAAAGAGCACAGACACAAGGGACAACAGACACACCAGTCTCTACATTGCAGATGAGCTGAAGGCAGTCATCAATGACTTTGGACCACAGAAGGTATTTGCACTGGAGACAGACAATGCTGCGAACATGAAGGCTGCTTGGTCTAAAGTGGAGGAGTCGGGTTCTTCGGCTGTCCCCATAGGAGAAACCTTTAAAAAACCCATCGTGGGTTCCATGTAGAACCCTCTGTGGAAATGGTTCTAAATAGAACCCACAATGGTTCTACTTGGAACCAAAAAAGGTTATACCTGGAACCAAAAAGGGTTCTACCTGGAACCAAAAAGGGTTCTCCAAAGGGTTCAGCCAAATAACCCTTTTAGGTTCTAGATAGCACCGTTTGTTCTAAGAGTGTACGCTCACATCACACCCATTGGCTGTGCTGCTCATGCATTGAATCTGCTCCTCAAGAACATCATGGCACTGAAAACAATGGATACACTCTACAAGAGAGCCAAGGAAATGGTTAGGTATGTGAAGGGTCATCAAGTTATAGCAGCAATCTACCTCACCAAGCAAAGTGAGAAGAATAAGAGCATCACATTGAAGCTGCCCAGCAACACGCGTTGGGGTGGTGTTGTCATCATGTTTGACAGTCTCCTGGAGGGGAAGGAGTCTCTCCAAGAAATGGCCATATCACAGTCTGTCGATATGGACAGCGCCATCAAGAGGCTCCTCTTGGATGATGTATTTTGTGAGAGAGTGGCCTGAAAGCAGCCTGAAACTCCTGAAACCTATAGCAGTAGCCATTGCACAAATTGAGGGAGACAATGCCATCCTGTCTGATGTTCAGACTCTGCTTGCAGATGTAAGAGAATAAATCAGTACTGCCCTGCCCACTTCACTGTTGCTCCTAGCAGAGGAAACTGCAGTTCTGAAATACATCAAAAAGCATCCTGTCTGGTGCAGAGATCAACAAGGTCTATGGTGTCATCACTACCGTGTCTCGCCAGGATGGCCTGGATGAGGACAAGGTTCTTGGCAGTCTAGCGAAGAACACTTCCAAGCAAGGGCTTTGGGATGGAGATGCAATATGGCAGTCATGCCAACAAATCTCATCAGCCACCTGGTGGAAGACTGGATCGTGGATCTGAGGTTCTTTCCCCTGTTAACTCCATCATCCTCCAAATCCCACCAACATCAGCCGCCTCAGAGCGCAACTGGTCCTTGTTTGGGAACACACGGGAAAATTTTAGTCTTTTTGAGCATGACAACGAGCCATCCTCAACAAGGTTGGAAGGTGACAGTGAAGATGAGGCCTCAGAGTCTGATGTTAAAGAGGTGGTCTGATGTTCATTGAGAAGGTCCAGGGAGAAGACATGGAAACCTGAGAGGAAGACAACCAAAGCTTTAGTTTCTAGACTATAATTTTACAGATTTTTGGGGAGATGCAATGGACCATTGGGGACCATTCAATATTTCCTTTCTTTTGTTGTTCAGTGAAATCATCCCATGTGAACTCATTTAATTAAAGTTAAATTAATAATCAATTGCAATTATGTCTACTTATGATAAGGTAAAGGTTTATGTTTCTGTCTCCATATGATAAATACAGTTTATCCAATGCAAAAAAACATCTACATTTAAATGGAATTAATATACATTTACATATTTGTCCGTAAATTCCCATATATTCCCGTTAATTCCCCAGAAAGTTTACACCTCTGAATATTTCCCAAAATGTGCAACCCTATTCATGGCACAAACTGTTCACACCCCTCTTGTTGGTGGAGAGAATTTAGCAGGTTTAAAGCTTATTTCCTGCAATTCTACACATTTTGTCATGGGGTGCAAAGAAGATTTTTCAGTTTTAAAGCACATTTTCTTGCAGTTCTATACCTTTTACCATGTATTTATTTACCACAATAATACCTACGTTAACTGACATGGGCTAGTTGATCCGGACAAATTATAAATAGCTCTCTAGGTATGCAATGACTAACATGACAAGAGGAACTGATGATGCACTACCCAATTTCGAAATTGCACCTTGTGCAATTTACTATTACAACTTTCAAGAGTAAGTTTAAAGCCAGACTGAGTTCCTTAAATGTAAAAAAAAAAAAAAAAAACACACATTTATAATGCCAGTCGTAATATTAGTCTAGCTAGATAATTGAATCAAAAGCAAGCCATTCATCAAAGGATGAAGCTGGAGACCTGCTAATAGAATAGACAGTGTAGAGAGATACACTGCATTGTCGGGAGCGTAACCTTTACATATATTAACTAGGATGTTACCCTTTACATATTTATTTATTTTATTATTTAACCTTTATTTAACTAGGCAAGTAAAGCCGTCTCTGTGCACTGCTTTAAGCTAAACCCAAAAGTTTGAATATGAAATGTTGCTAAAAGTTGTTTGCTCAACAAATCTGCAAGAGAGCTTGCAACTGTAGCTGAAACAACCAGCAGCGAGATCCATGAAAATTAGGTCAGCCACTGAGACTCCCCGCAGGGATAATGCCTTGAATGATAGTCCAGTCTCTGGATTAGCAAAAGTGAGCCACTGAGCAAAAGGAGAAAACACTTTCCTCCCCTCAATGCCTTCAAAACAGTTCTCCTGAGCTCATATCTCAAACAGAGCTGCAGGTATTTCAGGTATGCTGGTTTCAGGATGCTAGCTGCGGGAGGCAAACGCAGGATC
This sequence comes from Thymallus thymallus, assembly GCA_023634145.1. Classification (NCBI taxonomy): domain Eukaryota; kingdom Metazoa; phylum Chordata; class Actinopteri; order Salmoniformes; family Salmonidae; genus Thymallus; species Thymallus thymallus. Next base: position 33,889,272 of record CM042405.1, read on the forward strand.
AACAAACAAATCAGGCCGAGGCAGAACAGGCACTTTGCGGCCGACCTCCCCTTGCTCTGCACTGATTTATTCACACGAGGCGGGCGAGAGGCGTGCGCTGCTGAAAGTCATCTGATTCCTGTGGAGGTTGGGGGAGGTTGTTCGGAAGCCCCCCCATCCCCCCACCGTGGTGGTGCTGCGTTCAGAGTGCAGACGACGCTACAAGAATGAAACAGGTGTCTCTGCTATTATATTGTACACAAGGCCTTCTGGGCCACCTCTTCAATCCCAAATCCCTGCTAACAGACATCAATCACACTCTAAGAATTAGCAGCGTCAGCCTCCCCTGTGTCTTCAATTTCTATGTCACTCAAGAGTTCAGAGCTGTTTTTTCTAAACTTTTCTAGCTCTTGTGCTACTGTAAAACAATCTATGCCTTACAAGTGCTAAGACGAATCTGAGGTAATTTACTGTGCCTGAATAGCAGACCTCAGCAACCTGCAGGCGCCTAATGTCCAGCCCACTATTACCCTGGCTGTCACACTCTTTGGCATAGTAGGCCGACACATCAGCAGACGATTACAAAAGAGGCCGAAAAGACCAACCAACAAACTTACACTAGAAATTGCCAAGCAATGGTGTCGTGGAAAGTTAAGCCTCTGTCACAGTGTTGAACTGTTAGGCTATAAAATGAAGTCAAAGGAAGATGGCCTTCAAGAAGCATTGGTCCAAGTGTGTTTTAGGGAAGAGGCTAAAGGTTATATTGCTTTCCCTCCGTCTCTCCTTCCGTTCACTTTGTTCTTCTCCGTCCTGAGAGTGAGGACAGGTGTCGTGAGCGGGTCATCCGTCCACCTGCAGTGCACTGATCAAACTCTCGTTAGTGGAATTTGTTTGGTGTTTCTCCGACAATGACAGTTGGTGGCTGAAGCAGAGTGGATGTGACGGGGATCCTCTTGATAGTGCCTGAGTACATCTGTCTGTTTCCCTGCCTTCCGTGCCTTCAGTTGCCTGTCAGTTGCAAACGTAACTTTGACTTGGAGGACTTTGACTCAGCTGGATGTCAGGCAGGCAGTTAACAGCAGAATCCTCTGTGGAATTGCAGTGGAGCTCATGCAAGCTCATGGAGGCTTTCAAGTATATTTCACTTGCATGTCACCTGCAAATCAAATAACGAAACAATACAAACGAAAGAGACAGCTTTGCTTCCCTTGTGAAGCACAAAAGTAATCAACAAAGCTGTAAAATGTTGTTCCTGTCCTTGAGAGATTAGGGACAATTTTAGGCTTATGGGAGTCAGCTAAATTCAAAAGGTTAGATCAACATTATTGCTTTGCAATTTTTAAAGATCATCAGATACATACGATTTTTTATCACTGGATTTAATTATGTTGATGTATTCAATATGCGATCTGCCACGCATGCCCCGAGAGTGCAGTGCACGGCGCATGCCTTACCCCTTAGATTAGATTTCTGAGGTGGGCTGCTTCTCCTCTAGCAAGGGCCGTGATTGTTATGGGGGTTGAGATGAGGGGGGAGGGGGGTGGGGTTCATTTGTGTTCTTTTGAATGCTTGACCGATATCCATTCAAATCCAATGGTTTACATTTCTTTATCCAGACAAGGTCGATTTTTTTAAATGTATCAGCCACTCCGATGCATTACATTCTCACGCTCTGTTTGTCACATTCCATTTTTATTTCCACCATTTCCTTCAGGAAAACAGAGACGTGTTCGACCATTTGCAGTGTCTGGTAACTGACACAGAAAATCGAGTGACCTAGTAATAAGTCACTTTGATGTTCTCCCAATACTAAGCCCAACAGGTTTAAATAAGTCATGTTATCTTGTGAGTGATAGACACAGGTTTATCGATTCTGTTTCACTAACCATCATTGTCAAAGAGATAATCATTACCAGCTTTTTGCTCTGAATACAACAATCAAACAATCTCTAGGCCTCAGGCTAGCATATTATGGTTTATCGATTCTAACTTTACTTTACCAGGAATATTTGTTTTGATGCAAGTAGCCTACATCTTTAAAAAAAAAAATACATCTTGAATAAATATTTCACGATGTTGTAGAGTTGGACACTCAATATCCCTGATTTAATTAATGAATAAACTTGCCTAATTGCATTGTATGCTATTATTAGTAGAGTATTCAGCTTACAAGGACCACTCAATTCAAACGACCTGACTCACTGTACTACTTTGCCTCAAGGACACCAATATGGAAAGAGAGGAAATAATATAACAACAAGCCTATTCACATTCTTAATCTTTTACACTGCACACTCATTGTTAATGGAGAATGGTTCTTGAAATGGAGGGGCATTCTGTGAAAGTGATAGGCCTAGTCTCCACCTGGCTTTGTTGACCGGATATTGTTTATAGATGTCCTCTGTATTTCCTTATGAGATAATTAACTTCCAAGGAGAAATTGCAGCGGCAATAAACGTCCTCTATTAAAGCCACCTAATTAAAATTCAAGCAGGTCTTCGAGGAGGTTAAGCAATCATAATTGTGAACCGAGACCAAGCTCCCAAAAAAAAATAAGCAAACACAATAGCAATGACTATAGTTCTTCATCATATGGAATGGCTATGGCAAACATTTCCCGCTAGCGGGTGCAGCTGCCAGACTGTCTTTGTGCACCAGAGAAAAAGGTCAAGGCGATTTCAGCAATCTCGTACTTCAGAAGCCAAGCTATCTATTCATCGTTAAACGCCTATTTCATGTGAAAGGAGCTATTGGTGATTAAGTCCATTAGAGCTACAAAGCACTGAGAAATAAATACAGCTAAATCATGGAGGCCTAAAAGGGACTGTGTGTGTGTGTGTGTTGTGTGTGTGCGCGTCAAGATAGTCAAGCCTATTTTTAAAACTAATTCATGGTTAAATGTTGCTCTTTAAAATTTGAGAAGGAGGTCAACATGAAGAGAAAGGTCAGCGGAAATATGCAAGAGAGAACATTTTTAAGTCAGCCGGTGTCCGGCCAAGAATCTTCTGCCCCAGTGATTGATCTAGCCTGCGCACTAGTCTGCGTTAAGAGGATGCAGGCCTCCGGCACCAATTGCCAACAACACATTACTTACCATGACCCAGTTCTCCGTCAAACATGTCAGTTACCACAGCCACAAAGTCACAACTTCCGGACTTGTCTCCGTGCTGCTGGGCTGTTTGTGCTACTTGGCTACCTGCAAAACATTTCTTTTTTACATTTTAATAACTGTTTCATCACTCTTAATTTAACACATTTACCAACGTCTCCGTTTTTTTCCTCGCTAAACGTTTTTTATTCAACTTTTTCCCCCTGGACGCTTTATCTGGACATGGTTCTACAGGACCTCCACCAGCCGAAAAAGCTAAGTAGTAACATAAACACTATGCCATCTAATTGCAGTCGCTGTACTCATAATATACAGGAGAACTATCGCCTTATGGTGAGGATAGCCGTGTTGCGAGCCCAGCTTCAGATGCAATCGTTAGGCAAGGGCAATACATTTGATTGATTGATTGATTGATGACAGGCGGTTACCAGAATGGTTTTCAAGAGTTAATAAGATGAGGTGAGTCTGGCCGAGGGTGGAGAGAGAGAGAGATGCCGGAGGGATGTAGCATTAGACTGCGCTCCATGTCGCAGCCTGGTGGCAGCCATTGCTCCAGCAGCTCAGGAGACATCAACGGCGCGGCGGGGATGATGGATCGGACCGAGTGGCGGACAGGGGGGGCCCAGAGTGAGGACCATGATATCCATCGGGCTCGCTCGGCTTCCCGCGCTCCATCCCCCCCATCGCTGCCACCCGCACGGGACAGACCTATTTATTTATCACGCAGAGCAAATTATGAGCTCCCTTGTCAGGGAAATGTGTTTGGAGCGACAAGAAGAGTGAGTGAGAGAGCTAAAAGGAGGAAAAATGGAGGATGACGACTTGAGAGAGAGAGGAAGAGTAGCCTAGACATCGGAGAGGCACCTGCTTAAGAGAGTAATGATGATATGGGGGTGGAATGAGAAATGGAGGTCACGTCAGTACTGTCGAATCTCCATCTCTTTCCCCAGGGGGGAGCAAAGCGGACTGTCTGGTCGGGCAGGCCGCTCAATGCTAATCCTGGAGGCGAAGCGATAAATTAGGTCTGTACAGCACTCTATCAGTGCTTGCCACAGCAATTTGCAGGGCCATGCCATACAAAAGGTCAGAGGAACACATGTAGCTCTGAAGAGCGAATCCAGGGCTCAGGTATCGATTTGATCACTCAGGTGAAATGTGCTACATGGGGCCTTGCTCTTTTGAAGCATATTTATCTGCTTACATAGGCCTAGGCTATGTGTTTTATATGTTGGTGTGTGTGTGTGTGTATGTGTTTAACTATTCTTCTTATGAATAGTAAACAGACTAAAATTTGACCAACTGGGGACATTTTGTTGGTCATCACAAATACTTAACTTTATAATAAGCCTATGTTCCAAGCCCATTCCCTTTTAAGGCTCCAACTGGCCTTGCCTTTATTTACAAATCACTGCTCTTTCTGTGCAGCTCTCTCTCTGGTGGAGCGATATGTCAGTGACCAACAGGGAAAAGAGCAGTAGCAACATACCAACAAACCCCCTCAAAATGTTTCCTCAGGATTTAGGCTAAGGTCTAGGTGGTATTCTGGTTCTCTCCAGCCTCCGATAGCCTACTCTTGAGAGATATTGAATATTTAAGGGATTGAAATAGAACTCTTCCTAGATTCGTTTATGACCTTCAGCGAGGGAGCAAGTCAATGATGGCTCTAATCAGGGCCTAAAATAAACAAGGTGGTCAGGGCTCCACAGTGGAAGCATTTCAAGAGTTAGAAGTCAAGTATGAGCACATTTATAGCAAAATAAATGCTGCAGTAGCTGTTTTCAAAGTGTTGCTGTAGTTTTGTTTTATAGCTGGTAGCTAATCACACAAAGAACTACGAATCCTATATTTATCCTACTTGGTGCGATGCGCATCAACACTGCCTGGCTGGGGAGCTGTGCACACTGTGATTAAAGTGCTGAAGATTCATTTTAGAAGTGCTGCTCACAGGCAGAAATGTTAGATACTAAAGTGAGACTTTTGTCCTTTCTTGGCTTTTACATAGTTTTGTTTACATGTAGATTGTTCTTCAAGTTTGCTTCAACTGCTAGCCAAGACACATAGACTACTAGTCAGATTCTCTTTCTCACAGGCCCTCGTTGCCACGGTAACCTTCCACCCTCAAAAGAGCAGCTGAGAATGTTTTTCTCATCTGTGATATTTTGGTCAAAAGACCAAAACTTGAGCAATATACCACATCACTTCTTACTAGTAATACATGTGTTGTTTTAGAAACGTTACAAAAGCATACTCATCCAGGTTTTGTGTTTGTTTTGGTGTAATTATAGCAAAAAACAACAACATTTGGGCTGGTAAAAAAATCGGAGTGGCTGATACATTTAAAAAAATCGACCTGCCACAGTGGCTGGTGGAGCAAAAAGTTAGTTTCAGGCCCTAGCCACTTCAGAGGCACGGGTAGCTTGCCAGAGGGATGGTGGGCTAACTGCCAGGATCTGCTGTTATCATAATTACAGTGCTGTATCGAAATACAGAGATAGGAAAGTCGGATGCACCCGAGGAAAGATTGTAAAACCGTTCTGTGGATGTGAGAGGAGTGCTGCATTTCGATGTAACAATGTAACCCACAAAACACTTACTTGATTGCACACCATCTGCCCATTGAAAATAAAAAAAGAGAAAAAGGAAGTGTAGCCTTACTGAATACCGTTGAATCAATAGGACAGACAAAGAGCTCCAAGTGCATTGTTGTTGTAGCAGTAAAACAAACTTGGTTCATCCTTTATATTAAAAAGCAAGTGCTAAGACATTTTTTAAAACATCCCAGAGTAATATGCCATCTGAGAATGGCCTTGTTTATTATGTATGAATCAGCTTCCGAATGTACACGCCGCCAGCCAGCCTTCATTTGAAAAGAAAGAGACTGACAACAAAGGTTTGAGCAACTTCTGAGTGATCAAACTGAACCATCATATTTTTTGTGGCAGTTAGAACAGAATAACTTTTTTTAAATACAGTAGTATTTAAGTAGTTGGCTACAGTAAGTTGAGCCAAAGGGGTAAGTTGAGCAACCCTTGTTTCTAGGGAACCATACACAGAATTAAACATTTGGCCAAATATTTAGGAAGAGGTAATCATTTCATGGAGACTGTGAAGGAAGAAACTGCATGAAAAAAAGTCAAATTAATGTGTTAGAGGTTTCACGATGCTTTTATGTAAACCAAAGTAGATCATTTTTAAATTGTCTCTATAAGCTTCAATATGAGGCCCTAAACCTAGCATGAAAGTGCATCTTTGTAGCTGTGTGGGCTAATATAGTCAAAATGTTTGCGTTGGGGTAAGTTGAGCCAATGGCCATGGGGTAAATTGAGCCAATGGCAAGTTGAGCAATTTGATTAACTAAACTTGAGCAGCACACGCACCAAATATCGAGCAGCTTGTTGTGTTGCAGCCATTGAAATATAATCCATAGAACCCAGCTAGCACATAACGCTCTTCATGGTTCTTTTTAAAGTCATGTTCTCAGAACGTTCAGAGAACATTGAGAAACAACGTTCTTCTGTGGGAATTCCAGTACTTCAGCATGACGTTTTCTGCAGGTTTCCTCATGTTTCAATTTAAACTCCTGTTCTCAGAAAACTTTCCAGGTGTGTTTGCCGTGACCACTAATTGGCCACACCTGATCTTAATGAGTGCTTGTTTCCTTTGAAATAGGGTCTATTTGAATAGACTACAATGAACAGCTTTGTATGAGTAAAAAAAAAAAAAAAACATGGCAGGTTAGCGCCATCCTGGTGGCACAGTGGACTAATTCCATGGATAGAAAGCAGAAGACCACAGGTTAAAATCTCACTAACGCCATGCCACAATAAAAAAAAGTATGTTTTTGCATGATTTAATACCTAAGCAAAGGAATTTCTATGTGTCCTATCTGTGCTTGGAGTTCAAAACAGTTAACCTAAGCTAGTGTTATAAAAAGTCTTATTGAAACATGTTCTCAGAACATTATTTAATTACCTTCAAATAACCTATAATTTCTGTGCTCAGAGCGTTAATAAAACTTTCAGGGAACCATAGAAAAACATTCCCAGAACCACCCTGCAACCTAAAAATTAACATTCCCAAAACAGGCAACATTTTCACTTCCGTTCTCAGAACATTTAAAAAAACATTCAGTTTTAACGGTCAGGAAACGTATGGCTACCCACAACTTCCAAAGAACCAAATGTGCTAGCAGCGAAGGGTTTTGTAACCTCACCCTGGTAATTTGACTCGCAAACTCATGGGATGCTCAAAATGGCTGTCAGTCCTGGCTTGAATGGGCACTTTCGTTCTATGTATTCTATTTCTCTTTGCGCTGTCTGTCACGTGAGGGTGCATAGGGAGAACAAGGCGCAGCGCAGGGATAGTAGTTCGTCATATTTATAATTTATACTATGTATAAAATAGAAAATGTCACAAAATGAACAAACTATAACAACACCAAACAAACACTAACGACACAACGTCACGTTCACAAAAACACACACGAATGAACGGACGTAACGAATAGCACACTTACTTTCACCGTGACTGCGACATATAACGACAACGACCCACAACCCAGTGTGAAAATCTACAAACCTATGTAGGATCCCTAATTAGAGACGATGCGCTACGGCTGCCTCTAATTAGGGATCCCACACAAACCACCACCAGAAAGAGAATGAAAAGACCTGTCAGACTCTGACCATGGTTAAATAGAGAAGCAAATAGGCTTCTCTATGGCCAGAGCCTGACAGTACCCCCCCCCCCAAGGCGCAGACTCCCGGACGCCAAAGAAAACATACAAATACATGGGGGGAGTATAGGGAGGGAAGACTAGTCCGTCGGGGGCGGCTCTGGCTCCGGCGAAGTGGACAGTTTTCTCCCGTGCCCCCTCCTTATGACCGGGCCCGGACTGGGCACCGGTGGGGTAAACGGCTCCGGCCATGGAGCTGGGAAAACAAGCGGGCCTGGACTGGGCACCGGTGGGGCGGACTGCTCAGACTCTGGAGCAGAGCAGACGGCTGAATCCGGAATGGGCACCGGTGGAGTGGACTGCTCTGACTCTGGAGCGGAGCAGACGGCTGAACCCGGAATGGGTACCGGTACGGCGGACTGCTCTGGCACTGGAGCGGAGCAGACGGCTGGACCCGGAATGGGCACCGGTGGAGCGGTCTGCTCTGACTCTGGAGCGGAGCAGACGGCTGAACCCGGAATGGGTACCGGTGGAGCGGACTGCTCTGGCACTGGGGCGGAGCAGACGGCTGGACCTGGAATGGGTACCGGTGGAGCGGACTGCTCTGGCCCTGGAGCGGAGCTGACGGCTGGACCCGGATTGGGCACCGGTGGAGAGGACTGCTCAGGCTCTGGAGCGGAGCAGACGGCTGAACCCGGATTGAGTACCGGTGGAGCGGACTGCTCAGGCTCTGGAGCGGAGCAGACAGCTGAACCCGGAATGTGTACCGGTGGAGCGACCTGCTCTGGCCCCGGAGCGGAGCAGACGGCGGGAGGTTCCAGGCTGCGGACCTTCGCTGGAGGTTCTGGGCTGCGGACCTTCGCTGGAGGTTCTGGGCTGCGGACCTTCGCTATAGGCTTCGGGCTACGGACCTTCGCTGGGGGTTCCGGGCTGCGGACCTTCTCTGGGGGTTCCGGGCTGCGGACCTTCGTTGGGGGTTCCGGGCTGCGGACCTTCGTTGGGGGTTCCGGGCTGTGGACCTTCGTGGGAGGTTGCGGGCTGCGGACCTTCGCTGGAGGTTCCGGGCTGCGGACCTTCGCTGGAGGTTCCGGGCTGCGTACCTTCGTTGGGGGGTCCGGGCTGCGAACCTTTGCTGGAGGTTGCGGGCTGCGGACCTTCGCTGGAGGTTCCGGGCGGCGGAGGGCCGGCACAGGACGTAACGGACTGGGGAGGCGCACCGGATGTCGGGTGCGTGGAGCTGGCACAGGAAGCACCTGGCTAGGCACACGCACTGGAGGTCGGGTGCGGGGGGCCGGCACGGGTCGTACCGGACTTGGGAGGCGCACCGGAGGTCGGATGCGTGGAGCCGGCACTGGAAGCACCTGGCTGGGCGCACGCACTGGAGGTCGGGTGCGGGGAGTAGGGCAGAGGTCCGGACCCGGACTGGACATCGGTGAAGCGGATTGCTCTGGCATGGGAGTGGAGACAACGACCGGACCCGGACTGGGCACCGGTGGAGCGGACTGCTCTGGCATGGGGGTGCAGTAGACAATCGGACCCAGACTGAGCACCGGAGGAGCGGACTGCTCTGGCAGGGAGGTAGAGTAGACAGCCGGACCCGGACTGGGCACCGGTGGAGCGGACTGCTCCGGCCCGGGGGTGGAGTAGATGACCGGACCTGGACTGGACCACTCCGCCATCTCGACCTCTATCTCCCTCAATTCCTCCAGAACCTCTCCAAAATGCACCTCCAAATACTCCTCCTCCACCTTGCTCTGAGCCCCCCATTTATACCTCGGCCTCTCCAAAATCCACAGGGGGGGTGGTATTGGCTCTTCCTGCCTGTAGCCAGACCACCCCCATATCCCCGCCCCCACAATTACCTTGGGGTTGTTTGCGGGCGTTTCCCCGTCTCGCGCATCGCGCATAACGCGGCACCTCCTCACTCTCCGTCTCTCCCCAGTTACGCTGCTTGGTCTCTGGGTGGTGGGTCGTTCTGTCACGTGAGGGTGCATAGGGAGACCAAGGCGCAGCGCAGGGATAGTAGTTCGTCATATTTATTATTTATACTATGTATAAAAATGTCACAAAATGAACAAACTATAACAACACCAAACAAACACTAACACAACGTCACGTTCACAAAAACACACACGAATGAGCGGACGTAACGAATAGCACACTTACTTTCACCGTGACTGCGACATATAACGACAACGACCCACAACCCTGTGTGAAAATCTACAAACCTATGTAGGATCCCTAATTAGAGACGATGCGCTACAGCTGCCTCTAATTAGGGATCCCACACAAACCACCACCAGAAAGAGAAAGAAAAGACCTGTCAGACTCTGACCATGGTTACATAGAGAAGCAAATAGGCTTCTCTATGGCCAGAGCCTGACACTGTCAGTGAATAGTTAAAGGCCTTATGCAAATTTCCAAATAATACAATCACAGGAAAAAGTATGGAAAGCAAATGCCTACTGCTGAGAAGAGTAATTTATCAGTAGAAGCCAATAAAATGTCTTTCAACAACTCTAATGAACAGCACTTGCAAAATATGAGATCCTACTGATTTCGCCTTTGATTAAGCTGCTTTAAAACGCAGACCACTACTAGATAGGATTTTGTACACAGAACTACAACTGACCAGAAGCTTAGCAGGTAGAGTATGCAACTTTGGAACAATGAGTGTGTAAGGCCAAATCCTGTTAAAGGCACACTATTTTGAAAATAGTTTTGTGGTTTCTTCACTTTTCAAATATTTTATTTTATTTTGTATTGTATAAGCTTCTGTCTTAAGCATCCTAAATAATGGCATAGATTCCATTTCAGAAAACTAGTAAACTTGAAAAGATGGAAGCATGATGTAAGACGCAAACCTGGCAATCCAACAGACTATAGGATATTATTAACAATATTTTTTATTGAACAGGTAGACAGTAGTGACAATGAAAACTAGCACTCAGAGAGTAGACCACTGCTCAGTTTTTTTCTTTAACCCTATCCCCCATCATTCCCAGTAAACCCCACACACACACATACACATTCACAAACAAACACAGACTACATACCTAAAAACGAGGACCTGGAAAACAAAAGGCACGAGAAAACCAACACAGTACAAGGGAAGGAGAAAGAAGAAAAGAAAAGGGAGGAAAGAAAGATAAGTAAACTAATCAGGGGGTAGTGTCTCTAACTTTTCAAAGTAAGAAATAAATGGCTGCCATTTTTTTGTAAAGTTGAAAGTGGAGCCCCTTATTGAAAATTTAATTTTTTCCATTTGCAAGAAAAACATAACATCCCTGAGCCATTGAGAGATGGATGGGGGGTGGACTGACTTCCAATCCAAGAGTATTCTACGTCTGGCCAGTAAAGAAGTGAATGCAACCACCTCTGCCCGTCTGTGGTTCAAGGAGGACAAGTCAGCAGGGATGCCAAACACTGCTAACAGAGGGCACGGCCGCAAGGCCACACCCAGCACCTCAGACAGTACCTTGAATATAGAGTCCCAATAGCTATTTAAGGCAGGGCATAGGGCAAACATATGAGTGAGATCACAGGGGGAGGCATGGCATCTATCACACTCATCCTTTACGTCAGGGTAAATACAAGCCAGTCTGGCCTTGGAGAAGTGCACTCTGTGTACCACTTTAAATTGGATAAGACCCAGGCGAGCACAAGGTGTCGTGGAGCGTATCCTGTCTATTGCCTCACTCCACCACTCCTGCGTAAACTCAACCCCCATCTCCCGCTCCCAAGCAGACTTGATTTTATCAGTGGAATGCACATCAAGAGACATAATGCACGAGTAGATTTGAGAGATTAGCCCACTCTGATGGGGCAGAAGAGATAGGACAACATCCCAGGGTCTACTTGGGGGCGGGGCAGGAAAGCCTGGGAACTGGGAGGAAACAAAGTGGCGTACCTGAAGGTAGCGGAAAAAGTGAGTTGGAGGCAAGGAGCGCTTAGAGACAAGATCAGGAAAACTGTCAAAACCACTGTCACCATACATGTCCTGAAAGGTCGCAATACCCTTTCTTGACCAGAGGGAGAAGGCAGTATCCACTATGGACGGGGGAAATGCATGATTTCTATTGATAGGGGCTAAGGTAGATGCAGAGGAGAATTTAAAGTGCCGTCGAAACTGGTACCAGATCTTAAGGGTGGAGAGTACCACAGGGTTGCCAGTATAACGGGAAGGTGCTATTGGGAGGGAAGAGCAGAGCAGGGCAGGGAGAGAAGTAGAGATGCAGGAGCGTGACTCAAGGTGGCACCATTGGGAGTCTGAAGCATGTAGCCAGAATGGCAGTTTCTGAAAATTGGCCGACCAGTAGTAATATAGAAAGTTGGGTAAAGCCAGACCGCCACTAAATCTACATCTCTGAAGTAGAGCTCTACTGACTCTGGGTACCTTACCTGCCCATATGAATGATGTGATGGCCTGGTCAATTGACTTGAAAAAGTTCCTCGGCAGAAAAAGGGGAATAGACTGAAAAAGATAGAGGAATTTAGGCAGACTATTCATCTTAACTGCATTAATCCTTCCTATGAGTGTAAGAGGTAAATTACCCCACCTCTGAAAATCACACTTCATCTGTGTGAGAAGGGGAGCAAAGTTCACAGAGAAAAGAGAGGGAAAAGACCGAGTCACATTCACTCCCAGATATTGAAAGCCAGAGCGGCTGAGCTGGAAAGGCAAGTCAGACTGATGTAGCTGGAGTGCCGCCGGGTTTACTGGAAAGCATTCGCTCTTCTGGAGATTTAATTTGTAACCGGAGAAAGACCCAAAGTTGTCCAAAATTGAAAGAATAGAGGGCAGGCAAACCACCGGGTTACTGACATAGAGCAGCAAATCATCGGCATACAACGACAACCTGTGCTCAATCCCCTCCCGTGAAACACCCTGAAACATGGGAGACGCTCGCAAGGCAACAGAAAGAGGCTCAATCGCAATGGCGAACAGTAGGGGGGACAGAGGACAACCCTGCCTAGTGCCGCGTCCCAGGGCAAAATAGTTGGAACGGGTGTCGTTGGTGCAGACACTGGCCTGAGGGGATGCGTACAGTAGGCGGATCCACGAGCAAAACTTGTCCCCAAACCCAAATTTTCCAAGAACCGCAAAGAGATAGTCCCACTCAATTCTATCAAAAGCCTTCTCCGCATCCAGAGAGATTACCAGCTCAGGGCACTCAGAGACTTGCTTGGAATAAATAATATTAAACAAAGTCCGAATGTTGAAAAAAGAATGTCTCTCCTTGATAAAGCCAGTTTGCTCCTCCGAAATGATTCCCGGTAGGACCGTCTCCAAGCGTTGTGCGATAAGCTTCGCAAGCACCTTAACATCTACATTAAGGAGGCTTAAGGGCCTATACGAAGAACAGGAAGTGGGGTCTTTTCCTTTTTTAAGAAGCAGCGCTATGGATGCCTGCGTTAAGGTCAGGGGCAACGTGCCGCGTTCAAGTGACTCGTTGTATACAGATAGTAGTAAGGGTGCTAACTTGACCTGGAATTTCTTAAAAAACTCAGTGGGAAAGCCGTCAGGCCCCGGGGCCTTGCTACTCTGCATTGATTTAATAGATATAACCACTTCCTCAAGGGTGAGAGGGGAATCAAGGTGAGCCGTAGAGTCAGCGTCAACCACAGGGGTGTCCAATGAGTCCAGAAATTGTTTCATTTTGGACTTGTCTGTCGGGGACTCTGACGTGTATAGGGAGGAGTAAAAGGATGTAAAGGTGTCATTGATTCCTTTAGGATCCAAGGTCAAAGTTTGGGAGGCATCTGCAATTTGGGGAATCAGCCGCGTAGCAGACCGTCGTTTCAATTGATGTGCCAGCAGGCGAGTGGCCCTGTCTCCATGCTCAAAATAAGTAGCACGTGAGCGTAAAAGCAACCGCTCAGCATCCTTATTAGAAACAAGGTTGAATTCAGACTGTAAGTTTAAGCGCTGTTTATATAGCTCAGGGGAAGGGGCCAAGGCATATCGTCGGTCCAAGTCAAGGATGGCCGAGGAAAGCTCCTCAAGTTTAGCCCTACGGGTTTTGTTTAAATAAGAAGAGTAGGAGATAATAACCCCCCTCAGGTAGGCTTTGAGTGTCTCCCATAAAAGAGAGTGAGACGTGGAATCTGTCTGGTTGGAAAAGAGAAAGTTATCAATGGAGGTGGAAATGAGATTACAGAAGTCTATGTCAGAAAGGAGAAGGGAATTGAATCTCCAACAGGGAGGAGAACGGGGTTGCACTGACAAAACAATATCCAGGGCTAGCGGGGCATGGTCCGAAATTACAATGGGTAAGTATTCCGAGGAGGTCACATTTGGAAGCAGCGCCTGATCAATAAAAAAATAGTCAATACGAGAAAAAGAGTGGTGCACATGTGAAAAAAAAGAATATTCTCTTGCCTGGGGGTAAAGAAATCTCCACGGATCAGTACACCCATTCTCAACCATAAAATCAGAAAAGGCTTTAGACATAGCAGAAGGAGAGGCATTCCGTGGGTTGGAGCGGTCCAGAGCTGGACTAGCAACGCAGTTCAGATCCCCGCCAAATATCAAACGGTGGGTATCCAAGGAAGGGATTTTCCCCAGCAAGTGGTTGGCAAAACAAACGTCATCAAAGTTTGGGGCATACACGTTAACCAGCACCACAGGCGTGTGCCAGAGAGTGCCGGTTATGATTAAATATCTGCCATTGCTGTCAGAGATAACATTGGACACAGTAAACTGTACTCTGCTGCTAACCAAGATTGCAACCCCCCTTGCTTTGGAGTTAAAAAGGGAGTGAAAAACTTGGCTATATCTCGAGTTTTGTAACCTTGAGTGGTCATTAATGCGAAGATGTGTCTCCTGTAAGAAAACCACATCCGCTCCAAGCTTTTTCAAATGAGAGAGGACCCTAGACCTCTTAACTGGGGTGTTCATCGATTTTACGTTCCAAGATATGAACTTAATAGGTGCAGGCGCACTTCCACCAACACCACTGGAGCTAGCCATGTTTACTATTTAAAGAGGAGAAATTAAGAGACCGGCCAAGCTTTAGTGAAAAAAACAGAAAAAACAAAAAAAGGAAAAACAGAAAAGAGAAAGGGAGAGAACACACATCTAATAGACAAAAAAAGACAGAAATACATCCATACAAACAAATTACGCCCACCCCCCCTCCCAAGTACCCAGTCTCCACATCCGGAGATAGCACCAAAACCCTGACGTAGCTCCCGTGCATATTAAGCAGTGAACGTGGGAGACGCCGTCGCACTTATACAACTTAAAAGAACTCTATGCATTTAGCAATTTAAACAATGTGTTAGAACACAGCAACCTAACTATACATCACCAACAGAAATTACACACAAAGGTGCTTATACTTGCAAGCATGTCTACATAAACAAACCAACATGGGCACAAGGAATAATTTCTAAACATACAGGCAGCCAGAAGCGCACACACATTGAGACCATAAGACACATGATCACATATTGTACACAAACACACACAAATGGATACGCAGCCACCACCAAACCCAGCCACAAGCCCACACACATACTTTTAAGATGTGCACGCACACACACACACACACACACACACACACAAAATAATAGAAAATATGTATATATGATAAATAGAAAACACGTATATATGATAAAGTTCTGTGAATATATATAAACACAATACCCCAGGCAAGTATGAGGTAAATACGGGAAGCTATACAGTCGTATACTAGTATGCTATCCTACGTAAGAAAAAATCTATACATACATTTATTTACCAATACACATTAGACGAAATATTAATAATAATAAAAAAAATATAAAATAAAAAATAATAATTATATATATATATATATATATATATATATATATATATATATACATACACATATATATATATATATATATATATATACACACACATACACACATACACATACATACACACACCCACATACATACACACACACATACATACATAAAAAAATTTTTTTATTTAAATACCCTCTAGCTAGGAAGAGGGATATCTGTATCCAAGCCTATATGGGAGTACAAATTTATAAAATAAATAACAAATTAACAATACAATTAGCCAGTCAGTAAATTAACGATTGAAAAAAAAAAAAAAAAACATTAAATTAAAATTAAACATGAATTGCTAATTTGAAATAAACATACTGTAGTGGCCATAGTTTTTTCCCAGAGACAGGCGTACCTAAGATGTAGAGGAGTGGCTGGTCCATATATGGCTACATATCAATGAGAAGGCTGGCAAAGATGTAGACTTACAAAATCAAACATTTCGGCCGAGCCAGGCTTTTGCCTCTTCAGGAGAATCGAACCTAAGGTTCTCACCGTTGTGGTCGACATGCAGCTTCGCTGGGAAACGCAAGGAGAAACGGACTTTCTTCTCGTAGAGAATGCGCTTCACGTCGAGAAACGCTGCCCTTTTCTTGGCCACAGCAGACGTGAAGTCCGGGAAGATGTGGACTTTCTTGCCGCGGAAAAGTAGTTGTTCCTTCGCGGGCCTGCGGATGATTGCCTCCTTGTCCCTGAAGTTGTGAAACTTCACGATCATCACTCTCGGTCTTGCGTTGACAGCGTTGCCCGTGGGAGGGGGGCCGAGGCGATGAGCTCTGTCCAGCTTCATGGGGGAGGGCGCAAGAGAATTGCCGAGGACCTCCGTAAAGAAAACGGACATGAAGGCCACTGGATCCGCCCCCTCCACTCTTTCAGGGATACCCACAACGCGCAGGTTGCAGCGACGCGATCTCGACTCGAGATCGTCTATCTTGTCAGCCATCTGCATGCAGTCAGAGTTAAGGCGCGTGACAGCTAGCTCTAGAGTGACGACCCGGTCGCTGTAGTCGGATAGACCCCGCTCGAGGTCCGAGATTCGGCGACCCTGTGCCTCGACAGCGACCCTAAGGCCATCCAGGGCTGAAGAGATGGGACCCAGAGCCGCGTCAATAGCCGGCTTCAGAACCGCCTCGATAACCGACTGCACCTGGGTAGCAATCAGGGCCGGTAGGTCGGCGAATATAGCTACCCGAAAATCATGGAGGTCTGCGCGAGTGATCGCTTGAGAGCCGGGACCAGAAGCCGCGCCATTATTATGGACACTATCTGCCATGCTAGGAGTCACTTCTGCCGCACGTTTGGACTTCAAAGACCGAGACATCCGACATGAAAAGGTAATTAAACAACACTTAAACAAAGACAAATTAAACGAACAGACTACGCTGTGACAGTGCGGATTGAATTAAATGCAAATTGCAAAAAGGAATAGTAAGTGCAACGGAGCTACCCAACACACAACTCACTCGCTCGCCATGACACCCGGAAGTTCCAGACTATAGGATATTAATGCCAATAACTTACCGCTGCACCACAGATTTGGATAAAATCAGTAGAGAGGAAAAAACGTAATTCTGATAATCACATGCTGCTATTTATTGCTGACCAGCATGTCACTAATGTGCATTTTGAATGGATAATGAAGCTCATAGTAATCAAACTATTTTCGACACAATTGGCTGGAAAGCCTCAGTGCTTCAGGAAGCTTTGTTTCCCCATCACTAAGTGCCACCCCAAAGTTGATTTAGTAGCCTACTGAAGTCTATAATATATTGTACAATCTGTGTCTCTCCCTTTTTATTTGCCCTGGGAGAGTGTCAAGACCAAAGCCTGGTTTCCCAAAAGCATCTTAAGGCTAAGTTCATCATAGAACCATAGGACCCTATTGTTTTAACAATGAACTTAGCCTAAGTGCACCCCCCTATCCACATCGACGGGACCGCAGTGGAGAAGGTGGAAGGCTTCAAGTTCCTTGGCGTACACATCACTGACAAACTGAAATTGACCACCCACACAGTGTGTTGAAGAAGGCGCAACAGAGCCTCTTCAACCTCAGGAGGCTAAAGAAATTTGTCTGGGCACCTAAAACCCTCGAACGGATCCTGTCTGACTGTATCACCGCCTGGTACGGCAACTGCACAACCCGCAACCGCAAGGCTATCCAGAGGGTGGTGTGGTCTGCTCAACGCATTACCGGGGGCAAACTACCTGCCCTCCAGGACACCTACTGCACCTGATGTCACAGGTCACAGGACAAAAAGATCATCAAAGACATCAACCACCCGAGCCACTGCCTGTTCACCCCATCCAGAAGGCGAGGTCAGTACAGATGCATCAAATGCTGGGATCGAGAGACTAAAAAACAGCTTCTATCTCAAGGCCATTAGACAGTTAAAGTAGCACATTAGAGGCTGCTGCCGCCTATAGGCATAGACTAGAAATCACTGGACACTAGTCACTTTAATAATGTTTACATATCTTGC
This sequence comes from Thymallus thymallus, assembly GCA_023634145.1. Classification (NCBI taxonomy): domain Eukaryota; kingdom Metazoa; phylum Chordata; class Actinopteri; order Salmoniformes; family Salmonidae; genus Thymallus; species Thymallus thymallus. Next base: position 33,907,342 of record CM042405.1, read on the forward strand.
ATTACTCATCTTATATACAGTGGGGAGAACAAGTATTTGATACACTGCCGATTTTGCAGGTTTTCCTACTTACAAAGCATGTAGAGGTCTGTAATTTTTATCATAGGTACACTTCAACTGTGAGAGATGGAATCTAAAACAAAAATCCAGAAAATCACATTGTATGATTTTTAAATAATGAATTTGCATTTTATTGGATGACATAAGTATTTGATCACCTACCAACCTGTAAGAATTCCGTCTCTCACAAACCTGTTAGTTTTTCTTTAAGAAGCCCTCCTGTTCTCCACTCATTACCTGTATTAACTGCACCTGTTTGAACTCAATACCTGTATAAAAGACACCTGTCCACACACTCAATCAAACAGACTCCAACCTCTCCACAATGGCCAAGACCAGAGAGCTGTGTGAGGACATCAGGGATAAAATTGTAGACCTGCACAAGGCTGGGATGGGCTACAGGACAATAGGCAAGCAGCTTGGTGAGAAGGCAACAACTGTTGGCACAATTATTAGGAAATGGAAGAAATTCAAGATGACGGTCAATCTCCCTCGGTCTGGGGCACCATGTAAGATCTCACCTCGTGGGGCATCAATGATCATGAGGAAGGTGAGGGATCAGCCCAGAACTACACGGCAGGACCTGGTCAATGACCTGAAGAGAGCTGGGACCCCAGTCTCAAAGAAAACCATTAGTAACACACTACGCCGTCATGGATTAAAATCCTGCAGCGCACGCAAGGTCCCCCTGCTCAAGCCAGCGCATGTCCAGGCCCGTCTGAAGTTTGCCAATGACCATCTGGATGATCCAGTGGAGGAATGGGAGAAGGTCATGTGGTCTGATGAAACAAAAAGAGCTTTTTGGTGTAAACTCCACTCGCCGTGTTTGGAGGAAGAAGAAGGATGAGTACAACCCCAAGAACACCATCCCAACCGTGAAGCATGGAGGTGGAAACATCATTCTTTGGGGATGCTTTTCTGCAAAGGGGACAGGACGACTGCACCGTATTGAGGGGAGGATGGATGGGGCCATGTATCGCGAGATCTTGGCCAACAACCTCCTTCCCTCAGTAAGAGCATTGAAGATGGGTCGTGGCAGGGTCTTCCAGCATGACAACGACCCGAAACACACAGCCAGGGCAACTAAGGAGTGGCTCTGTAACAAGCATCTCAAGGTCCTGGAGTGGCCTAGCCAGTCTCCACACCTGAATCCAATAGAAAATCTTTGGAGGGAGCTGAAAGTCCGTATTGCCCAGCGACTGAAGGATCTGGAGAAGGTCTGTATGGAGGAGTGGGCCAAAATCCCTGCTGCAGTGTGTGAAAACCTGGTCAAGAACTACAGGAAACGTATGATCTCTGTAATTGCAAACAAAGGTTTCTGTACCAAATATTAAGTTCTGCTTTTCTGATGTATCAAATACTTATGTCATGCAATAAAATGCAAATGAATTACTTAAAAATCATACAATGGGATTTTCTGGATTTTTGTTTTAGATTCCGTCACTCACAGTTGAAGAGTACCTATGATAAAAATTACAGACTTCTACATGCTTTGTAAGTGGGAAAACCTGCAAAATCGGCAGTGTATCAAATACTTGTTCTCCCCACTGTATATACTGTATTCTATACTATTCTATGGTATCTTAGTCACGTAATAATGTTTACATGTCTTGCGTTACTCATCTCATATGTATATACAGTATTCTATACTATTCTACGGTATCTTAGTCATTAATAATGTTTACATATCTTGCGTTACTCATCTCATATGTATATACAGTATTCAATACTATTCTACGGTATCTTAGTCCATGCCGCTCGTCCATATATGTATATAGTCCTAATTCATTCCTTACTAGATTTGTGTGTATTGGGTATACAGTATGTTGTTTAATTGTTAGATATTACTGAACTGTCAGAGCTAGAAGCACAAGCATTTCGCTATACCCGCAATAACATCTGCTAAACACGTGTGACCAATAAAATTTGATTTTATTTGATTTGAAGAGGCTTTTGGGAAATTGGGCTCAGGACATTTTTATGTAACTGTTTGACAGTGTCAGAGTAGCCACTCATACACCGTATAGGTACAGTGAAATGTGTGGATTAAAAGTATGATATGTTACTTTTCGTATGGTATGTATAAATTTTGGGATGTCCATAATCCATTTTGTATGATATGTTTACGAATTACAATGTGTATATGTTACTAATTGCAATTCGTACAATATGTTACGAATTTGCTAAAAGTATATGTTACGAATTCATATTTGTTGTGGCTAACATTAGCTAGGTGGCTAACATTAGCTAGGCTAGGGGTTAGGTTAAAGAGTTAAGGTTAGGTTTAGGGGAAGTGTTGCAAAGTAGATAAAAAGTAGTAAGTAGTTGCAAAGTTGCTAATTAGCTAAAATGCTAAAGTTGGCTGTGATGAGATTCAAACACGCAACCCTTGGGTTGCTAGACGTTTGCATTATACATTATACGTCTATAACTGTATATTTACCTGTACGGCTTAATTTAACCATGCAAAATATTAACTTACCTGTTCATTTAGCCAGTCTGTCTATTAAGTAAACTATTATTACCCTCGCTCATATCATATGCATTTTTAGCTACTGAAGTATTTCTCTGCCATCAACCTATATAGTATAGTTAACCATCCAACATCCACCAATGTATAGTTTACATATTCAGCCAACCACCCATACTATGCAATGTTTTTTTTGCACTCCAGATATCTATTTTCATACTGCCGCTCTATGTATCATGTACCGTGTATCTGTCTTTTGTGTACTTTCGTTGTGGCATTTGTTGTTGTAGCTGCTTGACAAAGAAATGTCCCCTCTGGGATCAATAAAGTATCTATCTATCTATCTACCCATCCACCCCGACCAACCACCTTACTTATGTTTTTGCCTTAAGTAACCTTCTGTCTTATGTAACCATACCAAACGTAACAGATTATACTCATTCGATATTTCCATTTACTATGTTACGTCTGGTCTATGAGACCAGGCTGAATAAATAGGCATAACCTAAGTGCAGTATGCCAAAATATGCAACTAACAATGTAGGCCTATTGTATAAAGAATCTACTGTTGCCTTTTCAATTTCAATTGGGCAGTTTTTTCACAGAACACAGAGGACTGTTTGTCAAAGTTTACTACAAAAACCTACTTCCTGGCTCAGAAGATGGGTTTACTTGACCAATCAATAGGACTGAGGGGCTCTGATATCTATTACATTCTCCTGATCCATCGTCATTAGCCTTAAATGGACAGGAGTGGTCTGGGGAACCAGACTGTCTTTTGGAAATGACTCATTCAGCAGTTTAACTCAAAGTCTATGAGGTCTAGCCTATCACCTCTGGGGAAATTCGGGCCGATGATCATGCCCGGATACCTTATGTTTGGCCTCAAATAGAGATGGACAGTAAGGTACACGCTGACAGTAACGCCAGCTATTAGCTTCATAGAGAAGGCTGGATAAATAAATAAATAAGTAAGGGTCGCTGTGAGGGTGACGGTGAGGTGCAGCTCCTGTTCGACATCCTTAGATACAGGTACATACAGCGGGTGAAATAAGTATTAAACACATCACCATTTTTCTCAGTAAATATATTTCCAAAGGTGCTACTGACATGAAAGTTTCACCAGATGTTGGTAACAACCCAAGTAATCCATACATACAAAGAACCAAAATAAATAAGTTCAGAAATTAAGTTATGTGTAATAATGTGAAATGACACAGGGAAAAAGTATTGAACACATGAAGAAAGGGAGGTTCAAAAAGGCATGGAAAGCCAAGACAACAGCTGAAAACTATCAGTAATTAAAAAGCAATCCAGCCCCCTGTCAGTGCAAATTAATATCAGCTGGTTCAGTCCCAACTGATGGCCTACAAAAAGGTCTCATTGCCAAGGTGTCACACAAGACACATCTCATGATGGGTAAAAGCAAAGGGCTGTCTCAAGACATTCGCAACCTAATTGTTGCAAAACATAATGATGGCATTGGTTATAGGCGCATTTCTAAGCTTCTGAATGTTCCAGTGAGCACTGTTGGGGCCATAATACGGAAGCGGAAAGACAATCATTTCACCATAAATTTGCCTCGACCAGGTGCTCCTCGTAAATTTGCCCATTCATCCTTCCTTCAATTATGTGAAGTTTGCCAGTACCATTTGCTGAAAAGCAGCCCCACACCATGATGTTCCCACCTGTCAGGATTGTGTGTGGGGGGAGACCAAGACGCAGCGCAGGGATCGTAGTAGTTTGACATCTTTTATTTGTTATACTATGTATGGCTCAGAAAGTAACACTACGTATCACAAACACAAAAATGACGAACCACTACACGAAACCAAAACACGAATTTCACACAAAAGTACGATATTTTAAACGTAACAAAAAGCACACTTACTACACCGTGACTGCGACATATAACGATATCGATAACAACCCACACCAAAGTGAAGGACAGACTCAACATATATGGGATCCCTAATTAGAGACAATGGTTAGCAGCTGCCTCTAATTAGGGATCCACCCAAAACCCACAAAGAAACAGAAAAGAACGACACTGTCATAGAGAAGCCTATTTGCTTCTCTATGGCCAGAGCCTGACACCACCTCCAAACTTCACTGTTGGTATGGTGTTTTTAGGGTGATGTGCAGTGCCATTTCTCCTCCAAACATGGTGTGTATTATGACATCCAAACAGTTCAATTTTGCTCTCATCTGACCACACTATATTCTCCCAGTATTTCACTGGCTTTTCCAAATGTTGTGCAGCAAACTTTAAACGAGCTTCAACATGCTTTTTTTCAGCAATGGAGTCTTGCGTGGTGAGAGTGCATACAGGCCATGGCGGTGGAGTGCATTACTTAATGTTTTCTTTGAGACAACAGTACCTGCTAGTTACAGGTCTTTTTGAAGCTCTCCACAAGTGGTCCTTGGCTCTTGGACAACTCTTCTGATTGTTCTTTTTTTACTCCTCTGTCAGAAATCTTGCGAGGAGCACCTGGTCGAGGCAAATTTATGGTGAAATGATTGTCTTTCCACTTCCGTATTATGGCCCCAACAGTGCTCACTGGAACATTCAGAAGCTTAAAAATGTGCCTATAACCAATGCCATCATAATGTTTTGCAACAATTAGGTTGCGAAGGTCTTGAGACAGCTCTTTGCTTTTACCCATCATGAGATGTGTTTTGTGTGACACCTTGGCAATGAGACCTTTTTGTAGGCCATCAGTTGGGACTGAACCAGCTGATATTAATTTGCACTGACAGGGGGCTGGATTGCTTTTTAATTACAGATAGTTTTCAGCTGTTGTCTTGGCTTTCCATGCCTTTTTGAACCTCCCTTTCTTCATCTGTTCAATACTTTTTCCCTGTGTCATTTCACATTATTACACATAACTTAATTTCTGAACTTATTTATTTTGGTTTCTTTGTATGTATGAATTACTTGGGTTGTTACCAACATCTGGTGAAACTTTCATGTCAATAGCACCTTTGGAAATATATTTACTGAGATAAATGGTGACGTGATCAATACTTATTTCACCCGCTGTATGTGCTTTACCTGCATTTACTGCACTAGAGCTGCACACACACACACACACACCAGGCAATATAACAACACACATGCAGAATCCTTTTCTCTCTTTGAAAGGGTGTCAGATAGGTTCAGCTCCTGTTCTACACCCATTCTCTCTTTGAAAGGGTGTCAGTGAGGTGCAGCTGCTGTTCTACAATCATTCTCTCTTTGAAAGGGTGTCAGTGGGTGCAGCTCCTGTTCTACACCCATTCTCTCTTTGAAAGGGTGTCAGTGAGGTGCAGCTGCTGTTTTACAAACATTCTCTCTTTGAAAGGGTGCCAGTGAGGTGCAGCTCCTGTTCTACACCCATTCTCTCTTTGAAAGGGTGTCAGTGAGGTGCAGCTCCTGTTCTACATCCATTCTCTCTTTGAAAGGGTGTCAGTGAGGTGCAGCTCCTGTTCTACAACCATTCTCTCTTTGAAAGGGTGTCAGTGAGGTGCAGCTCCTGTTCTACAACCATTCTCTCTTTGAAAGGGTGTCAGTAAGGTGCAGCTCCTGTTCTACACCCATTCTCTCTTTGAAAGGGTGTCAGTGAGGTGCAGCTCCTGTTCTACAACCATTCTCTCTTTGAAAGGGTGTCAGTGAGGTGCAGCTCCTGTTCTACATCCATTCTCTCTTTGAAAGGGTGTCAGTGAGGTGCAGCTCCTGTTCTACACCCATTCTCTCTTTGAAAGGGTGTCAGTGCGGTGCAGCTCCTGTTCTACACCCATTCTCTCTTTGAAAGGGTGTCAGTGAGGTGCAGCTCCTGTTCTACAACCATTCTCTCTTTGAAAGGGTGTCAGTGAGGTGCAGCTCCTGTTCTACATCCATTCTCTCTTTGAAAGGGTGTCAGTGAGGTGCAGCTCCTGTTCTACAACCATTCTCTCTTTGAAAGGGTGTCAGTGGGGTGCAGCTCCTGTTCTACACCCATTCTCTCTTTGAAAGGGTGTCAGTAAGGTGCAGCTCCTGTTCTACACCCATTCTCTCTTTGAAAGGGTGTCAGTAAGGTGCAGCTCCTGTTCTACAACCATTCTCTCTTTGAAAGGGTGTCAGTGAGGTGCAGCTCCTGTTCTACACCCATTCTCTCTTTGAAAGGGTGTCAGTGAGGTGCAGCTCCTGTTCTACACCCATTCTCTCTTTGAAAGGGTGTCAGTGTGGTGCAGCTCCTGTTCTACAACCATTCTCTCTTTGAAAGGGTGTCAGTGTGTGCAGCTCCTGTTCTACATCCATTCTCTCTTTGAAAGGGTGTCAGTGAGGTGCAGCTCCTGTTCTCCACCCATTCTCTCTTTGAAAGGGTGTCAGTGAGGTGCAGCTCCTGTTCTACACCCATTCTCTTTTTGAAAGGGTGTCAGTGAGGTGCAGCTCCTGTTCTACACCCATTCTCTTTTTGAAAGGGTGTCAGTGAGGTGCAGCTCCTGTTCTACAACCATTCTCTCTTTGAAAGGGTGTCAGTGAGGTGCAGCTCCTGTTCTACATCCATTCTCTCTTTGAAAGGGTGTCAGTGAGGTGCAGCTCCTGTTCTACATCCATTCTCTCTTTGAAAGAGAACTCTTTTAAAGGACTGAATCTGAATGACAGTCAGATGTGTTTTCTCTTCCTCTGATTCTTCCTCTCACTCATTCGAGGGTAAACTTCCAGGCTGCTGATCAATAATGTCAATAATAACGACCTCTATACCAGGCGGCATCAGAGGAAGGCCCTAAAAATGGTCAAATACTCCAGCCACCCAAGTCATAAACTATTCTCTTTGTTACCGCATGGTAAGCGGTACCAATGCACCAAGTCTGTAACAGGAGTGGTCCCTGAACAGCTTCTATCAAGCCATAAGACTGCTAAATAGTTAACCAAATTGCTACCTGGACTATATGCATTGCACTTGTTTGACTCATCACATGCGCTTATTATCTATCCTGTTACCTAGTCACTTTACCAATACCTATATGTACATACACTATACAGTATATACACAAGTATGTGGACACGCCTTAGTGGATTCGGCTATTTCAGCACCACCCGTTGCTGACAGGTGTATAAATCGAGCACACCGCCATGCAATCTCCATAGACAAACATTGGCAGTAGAATGGCCTTTCTGAAGAGCTCAGTGACTTGTGGCACCGTTATAGGATGCCACCTTTCCAACAAGTTAGTTCATAAAAAATGTCTGCCCTGCTAGGGCTGGCTCGATCAACTGTAAGTGCTGTTATTGTGAAGTGGAAACGTCTAGGAACAACAACAACAACAGCTCAGCACACAAAGTGGTAGGTCACACAAGCTCAAAGAAAGGGGCCAAAGAGTGCTGAAGCAATTCCGTGCTTCCAAATTTGTGAAAAAAGATTGGGGAAGGCCCTTTCCTGTTTCAGCATGACAATGCCACCGTGCACAAAGCGAGGTCCATACAGAAATGGTTTGTCAGTGTCAAAGAACTTGACTGGCCTGCACAGAGCCCAGACCTCAACCCCATCGAACACCTTTGGGATGAATTGGAACGCCAACTGCGAGCCAGGCCTAATTTCCCAACATCAGCGCCCGACCACACTAATGCTCTTGTGGCTGAATGGAAGCAAGTCACCGCAGCAATGTTCCAACATATAGTGGAAAGCCTTCCCAGAAGAGTGGAGGCTGTTATAGCAGCAAAGGGGGGACCAACTCCATATTAATGCCCATGATTTTGGAATGAGATGTTTGATGAGAAGGTGTCCACATACTTTTGGTCATGTAGTGTATCTACCTCAATTAATTTGTACCCCTGCACATAGACTCGGTACTGGTATTTTGTGTATATAGCCAAGTTATCGTTACTCATTGTGTATTAATTCCTCGTGTTATTATCTTGATTTTATATTTTTCTCTCTGCATTGTTGGGAATGGCCCATAAGTAAGCATTTCAATGTTAGTCTACACCTGTTGCTTACGAAGCATGTGACAAATAAAATGTAGTCCCTTGCTATCTACATTTATTTTGCTACTCTAGCATGTCTCTGTTGCTGCCACATAGGCCCAGGTAATAGCAGAGGAATAGAGAGATATTTCACGAAGCCAGTGACAGGTTGTCCCTGTCATTCCATTCATCCTACCAACAACCTACCCGATGATAGCAGAGGGCGTGGGGGTACTGTGTGTATAAGACTATGCATGACAGGTCGCTGGTTCAAATACCTGAGCAGACAAGGTGAAAAAAACCTGCCGATGTGTCCTTGAGCAAGGCACTTAAACCTAATTTGCTCTAGGAAATGTAGCTACGTTGTAGACGAATCCGCTAACTTAGACTACTACTGTATAGTTAGCTAGCTATGCCAAATATACTTTCCCCTATGGCAGAAGTGGTGTTACATTGTGAAACGCCAAAATGGCATTGTCAAGAGAAGTCATTGATTGATTAATTGAGCCCCGTGTAGCTCAGATGGTAGATCATGGCGCTTGCAACGCCAGGGTTGTGTGTTCGATTCCCACGGGGGACGTGTATGCACTAACTAACTTTAAGTCGCTCTTAATAAGAATGTCTGATAAAATTACTAAAAATGTACTTGGTGATGCTGGTATGGTGTCTTTTATGCAAGCTAGTTAGAGTATTTTGCTAAGCTAGCTAGCAACAACGAGTACATTATAACAGATAGAACAAGGGATGGCTAACGTTAGTTATAGCTAGTAACTAGCTAGATACAAATCGTTGACATGACGACTCAAACTTACCACCGAGTTCTTCATTGTTGACTTCACCGTAAACCCTTCGGTTTTAAGCTCCAGGGCTCTCATATTTGTGCACATGAGAAAGGAAATAGTGATACAAACTAAAACCTTAAAACATTTAAGGACTAACGTCAGCTAAACTAAAATGTTACTATTCACCGAGCAACATTAGCTAGCTACACTTCGGCGTTAGGGTTGCTACGGACTCACAATGTTGCTATGCAGCGTAGTTCCATGTTTCCATGGAAACGCCACGCTGGTGCACGGTCTTCCCTGCTGCAGCCAGGAGGAGGTACGTATGCCGTATACCTATGTTATGCCTACTTCTTATGGTCCATTCTGAAAAACATGTTGATATAGCCATAAACACTGTAGCCTACTGTCGGCTACCGCACTGCATAGTATTATTATATGATATATTTCACCCTACTGTAATGTAGGCCTACATGGAGCAAGACCTTTCATTGTTGTGCCTGTGTAACACATATTTTCATCAGCGATCAAGTCAGTGCTCCGTTTTTCTAGCAAATAGGGCCAGTCTAATCTATTCAGTAACACACCCAGGCACCTGTGCAAGTATTTTCAGAGGTATATAAGACAAACAAAGACTTATGTTTTCTACATGTTCTTAGACTTTTTTATCTGATTATCATAAAAGTATATTCCTTCTTGAAAATGTCATGCACATATTGATTAGCCCATAGCAAGATTGTGCTATCATTGTGGTTGGAATCCTCAATTCTCCACTTTTCCAGAAAAGGAAACAAATCAACAGTCATGTGCCTGACATAATGCAGTAGGCGATCATGTAAGTGCCTAATGATGGTTTATCAGGCAGGTTGATTGATGCCTTGACTCTCTAAAGATGGTTAGAGAGCCAGAGCCTATCGAATCATTCCAATTTAGGGATGTGGCACTTTTAATCTCCAATGTCCTTTTTGCCTCTGGGGTCTTTCTTCCCAAGCTGTCCCAACTGTTATTAATCTTTAGTGCACAGGCAATTTCTCTAAAAGCCCCTATTTGTTTTTTTATGGCTCCATTGAGAGGGGTTGGTTGCGATGGAGAGGAAGACTGTAAACAAGAGATGCGGGGAAGGAAGGCGAGTTATGTCCCTGTCAGCAGCAGTGGTCGCTGGCCCTCTTTTCTCCCCTGAAGATTAAAAAGAGCAGGAAGAACAGTTTCAAAAGTAAAGCGGAGCATCAGCATGAATTTGGCTGAACTGAGAAATGGCTGCTGCTCGAACGGAATGGTATCGCACCGTTTCAAAAAGCCGCTGAGGAGGAAAATGTGATCTGGAAGAAATTGTAGACTTTGCAAAGCGGCTTTTTAAATGGAAAACAAAGATATACTAGGCCTACATTTTCAATTTTTAGCATTGCGGTACACCCCACAGGTTGAGCTAATACTGTATGTCTATTTTTCTCTGCTACCACAAGGACATCCACCAAAAGGAGCCTCTGGCTCCACAATAAAGGATTAATTTTCTTGTTTCCTGGGACTAATTATATGTTTATGGCTACTTTCTGTCATGCAGCAACACTGCTGTTAGTGTCGACTTTTACTTCAGTCATTTTCTTTTAAGGTATCTTTACTCAAGTATGACTTTATAGTACTTTTTCCACCACTTTAGTAGTAGTAGTAGTAGTAGTAGTAGTAGTATTGATGGGGTTTTCTGTACAGTACAAATGGAGAGGTATTGAAAACACTTCTTTATGTGTGATTGAGTGGGCTGTGGTGGATCTCTCAATTTAGACATCTGGCTTCTTTGGGACATGCTATATGGAAGCAGCTGCCCCATGCATCAGTCAGCACTCAGCGTGACTAAGATGAGACAGTGATAGTGAAGTGACAACTGTCTGCACCCTGTTACTCACCTCCCACTGGGCAAAAACTGTTTGAATCAACGTTGTTTCAACGTAATTTACGAACCTATTGTTACGTGGAAAATACACTGTTGTTTTGAGTGTGAAACATTTCAACATAGCAAACCTTGTATACAATATGTTGGATTGGTACCTGTAAAACATCAGCTATGAGAAAATAAACAATAGGCTGGGCAGCACCTCCTACTGGAGAGTTGATCTATCTACACCTATCCTTTGGTCTCCCATCCAGAGTTTTAATCAAGCCCTGCTTAACTATCATATGCCACTGACTATTACCAATGTGCAATTACTAGAATGATCGTTGAGAGAGCTACACTTAAATATTAAATTTACAAAGTCATCAACAGCTATTGTTTCAATTCAACACAGAATTCAACGAAAAAAAATAGACAATACAATAGGCAGAGGGTTTCAAGCTCTGCTTGATTTCTAACGTAATGATATTTAGTGATATTAAATTATGTTTAGTTGTCAATGCAAGGAAAAGTATCTTCTGATTGGATAGTTCCATCTGTGCCACTGACTTAGTCTGTATTTTCTTCTACAAATTAATCATTTATATGTTGGATTCATGTCTCCATCGCAACCAAAAATCTAAGTCAAAGAATAGGACTAAATCAAATCAAACTTTAAAATGCATTTAAATAATTTTTGTTTTAGATGGAGACGTGAATCCAACATATCAATTATTAATTAATTATTATTACAAACTGGAATTAAAGGCAGACTAAGTCAGTGGAACAGAGGGAACTACCCAAGCAGAAGATACATCTCCTTCAAATGTTCATAATTGCTTTCATCGACAACCAAACACAATTCAATTAAAACGTTCAAAATACAATAGCCTTGTCAAAAAGTTGGGAAAGAATGGGATTAAGCCAATGGCTGGCTAAAATGGAACTATCTAAGCAGTAGATTAATCTCCTTTAAATGTCAACCAAACACAATGCAATATTACTTTTGTAATATTGAGTCCTTAATTTAAACAATAACAAAGCATTAACCCGCCTCTGTTTTGGTAAAAAGCTGAGGGATGGGCCTGGAGAAATGTAACCACTCTCAAATTCATAGACACAGCTACGGATGCAAGGACTGACCATCCATGATATCAAAATTATACTTTTAACCATGTTTTGAAGCTATACAGTGTTTGTTTACGTTGTTTACAAACATTGGAGTAAAACAAGCTTATATGTTGTGTTCTGATGAGGTACGACAGTTGAACTAAGCTCATGAGGCATTTATAAGTTATATTCTTCAAGAATCCATGGGTATATAACTAAGGATTCTAGCTTTTAAGGCAAACTTCAAACTAATGTAACATTCAACCTTAAAATGAGTAACCCATTCATGACCATATCTTGAGGTTACTGTTACTATACATTTATTCATATGTTATCAAATAAAGTGTGTATGTTCAAGATAGCATGCATACAGTGCCTTCAAAAAGTATTCACAACCATTGACCTTTACCACATTATGTTGTGTTACAGGCTGATTTTAAAACGGATTACATTTAGATTTTTCACTGGCCTACACACAATACCCCATAATGTCAAAGTGGAATTATGTTTCTTTGAAATTATTACAAATTAATAAAAAATGAAAAGCTGACATTTCTTGAGTCAATAAGTATTCAACCCCTTTATGGTAAGCAATCTCCATCTGGATTTTTTTAATTGTAAAGATTATTTTTCTTATTGCAACTGCAGAGTTTTAAAACAGCCTATCATTCGAATATCATTGCTTTAAATCCGGCGCACGCAAACACTTTTCTCTCTCCATAAATTCCATTCAAATTGCATCCAAAATAGATATGCCTAATCCTGTTCAAGACTAATATATGAATACACTGAAATAAATACAAGGGAAACATGTAAAGTGTTGGTTCTATGTTTCATGAGCTGAAATAACAAATCCCAGATATTTTCAAATTTAGTAAAAATTCTGAGCACAAATTTGTTTACATCCCTGTTCGTGACCATTTCTCATTTTCCAAAATAATCCATCCACCTGACAGGTGTGGCATATCAAGCAGCTTATTAAACAGCATGGTCATTACACAGGTGCACTTTGTGTTGGGGACAATAAAAGGCTCACATCACATCCACAGACCACGTGATTAGCTTCGTCTGGGCGAGTGGTTTGCTGAAGTCAAAGTTGTGAATGGAGTGCCCCATGGTGGCGGTGGGGTTATGATATGGGCAGGCATAAGCTACGGACAACCAACACAATTGCATTTTATTGATGGTAATTTGAATGCACAGAGATAAAATGGCAGGATCCGGAGGCCCATTGTCGTGCCATTCATCCGCCACCATCACCTCATGTTTCAGAATTATAATGCACGGCCCCATGTCACAAGGATCTGTATACAATTCCTTGAAGCTGAAAATGTCCCAGTTCTTCCATGGCCTGCATACTCACCAGACATGTCACCCATTGAGCCTGTTTGGGATGCTCTGGATCAACGTGTACAAAAGCGTGTTCCAGTTCCCGCCAATATCCAGCAACTTATTTTGTTGAACACTGAAAGCTGAACGACAGACCTCGGTTTATTGTTGTTTTTGTAAAGATAACAGTGTTTTTATATACTTCTATTTTATTTTGGATCCTTCGGCTCTGTTGGGCTTAGTTGCTGTGAGCGCTGCTGTCTGTCCCTGGATCCTGCCAGAGACACAGAAGCCCAGCTAGCCTCGGCGGTCTCAAATGGAGGTCGCTATTGAACGCTGCAGGAGCTGTATTTACTTTGCTTTCTTCCGGGACAATGTGGACTGTGCTCACTTTCAATGTTACAACTGTTTGCTTGAAGAGGACTACAGGAGATGTTAAGCCCGGACCTGACACAGACCAGAAACAGCTTTGCTGCCCTGGATCCAGAGGTTCCAGCTACTTAATCCTTAGGGTTTTCCATTCAAGATCGGATCCGGAGGTACCTGCCTCTTCGTCCTCTGTTCTGTCTCCCTCTCCGGTGGCTTCTACCTCGGGATCCTCAGAGCTCCCACCCTCATCAGACCGTGAGGCTGCCTGAGAGACCGGCCCATTTCAACATCACCAGCTGTCATCATCTGCAGCTCTATGGTGAGAAACATCTCGGTTCCCAATGCAAAAACGCTTTGCTAACCAGCAGCACGAGTACAGTATATCACAAGGCTGCTTCCGACTGTTCTACGACAGATGCAGTAGTCCATGTGGGGTCAAACGACATCAAGAGGGCTAGAGGGATTTTAATTTAGAGATCGATCTGTATGAGCCACACTCAGATGCATCTTTTTCAGGTTTTAACAAAAGTGTTATCGACGCCTCTGTCAGGGTTTGGGGTTAAACACCCTGGTCCAGGGGGTTTTCAAACATTTCAAGAAGGAGGTGGGCCAGTTTTAGATTTTGATTGGGTAGCTATCGGGGCCAGGGGATTTCCCACTTTGCATTGATGTAATTTAATTAATAATCTCCTTTAACTGCACAGGTTGATCAATTTCCTCTCTCTTCTCTGTACTAATGGTAGGAGTTTCCAAATTGTCAAGAAAATCATTCATAATTGAATTGTCTTCAGGTGATTCTGAATTTGAGGGTTCAGCTGTGATGCAGATTTGCACTTGAGTTGATGAGCTGGAAGTCAACCAGCCTTTTCTCCACGTTCGTAAACAAAATTGCGTGTGCGGAGTTCTGTGGATAGTAAATTGTACTGAGTTTGAAGACTCAGCCTTTCTTTCTAAAGTTCTGGTGATGGACAGGCGGAGTATTGCTGGTCTAATACCAAAATTGCGTCGATTAGCTGTTGTTTAACTTTCTGTTGTTTATTGAGAAGAGAGGAATAGGAAATGATTTTGCCTGTAAGAACAACTTGAAGTGTTTCCCAAAGTGTAGATGGCGAGATCGATTCTGTTGCATTTGTCTCAATAAAGACATCAATTGCCTTCAATAGTAGTTTGAAAGTAAAGATGTGTTAAGTCTCCATGGGGGGGGTGCGATCTGTACGGTTGAATGAGATGTCGAGCGACAGGGGAGCATGGTCGCTAATAACAATGGAGGGGAGAAGGGCTTTATCTACGAAAAAGTCTATTCTAGAATAGGAGGGGTGCACATGTGAAAAGAAAGACAATTCTTTGTTACTGGGGAAAAAGGAATCTCCAATCTCTACACATCCTGCCTGGCTCATGAATGCAGACAAAGCGCTGGACATTTTTGAGGGAGATAATGATCTAAGGTTTGAGCGGATTCAAGACTGAGTGGATCACACAATCCACGTCGCCTCCAAAAATCAAATAGTGCGAGTTGAGATTGGGCCGCAAAGAAATAAGTTTGTTTAATAAAATCAACGCCATCCCAATTGTGAGCATACACACTTACAAGCAAAACAGAGGTGTGAAAGAGAGAACCAGATAACGTAACAAAACGCCCCTGTGGATCCGAGATCATCAGCAGAGGTAAATTGTACTTTCTTATGAATAAGTATTGCTGTTCCCCTTGCCTTAGCTTTGAATTTTGAATGGAATATTTGTCCTACCGGAGTCTACCATCATCTGCTGTACGCAGATGTGTTTTTATTCTTTAAGATTACTTTTGTAAAAAAGTTATTTTTATTTATAATACATGTGCAAAAATGTCTAAACCTGTCAAGGGCTCTGAATACTTTCCGAATGCACTGTACATCTATGGGCTTTTATGTTATGTGTAATGTGCGGTACCCTATATACAGTGGGGAGAACAAGTATTTGATACACTGCCGATTTTGCAGGTTTTCCTACTTACAAAGCATGTAGAGGTCTGTAATTTGTATCGTAGGTACACTTCAACTGTGAGACAGTGATAGTGCAAAAATCCAGAAAATCACATTGCATTTTATTGCATGACATAAGTATTTGATCACCATCACCTACCAACCAGTAAGAATTCTGGCTCTCACAGACCTGTTAGTTTTTCTTTAAGAAGCCCTCCTGTTCTCCACTCATTACCTGTATTAACTGCACCTGTTTGAACTCGTTACCTGAATAAAAGACACCTGTCCACACACTCAATCAAACAGACTCCAACCTCTCCACAATGGCCAAGACCAGAAAGCTGTGTAAGGACATCAGGGATAAAATTGTAGACCTGCACAAGGCTGGGATGGGCTACAGGACAATAGAATGGCAGCTTGGTGAGAAGGCAACAACTGTTGGCGCAATTATTAGAAAATGGAAGAAGTTGACGGTCAATCTCCCTCGGTCTGGGGCACCATGTAAGATCTCACCTCGTGGGGCATCAATGATCATGAGGAAGGTGAGGGATCAGCCCAGAACTACACGGCAGGACCTGGTCAATGACCTGAAGAGAGCTGGGACCACAGTCTCAAAGAAAACCATTAGTAACACACTATGCCGTCATGGATTAAAATCCTGCAGCGCACGCAAGGTCCCCCTGCTCAAGCCAGCGCATGTCCAGGCCCGTCTGAAGTTTGCCAATGACCATCTGGATGATCCAGAGGAGGAATGGGAGAAGGTCATGTGGTCTGATGAGACAAAAATAGAGCTTTTTGGTCTAAACTCCACTCGCCGTGTTTGGAGGAAGAAGAAGGATGAGTACAACCCCAAGAACACCATCCCAACCGTGAAGCATGGAGGTGGAAACATCATTCTTTGGGGATGCTTTTCTGCAAAGGGGACAGGGCAACTGCACCGTATTGAGGGGAGGATGGATGGGGCCATGTATCGCGAGATCTTGGCCAACAACCTCCTTCCCTCAGTAAGAGCATTGAAGATGGGTCGTGGCTGGGTCTTCCAGCATGACAACAACCCGAAACACACAGCCAGAGCAACTAAGGAGTGGCTCCTTAAGAAGCATCTCAAGGTCCTGGAGTGGCCTAGCCAGTCTCCAGACCTGAATCCAATAGAAAATCTTTGGAGGGAGCTGAAAGTCCGTATTGCCCAGCGACAGCCCCGAAACCTGAAAGATCTGCAGAAGGTCTGTATGGATGAGTGGGCCAAAATCCCTGCTGCAGTGTGTGCAAACCTGGTCAAGAACTACAGGAAACGTATGATCTCTGTAATTGCAAACAAAGGTTTCTGTACCAAATATTAAGTTCTGCTTTTCTGATGTATCAAATACTTATGTCATGCAATAAAATGCAAATTAATTACTTAAAAATCATACAATGTGATTTTCTGGTTTTTGTTTTAGATTCCGTCACTCACAGTTGAAGAGTACCTATGATAAAAATTACAGACGTCTACATGCTTTGTAAGTGGGAAAACCTGCAAAATCGGCAGTGTATCAAATACTTGTTCTCCCCACTGTATCATAGCTATGTAATGGATAGCGGCACAACCATTTGGTTTTGAGATCGTAAAATGTCCTTAATGTAGGGCTCATAAAATGTCTTTAATGTATGGCTCACGGTCAGGTAGCATCAGGCTTGAATTTTTTATGCTTTAGAATGGCACTTCCAGTTTTGGTGGGAAATGCCAGGTTACTCAGGAGAAAAGTGATTTATTCTCGGGATGGAACATTTTGTAAAATACCAGGAAAATATTCAACTCTAGTCTCAACCAAATATTATCCACATTGAAATTGCCCAGTGTGCTCTCTCTTACAAAACAGAATGTGTGAACATCAATCTTGAGGGAGGGATGGTCATACAGATAACACATAGGATGTGTACAGCTTTTAGTGGTTGGTTTGTGATGTCTACAGTTAATTTGGCTGGTGCTAACATGAAGCAATGTTCTAGACCAGGGTCTGTTATATGTTTCAGTCCTACTAATCAAGGTTAAGATAGCAGGTCTATAGGGAAAACTGATTCTAGATCAAGAAAGGCTCTTTCTTTCTGGTGCATTTATAAAACCACTCCATGGCTCTTCTTTTGAAGCAGCCAGTTGGCTGCAGATACTTGATATGGGCACAGAGTTGCGAGACTCCACTGAAAGCCACAACCTATTGATCCTCATGAATAATATAGGAGGTCTTTGAGGCCAGCTGATGTTGAGAGGTCCGGGCTACCTCTCAGAGCAAATTACATCCTCACTGATCCATGACGGAGCTCCGATCAGATATTTAGATTATAAATATGTGAATTCAATAGAATTTAATTCAATAATTTTTTGGGGGAAGGCTGGTTTGGTTCCTTTTGGCAGATTGTTTGTTTTTCTTAGGTGGCAGATCTGAATTGTTGTTTTCATATCGAGTTTGATCTGTCTCAATGGTTTTGTTTGTTCGTTCAACCCTGATGAATACAGAAAAGACTTGGCAAAACATGTTTGATAACAGTCTAATGGACTTTTATCATCCAGTTATGGTGCTTGAAAAGATGTACTCTCAAACGGAGGTCCACTTCTCCTGTCATGCGTTTCTGTTAAAGCTCAGCTTTTTCTTCTTCAGACATCACTGACTGCACTGGTGTCAGTCTTCACTTATATAATTGCCTTCTGAAGGTTTCAGCTTCCCTCTCACCTTAAGGGTCAATGTCACACGACCTTAAACTTGTGAACACTCATGCCCACAGGGCCACGCTTGAAAACGCACATTGATACCTGCCCTCTGCTTTCTATGTGGCAGCACCGATGAGTAAGGATGTGCTAACGCCCTCTCTACCCCTTCTTTCATTCACTCTTTCCCCTCCCTTTTCTCTCCATCTCTCATATACACACACACACACACACACACACACACACACACACACACACACACACACACAAGATCCCTACAGTGACAAAGCCACCAGTACAGCAACGCAAATGTAATTTGCTCTCACTTGAGCAAAAACTGCTTGTTTCTCATTCACCTGACAATGCCGGGAGTTTAAGCATGCAACACTCAAATAAAAAGAGACAGGCATTTATAAAGCCTATATATTTAAAACAGAATCTCCCTAAGTAAAAATGATACAGTGTGCCAATCATTCCAAGGCAGATGGGGTTACAGAGGGGGAGGAGGGAAACAGAAAACAGAAAAGCCTCGAACGAGAAGTCGAGGCTTCACATCACATCTGCGACTCTTCTCCCAGGACAGGAGGCTGTGTTCCCGCCTCTCCGGCTCTCCCAACACCTTGCCTTAGTTAATTGCTCCGGTTGCAGGCTGGATTGGATTGGTATTCCGTCAGGGCGTCGTAAACAGATGGTGTTTAAGTAAAATATTATTAACACCTCCTCGCATTCTGAGATGCTGCGCCTGGGCCCAGACGAAGCAGGTGAAACACTGATTTCCATAATGGAATCAAAGTGCTTACACAAATTGGGACAAGCTTCCAACAGTTTCGGACTTCTCTTTTTTTTTGTCTTTCATTCTTTTCCCCTCCCATTTTTGATGTTCTTTTATCTTCATCGCTGGTTATGATTATTCATAGCATGTTGTTGTTGTTGTTGAGGTGTGATTTAAGGATCCGGTTAATCAGATATGGCTGGCCCCCCACTTCTGGTGGTCTGACACAGGCGGTGATGGTTGGCAACAGCCTCCATGGTGGGCCCACCTGTCTTCACGTATGAAAACTGTTTTATTTTTTGTGACATGCCATATTAAGAGCAACATTGAATTAGACAGACTTCTAAAAAAATATATATACATTTTGGAAATTGTCATATAAATACACTGAGGGTAGAATACTTAGGAACACTCTTTCCATGACAGACTGACCAGGTGAATCCAGGTGAAAGCTATGATCCCTTATTGATGTCACCTCAAATCAGTGTAGATGAAGGGGAGGAGACAGGTTAAAGAAGGATTTTTAAGGCTTGAGACAATTGAGACATGGATTGTGTATGTGTGACATTCAGAGGGTGAATGGCAAGACAAAAGTTGTAAGTGCCTTTGAACGGGGTATGGTAGTAGGTGTCAGGCGCACCGGTTTAAGTGTGTCAAGAACTGTAACGCTGCTGGGGTTTTTCACGCTCAACCGTTTCCGGTGTGTATCAAGAACGGTCCACCACCCAACGGACATCCAGCCAACTAGACACAACTGTGGGAAGCATTGGAGTCAACATGGACCAGCATCACTGTGGAACGCTTTCGACACCTTGCAATGGGACTGCACAAAGGACCTTTTGCAGAATTTTGCCCTCTCTATAAAATGAAAATATTACCAAAAGGCTACAGTACATTGTTTTTCTGAACAAGAAGGACATTAAAGTTTCATTCAACAAAGAAAGGAAAAAAAAGCCCTCCAAAGAGACAGCATTTTGGAGAATGCACATTCAATGATGCTCGAATATCCTTTGAAACACTTTGAAATATATATGACAGCCTATCTAAGAGAAGCTGTAAAGGCATTTTGCTGCCGGGTGGTAGAGAAGGTGTTGGAGAGAGGGATGACAGAAGAGGGGAATGAGAGAGGCCAACTAGAAGGCACTAGAGAAGAGTATGATATAAGAAAAGGAGAACACTGACCAGAGAGAATAAAAGCTAGCTGTGAACATGGTGGATGAGAAGAGGGTCCTTTTGATGATAGAGCTGGGAGTGTAAAGAGAGATAAGTGAGAGAGCGAGAGAAAGAAAGAGAGAGGGTATGTTCTGAACTCAAGCGTGTACAAATGCATCAAGTCAAGTCCCGTCGTTTCACATCTTATTTGTCACTTCCAGGTCTCCAGAGGTCTGACCCTCCTCAACCCTAGCCTGTCCCAGACAAGACCACTGGCACAGGGCCTTGGAACAGGAGATCACTGGCCTGACCCATACACATCCTCCACATCCCTGCAGACTCGTCCAGTTTCCTCCACCATTCACGTCTCTCTCAAATCCCGACCTCCCTACTCCCACGGGGAAGCCTGCTAATTTTATTTGTCACATGCTTTGTAAACAACAGATGTAGACTAACAGTGAAATACTTACTTACGGGCAGGATAAGGTATTTACTTTCTAAATGTAATCCATTACAGTTTAGTTACCTGTCCAAAATAGTAAATCAGCAACTAAATTTTGGGATTACCCAAACTCAGTAACGTAATCTGATTACTTTCAGTTACTTTCCCCTTAAGAGGCATTAGAAGAAAATTAATATTACCAATCTATTGGAGGATAAATCAGTGTTAAAGTTTACATAGCTGGATGTTGAGGGGAAGAGAGGGTATAAGGAGAAGATGGAGGACAAGCTGAGGCAGAGCCAGGTGAGAGGGTATGAGAAAATATCACTGGCTTCAAAAAGGCAAACAGTGGGCAGAAGGAGGGGACCCAGGACAGAGCCAATGAGCTGAACCAATTTTTTAACAGGTTTGATACTCGCCTCCCTTCCAGCTCCCCAGGCCACACACCCTCACGGCTGTCCCACCCCCACTTTGCTCACAACACCTCTGCTGAGACAATCAGCCGACCCCACCTCCACCCCTGCTCCCTCTGGACTGATACTCAACACCCCCCTTCCCCCCACCTCCCCACCTGGGCTGGCTTTCACCACCAACCAAGTGAAGAGAGAGCTGGAGAGACTACATCAATGGAAAGCGGCGGGCCCTGATGGCATCAGCCCAAGGGTGCTTAGGGTCTGTGCTGACCAACTGTGTGGAATACTCCAGCGTCCCTTCAACCTTAGCCTGAGCCTAGAAAGGGTCCCTGTGCTGTGGAAAACATCCTGCCTCGTCCCAGTTTCCAAGAAGGCGCACCCCACTGTCCTGAATGACTTCAGACCTGTAGCGCTAACATCCCACATCATGAAGACCCTGGAAAGGTTAGTCCTCACTCACCTCAGACCCCTGGTGTGTACATCACTGGACCCCCTGCAGTTCGCATACCAGCGCAACATCGGGGTGGATGATGGACAACGCAGGTTGCACTGTGAGGGTTATGTTTTTTGACTTCTCCAGTGCCTTCAATACCATTCAGCCCCTGCTACTGGGTGAGAAGATGAAGAGGATGAAAGTGGAAGCACCCTTAGTCTCCTGGGTCACGGACTACCTGACCGGTAGGCCACAATTTGTGCGACTACAGAGCTGTATGTCAGAACGGGCAGTGAGCAACACAGGGCCCCCCCAGGGAACGGTCCTGTCCCCCTTCCTGTTCACCCTATACACCTCTGAAACATGCCACCTACAGAAGTTCTCGGATGACTCTGCAATTGTAGGGTGCATCAGGGGTGGGCAGGAGGAGGAGTACAGGAGCACAATCAGTGACTTTGTGTTGTGGTGTGATCAGAACCACCTTCAGCTCAACATCATCAAAACAAAGGAGATGGTGGACTTCAGGAGAACCAAGGCACAACTGACTGCAGTCCCTATACAGGGGATGGATGTGGAAATGGTTGGGTCATACAAGTTCCTAGGAGTCCATATGGACAACAGGCTGGAATGGGCTGGTAACACCGGGGCCCTGTACAAAAAGGGCCAGAGCTGACTCTACTTTCTGAGGAGGCTCAGGTCCTTCAACGTGTGCAGTAAACTACTGCATACCTTCTACCAGTCTGTGGTGGCCAGTGCATCTTTTTTGCAGTGGTGTGCTGGGGAGCAAACATAAAAGCCGGTGATGCTTCTCGGGTAAATAAGCTGATCAGGAAGGCTAGCTCTGTCCTGGGGATGAGCCTTGACACTCTAGAGGAGGTGGCGGAGAGACCGATCTTGGCTAAACTGCTGGCCATCATGGACAACGTCACCCACCCTCTGCATGCCATGGTTTTGACGCAGAGGAGCACCTTCAGTCACAGACTGATCCCACCACGGTGTGCCAGAGAGCGCTACAGGAGGTCCTTCCTGCCGGCGGCTATTAGACTATATAATGCCTCACCGGGGTGCCATGCCGTCGGCAACACAGACCTGGAACTGTTGGGGTGTTAGGACCTAGTTTAACAATTATGCATCCATCCGTGAGTAATTCTGGTCTGTAATCACTCATTCACTCAGGACTTATTTATTCATTCAGGTCTGTATATACATACTCATGTACAGTTGTTATATCATAACACGTGCAATATTGCAAGTAATTCTTGGACTTAACTTACATAGTCATTCACTCAGGAATGCATATTAGTATCCTGTCAGTTGTATCTTTTTCTCATTGCTTTTAGTATATCGAATGTGCAATACGTGCAGTTATCTTTAATTAAACCCTGCGCACTAAGGACTGTATTTTAAGGGAATTACTATTATTACCCTAAATTATATCATACACACATTTAGCTATTTAAGTATCTCTTCCTGTCATTTACCTGTACAGTTTATGTAACCATGCAAGTATTCACTTACCTGTAAATATAACTGTATATTTAACTGTACAGCTAATTTAACCATGCAAAATATTCACTTACCTGTTCATTTAACCAGTCTGTCTATTAAGTAAACTATTATTACCCTCGCTCATATCATATGCATTTTTAGCTACTGAAGTATTTCTCTGCCATCGACCTGTATAGTATAGTTAACCATCCAACATCCACCAATGTATAGTGTACATATTCAGCCAACCACTCATACTATGCAATGTCTGGGTTGATAATGTAGGCTTCTACTAACCCATTACTTTCTACTAGAGGTTAGGTTTTATCTTCCCATTAAAAACCAAAGTCTGTCAGATTTCCAGTCATTACAATTAATTTCATACCCCTTGATCTTCAAGAATAGGACTTCGAAATATGGAAGTAAAGATCAGCCAAATTATTTTACCTGACCATGACCCAAAAACGATTGATTTAATGATTTAATAAGCCTACTCAGTTGTTTCTCAGATTAATAGACAGAGCTATGGATGCACAGACTGACCGTCCATGATGTCAAAATTATTGTTTTAACCATGTTTTGAAGCTATACAGTACTTGTTTACATTTACCATGTTTGCAAACATTGGAGAAAAAAAAGCTTATATTTTGGGGTGTGACAGTTGAATTAAGTTCATAAGGCATATATAATTTATATTCTTTAAGAATCAATCAATGGGTATATATAATTAATTTCTAAAGAAAAAAAATGGATGTAGCAACTTCAAATTGACCCTTTAATTAGATTGAGCAATAAAAGCCCCACCCGTGGTCTAATTAAATTATACTACTTTTTGACAGTATGGAGCACAATACCACAGAGGAGTAAAGAAGGTAGGAACTCCCTCAAACTTTTATTCCATAGGCTGGGATCCGCACTATGCTGTTGCAAGAGCGCATTTTTCACAAAAACTGATTGCAAAAACAATGATTGATAGGCATCTTAAACTTCTTCAATTCAATCATTATTGGGTTAAAATACAAATATACATTTGCACAGCCATCAACACCAACCGCAATCTGTAAGGCGCAAATAGCTAAACGATTCACATCAATGAGCTATGTAGAGCTGCAACCTGATCTCAGACTAGTTTGTATTATTCTGTACGTAAATCTGACACACTCCATTTAGTATGATGTGTTTTGTATGTTATGTATTCATTTGAATGTCCATCATCCATTTCATATGATATGTTATGAATTATAATTCATATGATACAAATTTTCAAAACGTACAATATGTTACGAATTCCAATTTGTTGTGGCGTTAGCTAGGTGGCTAATGCTAGTTAGCTGGTTAACGTTAGCTAGGCTATGGATTAGGGTTAGGGGCTAGGCTTAAGGTTAGCTAAAAAGTAGCTAAATCATTTAAGGAGAGTAATTTCCAACTGACGACGACAACAACAACAACAACAACGACAACAGCTTGGTAACGCCCTCAAGTACACCACTTTTGTTTCTGTATCATAAATAGGCCCTAAATCTCAGAGAAGGAACGTTTATTTTCAGCTCAGAGTCGTAACTTGAAGAAACCCACAGCTCAAGCGATGTTAATCCCGGTATGGAAATGGATGCACTCTGGGTTCAGGTGGTGCGTTTCCTCTCACGGCTTACAGTACGTACAGGAATGGGAGCGTTACCCTAGAGACGGCTCGTAAAAGCCCAGGTGAAGAGGCTTCTTGGTGCACGCTGGCTAATGAGAAAAGGCCCAACTCTCATTTTGCCTTGATACAGTGTGTTCTAAAGGACACCACTTCTGTGTTATGGGTCTAAATTAATATTATTGTTTAGATACACACGAGACTCAGGCCAAGAGTGTGTGTGTGGGTGCAAGTTTATCTTTCTGTTAGATTGTGTGCATGCGTGTGATATTACATGTTTCTAAGTGGTCTCACCTAAGGAATGTGTGCTGAGTTTATAACCAAGAGAGAAACTATTCTTGTTGTGACCTTTACATAGAATGTGGATCCTGAGCATTTTATGACACTGAAGAAGCAGAACAGGTTCGCATAGAATATATTTGGAACTCTGCTGATAGAAGCATGTTGAAGTATGACCTTCTATGTCTCACTTGTGTCAGATAAAAGCTTCACAACTTGTGTGGTTCAATGTTCATGTGACAACTTTGCCAGCATGTGTGGCAATAAGATCTGAATAAACATTGTCTTTAATCTCCAACGAGCAAATTATTGGTCCTTTTTGCATCCTGATTCTTCAATAGCAAAGATCTGCATGCATATGGGTGCTCTCTCACCCTCTCTCCCAGGGGAGTCTCAAGAGGCTGGACAGCTTGCTGTGTGCCAGGCAGGCTCACCTCCGGGGGGGTCAGGGAATCAGGAATCAGGGGCTCATCCCAGCTTGAGGTGAGGGGGGGGGGGGACATAATTGAGAGGGGAACATATTGCACAGTCACACCTCTTCAACAGTACCTCCCCACCACGAGCTTATCTCTAAGGCAACATCTGTGCTTTGTTTGTTTGTTATTGTTTTTGTTAGTCTTTACACCTGTGATTCATTATGTCATCAGTTATTTAGGGAAAAACTTTAATTAGACACAGGTATAAATATGGATGGGTAGAAAATGGTGCTCCACTGTTAAGTGTGATTAAGTGGGTTGTTGACCATTCCATTGGTACTCACACATAATACAGTATAGAAAGCCATGTGACCTGTTCCTCATATTCTCAACAGTGGGTGATAATTCATCAGTCTTAAAACGTCTGTCATGGGAGCTCTTCTGCAGCACAAACTGAACTTGACCGTTAGGGTCAAATGACATACGGGGGCTGAAACTGTCTGAGACAAAGATGTCCTCTCGCATGATGATGACAGAACACAGAGAGAGAGCGAGTGAGATGACCCAGCTACTACATAACATTCTGAGAACTATATGTTTCTTAGAGCTTGGTGAGCGCATGGTTGTCCTCTGGTTATTTTGCATTCAACCTTCCTATAACTTTCTGGGAATGGTGCAGGATAGTTGCTTGGCTTTGAAATATTACTTTGACTGGACGTTTCCTAAAAGTTCAAACATGGTTACGTTATTCTGGAAACAACGTTATTCTGTGGGAATTTCAGTACTTCAGCATAACGTTTCCTACAGATTTCCTCATGGTTCTATTTAAAATCATAATCTCAAATTGTTCCTAGAACGTTAAGAACTTTCCATAAAAACCACGAGAACTTTAGTAACGTACAGAGAATGATCACACCTCTTCGTACGGGTCAAATGTTTAAATCCGGAAACGGGTAGGTGTTGCTTGACTGTGGAAGCCACAGGGGCCAGGTACTTCCCACTGAACCTTGACTTCTGCCGCGAGGGTGAACACGGCCACTTCACCTCCAAACGCTTCGCTGCCCTTCGGCACAGTTCGATGAACAATGTGTTGGATACTAGGTTTTCCCCTGCTACTGCCGTAGCATGAAGAGGTGGCTGTCCTCCTTGTCATCCAAGAAACCTCTGGAGCAGTCCAGAGACACCAGGTCATCATCCGAACCTGGGCCCTGTGTGTAACCAGCTGTCTCACTATCCCCCTGTTGGGATACTAGTTCCTCCTGTTCTGACCACAGCCACAATTCTCTCTTCACTTCCTGCCCCTCGGTCCCAGCTTTCTCAGGTAGTGAAAGGAAAGTCGCCATTGGTTCGAGCGAGGCCCGCCTGAGCATGTTCCAAGCCGACACAAACTACACATAAATCGTGAGTATCTTTCAGAGAAATACTATAACTGCACGACTGGGAGCATGATCTCAACCCCGAACCCGGCATAGCCATCGTCATTTCGGTCGCTTTCTTAGCCATCTTACTCGTTGCGCATAACTCATTGTTTATGATTAGGGACCTTCTGAAAACAAGTACAAACACATTTTTCAATTATTTGTATTAGTAGCGTGAATCGTTCCCGTTCACATCGAGGTGAAGAGCGGAATAATTGAAGGAATGAATCCAAATGTATTACCTGTGGTAGGTGGGGCTTCCATAGGCGCGGATTTCATTGGCCTTGTCAGGTGCGAGAGTTCGACTCCACATAGTATATTGTACCGAAGTTGTCTGTCTGAAAGGATACTTTCTGTTTTACCAATCAGGAAACGTATGGCTTCGTTCCCACAAACAGTGTGAAACCAAAATCATACGTTCCCACAACTTCCAAGGAACCAAATGTGCTAGCTGGGCAGTGGAGGTGTTCATCAGAGACTCCCTATAGTAGACCATCTAAAGGATAGAGAGGCGGGGGATAGTGGGTCAGTCTGTGCTGTCTGTCTCTTAGAGGAGAAATAAAGACGTCCATTTCCCACTGCATCTCTGAGTGATTGATGCTCTTATCCCACCCAGTGGGGATAAGTAGGCAATATTAGCAGCCTGTCTTCAACACCAACGAGCACCGTCAGAGTTCAGCAGAGAGAGGATATGAGGAGTGAGCGTGACAAATGCACAGCAAAAGTGTGTGAGGGAAAGAGATTGGTGGGAGGAGATGGGGAGAAAGGAAACCCCCCCAAAAAATCTAGCTGCCAGAAAGGTGCTTTGCTGCCATATACAAAGGAGGCAGACTCTAGCGGGAGGAGGTCAGTGTCAAGAGGAAATGACAACAAAGGGAAACGGTTGCTGTGGGAAAAGGTTTTAGCATAAAGAGATTCCCTGTTGTTTTTCTATTCATGCATTCATACAGTGTTTTACATAGAATGCCCTTTTTCCCAGCAGCCCCATCAGTTTGATTTGACATGCAGTGTACAAAGTGGCTAAGACAGGCAAAACGCTGAGGGGGGGGGGGGGGGGGTAATTAGCCTAGCCCACCTCTGTGTGGGTAAACCAGTGATAGAAAGATGGAGGTACGCTAGCTAGAACCACACTTCACTTCCACTTTCAATGCAGGGGTGAGAAATTACCTGGAATTGGTTTACATTTGGAGACGTGGGAGGCTGGTCATTGTACTCTGAACAAAAATATAAACGCAACATGTAAAGTGTTGGTCCCATGTTTGTTGAGCTGAAATAAAATATCCCAGAAAATGTCTGTACGCACAAAAAACTCTACAATTTTGTGCACAAATTTGTTTACATCCCTGTTAGTGAGCTTTTCTCCTTTGCCAAGATAATCCATCCCCCTGACAGGTGTGGCATATCAAGAAGCTGATTCAACAGCGTGATCATTACACAGGTGCACCTTGTGCTGGGGACAATAAAGACCACTCTAAAAGGTGCAGTTTTGTCACACAACACAAAGCCACAGATGTCTCAAGTTGAGGGAGTGTGTAATTGGCATGCTGACTGCAGGAACGTCCACCAGATTTGTTGCCAGAGAATTTCATGTTAATTTCTCAACCATAAGCCGCCTCCGTCATTTTAGAGAATTTGGCAGTACGTCCAACCCGCCTCACAACCGCAGACCACGTGTATGACGTTGTGTGGGCAAGCGGTTTGCTGATGTCAACATTGTGAACGGAGTGCCCCTTTGGTGACAGTGGGGTTATGGTTTAGGCAGAAATAAGCTACGGACAACGAACACAATTGCATTTCATTGATGGCAATTTGAATGCACAGAGATGCCGTGACGGGATCCTGAGGCCCATTGTCGTGCCATTCCTTCGCCGCCATCACCTCAGCATGATAATACATAATTCCTGAAAATGTCCCAGTTCTTCCATTGCCTGAATACTCACCAGACATGTCACCGATTGAGCCTGTTTGGGATGTTCTGGATTGATGTGTACGACAGCGTGTTCCAGTTCCCACCAATATCCAGCAACTTCACACAGCCATTGAAGAGGAGTTTGACAACATTCCACAGGCCACAATCAACAGCCTGATCAACTCTATGCAAAGGAGATGTGTTGCGCTGCATGAGGCAAATGGTGATCACACCAGATACTGACTGGTTTTCTGTTCCACTTTTTGTTTTACCAACATATGCATACTGTATCTGTATTCCCAGTCATGTGAAATCCATAGATTAGGGCCTAATTAATTAATTTAAATTGAATGAGTTCCTTTTATAAACTGTAACTCAGTAAAATATTAGAAATTGTTGCATGTTGCGTTTATTTTTGTTCAGTATATATTTAATGTATATATTTAATGGACGGACCAGTAGAATACATACATACATACATACAGTGGGGAGAACAAGTATTTGATACACTGCCGATTTTGCAGGTTTTCCTACTTACAAAGCATGTAGAGGTCTGTAATTTTTATCATAGGTACACTTCAACTGTGAGAGACGGAATCTAAATAATTAATTTGCATTGTATTGCAAGACATAAGTATTTGATCACCTACCAAGCAGTAAGAATTCCGGCTCTCACAGACCTGTTAGTTTTTCCTTAAGAAGCCCTCCTGTTCTCCACTCCTTACCTGTATTAACTGCACCTGTTTGAACTTGTTACCTGTATAAAAGACACCTGTCCACACACTCAATCAAACAGACTCCAACCTCTCCACAATAGCCAAGACCAGAGAGCTGTGTAAGGACATCAGGGATAAAATTGTAGACCTGCACAAGGCTGGGATGGGCTACAGGACAATAGGCAAGCAGCTTGGTGAGAAGGCAACAACTGTTGGCGCAATTATTAGAAAATGGAAGAAGTTCAAGATGACGGTCAATCTCCCTCAGTCTGGGGCACCATGCAAGATCTCACCTCGTGGGGCATCAATGATCATGAGGAAGGTGAGGGATCAGCCCAGAACTACACGGCAGGACCTGGTCAATGACCTGAAGAGAGCTGGGACCACAGTCTCAAAGAACAATACGCCGTCATGGATTAAAATCCTGCAGCGCACGCAAGGTCCCCCTGCTCAAGCCAGCGCATGTCCAGGCCCATCTGAAGTTTGTCAATGACCATCTGGATGATCCATTGGAGGAATGGGAGAAGGTCATGTGGTCTGATGAGACAAAAATAGAGCTTTTTGGTCTAAACTCCACTCGCCGTGTTTGGAGGAAGAAGAAGGATGAGTACAACCCCAAGAACACCATCCCAACCGTGAAGCATGGAGGTGGAAACATCATTCTTTGGGGATGCTTTTCTGCAAAGGGGACAGGACGACTGCACCGTATTGAGGGGAGGATGGATGGGGCCATGTATCGCGAGATCTTTGCCAACAACCTCCTTCCCTCAGTAAGAGCATTGAAGATGGGTCGTGGCTGGGTCCTCCAGCATGACAACGACCCGAAACACACAGCCAGGGCAACTAAGGAGTGGCTCCGTAAGAAGCATCTCAAGGTCCTGGAGTGGCCTAGCCAGTCTCCAGACCTGAACCCAATAGAAAATCTTTGGAGGGAGCTGAAAGTCTGTATTGCCCAGCGACAGCCCCGAAACCTGAAGGATCTGGATGGAGGAGTGGGCCAAAATCCCTGCTGCAGTGTGTGCAAACCTGGTCAAGAACTACAGGAAACGTATGATCTCTGTAATTGCAAACAAAGTTCTGCTTTTCTGATGTATCAAATACTTATGTCATGCAATAAAATGCAAATTAATTACTTAAAAATCATACAATGTGATTTTCTGGATTTTTGTTTTAGATTCCGTCACTCACAGTTGAAGAGTACCTATGATAAAAATTACAGACTTCTACATGCTTTGTAAGTGGGAAAACCTGCAAAATCGGCAGTGTATCAAATACTTGTTCTCCCCACTGTACATACATACATACGTACATACATACATACATACATTTCCATATATTTTTGTTAACTGCATGTGTGACATAACTCCACCAGTCCTATTGATGTAAAAATTTACAAAGATTATACCGGGAGAAAAAACCTAATAATGCTAATTTATTTTAGTTTAGCTATAATATTTGTTCTGTCTTTTATTGTGGATTATACTGAAATTGCAACCAGCTTTCTATGGCTTGTTTTGAAAATAGCTATATTTTTGAGATTTCATAAAAATAAAACATTGAGAGATTGTAATCTGAATGCAGGGAAAAGGGACATTCTTGAACACAGGGTGAGCCATTCTTACTAGTCTGTTAGAGAACCAGTTTCGATTTAAGTATAGATTTTGTATGACTGAAGCCTTTAGTGAGAGGTCCAATGCTGTAATATTTTATTATTTCTGCCCTGCGAATTCATATTAATTATATAAATAGGCCTGTTTAATTTTGTCTGGCTTGCCGTTCCAAATAAAGTGGAAAATATTTTGCTCATAATTTAAAAGACAAGTCGTTAGGTGTAGGCAGGGTCTTGAGTACAGTGCATTAAAAAATTAATAAGACCCTTTGTATTTTTCCACATTTCGTTACGTTACAACCTTATTCTATAATTGATTAAATGGTTTTTCCCCCCTCATCAATCTACACACAATACCCCATAATGACAAAACACCATTGGCAGCGATTATAGCATTGAGTCTTCTTGTGTCTTGGCACACCTGTATTCTCTGCAGATCCTCTCAAGCTCTGTCAGGTTGGATGGGGAGCGTCGCTCCACAGCTATTTTCAGGTTCCTCCAGAGATATTCGATTGGGTTCAAGTCCTGTCTCTGGCTGGGCCACTCAAGGACATTCAGAGACGTGTCCTGAAGCCACTACTGCCCTTGTCTTGGATGAGTTCTTAGGGTTGTTATCCTGTTGGAAGGTGAACCTTCACCCCAGTCTGAGGTCCTGAGCGCTCTGGGGCAGGTTTTCATCAAGGATCTCTCTGTAATTTGCTCCTTTCCTCTTTCCCTCGATCCTGACTAGTCTCCAAGTCCCTGCCGCTGAAAAACCTCCCCACATTATGATGCTGCCACCACCATGCTTCACCGTAGGGATGGTGCCAGGTTTCCTCCAGACGTGACGCTTGGCATTCAGGCCAAAGAGTTCAATCTTGGTTTCATCAGACCAGAGAATCTTGTTTCTCATGTTCTGAGAGTCCTTTAGGAGCTTTTTGGCAAACTCCAGGCGGGCTGTCATCTTCCTTTTACTGAGGAGTGGCTTTTGTCTAGCCGCTCTACCATGATTGGTGGAGTACTGCAGAGATGGTTGTCCTTCTGTAAGGTTCTCCCATCTCCACAGAGGAACTCTGGAGCTCTGTCAGTGACCATCAGGTTCTTGTTCACCTCCCTGACCAAATCCCTTCTCCCCCGATTGCTCAGTTTGGCCGGGAATTTATCACAGGTGTGCTCCAATCAAGTTGTAGAAACATCTCAAGGTTGATCAATGAAAACAGGATGCACCTGAGCTCAATTTCGACGTTCATAGCAAAGGGTCTGAATACTGTAAATAAGGTATTGTCCTTTCCATGGTAACACAATCTTATCTATTTTGGCTAACTTTCTATTAAAATGTACTGCAATGAGAAATTTATTATTTCAGGATATGAATACCAAGTATGTCCACTTCACCATCTGACAATTTTTTTGTCAACTACACGGTAATGTTTTATTTTTTAGAGATCCAATACGTAATATGGTGCACTTCTCATATTTCGGTTTTAATTATCTAGATCCTCTGAGGCTGTGCAGGGATGAAAATTACAGATTTAAAATAAAACAAAATTAATTGTCAGCGTACAATGACACCTTTGTTTTTAAGCCCTGGATTTTTAGCCCCTTGATATTATTGTCGGAACTGAGCTAACATTTCTGAGCTAACATTTCTGAGCTAACATTTCGATGACCGTAATAGATCGATATGCCTATAGTGGACAGCCTTGTTTTACTCCTCTTGACAATTGAATAATGAATACATTCCTTGCTATTCTACACCTGGGGTTAACTTCTTTGGAGGGAGCTGAAAGTCCGTATTGCCCAGCGACAGCCCCGAAACCTGAAGGATCTGGATGGAGGAGTGGGCCAAAATCCCTGCTGCAGTGTGTGCAAACCTGGTCAAGAACAACAGGAAACGTATGATCTCTGTAATTGCAAACAAAGGTTTCTGTACCAAATATTAAGTTCTGCTTTTCTGATGTATCAAATACTTATGTCATGCAATAAAATGCTAATTAATTATTTAAAAATCATACAATGTGATTTTCTGGATTTTTGTTTTAGATTCCGTCTCTCACAGTTGAAGTGTACCTATGATAAAAATTACAGACCTCTACATGCTTTGTAAGTAGGAAAACCTGCAAAATCGGCAGTGTATCAAATACTGAATACCGTTTGAACCGATTTAAATTATTGTTAATTAATATCATCTCTCCTTTTGAGTTTCTTTGCCCATGTGAGAAATATATTTCATCCCCCCCCAGTCCTTTTTTCATACTTCGTCTAAAGGTGTAGAATGAGTTTACTGTAAACAATTAGATATTATATTCCTTCTCATTAAGCCAAGTTAAGACTGATTGTATTTTCATATTATCTGCTAAGCCATTACAATTATAACTAGCTATACTTAATTCCTCACTTACCATAACGAGATAAAAGTTTTGATTATACTTACCATAATACATGTTTGTAAACTTACCATTAAGAAGTAACATGATGATTAAGTGTCCATATAGCTGTAACATAATATTTGCAATGTTAAGCATACCGTAGCTGCAACTAAGTAAACCTCTAATTGTCCTCCTATGTTCCATATATAAATATAGATATATAGGATCTATATAGATCCTAGGGCCTTTAAGAGATAGGGGCCCATCCTTTTTAAAGAGCACATGGTGCCACCTACAGTACAGAACCAGATCTACAGCCAACATAATTTTGAACTCCTTCGCCTCGGTTGTACTGCATCTAGTTATAAAAAAAATCTATGCACGATTTTTAAAATATATATTGTATATCTTCATTTATTCCCACAATTGACGAATAATATGCGTAATAATATAAGCACTTCGACAAAGGATTGTTACACCCCCCCACACACACACACACACAAGCACAAGCTCAAATGTTCAACAGTTGTTTCATCCCCGAGCCCAACTCAAGAGAAGACTTGATGTGTAAATGTGTATACAGTTTGGCTGTTTAAGAAGGCACGCCAAATTGAGCAGGAATGGGAAGAATTTATTAACTAATATCTAGTCCTAGCTGATGGAGCTTGGATACCCCCCTTCTCCCCAACACCCACACACGCTGGTCCCCCTTTGTGACCCATCTTCCCAATCACCTCTGTGCAGTCAGACCGTTTGATTATTTTGCCACAATAATATGCCCGCTCCCCATGGGTTACTGCAGCCAGTGTTGCCAGCACTGCCACTGGGTGGGGTACTCCACCGCAGTTCCTACCGGCTAGGTACGAGGAATTCAATGTTCTCATTAGCATCTTCAAAAATCCTGGTATATTATGCTCACCCATCTGGGGGCTTTTGGACCGACAAGATAACATGATGGTAGATAAACCCAGATAACAAGATGGTAGATTGACCCAGATAACAAGATCTGGGTCTTTAAGCCACAACCATACAGTGGGTGGCATCTGGCGCCCAACTGAGTAGGACATGGGATTAAGCCATAGATTGTGTTCATTAGGCACCAAACGAAAGAAAGCGGAGTGAAACAGGGAGAGAATAATTGAATGTATCCTATAAGAAACTTTGTGTGTTTTGAATATGAGCCTGGTAAAAGTTACGCTTACGTTACACTAACAAATGCTGTCAAGATAAACAGAGACGACACCCCTGGTGTCAATAACCCAACGAGACAAAGCAGGTTTTCAACCACTCAGAAAATGCCATTATCTTGTTGGTGCGATATAGATGACATGCTGTCATTGCCAAGTCAGAATGAGTCTGCCTTGATTCACAGGCAAATGGAGCAGTGAATGATTCACAATCCCTTATGGTCCAATATCGATCTCCTTTCCTCAAAGAGTTGTTACAGCAAATTTTGTTTGAAAAGGTATTGAGTGTTTAAGAGTTCAGGCATTTCTATCGAGTTTCTTTAGTTATATTATCCCAAACAAATCACTACCCAAAAGACACCAACTCAGAACCCAAATCAGATTCATACAAAACCTCCTGGCATCTTTTATCCCCACCGTAGTTGGATATTTCCAATCTAGTTTCAGGTTTGCAGCGACCCCGAAAGCTATCGTATCTCTGATTTTCAACCCTGACGGAAAACTTTCACAGTCTAACTTAGACAATGGCACAAAGTGACAGCGACTTATACATTCTTCTGTCTTTTGGTAAATGTAAAAATCATACTGTCAATCTAACTCATTTCCATTGTCCCTTATTTTTATACGAGGTGACAGCTTGGCACGTCAACGGCGAGCAGATTGAGAGAGTTGATTGTGTTTTTTTCCAACGGCACAATGGGTGAACGCTTTTCATTGTGTTCTCCTAAAACCGCTGACAACCAGTTAAAATATATTTTCCTATTACATTCCACGAAGCCTACGAATAATCCTATCTGCTTGCCGTCTTACCAAATCTACTGAGTACTTTTAAACATTCCTCAAGATATCAGTACTATTTTGTAGTTGAGCAGAGTTTAGTGACAAATCGAGACAAAGTAGTTCCTGTTATTCCAAATCACTTTGGCACCCCAATGGTGGAACAAGCTCCCCCACAACGCCAGGACAGCGGAGTCACTGACCACCTTCCGGAAACCCTACCTCTTTAAGGAGTATAGTATAGTATAGTATAGTATAGTATAGTATGACAGTAATCCTTCTACCCCCCCCCTTTTGTCTAAACTAACACCTGACTTATTTCCCTGCTAGCACTGAATTTCCTCACAGCTGCTTGTTTAAAGTAATGTACTTATTGTGATCGAGATGTGGTTGTCCCCGATTGCACTGACTTTGCTCACAGCTGCTTGTTTAAAGTAGTTTAAAGTACTGTGATGGAGATGTGGTTGTCCCACTGGCTATACTAAGTTGAATGCACCAATTTGTAAGTCGCTCTGGATAAGAGTGTCTGCTAAGTGACTAAAATGTCAAATGTTTTCTAAACTCTGCACAATGTTGGGTATTGGTGGATGACAATAGGCACTAAAGCACAAAGGTGAATCGATGGCAATTACGGTGCATTTGTTATTGGGGGAGAGATGGAGGTAGTAGTGTGACATCCATGGAGAGACTGTCACATAGTCACGGCGCTGTGGTTTCATCGTTCCACAGTGCCAGAAGGAGATCATTAGCTCCCAATATGGGGTCCATCAATCCTTCCAGTGAAAACAACTCTTCTCTTTCCCCAAGGATCTGGTTCTGTCGGCCTGTCAATATGAAAATCTGGTTAGTCAAATATGTGTTGCAGCTCCCTGCCAGCCCACTGGGCACAGACGTCAATTCAACGTCTAGTTTTGATCTACATTTGGTTGAGTTGTCAACTAACGCGAATTCGACTTGAAATCAACGAAAAAATTCACCATGTCATTGGATTTAGGTTAAAATTTGGGTGAAAAAAATACTAAATGCTTTACGTTGATGATTTTTTTGTTTTCCACATTGATTCAACAATGTAGATTTTTTGGGGTTAAAATGCCATGGAAACAACGTTGATTCAATTAGTTTTTGCCTAGTGGGAAGATTCTCTTTCATTGAGAAACAACATTAGAATATGTCAAACATAGTGACATTTAACCATGATAGTTATGTTGCCTAAGCTAAAATATACTGTAAGTTATGTCACTTATGGCCACAGAGTATTCTCTCTGAGAGAATAGTACAGATTCTCAATTTTTTTTGTTGCTTTGTACTTGGTATTTTTCTGTTTTTTGGAACACTTTCAAACTGTTACCCCGTACTCTAGCTCAGTATTCATATGATTCTTCCACCTCTCCCAGAACTGTCTGAACTATGGGACACCCCACTGTTGAAATTCCTCTCAATAATACATATAAGACATGATAGGACAATCGCTAGTGTCTGCTGTTGACCACATATAGATTGTAACCAACAGATGTAGCTGTAAAAGGGGGATCTGTTATAAGCTTATGCATTTCACAACATATCTATGTGTGCCATCACAGCAACACTGAACTTTCTACTGGTGGGTGCTAGGCCTTCGGTGGTGAAGCCAGTGGCAGGCGGGGGGAGTCATAAGCTCTGGGGGCCTATGGGGGTGAAGACAGTGGCAGGCGGGGGGAGTCATAAGCTCTGGGGGCCTATGGGGGTGAAGACAGTGGCGGGCGGGGGGTCATAAGCTCTGGGGGCCTATGGGGGTGAAGCCCTGTCATCTCACACCTACAGCGGGTGAAATAAGTATTGAACACGTCACCATTTTTCTCAGTAAATATATTTCCAAAGGTGCTATTGACATGAAATTTTCACCGGATGTTGGTAACAACCCAAGTAATCCACACATACAAAGAAACCAAAACAAATAAGTTCAGAAATTAAGTTATGTGTAGTAATGTGAAATGACACAGGGAAAAAGTATTGAACACACTTACTGATATTTATTTAATACTTTGTACAAAAGCCTTTGTTGGTAATGACAGCTTCAAGACGCCTCCTGTATGGAGAAACTAGTCGTATGCATTGCTCTGGTGTGATTTTGGCCCATTCTTCCACACAAACAGTCTTCAAATCTTGAAGGTTCCGTTGGCCTCTTCTATGAATCTTGATCTTCAGTTCTTTCCATAGATTTTCAATGGGATTTAAGTCAGGTGATTGGCTGGGCCATTCTAGCAGCTTTATTTTCTTTCTTTGAAACCAATTGAGAGTTTCCTTGGCTGTGTGTTTGGGATCATTGTCTTGCTGAAATGTCCACCCTCGTTTCATCTTCATCATTCTGGTAGATGGCAGCAGATTTTTGTCAAGAATGTCTCGGTAAATTTGCCCATTCATCCATCCTTCAATTATGTGAAGTTTGCCAGTACCATTTGCTGAAAAGCAGCCCCACACCATGATGTTCCCACCTCCAAACTTCACTGTTGGTATGGTGTTTTTAGGGTGATGTGCAGTGCCATTTCTCCTCCAAACATGGTGTGTATTATGATATTCTCCCAGTATTTCACTGGCTTTTCCAAATGTTGTGCAGCAAACTTTAAACAAGCTTCAACATGCTTTTTTTTCAGCAATGGAGTCTTGCGTGGTGAGCGTGCATACAGGCCATGGCGGTGGAGTGCATTACTTACTGTTTTCTTTGGGACAACAGTACCTGCTAATTGCAGGTCTTTTTGAAGCTCTCCACAAGTGGTCCTTGGCTCTTGGACAACTCTTCTGATTATTCTTTTCAGAAATCTTGCGAGGAGCACCTGGTTGAGGCAAATTTATGGTGAAATGATTGTCTTTCCACTTCCGTATGCTCACTGGAACATTCAGAAGCTTAGAAATGCGCCTATAACCAATGCCATCATTATGTTTTGCAACAATTAGGTTGCGAAGGTCTTGAGACAGCTCTTTGCTTTTATCCATCATGAGATGTGTCTTGTGTGACACCTTGGCAATGAGACCTTTTTGTAGGCCATCAGTTGGGACTGAACCAGCTGATATTAATTTCCACTGACAGGGGGCTGGATTGCTTTTTATTTACAGATAGTTTTCAGCTGTTGTCTTGGCTTTCCATGCCTTTTTGCACCTCCCTTTCTTCATGTGTTCAATACTTTTTCCCTGTGTCATTTCACATTATTACACATAACTTAATTTCTGAACTTATTTGTTTTGGTTTCTTTGTATGTATGGATTACTTGGGTTGTTACCAACATCTGGTGAAAATGTCATGTCAATAGCACCTTTGGAAATATATTTACTGAGAAAAATGGTGACGTGTTCAATACTTATTTCACCCGCTGTATGTCTACATGTTCTATATATATTTTTTAATAATTTTGACAGTAACCCTCCTTTTTAATTTCCACAAGCAAAGTTTTTGTGTTCTCTAGTCTACATGGTAGTAGCTGACTCAGACAGACGATAGCTTTCATGCATCTAGTTATCCTGTTTCTCAGTGGCACCGCCTCGGCCTTCTCACCTAATTGGCTATCAAGTTCACAAAAGTTAGGTGAACCAGGTCGGACTCGGATGGAGAGTGAGTGCTCAAGATGGATAAACAAAAGGCATGACCAAGTGGTGAACAAAAACACTGCAAATAAGCTTTATCAGATCAAGCTCGTGTCAAATTACTGAACTCAGCAAAGCCACCACCTCGTCCTCGACTGACGAAACACCATCGCAGGTGTAAGCTAGTAGGCCTACTAGCATAATTAAAAAGTCCCCATTTAAAATTGGTCTGTTTAAACTAGAGATTTCTTCTTTTTTTTGCATGGACTGCTTCTCAATCCACTACATACGCCTATAATGCCCATCTGCATCTGCGGTGAAAGGTGGCAGAGCTACAGCGGTGTTTGTCAGACCATGAGACATCCCAAAAATCTGCCTTCTCACAAAAACGTCTGTAGCGTCAGAAAGGTTTGGCCTACAAACGGCCTAGTGTCATCCGAGTTTGGTCGGTGTAGGCCTTCATTGTAAATAAGAATTTGTTCTTAACTGACTTGCCTAGTTAAATAAAGGTTAAATAAAAAAGAATGTCAACTTGACTGTGGGAAGCATTGGCGTCAACATGGGCCAGCATCCCTGTGGAACGCTTTCGACACCTTGTAGAGTCCATGCCCCTACGCCAGTGGGTGAAGGTGTGTTGGATTTCTCTGTCGAGGGAGGGAGGGCTACACCAATAACCCAGTAGGGAGGTGACAGTGTTGTTCCTCATCGGGATGGGTTGTTCCACCCCCCCGGAGGGTTTGCTCTCTTCCCTGTACCCGCTGTGCTTGGTCGACCAAGCGGAGCCGTCACCTCTCCATGTGCCCTCTGGTACCATTCCTTTGTGTAACTGCATGGATAGGGCCAGACACAAGGAGGAAATATGGAAGATGACCGCATTTCTCTAGCTGCGCAGGTGGAGTCCCATGTCCTACAGCATAAACAAAAGGATCTTATAACAGTCTGATTCACTGTCTGTGAATGAGGGAGGGAAAACACATAGAACACAACTGGTGGGCCCAGGGGCTCATGGGTAACTGGTTTTGTTTTCCATCCCAAATGAAAGAGGTCATTTTGGTAATGTATGTGAGGATACTGTAGGATATATTGTCTGTAAACGCAATTGAACTGTACTATGTCTTTTTATATCACAGGCATTGTGCTTTGGGTAATAGAAAGGGGATTTTATTATTAGCACCCACTCACCCATTCTGTACATCACTGAACATCTACATCACTGAAGTCATAGGGTGTTCTGTGGCATCAGGGTGATTTTCAGAGAAATACAAGGGCGTTGTCAAACAACATGATCTTGTTGGTCCGCTGTAGCTCAGTTCGTAGAGAATGGCACTATTTACTTAAGTTAGGCTGTCAACCATGTTTCACAAGCCAAAAGCTTTATAATGAAATTACGTTGAACCAACGTGGAATAGAATTTACGTCTGTGACCGGTGGGTATCCCATAGGCTATTGCATAATTTTCGTGTTAATTTGTATGTCTGGGGATCAGTCTAATTGGGAGTAGGGCATATAGCCTACAATAGAACATCACGCATTCAAGTGTTTGAACTTGTAACGTGGCTGCAGGAACTTCTAATGCGGCTGCATGGGAATTGTTGGATATAAAGTCAGGTGGTTTCGTTGCATCCAATGGCAGTGTAAGCGATAAGGCTAACGCAGACTGCCAAAAGAACTGCCATGCGGGTGTCAACCAACGCTAATCTGAATGAATTGAGCCCTAGAACTTTCAGATGGATTTGTTTGTC
This sequence comes from Thymallus thymallus, assembly GCA_023634145.1. NCBI lineage: Eukaryota > Metazoa > Chordata > Actinopteri > Salmoniformes > Salmonidae > Thymallus > Thymallus thymallus. The sequence continues at coordinate 33,948,194 of CM042405.1, forward strand.
TCTGTTTGCAGAGTTGTTGTCCTACTGTGTTTGGATCCTTTTGTGTTATTCACTCAGAATCAGTCAGTTGCCATACCCACTCATTACCTTGGGCCCTTAGGGGCTGTGTGGGTGTGTGTGTGTGTAATGTTTCACATTTGTTATTAATAAACATGTTTCTGTATTTCAACCAATTCTTTGAATGACTTTTGATTGTCAATGCAATGACTTTAAACCAACGTGGAATAGACATTGAATTGATAACACTTTTGGAGACTGTTTAGAAATGTTATTTCTGACCAAGGTGGGATTTGAACGGGGGACCTTCAGGTCCATTCTTCCTCAATACCAGGAATGAACTAAATGTTTTATTGATTTTCAGCTTATCATAATAAATAATGAATAATAAACACTTATATTATGAAGAATAATAAACAAATGTTCTCTCAAATGTTTTCCTCCCTTTTTCCTCTCTTCTTCCCCTCCTTCCTCTCTTCTTCCTCCCTCCTTCCTCTCTTCTTCCTCCCTCCTTCCTCTCTTCTTCCTCCCTCCTTCATCTATTCTTTCCCTCTTCCCCTCCTTCCTCTCTCCTTCCTCCCTCCCTTCTTCCTCTCTTCCCCTCCTTCCTCTCTTCTTCCTCCCTCTCTTCTTCCTCTCTTCTTCTTCCTCTCTTCTTCCTCCCTTCTTCCTCTCTTCTTCCTCCCTCCTTAAGATACTATTGTTCCACAGCTTTGGCGCTTGCAATGCCAGGAGTGTAGTGCAGTAGGTTCCATTCCCAGGACCACCCATATGTAAAATGTATGCATGCATGTAAGTCGCTTATTATGATGTTACTATTATTATCTTCAGTGGGTTTTTTTTAATGCAAATTATCTGTAAAATGTTCCTCTGTCTTCAGTTTGGGTGTCCTGAAAGTATCCCGAAAATGTGTTTATATACATTTTACAGAGTGGAGGTGCCCTTATTGGAGTGGGCAAGTTAATTTTGCATGGCCTGGTCCCCCGGGTGTTGCCCGGGGTGGGAGTAGTTAGCATTCGATCCTAAGTATGCCAGCGCCGAATACCCCGCTTAAAACCGACAGAGGCCAGCTATGAGGGCAGAAGTCAAAAACAAAACGACGAAGCACGGTGGTGGATGGAAACTAACTCCCAATCACTGATTAACAAACACTTCAACAGCTATTTGAATCAGAGACAAGTTGACCAGTGTCATGGTGCTGTCTGAGAAAGGATTCTTGCTTTTTCGATCCGTCTTGTTTTAGTTTGTGGCAACATTCACTACCCTAGCAAATTACAACGGCAAATGGCGCCTTTGTAGTTCGGCTCCCGCTGGCTATGCAAAACGAGCACACCCTGTAAACTGTGCATCCTCTGCCGTTGGTCCGTTTGAATTCATTGTTTTTGTGCTCTGATTTGTTGCAGGCAAGACTCTGTCTATGGAGTTTGCATGGCGGGGTGCTCAATTTTATGCACCTGTCAGCAACGGGTGTGGCTGAAATAGCCAAATTCAATCATTTGAAGTGGTGTCCACATTCTTTTGTGTGTGTATAGTGTAAATTCCATTCGTACGTGAAGAAAACTTGGCAACTTTCATAAAAATGACTAAGTGTAAACAAGACACTTAATATTAGTTGTAGAGTTTAAAGAATATCCACTGTATTTACTACGGTACATAAAACATACCGTTTAGTGGGTTGAGTCTGATTAATGCTCAGTAATAACGGAGGAGATTATATCATATATATATGCACCTGACAGCTCAGTAAACATGGTATTGATAATACATCTCTCAACTAAGTGCATGGCTTATTAATCCCCTTTATCTTCACATCATAAACCTTTATGGCGCTTTGTCTATCAGTGCAATGTCAATCAGGCCTTTAGCACCTATCATACACCAGTCAATCACATCACATCAAGTTGTTTTACACCTGTCACGAGAGGGTGCAAACATGGACCAAGACGCAGCGCAGGGACTGTAGTTCGGCATTGTTTTTAATATACTATGTATATAATTAGACATGAACGAACTATACACCACGACACAACAAACACGACACAAACGTAAATGCACACTTCCTGTCACCGTGACTGGAGAATTAGCGACCCACGCCCCAGTGTAAAACCTACAAACCTATGTAGGATCCCTGATTAGAGACGATGCACAGCAGCTGCCTCTAATTAGAGATCCCACGCAAACCACCACCAGATACAGAAAGAATAGACCTGTCAGACTCTGACCATGGTTACATAGAGAAGCAAATAGGCTTCTCTATGGCCAGAGCCTGACAACACCTGAGACTCTGGAGAGATGGCTATGACATTATGAGCAAACCCCGATATAAGAAGTAGGAGTTAATACCTTTCAGTGTGCAAATATTAACTGTATGAACTTATCAAGCTTAAATGCATTCCATTTTTCCTCTCTAGCGGTACAAGGACCCAGGGATATTTTTTCCTGAGCTCCGTCTCACTACGTTTTCATTGCCTAAGTGCAAAAATAATTTATCTCTACAAACAACCTATTAATAAGAAATCAATTTGAGGCTCCCAGAAGTGTTTTGTGCAAATGCTAATGAATTTTTTAAAACCTCTGTGAAACAAATTGGAAAATCTCAAGAAACAAAAGAAGCAAGGGGGAGAAACAGGGTGATTTGTGGAGTAGCAGCAAATGATAAGGGAAACAGACATCAAAATATGCACCACATGGAGTCGTCCATTAACGACGCTTATGGAGGGAACAAAATGCCCCCCGGATGCACCAAGCCATTAAACTAGCGCATTTATTACCCCGCACATATCATTTTAGTCCACATTTATGGGAGGCATTTATATCTGCTAAATGTGTATTGATGTGTTCTGAGTTAGTGTTTTGACTTTGATAGGTTTATTTCTCTTTATTCAAACCTCCATGTGCCATTGGGTTTGTTGAGATGTGGATTTAAAGTCCAACTCTATCTTTAGCACGTAAGTCACACATTTGAATAGGTGCAAAGTATTGTCCACGGTCAGAGAACCCATCCATGGTAGAATACATGTGGGGTACTTGATCCTCACTTCTACACAACACTAATTAACACTGTACAGTGAATGACTGTACCCCTCAATGCTTGGTGATGCGTATGTCCTTCTTGCATTTAACAGCTCCATGTCTCTCAGTATCGGTCATAAAGGCCCATCTGCAGTGAAAGGCTTGTACTGTAAGCACTGACAGGGTCACACAGAGGCGCTGCTGTAAACATGGCCCTAGGAAGCCAGCAGCACTTGTTATTCCAGCCTAATACAGTTGTTTATTGCCCTTTTCTGCTTAGTTTACGGCCGGCCGTAACTCACGTCAGCGGAAGACGGTGCCATTCCTCTCTTTTTGCCCAGATAAAACTTTAACGGGGCATCAAAGATAGTAAACGGCAAGAGGGAGGATTAATAGTTCTTTGTAAATTTGTCTAACCGCCGTCTTCCTTACGAGCTAAATCTGCGCCACGATGAGGGGTCTTCCATCTCTAAGTGAAATTCAGTTTGTGTCTTAACAGGCAAACCTTGTATTGTTAATGGAGGATTCAGATCCCATAGAGGAGAGTGGGTGAGGATTGGGGAAAACAAACTCAACAGATGAGAATTTATGCTAAGCCACATCTGCCTCACAAAACTCCCTTGACTGCCTTCTCGCAAGGAATCACGCACATCAACTTTATGAATTTAACATTATGGAAAGAAAGAGGTGAGGGCTTTTTCTCTTATGTTTGCGTAGGGCGGTGGTGATTATTGTTTATTAGTTCAGTGAAAGTTTCACAATCCCCAGCCTTCTAGTGATGTGCAGTTTGAAAGATTTGTTATTTTTGAACAACTCTTTTTACTGACCCGAGAGTCATGAATTGTTTTTCTAGAGTGTCTCGTTCATTTTAGTCGTCCGTTTGACCTGCTAGTGCTGGCCTCAATGAGTCCTACAGCAGGATTAATACAATTATACGCGACTCCAGTTTAGCAACTCCAGACTGTATGCGCGCAGGGAAATAGATCATGAGCGTAGCGAAGAAAAATACATGATTAGAACGGATAATTGATCGCATGGTGCAAGAATGAATGAATGCGATTATTGAATGTTATGATGAATACCGCTTTGTAAAACCAAAACATGCACAGCCTCTGTTCAACCAAGACCAAACCTTGTTAGATAGATAGATAGATAGATAGATAGATAGATAGATAGATAGATAGATAGATAGATAGATAGATAGATAGATAGATAGATAGATAGATAGATAGATAGATAGATAGATAGATAGATAGATAGATAGATACTTTATTGATCCCCGAGGGGTAAATTTCTTTGTCAAACAGCTACAACAAAACTTAGGGCAGGTGCAAAATGCCAGAACGACGTTTCATATGTATCAAGAAATAAACAATTCTACATTGTTTAAAGCACAGGTTTACAAGTCTCAGTAACAAATGACAGCTCCATTAAACACCCTATGGTGAACGACATACGAACGAGAGGCTTGTAGAATCATGACTTTCAAGTTTTCAGTTCATCGATATGGCATTACGGAGTCAAATGAACGGAATGAGTCGAAAGATTTGTTATTTTGACTGAACCAGTCGTAAAAGATCAAAGTCAGTAAAAAGAGCCAAACTTCCCATCACTACAGCCCTCCTGTCCCCATCTGTGATAGTGACAGCTTACATTTTCAGGGCTGTGCAGGCATAAAATAAAAAAGGATCATTAAAAATAAAACGAGTAAACCCCCCGCCATCTCTTTTCTCTCCAAGGCTCTTTGGGTTGGAAAGCATCCTGCACTTTAGCTCTGGTCCATAGAAACACAAGGCAATCGCTCTCTGTACACACAAGCGCGCACACACACAAATGTCCGTGTCCCGACTCCCTGCACCCTGGTGCTAATGATGCCAACACTACAGGCCCCCGCATGGACTGCCCTCCTGATAAGGCTACCGCCAGCGCTTCCTCTGTCTGTGGCTTTGTTTTCCCCAGCTGTCATCTCACAAACACACACACACACACACAGACATACACACAGAGACTCAAACTGCACAGACAGACTAGTTGAATGCCCACAGGATATGATATGAGCTATATAACAACGTTTTAATGCAGAAAAGGAAGTGTAGCATTTGCAGTAATTACAGCTTAGTATATTATACAACATACCAATTACTACAGGTATATACTATATTTTGGCAAGTCGGTTAGGACATCTACTTTGTGCATGACACAAGTAATTCTTCCAACAATTGTTTACAGACAGATTATTTCACTTATAATTCACTATATCACAATTCCAGTGGGTTAAGTTAAACAATTTAAAGGCAATGCTACCAAATACTAATTGAGTGTATATAAACTTCTGACCCACTGGGAATGTGATGAAAGAAATAAAAGCTGAAATAAATAATTTATTCTGACATTTCACATTCTTAAAATAAAATGGTGATCCTAACAGGGAATTTTTACTAGGATTACATTTTCAGGAATTGTGAAAGACTGAGTTTTTAAATGTATTTGGCTCAGGTGTATGTAAAAAAAAAAAAAAAAACTTCAACTGTATAAGCAAACGTGTCAGGAAGGTACGACACAAGGTAGCCCCAGCACCACCAGACAAAATGTTGATAGGTACATTATCTGTATCGGCTGTGAATGACAATAAAATATGAATGACAAGTGTAATATTTGCACATTGTTATATTAGCAGAACACTGCTTCTACAGTATTATGTGAAGGATGGTTAATTCTGCATGGAACTGTTACACCTGAAAGTTATCAAATCACTTTAGATTATCTACATAAATTCAGCAATTGTATTGTTCTCATATTACTCTGTAGGCTACTCAGTCCTCCTGCATCTCACATCTGCATGTCAGTGTGTTAGACAGCCAGATCCTTAGATTTGGGTAAATACGCCATACAAATAGAAATCCCATTCTAGTTCTGGTTAGACAGCTGAAGTTGTGTCTACATATAACTGATTTTGATTTGTTAGGTAAAGCACAATTTATATTTACAGCAGAAAATGTTTTGTCTTTGTAAACACGAACACATCCATACATTTTTTTCGTGCTGTATGCTGTATCTTAACTCAAGCAGGGCGATGTAGCCTACACCTGTAGGGATATTAGTTCTGGGATTTGTCTCCTGGGAAAGATCTAACAGCGGACATAAGTAGAGACGAGATGAGACAGTAATAGAACATTGTGTTGTAGGACAGCTGAGCTGACTGAAGACTGCGGGCATTCACCTCGCAGTTGTTGATATCGTTTCCACGGCAATGTGTATTTACATGATGTGATGAAACCTTAAAACTAGGTTGCAAGCTACTTTCGTAGCAAGGCATTGTAGAACGAGTGTCTTATGAAACACATTTCAGACTAGGGCTGTTATGGTGACCGTATCACCGCCACACCGGCGGTCACGAGTCATGAAGGCAGTCAAATTCCATGTGATCGTTTAGTCACAGTAATTAGGCTTCTCCAAGCTCTGATGCTGTTGATGGTCATTAGTAGCCTACCAAACTTGCTAACTGGTTGGTACTCAGCACTCTATTGTCCCTCTAATCACTCTGACATCAATGCAAATGTAATCGAAAATCTAATCAAACACTTCATGAGAGCCCATGAGCTGATGTTGTGCAACATTTCTATAGGCTATGCAATTGTCTGAGAAAACAGAGTGATGGCCTCTATTAAAAAGAGGAGGATCCCATCAGCTTTCTATAGGCTAGGCCTACTATATTTATTACTCAACTTTCCTAATATTAATCACATTGCTTCTCTTTACAACAGGAGTATAGCCTACCTGGCTGGCATGAAAATAAACCATGGGAAAAGCGTCCTCCATTCTCTATTTAAGTATTTTTTTCCTGCTGCCCCTGTTCCGAGACATGTGCATGATAATGGTCCTTTCTAAATAAAAAAAATTCCACACGTATTATTTAGTATATGTAAAGACAAGATTAATTCAAGAATAGTGTGATGGGTGACAATATTAGCCTTTACAACAAGTTTCAGGTTTGGGGAAGATCATTTTCACCATAAAAATGCAACTTTTATAATAAAAGCATTACATGCATAATCACATTTGTGGTCACTTTTGATAATGATGTTTTCCTGCTAATGGAACATTCATGCTTATAGCCTACTGCCGTGTAAGCTTTGCTGTGCTTATAATGTGAAGAAATTGCCTAATAGTTTATATTTTAAGCTAAATGTTCTCATCTGTTGCATCAAGCTCATTGCTTAAAACGTTTTTTTGATGCTAGTGGTTGTATTAATTTGGGATCTATCGAATTCCACAACTGTCCCAGACTATGTCTGGAATTGTTTTTTCTTGCATATAATAGAATAGGTCAGCTTTTGTACTATGGAGGACAGTAGATTGACATAGGCTAGTGCTACTGCTGTTCGTTAGGCCTAATCTTGTTGGCTGACAAAGTGAATGTGGACAGTTATTCCAGTATCTTCAATATGCACCTCGGAATTGGATAAGGATGTGCGGTGTTGCATCTCCGACGTGTCTGTCTTCACTTGTAGCCTGTGAGAAAGACCAGATCATGCGACTGAGAGCAGGGAGAAGGGAATTATAATTATTATATTCAACCCAAGGGCACAACGGCCACTGGCCACAAAAAGGCATGTATTTTTTTTGGGGGGGGGAGTATTACGGCCACACAAAGGGGATGCATACAGGAGGACCTGTTTCTTTGTTAACATCTCAGCACAGAATAGCCAGATGTGAACACTCCCTCAAATCGTTTGGAGAAAATATCCTTTCTATTTTATTTGTTCATTTGTATTCTTCATACTATAAAATAATATAAAATAATGCCATGGAATTCTAAGCAAATCTTGTCTGCTAAATTAACTAGTGTATCCCACAGCCATATGGCATAGCCAGATCAGGACAACTCAGAGAATGCTATTCTGTTCTTCCGAAATAGACCACATTTTCTTCATATCATTTTTTTTTTTTTTAAACCTGTCTAAAATAAATAATGGATTTATTGTGAATGTGTAGGCTATATTACATTAATTTATTAGACTTTTTCAAATGTAGATGTTCCAAAGGAGTGCGTGGAAGCCAGGAGATGCTAAATGTATTTATGTTAATTAACGGTCAATTACCTTTATCACCGGTTGACAAAATGTCATGATCCCCACAGCCCTATTCCAGACACTGGCTTGTGCCATCTTGCCATAACTGATTTGACAGAGAAATATAATCTAGATAGGATAGCCAGCTGCAGCTATCACCCAGCTATGCTGCTGTAATACCTTGATCACACCGACAGCATCATCTGGATATGTGTACAACAAAAGTTCAACATTCACCTTCTGCTACCATTTCTGTCAAGCCGTCTACGCATACAGTTTGAGGCATATGTTCGATAAATCCGACGTATGCACCACACAGAACGCACTGCAACTGCGTTGTCAACGCAATGCTGCGAGGCAAACAAAGCGATCCATTTGAAATGAATGTACGTCTGGTGTACCAAAATGTAATAACACTGTTGGTGTTATTGAGGAGTCAGCGCAGGCTTTAGCCTAAACATATAACTGAATTAGCTGACCATCTTGACATGGCGAGTCAGTCAGGAGGGGAGAAGTCCTCAACTTCAAAACTTTGTTCTCTCCATAGCAAAGATAGCTTAGCTTACTTAGCTGTACTCACTACTGGCCTTGTTTGTTGTGATTGAATGGCAAACCCACACCCAAGAACAATACAAATCAAGCCACACCTCTAAGACAACTCTCGTTTGCATTCAGCCATGGCTGCCAGCATTTCTTAATGAGCATTGATGAAAAACAAGGCCAAATCAGGAATTGGAAGTTGCCCTTTAATAGAGTCGATGTCTGAGCCACCATTAAAATGGAATTAGCATAATAAATCAAATCTCCAACAAAATCTGTCTGTTTAAGCTGGAGATATCTTATTGTTTTGCATGTGCTGCGTCTCAATCCACCGCATCCACCAAGGTCGCCCTTCCACATGTGCAGTGAAAGGTGGCAGAGCCACAGCGGTGTTTGTCCAGACGCGATCAGGACATGCATGTTGAAATAGCAAAACTAACTCTGAATCAACTATATTAATTGGCAACCAACTTTAAGGTGCATTACCGCCACCAACTGGACTGGAGTGTGTATTCCTCAGTTAATCTTTCAATCAATATATGCTCCTAAAAACCAATGATGAGATGGGAGAGGCGGGACTTGCAGCGTGTCAAGCGTCAAAAATAGAACCAAGTTATATTTTAGCGCCTGGCTACGCAGACGCGCGAGAGCAGTTCGGATGAAATTATTGAATAACATGTATTTTGTAATGCTCGTGCACGTAACGCGAGTGGTGTGGTCAGCATGTCAGACCAGGAGACATCCCAAAAATCTATCTTTTCCTGATATTCTTCCATACAAAAAGCTTATATCTCTTAAATTTTGTGCACAAACTTGTTTACATCCCTGTTAGTGAGCATTTATTTTTTACAAGATAATCCATCCATCTGACAGGTGTGGCATATCAAGAAGCTGATTTAACAGCGTAATCATTACACAGGGGCGGCAGGTAGCCCAGTGGTTAGAGTGTTGGGCCTGTAACCGAGAGGTTGCTGGATCGAATAACAAGGTAAAAATCTGTCGTTCTGCCCCTGAACAAGGCAGTTAACCCACTGTTCCTAGGCCGTCATTGAAAATAAGAATTTGTTCTTAACTGACTTGCCTAGTAAAATAAAGGTAAAATAAATAAACACAGGTGCACCTCGTTCTGGGGACAATAAAAGGCCACTCTAAAATGTGCAGTTTTGTCACACAACACAAAGCCACAGATGTTTCAAGTTTTCAGGGAGTGTGCAATTGGCATGCTGACTGCAGGAACGTCCACCAGAGCTGTTGCCAGATAATTGAATGTTCATTTGTCTACCAACGTTGTTTTGGAGAATTTGGAAGTGCGTCCAACCAGCCTCACAACCGCAGACCACGTGTATGGCATCGTGTGGGCAATTTGAATGCACAGAGATACCGTGACGAGATCCTGAGGCCCATTGTCGTGCCATTCATCCGCCGCCATCACCTCATGTTTCATCATGATAATGCACGGCCCCATGTCGCAAGGATCTGAACACAATTCCTGGAAGCTGAAAATGTCCCAGTTCTTCTATGGCCTGCATACTCACCAGATATGTCACGCTTTGAGTATGTTTGGGATGCTCAGTTTAAAGCTAGCCCAGTACCAGTTTTAAAGCTAGCTCTGTACCAGTTTAAAGCTAGCCCAGTACCAGTTTTAAAGCTAGCTCTGTACCAGTTTAAAGCAAGCCCAGTACCAGTTTTAAAGCTAGCCCGGTACCAGTTTTAAAGCTAGCCCAGTACCAGTTTTAAAGCTAGCCCAGTACCAGTTTTAAAGCTAGCCCAGTACCAGTTTTAAAGCTAGCTCAGTACCAGTTTTAAAGCTAGCTCAGTACCAGTTTAAAGCTAGCCCAGTACCAGTTTAAAGCAAGCCCAGTACCAGTTTTAAAGCTAGCCCGGTACCAGTTTAAAGCTAGCCCAGTACCAGTTTTAAAGCTAGCCCGGTACCAGTTTAAAAAATGAATGGAAGTATATGTTTCAGACATTTCAAAACAAAATTCTTCTATGGGCATTAAGGCCAAATTTCGTCAAATCATTTTTTCATATATATTTTGTTAACTTACAGGGGTCCTAAAATTCTAAATCAAATGGCTAAATGATCCTTGGTATGTCTTTCTCAAAACAATTCCATATGTTAGGCAATATCTGAGGTGAGTTCTGCTCCAAAGTGCCAATTTCAGTATGCGCTGGTGGGGACATTAAGACCAACCAAAAGCTGGTCTTAGCGGCATGGATTTTGAAAACGGAAGTGCAGCCTATCCAGACGTGACGCACATAGAACAAGAGAGATGCGCTTTTTGTGCCCGTAAACCTTGTATTTAGAAAAATAATGTTTTTTTCCTGTTTCGTTTCATTTCCTTTAAAAAAAGCATAGCCTCCTCTCCTCTCAATCCATGAAAGGTTTCTATATGGTCTACTTGTGAGTCTTTTGCCGACATGCTTTTACATGATTCATAATTCAAATAGGCCTACCTGCAGTGCATGGATACAAGCCTCCTCCATTAGGCTTTTATCCATCCCCATTTCCAAAGAGTGCCTCTTGTCCGGGTACCAAAGACACGCTCCTCCAAACATAGGCCTAGTAATTTTTATTTCAGGAGAAGTGAGATGCATAAAAGCCTATACTCGTTGAAGCCAATTACAACAATGCCAACACTCCAAACATATTGAGCAAATATTGGATTTTTTTGTATCTTACAAAAGTCACTATTACTGTAGCCTATGCTATTTAATATACTAACAATTCACAATGGACTAGGAGTTGATGGAGTTGATGACAAAGCGAAGACCGTCAATAACCCTACAGGACTTGAGGCAAACACATGCAGTATTAAGCCATGGAATGCCTTCATTGGCCAGTGAGTGGCCATTGCCCTCGTCACACCTACAGTTTGTTTATTCATCAAAACCCAGCCTTCTCGTGCCACCACCAGCTACTGCGCTCATAATAACGGTTGTGAAAATAGCTAAAATATTTCTGACACAACCCTGGACATACAGCACTTCCGCCAGCGCTTAGATTTACCAATGCGTTAGGTTTGTTCAACTAGAGCCCTAGGAGTCAATAGGCAATCAGGGCCCATATTCCTAAAGCATCTCAGAGTAGGTCTAGCATCAGACTCTCCCTGTCCATATAATCTTATTCATAATTCGTAATCTAAAAAGGCCCAACTGATCCTAGAACAGAGACACTGCGGATAGGCACCCAGTTCCAGTCCGTCACTACTGTGTGTCTGATGGCTGCATCCTGTTTGTCAGGATGACCGTCTCTGCTTCAAGTTTGCCTGTTGTCTCTAGGAAGCTCCTACGGCATCTACGTGTAATTTTATCTAATGCTAGGGCCTCATGGCTGACTGCCTGATTATAGACCTTTCTCTCATGTCTCTTTCTTTCACTCTCTCTCATCTTTCTCTGTCTCTCTTTCCACATCCCCTCCCGCAAACCCTCCTCGCTCTCTCGCTCTTTCTCTCTCTCTCAATTGGAACGCAGTTGCTGTACAGTAACATGCTATCAATTAGATCAGAGCTCAGGCTCTGCGCTTCACAGCGCTGTATGGGTTTTAACTGACAGCCGCTCTGAACTTGAGCACTGCATGTGACGAGATGTTGTCCCCATCCCTCCCGCTAATTGGGCAACAATTGTACTTTTTTGTTGTTGGCTGAGTGAGGGAAATGCTGTAAATTAAAGAGGACTCAATGTATTTGTTGGAAACGTGAGCTCTTCAGTAAGGCTATTCTACTGCCAATGTTTGGCATGACTATGTGCTCGATTTTATACACCTGTCAGCAACAAGTGTGGCTGAAATAGCCACATCCACTAATTTAAAGGGGTGTCCACATACTTTTGTATACATAGTGTATATTCACGTCACCAAATCATTGATTAAAACACACTGTTTTGCAATGTTCTACAGTAGCCTCAACAGCACTCTGTAGGGTAGCACCATGGTGTACAGCTAGCTTCCATCCTCTTCTGGGTACATTGACTTCAATACAAAACCTAGGAGGCTCGTGGTTCTCACCCTCTTCCATACACTCTTAGAGAAAAAGGGTTCTTCGGCTGTCCCCATAGGAGAACCCTTTTAAGAACCCTTTTTCGTTCCAGGCAGAACTATGTTGGGTTCCATGTAGAACCCTCTGTGTAAAGGGTTCTACATGGAACTCAAAAAGGTTCTGCCTGGAACCAAAAAGGGTTCTTCTAAGGGTTATCCTATGGGGACAGCCGAAGAACCCTTTTAGGTTATAGATAGCACCTTGACTTCTAAGAGTGTAGACTTACACATGAAGTTTGACAAATTCCAGAGGACATCATCCAACCAATCAGAGTTCTTGCAGCATTAACTGACATGTTGTCCACCCAATCAATGTATCAGAGAATGAATCTAGTTCTGAAAGCATAAACTACAGCTAGCTAGCACTGCAGTACATATGTGGTGAGTAGTTGACTCAGAGTGAAAGAAAGACAATAGCTGATTTCTTAACACTGTAAGATCATATTTTATAACATAGCTAGTCATGTTGGCGATAGAACAAGCTTTCAAATGATGCCCATCTGACCCATATTGCGATTTCTAATGGTCCGTTTTTGGATTGCGTAAACAACAACAGTAATCGTGTGATGGTGGGGAAGCAGGGCTGTGTTCAAAATAACTACAAGTCTGCTTGCTGTAGTTCCTCAAAGGCACGGCTTGGAGAGCTCAAAAAGCACCTTATAGTTGAAGACTCTGTTTTGTCATAAAAGTGCATTGAAATGACCACTTGGAGACACCAGTTAGTCCTCTCACTCAACCCTTGTCATTATTGGTCTTGTGTTGCACCTACCCCACGTTTGCCAGGAATATTCTTATCATGTTACTGAATGTAACCAGAGTATTTTTTAGATTAGTTATGAACAAATGCGGCGAAAAGTACAGTAAATATAAAATGCACATAAAATCAACAGTGTAATATTTGGATTTAGTCTTGTGTGAGGTGAAATGTGGTTCTCAACTTTGGTCTAATAATTTCCCCATAATCTTCAAACAGTCCCCTTTATAATATACAGCGGGTGAAATAAGTATTGAACACGTCACCATTTTTCTCAGTAAATATATTTCCAAAGGTGCTATTGGCATGAAATTTTCACCAGATGTTGGTAACAACCCAAGTAATCCATACATACAAAGAACCCAAAATAAGTTCAGAAATTAAGTTATGTGTAATAATGTGAAATGACACAGGGAAAAAGTATTGAACACACTTACTGATATTTATTTAATACTTTGTACAAAAGCCTTTGTTGGTAATGACAGCTTCAAGACGCCTCCTGTATGGAGAAACTAGTCGCATGCATTGCTCTGGTGTGATTTTGGCCCATTCTTCCACACAAACAGTCTTCAAATCTTGAAGGTTCCGTGGGCCTCTTCTATGAATCTTGATCTTCAGTTCTTTCCATAGATTTTCAATGGGATTTAAGTCAGGTGATTGGCTGGGCCATTCTAGCAGCTTTATTTTCTTTCTTTGAAACCAATTGAGAGAGTTTCCTTGGCTGTGTGTTTGGGATCATTGTCTTGCTGAAATGTCCACCCTCGTTTCATCTTCATCATCCTGGTAGATGGCAGCAGATTTTTGTCAAGAATGTCTCTGTAAATTTGCCCTTTCATCCTTCCTTCAATTATGTGAAGTTTGCCAGTACCATTTGCTGAAAAGCAGCCCCACACCATGATGTTCCCACCTCCAAACTTCACTGTTGGTATGGTGTTTTTAGGGTGATGTGCAGTACCATTTCTCCTCCAAACATGGTGTGTATTATGACATCCAAACAGTTCAATTTTGCTCTCATCTGACTACACTATATAATCCCAGTATTTCACTGGCTTTTCCAAATGTTGTGCAGCAAACTTTAAACGAGCTTCAACATGCTTTTTTTCAGCAATGGAGTCTTGCGTGGTGAGCGTGCATACAGGCCATGGCGGTGGAATGCATTACTTACCGTTTTCTTTGAGACAACAGTACCTGCTAATTGCAGGTCTTTTTGAAGCTCTCCACAAGTGGTCCTTGGCTCTTGGACAACTCTTCTGATTATTCTTTTCACTCCTCTGTCAGAAATCTTGCGAGGAGCACCTGGTTGAGGCAAATTTATGGTGAAATGATTGTCTTTCCACTTCCGTATTATGGCCCCAACAGTGCTCACTGGAACATTCAGAAGCTTAGAAATGCGCCTATAACCAATGCCATCATTATGTTTTGCAACAACTAGGTTGCGAAGGTCTTGAGACAGCTCTTTGCTTTTACCCATCATGAGATGTGTCTTGTGTGACACCTTGGCAATGAGACATTTTTGTAGGCCATCAGTTGGGACTGAACCAGGTGATATTAATTTGCACTGACAGGGGGCTGAATTGCTTTTTAATTACTGATAGTTTTCAGCTGTTGTCTTGGCTTTCCATGCCTTTTTGCACCTCCCTTTCTTCATGTGTTCAATACGTTTTCCCTGTGTCATTTCACATTATTACACATAACTTAATTTCTGAATTTATTTGTTTTGGTTTCTTTGTATGTGTGGATTACTTGGGTTGTTACCAACATCTGGTGAAAATGTCAATAGCACCTTTGGAAATATATTTACTGAGAAAAATGGTGACGTGTTCAATACTTATTTCACCCGCTGTATATGCATATGCATGTCATATGTCTTCTGTAAGAAACATGTCATTATAGCCCTATCCATATAGGCCAATACCTACGAGTGTAAAGGTTTAATTGTTTGCAAATTATTTTGTATTTTTTTGTTAATTAGCTTCCTTGCTCGCTCACCAGCCCAGTGTAATCTTTCACAGTTGTTCCATTTGGATAAACCCACAAAATATCAAGGCCACAATGACTATTTTACTCCACTATAGAGATTATTTTCCTTACTATTAGAACTCTCTTTGTCCACCTCTTAATCTACACTTTCATTGAATAACAGATGTAAAATACAAAGTTAACCCAGGCCTAGATTGACATGCTGTCTAAGCAGTCACTCCACACTGTTCGTGGATGAGAGGAAGGGAGTGGACGATCATAACATCAAAATATTCATTTAAATGCTAACGTTAAATTAGGATTTTGCAGATTGACAGCCTCCCTAGCTGCTAATTGTGGTCATAAAGGAGAGCGGGGGCCGTGATGGTCACGTGACATGTCGACCACACAGCGGGCGACTCGGCGTTCCCAGGTGGGCGTTTTGGCTCAGTCAGACAACTGCAATTACCATTGTACAAAGAGAGTGAGATTAGAAAGGACCGAGGCGGCCATTGTATACAGAAGTTGCAATGTTTAGCTTGGAAAAGTATCTGTATATTTCTCCTTATTTTACATTCACTGTGTGTGTGTCTGTGTCTTTTCAGTTATTCTATCTTTAGGTATCTGCCTTTAAGTATGTGTGGGAGGGTGTACTTTGAATACTAGCCCTTGTCAGTCAGTGAGCAGCATCCATGTCCCAGTAGGAGTGTGTGTTATGGGGGTTGAGCCAGCTCCCTGTACCCTGGTGCTAATGATGCCAACACTACAGGCCCCTGCATGGACTGCCCTCCTGATAAGGCTACTACCTTCGCTTCCTCTGTTGGTGGCTTTGTTTTCCCCAGCCACCATCACACACACACACACACACACACACACACACACACACACACACACACACAAAGCACCAGACAGGCTTTCACCTTGTATCTGACAGGCTTTGCGCGGGAGGGAGTGTGTTTGGCAGCCATTGTTGTCAGGGCCGGATCAAACAGCTCGATAGATATTGAGAGCATTGAAGTCCTAGCAGCAGCTTCCGGACGGTCCATCCAAGGGGGGATTTGAAACAGAGACCCGACCAGAGCCGTGAAAAGGGCCTTAAAGGGATGTATCAGATTCTCGGGTCATTAGCCTTTAGTTAGGCTTTTTTTTGTTTTTAATCTCCTGTTGCTTGGTTCCCGTTTAGTGGCCCGGTCAATAGTTAATTAAGGGCTGACATGGGAGAGGCCTTCAAGCAGTTAAAGGGGCGGTGTGATTTACCTCAGTGAGCGTTACCTCGCTGAGTCGTGCTCAGCTGGAACGGAGCTGCATCCACGTCACCTTTCTGTCCTTGAGAAGCCATGGCTATGTCGGCAGTCCAGGGTTGTATTCATTAAGGCACCAAACAAACAAAAACGGACAATGAAACGGAGTATATATACATTTTTGTTTTAGTTGCAAAACACTTTTCCAATGTGCGTCCTAATAAACAGTACCCTGGTTTTCAGCTTGTCTCCCATTTGGTTTCGATTCAATCAAGTGCTGAAGATGTTCAAAGTTGACTAAATTGTCAAGCAAGCTCTGAGTCAATTAGCCAAAGTGCATCATATTTCACATACATACATACATACATACATACATACATACATACATACATACATACATACATACATACATACATACATACATACATACATACATACATACATACATACATACATACATACATACATACATACATATAACCAATTTAACTTCAGTGAGTCCACTTTGCAATACCAAATACATCCTCTCTCGTAGTACTTTGAGCTTCAAATAAAAGTGGAACCGAATGGGAAATAGACCTCATGCGTAAAGATGTCAATTAGTCTCCTGGCAGTCCTTTTGATATTTACTTTTGAAGCTGTACTGTGACCCTGTTCTGTTGGAGCGCTATGAAGTCAGCTTACATGCTGCTCATCTTCTCTCACTATAATATAATTGTTTAATAAATACAAGTTGTAAAATATGGTGATTTCAAAAATATATAGTGAGATAATGCTTTGCATTTTACTTAATTACGTGTATTTAAATAGCTCTGAGACGTAATAAACATCTTCCACATTGCAGGACTGTGTGTGTGGCTGTTGTCTCCTAACCACAGCTGGTTCTATTGGCCAGGGCAGTGTTCCAGAACACTACTGAATACAAGCTTGTTCCATCTACCCCCACCCCCCCCCTCCTCCCCTCCTAAGGTTCAGCTGCCAGCAGCCGGATACTGCCTGGCAACAGAAGACCCGCCATTGGAAGAGCACGGAGTAGAAAAAACAGAGGGTACAAATTGATAGTCTTTCTAAAGCAAACATGAGGGAGTGAAAGAGATAGAGAGGGGGGGGGGGGAGAGTGAGAAGGGGGAGAAAAGCGGGTGAGGTCGTTCCAGGGCTCAGTTCAAGATGGCGGCAAGCCCTCAGGGCTTTCGCTTCTCTTTCTTTATTGTCTTCCTTAATGAGCTTTTTATGTTTTTGTGTATTTTACACCACATGCTCGTTGTAACGCTCCTACGCGCCTGCTGATGTATCTGTTATTTTTATCTGAGCTATTCACTACTCCATATAAATTTTATTATAAACAGCTGCCTGGTGAATAGGTCTAATTAACAATGGGGGACGACAGCAGGTCAGAGACTCTGGCTCCTCTCCCCCTTCAAGGGCCCGGAGAAGAGCCCGATGGGTGGGCACGTAAAACTTCTACAGTTCTGCAATTAAAAAAACAACATGTCAGACAAAAACTCTCTAAAATGATGTGACATTCTCAATGCACTTTCTAATGAGGAACAGAGGGATGGCCCACGGATGGAGGGATGGGAGGGTGAGTGGAACAGAACAGAAGCGGCTCCCTCGCGTGCGAGAGTCGTTTATTTATGCCGTAATCGAGGTCAATGCGCACACTTTGGCGGCAGCGGTGGGATCTTCAAGCTGTCTCTCTGGGGGTCCTGTGCTATATGTTTCATGTCTGTTGATGAGATGATGACAGATGCATAAAGGATCAGTGGACTCAAGGTAAGGTGACTGAACTGTCTGTTTTGAAAGCCTGTTTTTAGCTTCACAAAAGGCTCCATTCCAAATTTGAAGCAGTAGATAAAGCCTATACAGGTGAAGGGAAAAGGAAAGTCACCACTTTCTCAAAATTATAGATATTTAATAGGAAGTGGATATTCATCCGCCAGATAGAAAACTTAAAGAGGTCGAAATGAGTTATGCCATACTATAATCGAAAAATTACGTATATATACAGTTTTGAGAATGAGACAAGTATTGGTCTCCACAAAGTTTGCTGCTTCAGTGTTCTTAGATCTTTATGTCAGTAGTTACTATGGTACACTGAAGTATAATTACAAGTATTCCATGAGTGTCAAAGGCTTTCATTGACAATGACATTCAGTTTATGCAAAGAGTCAGTATTTGCAGTGTTGACCCTTCATTTTCAAGACCTCTGCAATCCGCCCTGACATGCTGTCAATTAACTTCTTGGCCACATCCTGACTGATGACAGGTCATTCTTGCATAATCAATGCTTGGAGTTTGTCAGAAGTTGTGGGTTTTTGTTTGTCCACCCGCCTCTTGAGGATCGACCACAAGTTCTCAATGGGATTAAGGTCTGGGGAGTTTGCTGGCCATGGACCCAAAATGTCGATGTTTTGTTCCCCGAGCCGCTTAGTTATCACTTTTGCCTTATGGCAAGGTAACCATCATGCTGGAAAAGGCATTAGTCATCACCAAACTGTTCTTGGATGGTTGGGAGAAGTTGTTCTCGGAGGATGTGTTGGTACCATTCTTTATTCATGGCTGTGTTCTTAGGCAAAATTGTGAGTGAGCCCACTCCCTTGGCTGAGAAGCAACCCCCCACATGAATGGTCTGAGGATGCTTTACTGTTGGCATGACACAGGACTGATGGTAGCGCTCACCTTGTCTTCTCCGGACAAGGTGTTTTCCGGATGGCCCAAAAAATCGGAAAGGGGATTCATCAGAGAAAATGACTACCCCAGTCCTCAGTAGTCCAATCCCTGTACCTTTTGCAGAATATCAGTCTGTCCCTGATGTTTTTCCTGGAGAGAAGTGGCTTCTTTGCTGTTCTTCTTGACACCAGGCCATCCTCCAAAGGTCTTCGCCTCACTGTGCGTGCAGATGCACTCACACCTGCCTGCTGCCATTCCTGAGCAAGCTCTGCACTGGTGGTGCCCCGATCCCGCAGCTGAATCAACTTTAGGAGATGGTCCTGGCGCTTGCTGGACTTTCTTTGGTGTCCTCTTCACAACAATTGAACCTCTCTCCTTGAAGTTCTTGATGATCCGATAAATGGTTGATTTAGGTGCAATCTTAACAGCAGCAATATCCTTGCCTGTGAAGCCCTTTTTGTGCAAAGCAATGATGGCGGCATGTGTTTCCTTGCAGGTAACCATGGTTGACAGAGGAAGTACAACCACCGTCCTTTTAAAGCTTCCAGTCTGTTATTCTGACTCAATCAGCATGACAGAGTGATCTCCAGCCTTGTCCTCGTCAACACTCTCACCTGTGTTAACGAGACAATCACTGACATGATGGCAGCTGGTCCTTTTGTGGCAGGGCTGAAATGCAGTGGAAATGATTTTGGGGATTAAGTTCATTTTCATGGCAAAGAGGGACTTTGCAATTAATTGCAATTCATCTGATAGCTCTTCATGACATTCTGGAGTATATGCAAATTGCCATCATCAACACTGAGGCGGCAAACTTTGTGGAGACCAATACTTGTGTAATTCTCAAAAATGTTGGTCACGACTGTATATATATATATACAGTGGGGAGAACAAGTATTTGATACACTGCCGATTTTGCAGGTTTTCCTACTTACAAAGCATGTAGAGGTCTGTCATTTTTATCATAGGTACATCTAAAACGGAATGTAAAACAAAAATCCAGAAAATCACATTGTATGATTTTTAAATAATTAATTTGCATTTTATTGCATGACATAAGTATTTGATCACCTACCAACCAGTAAGAATTCTGGCTCTCACAGACCTGTTAGTTTTTCTTTATGAAGCCCTCCTGTTCTCCACTCATTACCTGTATTAACTGCACCTGTTTGAACTCGTTACCTGTATAAAAGACACCTGTCCACACACTCAATCAAACAGACTCCAACCTCTCCACAATGGCCAAGACCAGAGAGCTGTGTAAGGACATCAGGGATAAAATTGTAGCCCTGCACAAGGCTGGGATGGGCTACAGGACAATAGGCAAGCATCTTGGTGAGAAGGCAACAACTGTTGGCGCAATTATTAGAAAATGGAAGAAGTTCAAGATGACAGTCAATCTCCCTCGGTCTGGGGCACCATGCAAGATCTCACCTCGTGGGGCATCAATGATCATGAGGAAGGTGAGGGATCAGCCCAGAACTACACGGCAGGACCTGGTCAATGACCTGAAGAGAGCTGGGACCACAGTCTCAAAGAAAACCATTAGTAACACACCAAGCCGTCATGGATTAAAATCCTGCAGCGCACGCAAGGTCCTCCTGCTCAAGCCAGCGCATGTCCAGGCCCGTCTGAAGTTTGCCAATGACCATCTGGATGATCCAGAGGAGGAATGGGAGAAGGTCATGTGGTCTGATGAGACAAAAATAGAGCTTTTTGGTCTAAACTCCACTCGCCGTGTTTGGAGGAAGAAGAAGGATGAGTACAACCCCAAGAACACCATCCCAACCGTGAAGCATGGAGGTGGAAACATCATTCTTTGGGGATGCTTTTCTACAAAGGGGACAGGACGACTGCACCGTATTGAGGGGAGGATGGATGGGGCCATGTATCGCGAGATCTTGGCCAACAACCTCCTTCCCTTAGTAAGAGCATTGAAGATGGGTCGTGGCTGGGTCTTCCAGCATGACAACGACCCGAAACACACAGCCAGGGCAACTAAGGAGTGGCTCCGTAAGAAGCATCTCAAGGTCCTGGAGTGGCCTAGCCAGTCTCCAGACCTGAACCCAATAGGAAATCTTTGGAGGGAGCTGAAAGTCCGTATTGCCCAGCGACAGCCCCGAAACCTGAAGGATCTGGAGAAGGTCTGTATGGAGGAGTGGGCCAAAATGCTGCTGCAGTGTGTGCAAACCTGGTCAAGAACTACAGGAAACGTATGATCTCTGTAATTGCAAACAAAGGTTTCTGTACCAAATATTAAGTTCTGCTTTTCTGATGTATCAAATACTTATGTCATGCAATAAAATGCAAATTAATTACTTAAAAATCATACAATGTGATTTTCTGTATTTTTGTTTTAGATTCCGTCACTCACAGTTGAAGAGTACCTATGATAAAAATTACAGACCTCTACATGCTTTGTAAGTGGGAAAACCTGCAAAATCGTCAGTGTACCAAATGCTTGTTCTCCCCACTGTACATATATATATATTTTTTTTTATGGAGACATTTCAGTTTAATGGTTGGGAGTGACATTGTATTCTACTAGAGCGTGATAGTCGACTACTTTAACAGCTATGTTGAGGAACATCTTAATTACCACATATAACATTGAGCATGTACAGTTCAGCTCAATTTTCATTGTAATTATAGGCATGGATTAAGGTATTACTATCTCATTGATTGACACTTTACTCAATATTACTTGGCCTCTCACTGTGAATGCAAGGGCAAGCCGCCTCTAGGCTTGAGTCTTGGTGCTTGAGAGTCAATGTACATCCTCTCTCTGCACTTCAATGGAATTATTGGGGCAGCAAAATCGCTCTCGGTCATCAATATTTACTTATCTATGTGTCCATCTATAAATAAGCTGGAGAATGTGATTAAATTCTCTCTGATTTATGCGATTCTATTGATCTCCTTATATCAACTGTTTAGCCATTCCACCTCCTATATATTCAGTATATTAAACCTCTAGCGGCTTGACAGTCTTATTTCCTGACACACACACCCACAGACCGATAACAGCGTGAGCTATTACAGGACAGAGGCAGAGGAAAGATTTATCTGTGCGACTGAAATTTAATTTGGGGCAGGAATAATAAGGCATAGGAAATGAAAGTTAATCAGGGGCTGCTCTCTCCCTGACACCGCCTTTGTGGATGAAGCCTGTTTTATTTAACCCGACTTTTCTCTTTTTTTCCCACCCTTAAACGCTTTATAAATCAGGTACAAATCTCACGTTCTGACTGTTGTCCCCCAGAAACTAATTAAAAAAGAGAGGGCTCATTCAGAAGAAGAACGGCTCATAAATGAAACTGGAGTGTGAACTGGGCAAGACAAACATTTCCCCTAAGCTAGGCCTGTTTTTTATTTAACCTTTATTTATCTAGGCAAGTCAGTTAAGAACACATTCTTATTTACAATGACGGCCTAGACCTCCCCTAACGACGCTGGGCCAACTGTGCTCCTGATCACGGCCGGTTGTGATACAGCCCGGGATTGAACTCGGGTCTGTAGTGACGCCTCTAGCCCTGCGATTTAGTGCTGCCTCAGACCGCAGCGCCACTCGGGATCTGTTGGGTATGAGGGAAGAAGAAAAGGAGAGGAAATTACAGGGGAGATAGGAAGTAGATGAAAGGAAAGGAAGAGAAGGTGGAAAAGACAAGAGTCGGAGAAAGAGATATTTGTGAAGAGAGTCGATATTAAAAGTGAAATAACAGACAGCTGTTATTGATACCTATTCCTCTATATAATTATATCCGCTGTCTAAGCGACAATGGACTGTACATTTGAGGTGAGAGGCCTCAGGATATCTACCATTGCCTCAGTGTAAGGTTTATGTTCAGAGAGGTCTCTGGAAACCTTTATTGTTTTCAGGTTTGGTGTCTAATTGTTCCCCAATTAGATCAGCTGCGCCGCATTGCCTCTAATTGGAGAGCCTATTGATGTTCAGTTTTCCCCACCTGTATTTGTGGGTTTTTGTGTGTGTTCCTTTTTGTTTCATACCGGTTCTTGGTCGCTGTCTCTCCTTTGTTCATTTCGTGGATTTACTTTATGGGAATAAATAAATGTTTTTTTCAACACAGCTCTGCGCTTCGGGTACTGTCTCATAGCAACCGTGACAGAAAAGCCCACCAAGACCGCACAGAGCTGGACAATGGAGGAGCACATGAGGGGTAAGGAGCTTGTCTCCGAAGAGGAGTACCTCCATTGTTCAGTCCTGGGAGGAGCACCGAATCCAGGGCAGCAGCAACACGGGCGGGCGCAACGTCGGCATGCCAAGGGGCAGGCCCAGTGTTCAGCCCGGAGGAACCCCCGTGTCGTTTTTTGGGGGGGGCTATGGGGGTGGTGTGGCAGGGGTGAGGAAGCACCGAGACCAGCATCCACATGGGGTCTGGCGGAGCCAGAGTACGACTGAGGGTCGGAGTCGGAGGAAGGAGGATATCGAAGGGAGATGTTCTTGGGAATAGTGGAGCAATGCCGGCAGCATTGGGAGGAGGATGAAGGTGACAAGGCGGAGCTGGAGGGTATGGTGCCCGACGTGTGCATCCCCAGTCCGGGTCACAGAATGCCAGCCTCCCGCACCAGACCTCCAATGTGCCTCCCCAGCCCGGTAAGCCCTGTGCCGGCTCCCCACACCTGACCTCCAGTGCATGCGCCCAGCCCGGTGCCACCAGTGCCGGCCCCACGCACCAGACCTCCGGTGTGCCTCCCCAGCCCGGTAGCTCCAGTGCATGTCCCTAGCTTGGTAGCGCCGGTACCGGTTCCTAGCCCGGTGGCGCCAGTGCGTGTCCTCAGCTCTAGCGCCAGTACCGGTTCCTAGCCCGGTGGTGTCTCCAGCTTGGTAGCGCCTGTGCCGGTTCCCCGGGGGGGTACTGTGAGGTTTATGTTCAGAGAGGTCTCTGGAAACCTTTATTGTTTTCAGGTTTGATTTCCTCTCTGGAAATCTGTTTCAGTTTTGGATTTGGTCCCCAATTAGATCAGCTGTGCCGCATTGCCTGTAATTGGGGAGCCTATTGATGTTCAGCATTCCCACCTGTGTTTGTGTTTTTTTTTGTGTGTTCCTTTTTGTTTCACACCGGTTCTTGGTCGCTGTCTCTCCTTTGTTCGTTTTGTGGATTTACTTTACGGGAATAAAGGAATGTTTTTCAACACAGCTTCAGGTCCTGTCTCATAGCGACAGTGACACTCAGCGGCTATAAAACTCAAATCAATTCACATTTTGTAAACAACAGGCGTAAACTAACATTGAAATGCTTACTTACGGGTACTATAAATACACAGTGAATGACAAATAACAATAACGAGTAAAAATAACATGGATATATACAGGGAGTACCAGTACCGAGTCGATGTGCAGGGTTACGAGGTAATTGAGGTAGCTATATACAAAGTGCACATCAAGAGAATGAATGGATGCATGTGCAATCTCAACCTCCATTACTCTCTAGTCTACATGCAGGATGGACCCAAGCTATTATTATTGTTTACTAATTGTGTTAACTACTTTGTTTATGGTCACCCTACAGTAGCTTTAACAAGACACGGGCTGTAAACTGGGTTAATGGTTCTTTTAACGCTAATAGGTAAAACCAATATCGTTTTATTAAAAGCTGGTGTGTTTTATTGGGAAGGACTTTTCACATGCTAAGCTAGAGCGTTGTCAAAAACCCCAATTCAACCAGGAAGTTGAGCATTCAAATTTAGTTTAAAGAATACTGATGTAACCCCCTTGTCACGTCACTTAGCCTGAATTGCCTGTGTAAAAATCCAGTATAATAAATGGATATTATCTTAAAGATGGAATCCACAGTAGGGGGAAACAGTGCTACTGTCTGCTTCTGCTTTGTTCTGTTGACAAAGCGGAGGTGTGGCGCATTGCACAATCTTGTAAAAAAAATGTGGCGCATGCAATGATGTCCGAGGAAAGAAAACAGTGTTTCGTTGTTTGCATGAACTTCTCTTGCTGTTGTAATATCGCAAGCGGACGTGGCAGTTTCACCATTAAGGATTTCAAAGTTTTGCGGCCTGATGGAAATACCTAGCGAGAGCTATTGGCTTTATTTCCTGGACAATGAGCATTGTTTTAATGAGATGTCTGGGACACTTATGCTTTTTTTCTCTGGCCTTGCTTATAGCTTCCATTGAGTACCCAGGGACTTCATTGTCGCCTGTGCAATTGCCACTTAAATGCATGAGCCTGTGCAAACACCTTGAGAGATTGCTTTTCAATGATTACAACAAAAAGCAATGGTGTGATTGTGCTCTGTGTTTACCCCATGGTTATATTTTCTTTCTTTGTTTCTGGCCTATTGGGTTCATCGCTTTGTCTGCCCTCTCCGCTTGCTGTAATAAAATGTTCTGTCTGTCAGTTTCTCTGTCTTTCCAATCCATCCAGCTATCCACAATGTATCTCTCCACATGTTCTCCATATGTTCTCCACATGTTAAAACTCTAATCCCCATTTTCCCTTCCTTTATCCTTGACATTCCTCACTGTCTCCCATGATGCCCGGGGGCCAAAGCGTACAATCAATGTGCTTCTCCGACCACCAGCATGGAGAAGAGAGGCCTGTCGGCCGGCGTGAGTTAACGTAGAGATAACATGCCACCCAAAGTGACACTGTGTTGACAAATCCTCGGCGGAGGCAGTTAAGGGAGGGGGTTGCGGTGTGGTAAGAAGGGAGGGGGGTGTCTGACTAGGCCCCTCCCCTCAGAAAGACATGAAAATGCAGATGACCCGAGCACACTACCGCTGTCAGCATCCATCCGTCAGCCGACTGGGGCGATGCCACACACACGGGGATCCGCTGAATAAATGCAATTAACTGTCCAATAAACACGGAGGATGAACGAGACAGGTGAGGAGATGGAGAGAGGGGGGGGGGGGGGGTGGATGGGGGAAATTGAAGGGGGGAGAGAGATGGGGAAATGGGGTTGTGGGGGTATCTGTCTGACACATTAGCAGAGATAGCAAAGACCCAACCCCCGGCTCTGGGGTTAAGCAAAGTCTGGCTGCCCGAGGTTGGGCACAGGCTAAATTCATTGATTTTCATTTCGTCATGTACACTGGTTGTTTGCTCAATACCTTGAATGTTTGTTTGCTGTCACATTTGATTCTCTGAAATCTCCCGTGGAGAATCAGTGACAGGGAATCCTCACGATTTCATGGGCTGGACCGGCTTGAGTGACGGACTGATAGATGGATGGAGGGATGGATGGGCTGACTGACTGCAGCAGAATGGCATTGCTTGCCCCCACCCCCCATGCTACCCGCCTGCCTTGAGGACGCCACCTGTGGCGCATATGTGTTCGTGTGCCTATGCCCGAGACTGCAAGAGGGTGACTGCGTCTGGTTGCCATGGTGACGGCTGACTGCTTGTCCCAACACCGCAGGCCAGTAGTCAAGCTGCGGGTGTGCGCACACTATTTGTATAAGTGTGTGTGCACTGTACGTGCCTGTGTGCCATGTTTGTATTTGTGACCGTGTATGTATGTGATGGTGAGAAGGGAGAGAAACAGGTTGAAGACAAAGAAGGAGCTGAAGAAAGAATGAATGACAGGGAGATGAAACAATAATGTACTGCCTAGTCGAACATGTGTGCTTCTATACAGTATGTGTGCATAGAGTATACAGAGGTGGAGGGTCCTTTGATATGTAAATTAATGCTCACATGATTGTCATGTGTGCTTGCATGTATAGGAATGTTCTGTGTGTATGTGTGTGTGCATGCATGTATACAGGTGTGTGTGTGTGTGTGTGTGTGTGTGTGTGTGTGTGTGTGTGTGTGTGTGTGATATCCCTGGGCTAGACTTATCTGTCAGGCTGGCTCAAACCCTGGTGTAACCGTCATGACAGTTTCTAGAGCTGTGCGGTGTGTCAACATTCAACCACGGCGACGTGCTAATTTAACGGGATGAGAGAGAGAGAGAGAGAGAGAGAGAGATGGTGGTGTAATCTCAAACCTTGTAGCTACGTAGTTATGCGATGACATCTCCATTCATCCTGCATTCGTACACCCATAATGGAAAACAACATCAAGCATTAGCTGCTAATGTTATTGTGTCTCCCAACACACTACCAGTATTATGTGTTACAGTATTGGCCCATTGGCCTAGAAAGATTGCAATACTAGCTGATACGGAGGCATCAATTCTGTGGTTGGGATTATAAAAGTATGTCCTCCTTTATTACCCTTTTCATGTGACAATTTATAGAAACTTAGTCCACGTTTTCACCAAGACTTAAGAAAATTTGATTTTATAGTCCGCTATCAGGGCAATCTCTAGTCGGTATGGGAGGAAGAGAAGGACAGATTATTATGTGGCAGCGATTGAGGAAGGGACTGGTTGTATCTTTTCAATTGCATATACCAACCTTTTTATAGCTACGATGTTAGCTCCTGCCGTTTTAAGTACTAAAATCTCTCTGCAAAGCTGTATCCAGCTATTTGGTTGTAAGTAAACCCACAGAACATTTAGACAACTCATAAAGCCTCCATGACTACTGGGTAAATAACTAATTCAGTCTATATCTGGTCTATTTGATCACCTTTAATATGACATATAATGCATATTAATATTCAATACAACATAAGCATATGACATTCTTAGAAAATGTGTGTGTGGGGGAGTTAATAATAAAAGCATGTAAGTGATAGATACATTCAAGGTATTGAGATCTTATCTATGCTAAAGGTGATCTAATAATAAAGATTCACACCCCTTGACTTAGTCCACATTTACAGCCTGAATTCAAAATGTATTAAATTAAATTAAATCTCTCCACAAATTACCCCATAATGTCAAAGTGAAAACATGTTTTTAGAATTTTTAAAAGAAATGTCTCATTTAAAAGAAGTATTCACACCCTTGAGTCACCTTTGGCAGCAATTACAGCTGAGAGTATTTTTGGGTAGGTCTCTAAGAGCTTTGCACACCTGGATTGTACAATACAGTATTTGCACATTTTTTTTTGTATCATTCTTCAAGCTCTGTCAAGTTGGTTGTTGATCATTGCTAGACAGCCATTTTCTTGCCATAGATTTTCAAGCTGATATAAATAAAATCTGTAACATTTAATGCTCCCTTGGAACTATATTTTGATTAGGATTTTGCCTATTCCGTTTATTTTTATCCAAAAAAACTCCCTAATCCTTGCTGATGACAAGCATACACCACTATGGCCTATTTATTGTCCTACCTTCCTAACCTTACTGCATTTTGCACTACATTTGCACTCTGTATATACAGTGGGGAGAACAAGTATTTGATACACTGCTGATTTTGCAGGTTTTCCCACTTACAAAGCATGTAGAAGTCTGTAATTTTTATCATAGGTACTCTTCAACTGTGAGTGACGGAATCTAAAACAAAAATTCAGAAAATCACATTGTATGATTTTTAAGTAATTAATTTGCATTTTATTGCATGACATAAGTATTTGATACATCAGAAAAGCAGAACTTAATATTTGGTACAGAAACCTTTGTTTGCAATTACAGAGATCATACGTTTCCTGTAGTTCTTGACCAGGTTTGCACACACTGCAGCAGGGATTTTGGCCCACTCCTCCATACAGACCTTCTCCAGATCCTTCAGGTTTCGGGACTTTCAGCTCCCTCCAAAGATTTTCTATTGGGTTCAGGTCTGGAGACTGGCTAGGCCACTCCAGGACCTTGAGATGCTTCTTTCTTAGTTGCCCTGGCTGTGTGTTTCGGGTTGTTGTCATGCTGGAAGACCCAGCCACGACCCATCTTCAATGCTCTTACTGAGGGAAGGAGGTTGTTGGCCAAGATCTCGCGATACATGGCCCCATCCATCCTCCCCTCAATACGGTGCAGTCGTCCTGTACCCTTTGCAGAAAAGCATCCCCAAAGAATGATGTTTCCACCTCCATGCTTCACGGTTGGGATGGTGTTCTTGGGGTTGTACTCATCCTTCTTCTTCCTCCAAACACGGCAAGTGGAGTTTAGACCAAAAAGCTCTATTTTTGTCTCATCAGACCACATGACCTTCTCCCATTCCTCCTCTGGATCATCCAGATGGTCATTGGCAAACTTCAGACGGGCCTGGACATGCACTGGCTTGAGCAGGGGGACTTTGCGTGCGCTGCAGGATTTTAATCCATGATGGTGTAGTGTGTTACTAATGGTATTCTTTGAGACTGTGGTCACAGCTCTCTTCAGGTCATTGACCAGGTCCTGCCGTGTAGTTCTGGGCTGATCCCTCACCTTCCTCATGATCATTGATGCCCCACGAGGTGAGATCTTGCATGGTGCCCCAGACCGAGGGAGATTGACCGTCATCTTGAACTTCTTCCATTTTCTAATATTTGCGCCAACAGTTGTTGCCTTCTCACAAAGCTGCTTGCCTATTGTCCTGTAGCCCATCCCAGCCTTGTGCAGGTCTACAATTTTATCCCTGATGTCCTTACACAGCTCTCTG
Organism: Thymallus thymallus; assembly: GCA_023634145.1. NCBI lineage: Eukaryota > Metazoa > Chordata > Actinopteri > Salmoniformes > Salmonidae > Thymallus > Thymallus thymallus. The sequence continues at coordinate 33,977,923 of CM042405.1, forward strand.
GTCTTGGCCATTGTGGAGAGGTTGGAGTCTGTTTGATTCAGTGTGTGGACAGGTGTCTTTTATACAGGTAACGAGTTCAAACAGGTGCAGTTAATACAGGCAATGAGTGGAGAACAGGAGGGCTTCTTAAAGAAAAACTAACAGGTCTGTGAGAGCCGGAATTCTTACTGGTTGTTAGGTGATCAAATACTTATGTCATGCAATAAAATGCAAATTAATTATTTAAAAATCATACAATGTGATTTTCTGGATTTTAAAAATTACAGACCTCTACATGCTTTGTAAGTAGGAAAACCTGCAAAATCGGCAGTGTATCAAATAATTGTTCTCCCCACTGTAGATTTTCTATTGTGTTATTGACTGTACGTTTGTTTACTGTGTAACTCTGTGTTGTTGTTTTTTGTCGCACTGCTTTGCTTTGTCTTGACCAGGTCACAGTTGTAAATGAGAACTTGTTCTCAACTGACCTACCTGGTTAAATAAAGGTGAAATAAAATAACATTAAATACCCATAACATGATGCCGCCACCACTATGCTTGAAAATATGAAGAGTGGTACTGAGTTAGATTTTCCCCAAACATAACACTTTGTATTTAGGATATTAAGTTAATTTCTTTGCCAGGTGTTTTACAGTATTACTTTAGTGCCTTATTGCAAACATGATGCATATTTTGTAATATTCAGCAAAGGCTTCCTTCTTTTCACTCTGTCATTTAGGTGAGTATCATTTTAAATTCAGGCTGTAACACAAAAGTTAAGGGGTGTGAATACTTTAAAGGAATGATGCATGCACGGCTTATTTATTTTGTATTTTTTGTTTTTAAAACTTGGCCCGAGAAAGGAACACCAACACATTAAAAAAATACATCTTCTCACTGGTTCTGAAGTCAAAACTCAATCTGTCGAAGAAAATGTAACAATACCAGATCAAACCGGGGATTAGGACTGTGTAACAGTCTATCATGGGGGGTGAAAATTGTCTGCAATTGTGGAACAGATTGCAAAAGCCTGGTGGAGTCATGAGATTTGGTGGAGCTGCCATTCTTTGCTCTCCTGGTTAGAGTGGGGATTAGAACGCAGATTGAAGGCATGTGTTGCGTGTGGTTCCACGGATTACGGCGACATGATGCGAGAGACTCTGCCATCCAAGCACTGGAGCCTGCTCTGAAACCAATCCAAAGACAACACAACACACACATGAACACGAGCATGAAAACGTGCTAACACAAAATAAACTCAAATTTTCACACTTTCAGTTTCAGAATACACACACTCTAATGTGCAGAAATTCACTACCCACAACAGCCTGTTGTTTATTGGAAAGCATGGCCAATGAAGGACCGATGAAAATAAAATGTATCTGGTTTAGAAAAAGGCAATCTTATGATAGCAGAGAGAATTATACAGAGCATAGCTTTAATCAGGCTCCACACAGTACACCCACACACACACACACACACAAACACACACACACACACACACACACACACACACACACACACAAAGATATACAAGCGCATCTGGCTACACTTTCTACGTCCTCCTCACGTATAGCCTGCCTACACATAAAAACACATACACTAATGTCCACTTCTGGGAATACACGTCACATTTAATTGGTCCCCAAAGTCCCTCGTCGAGAGGGAGATAATGGCATGTCGTTCAACATGGTCATCTACTTAGTCCAACCCATGTGTGTGTTTTCCTTCTTCTCGCCTCTCACCCTAATGGTGTGTCCCCAGGATTAAGTGATATAAATGGATGCCGTCGCTTCCCCGATGCTGCAGCCACCTGAAACTCTGGGAAAATAGGCCCTGAGGGAGGCTAGCCCAACTGCCAGCTTCCACTTGCCAGCTTGCCGGCTCAATTTCACCACCACTGCACTTCAGATCTATCTTGCTGTCAGCAGAGAAGCCGAACACATAGTAGAATGGTATGTACCAAGACCCGGGGGGGGGGTCGTCGTCTCACCCCTAGGCCGGAGGGTAGGGCCTTACCCTAATAAGGAAGCGTAGGAATGATAAGCTTCCCAAACATTGGGTGAACGTTCGTCAACTTACATACAGTAGCCTACCTTTAGTAATGAGGTTATTTTAACCATTGATCAACCACTTCGTGTATGTTACTAGAATGTGTCCACAGGGATGATAGTGTATATACCTCAGACCACTGACATTTATAAAAAAAAGTTTAGGTAACTTTTACTATGGGTCTCTATCTATGGGTGTGTCCCAAATGCCACCCTATTCTTTACACAGTGCACTACTTTTGACCAGGGCCCATAGAGAAAAAGGGTGCCATTGGGGGTCCAGCCAGGAGCTCTGCCTCAGCCAGTTCATGGTCTCTGTGCCTGTTTCACCGATGTCTGTCTGGCACTCTCTCTAATGTATGTTCACAACCTCTCCACTCCACCTGCAGCACCCCCCTCACGCACACACACCTCCACCCTGTTACCCTCACACCTCTGCTCACCTCGCTACAGCACGTCAGTAACGATCTCATTTACCGCCCCATTAATTGCCATGAAATCAGACGGTGTGTGTGTGTGTGTGAGCGTGCGTGCGTGTGCGTGCGTGAGGGGGCCCGGATCTCTTGCTCGCTGCAGCAAGACACCAGCTCAGAGAGTGGCACTGTATGGGTTCTTGCTCAGATAGAAAAAGAGATCCCAACCTCTATGCTGCAAACATATAGTCATAAAGCTCACAGATGAGATAGCCCACCCACTAAACTATGATTATAAACAGGGCGGTTCAAGCCTCCTTCACTCATGCTGCCAAACATGCCCTCGTAAAACTGACTATCCTACCGATCCTTGACTTCGGCGATGTCATTTACAAAATAGCCTCCAACACTCTCCTCAGCAAATTGGATGTAGTCTATCACAGTGCCATCCGTTTTGTTACCAAAGCCCCATATACTACCCACCACTGTAACCTGTACGCTCTCATTGGCTGGTCCTCACTACATATTCATCGCCAAACCCACTGGCTCCAGGTCATCTATAAGTCTTTGCTAGGTAAATCCCTGCCTTGTCTCAGCTCGCTGGTCACCATAGTAACGCCTACCTGTAGCATGGCTTCAGCAGGTATATTTCACTGGTCACCCCCAAAGCCAACACCTCCTTTGGCCGCCATTCCTTCCAGTTCTCTGCTGCCAATGACTGGAACGAATTGCAAAAATCTTTGTAGCTGGAGACTCCTATCTCCCCCACTAACTTTAAGCATCAGCTGTCAGAGCAGCTTACCGATCACTGCACCTGTACACAGCCCATCTGTAAATAGCCCACCCTACTACCTCATCCCCATATTTATTATTGTTGCTCATTTGCACTCCAGTATCTCTATTTGCCCATCATCATCTGCACATCTATCACTCCAGTGTTAATGCTAAATTGTAATTATTTCACCACTATGGCCTATTTATTGCCTTACCTCCCTAATCTTACTACATTTGCACTCTGTATATAGATTTAATATGTTTGTTTATTCTCATGTGTAACTCTATGTTGTTGTTTTTGTCGCACTGCCTTGCTTTGTCTTGTCCAGGTCACAGTTGTAAATGAGAACTTGTTCTCAACTGACCTACCTGGTTAAATAAAGGAGAAATAAAAAAATAAAATAAAAAGCTCTGAATTATGATTAATATATCAGACCGTATACCACGGGTATTTGTATTGTTCTAATTATGTTGGTAACCAGTTTATAATAGCAATAAGGCACCTCAGGGTTTGTGGTATATGGCCAATATACCATTGCTAACGGCTGTATCCAGGTACTCTGCGTTGCGTCGTGCATAAGAACAGCCCTTAGCCATGGTATATTGGCCATATACCACATCCCCTCGTGCCATATTGCTTAATTATAAACTGGATGGTTCGAGCTCTGAATGCTGATTGGCTGAGACCTGTGTTATATCAGACTGTATACTACGGGGTATGACAAACCATTTATTTTTACTGCTCTAATTACGTTGGTAACCAGTTTATAATAGCAATAAGGCACCACGGGGGTTTGTGCTAAAATACCACGGCTAAGGGCTGTATCTAGGCACTCCGCGGTACGCTGTGGTATATTGGCCATATTCCTCAGCCCCTCGGGCTTTATTGCTTAAATATACCATCACGGATGGTAAGTCATATTAAAAGTTACAATAACGAGTTGTAATAAAAGTGGTGTGTTAAATCTAAAAAGCAGTGGGCTGCATTATGACTACTGTATAAGATATCTACTAGAACCATGTTTGCCCCCAATATGACCATGGAACACGTGTTACTGTGCTACCTGTTATTGTGCAGAGCACAGTGCATGGTGGAACTCCTGAGTTTTTAATAATGACCACGGCTCTCTGTAGCACAGTAAGTGGAGGTCTCTTGACTCTCTTCAGACAGATTCCTGCTGAGTGCTGCGGTGAGTGCTCAGCCTTAAAGATCATAAGTATTGCTACACACGTGCTCCTCCCAACAAGTGTGCACCTGTTTTTAGTGTACATCTAAACTGAAGTCGACACACACACACACACAACGACTAACAAGCACACACACATACTAGCAAACCCACACTCACACGCTGTCTCTCTCTCTCTCTCTCGCTCTCTCTCTCTCTCGCTCTCACAAACACAATCGCACACACAGCGCCGGCACATTAGCAGGAGGGCCGCTAATGAAGCGAATAGACGCTACTGTAATGAGTCTGTAGATGCATCTGCGTTTGTATTCCATGCATCTAGACTCATTCATCTAGACTAGCACGAGGTAGTATGTGACAACACATCTAGACTCATTCTGTTTTATTTTAACTGGATATTAGTCAGATGATAGTATTTTTATGGAGTACCCTAGTGGGGGGGTGTTGCAATGTTTTTGCTGACGGGGAGAGAATTGCCCGCTTTTATATCAGTCCTCTAATACAGGTCTAGTAAAGGCCCAGTGCACTACCTTAGTGAACAAATTTAAAGTAGATGTATTTGAGTGTTTACCAGCATTTGTAACTTGAGTCTGATAATTATCTGTATAAAACAACAATACTTATAATACGAAAATACTTTCTTGATATATGTTTTCCATTTTCTTGAAATACTTATTTCTATGTGAAAACTGAAATAGTATACACGCTTATCCAGAGCAACTTACAACTTAGTGAGTGCATTCATTTTCTCTACTGGTCCCCCGTGGGAATCAAACCCACAACCCTGGTATTGCAAGCACCATGCTCTACCAACTGAGCCATATAATCACAGCACATCTTTCTTCATGGTGATGGAAGGTCTACAGGTACAAACCTAGATCACCAGCCTATTGTATGTACAATACAGTAATGTACATTTACATTAAGCTGTTTGTAAGGATGGGTTTAATTAATACTGCACATAAAGTGGTTGTTTTACGTGTTATTTGATCAAGAAAGTGTATTAATTTGATGAGGATTTTTTGTCTTTGCCCATAACTTTGCAACTTTTGATGTAAATGTTTGAGGGCAGGGTTGTGATGTAAATGTTTGAGGACAGGGTTTTGATGTAAATGTTTGAGGACAGGGTTGTGATGTAAATGTTTGAGGACAAGGTTTTGATGTAAATGTTTGAGGACAGGGTTTTGATGTATATGTTTGAGGACAGGGTTGTGATGTAAATGTTTGAGGACAGGGTTTTGATGTAAATGTTTGAGGACAGAGCTTTGTTCTTTCTGGATTCCATTAGAATGACATCACAGAGAAAGGGACAGGGCAACAACTCTTACAATTACAACTGTTGAATCCTGCAAGATACTGTTCTTAATCATACAACTACCGTTTTGCCAAAGTGGAGATTATGAAATTCTATATCGGTCTGATTATACTAGTAAAGACTAGTGCACTACTTTATATACTTTTTGATTTTTCAGGGGGTGTTTTGATTTTTCCCACGTGTCATATCCTGGTTAATTATTATCCCAATAATCAACCATAATCAACGTTTTGCAATTTGTTGTGAGTGTTTAGAACCTTCAGTCACATCGTGACTAGCAGAAATGGAAGAAAAAGGCAAGGGATAGTTAAGACTAAGCATGCAGACAAACACAACTCCGTCCTCTCTCTCTCTCTCTCTCTCTGTCTTTTCTCTCTCTTTCTCTCTCCCAGTGGGGGAGTGATGATCCTACTCTACCAGCCTGTTGTAGGGCACTGTGGGGTGCCATCTCCATACCAGGAGAGGCCTAATTAAGATATATCTGCTCTGTACACATTACAGTAAGGAGCCACACATACAGGAGCCCACATGCACACACACACACACACACACGCGTACACACCCACACACTGTGGTTCACACTAACACACATCACACGTGCAGACACACACATACACACTCACATACACACTGATGCCCACACGCAAACGCACATCACACACTCCACCACAGCATGCAGTAGACAGGGACCTCCCGACACCTATGTGAACCTATAATTGCCACACAGCTAGCGCAGGTGTCGTTCCTTACCGTAGCCATTAATTGCCAGCATACTGTAACGCAAGGTATTTCTAAGTTTTCAAAGTTTCAAAGAAGTAGGTGGCACTAGAATCTCAGACAATATCAATGTATAATGGAAAATTATTATAAAGACAGTTCTATGTCCAACTATAGTACACTGGTGTGGTATGGTTACGTATACTCCTAGAGGGCAGTCATGCATAATACAGCAGGACTAGACTAGAACACTGAGGTGGATACTGTGTCAGCAAAAGAAAAGTCTCCGTTATCATCGGCAGTGCATAATCGCTAAATAAAGTTAAATTCTATTCTAAAAAAACTCCACGGTGAGAACACCCCAGGGTGAGAGAAAGTGTGTTAGTATTTCTTAAGAGTAATGATTGTAATGAAGCGTTGTGCGGGCTTTTCACTTCCACTGTACACTTGGCCATGAACTGAGAGCATAATTAAAACTTATTTTTATCTCTTAATTTTCTCTCGTCTCCACTACGCTATGCTCCATCGCTGTCAGGTGGCAACGCCTAGCTACATACAGACAGACGAAGACTAATCACACATACACAGGCATAGACAAGCACACGCGCACACACACACACACACACACACACACACATGAAAAGAATAATAAAACATGAGACTTATAGTTGAAGTCTGAAGTTTACATACACCTTAGCCAAATACATTTCAACTCAGTTTTTCACAATTCCTGACATTTAATCCTAGTAAAAATTCCCTGTCTTAGGTCAGTTAGGATCACCACTTTATTTTAAGAATGTGAAATGTCAGAATAATAGTAGAGAGAATAATTTATTTCAGCTTTTATTTCTTTCAATACATTCCCAGTGGGTCAGAAGTTTACATACACTCAATTAGTAATTGGTAGCATTGCCTTTAAATTGTTTAACTTGGGTCAAACGTCTCGGGTAGCCTTCCACAAGCTTCCCACAATAAGTTGGGTGAATTTTGGCCCATTCCTCCTGACAGAACGGGTGTAACAGAGTCAGGTTTGCTCGCCCCCACAAATTGCCTATAGGATTGAGGTCAGGGCTTTGTGATGGCCACTCCAATACCTTGACTTTGTTGTCCTTAAGACATTTCGCCACAACTTTGGAAGTATGCTTGGGGTCATTGTCTATTTGGAAGACCCATTTGCTTTAACTTCCTGACTGATGTCTTGAGATGTTGCTTCAATATATCCACATAATTTTCCTTCCTCATGATGCCATCTATTTTGTGAGGTGCACCAGTCCCTCCTGCAGCAAAGCACCCCCACAACATGATGCTGCCACCCCCAAGCGTCACGGTTGGGATGGTGTTCTTCGGCCATGCAAGCCTCCCCCTTTTTCCTCCATACATAAAGATGGTCATTATGGCCAAACAGTTCTATTTTTGTTTAATCAGACCAGAGGGCATTTCTCCAAAATGTACGATCTTTGTCCCCATGTGCAGTTGCAAACCGTAGTCTGGCTTTTTTATGGCGGTTTTGGAGCAGTGGCTTCTTCCTTGCTGAGCGGCCTTTCAGGTTATGCCGATATTGTCACGATGCGGAATAATGTGACGATAAACGGAGCGCTGATGGAGCGTCATTCCTTTTTATTTTGGAGTTGGATTCACGAAGCACAAAATAAAAGAAAAGGAGATGACTTAAACTAACTATAACCAATACTAAACAAAGCAAAGTGACTCACGTGCTGAATACTCAAGGCAGACACGAACAATGATCCACACACAGGTGGCTTTGTGTGGGGATTAAATACTATCCCCAATCAGAGACAACGCTATACAGCTGTCTCTGATTGGGGATGATAATCTCCCTAATAATGTGTGAGAGCTTGGTTGTGTGCCTCTCTCCTCCCCTAGGTGGGAGTAAGAGGCCTTACCACAACCAAGCCCTCACAGTACCCCCCCCTTAAGGTGCGGACTCCCGACCGCACACATACAATCCCCCCTCTCCTGAAAGAAAAAAAAAAATCCAAAACTAGGGGGGACATGGCGGGGTACTGAGGTGGTTGCTGGTGGGGGCTCCGGTTCCGGTTCCGGTTCCGGGCGTGGCACAGGCGGTTCCGGTCCGGACCCCGGCGCGGTGGTTCCCCCCTCAGTACTCCCGCCATTCACCAAGTCCTGTCTGGACCCTGGTGCGGGAGCCCTCGACCCTGGAGAGGGGCTGACAACCGGCCCCGGACTGGGCACCGGTGGAGCGGACTGCTCCGTCACTGGAGCGACGTAGACGACCGGCCCCGGACTGGGCACCGGTGGAGCGGACTGCTCCGGCACTGGAGCGGCGCAGACGACCGGCCCCGGACTGGGCACCGGTGGAGCGGACTGCTCCGTCACTGGAGCGACGTAGACGACCGGCCCCGGACTGGGCACCGGTGGAGCGGACTGCTCCGTCAATGGAGCGACGTAGACGACCGGCCCCGGACTGGGCACCGGTGGAGCGGACTGCTCCGGCACTGGAGCGACACAGACGACCGGCCCCGGACTGGGCACCGGTGGAGCGGACTGCTCCGGCACTGGAGCGAAGCAGACGACCGGCCCTGGACTGGGCACCGGTGGAGGAGGCTCCAGCCCTTGAGCTGTGGCTGGAGGCTCCGGGCTGCTGACCTTCGCTGGAGGTGGCGGAACGCTGACCTTCGCTGGAGGTGGCGGAACGCTGACCTTCGCTGGAGGTGGCGGGGCGCTGACCTTCGCTGGAGGTGGCGGGGCGCTGACCTTCGCTGGAGGTGGCGGGGCGCTGACCTTCGCTGGAGGCCTCGGGCTGCTGACCTTCACTGGAGGCCTCGGGCTGCTGACCTTTACTGGAGGCCTCGGGCTGCTGACCTTTACTGGAGGCCTCGGGCTGCTGACCTTCACTGGAGGCCTCGGGCTGCTGACCTTCTCTGGAGGCCTCGGGCTGCTGACCTTCTCTGGAGGCCTCGGGCTGTTGACCTTCTCCGGAGGTCTCGGGCTGCTGACCTTCACAGGAGGCCTCGGGCTGCTGACCTTCTCCGGAGGTCTCGGGCTGCTGACCTTCACAGGAGGCCTCAGACTGCTGACCTTTACAGGAGACCTCAGGCTGCTGACCGTCACAGGAGGCCTCGGGCTGCTGACCTTCTCCGGAGACCTCAGGCTGGATGCCGTGCCCACCCTGGGCACCGACGCAGAGGTGGTCTTCAGCCCTGCAGCTGGTCTGGCTGTCGGCCCCAGACTGGGCACCGACACGCTATGGAGCTCCTGCTCCACAGCGGGACTGAACGTCGTGCCCACCCTGGGCACCGACGCAGAGAGGGTTTCCAGCCCTCTGGTTGGGCTGGCTGTCGGCCCCAGACTGGGCACCGACACGCTATGGAGCTCCTGCTCCACAGCGGGGCTGAACGTCGTGCCCACCCTGGGCACCGACGCAGAGATGGTTTCCAGCCCTCTGGTGGGGCTGGCTGTCGGCCCCAGGCTGGGCACCGACGCGCTATGGAGCTCCAGCTCCACAGCGGGACTGAACGTCGTGCCCACCCTGGGCACCGACGCAGAGAGGGTTTCCAGCCCTGTGGTTGGGCTGGCTGTCGGCCCCAGACTGGGCACCGACGCGCTATGGAGCTCCTTTTTCCACAGCGGGGCTGAACGTCGTGCCCACTCTGGGCACCGACGCAGAGATGGTCTCCAACCACAGAGCTGTGCTGGCGACCGTCGCGGTAGCCTCCGTGCGAGGAGTAGGCACGGGGCATACTGGACTGGGGGAACGCACCACTGTTCTGATGCGAGGCGCTGGCACAGGTCGCACCGGGCTGGGGAAACGCACTGTTGGGTTGTTGCGTTTAGCTGGCACGGGTCGCGCCGGGCTGGGGAAACGCACTGTTGGGTTGTTGCGTTTAGCTGGCACGGGTCGCGCCGGGCTGGGGAAATGCACCGTTTGGCTGGTGCGCGGAGCAGGCGCGGGCCGTACCGGGCTGGGGAAACGCACCGTTGGCTGGGTGCGTTTAGCTGGTACGGGTCGCACCGGGCTAGTGTTGCGCACCGATGGTTTGGTGCGCTGAGTCGGTCTCCTCCTCCTCCGACTCTGGACCGGCGCTGGAGGCACCGGACTGGGAACTGGCGCTGGAGCACGACTGTCCCTGTCGTGCCTACTCCACCGCCAATCCCCATCCTGTGAGGGTTCTTCCGGGAACCCCCACGAGTGAGGGAACAGAAGCACATCGTCGTCGTCTTCCTCCGACTCCTCTATGTACTCCCGCTCCCATGGCTGTAGGGGCTCCTCCTGGAACCCCCACGAGTGCAGTGGTCGGGGCTCTTCTCCCTCGATCCCCGACCACCCCCATAGCCCCCCCCCAAAATTAGTTTGAGGGGTTTTCTGGGCTCCAGGCTGGTCCTCAACTCTAGCCCGGTGACGTGTCCTCCGTCTCCGGCGCCTTGGCTGCTCCGGACCCCAGCCTTTCTCCACCGCATGATAATGGTAGACATCCTCTTTCGATAATTTCCCCATATCGTAGAGGATGTCTACCAAAGTCTGCTCTCGCTGCGTCCCAGGGTGGTGGATCATTCTGTCACGATGCGGAATAATGGGACGATAAACGGAGCGCTGATGGAGCGTCATTCCTTTTTATTTTGGAGTTGGATTCACGAAGCACAAAATAAAAGAAAAGGAGATGACTTAAACTAACTATAACCAATACTAAACAAAGCAAAGTGACTCACGTGCTGAATACTCAAGGCAGACACGAACAATGATCCACACACAGGTGGCTTTGTGTGGGGATTAAATACTATCCCCAATCAGAGACAACGCTATACAGCTGTCTCTGATTGGGGATGATAATCTCCCTAATAATGTGTGAGAGCTTGGTTGTGTGCCTCTCTCCTCCCCTAGGTGGGAGTAAGAGGCCTTACCACAACCAAGCCCTAACAGATATAGGACTCGTTTTACTGTGGATATAGATACTTTTGTACCTGTTTCCTCCAGCATCTTCACAAGGTCCTTTGCTGTTGTTCTGGGATTGATTTGCACTTTTCACACCAAAGTACGTTCATCTCTAGGTGACAGAACGTGTCTCCTTCCTGAGCGGTATGATGGCTACTGTCACAGTTTGTAGTAATGGGACGGTAAATGGAGCGTTGGTGAAGTGTCATCCTTGTTTATTTTAAATGAGGTGTTCTCACAAAGCATTAAATAAACAGGAGAGTATAACAAATAAAGTGACTTACTGTCTTGTGACGTAGTGTAGACAGGCTCGGCTGTGGTCCTACCACTGCCTTTATTGGGCGTGAGTACTAACCACAGCCAAACCCTTACAGTACCCCCGCCCCCCCTAAGGTGCGGGCTCCCGACCGCAAATAGTCCCCCCTTTCCCAAAATAAAATGTACAAGTCTGGGAGAGGAACCGGCTGAGTACTGGGGCGGTTGATGGTGGAGGCTCCGGCCCCGGCCTCGGGCGTGACGTAGACCGTGAAGGCTGCACCCCTCCTGCCTCACCGTTGCTCGCCCGGTCCGGTCCGGACCCCGGCGCGATGATTCCCCCCTCAGCACTCCCGCGGCGCACCAAGTCCTGTCTGGACCCTGGTGTGGGAGCCCCCGACCCTGGAGAGGGGCTGATGTCTTTCCCCGGCTCGGACCCCAGTGGAGCGGACTGCTCCAGCACTGGAGTGAAGCAGATGACCGGCCCCGGACTGGGCACCGGTGGAGCGGACTGCTCCGGCACTGGAGTGAAGCAGACGACCGGCACCGGACTGGGCACCTGTGGAGCGGACTGCTCCGGCACTGTAGTGAAGCAGACGACCGGCCCCGGACTGGGCACCGGTGGAGCGGACTGCTCTGGCACTGGAGTGAAGCAGAGGACCAGCCCCGGACTGGGCACCTATGGAGCGGACTGCTCTGGCACTGTAGTGAAGCAGACGACCGGCCCCGAACTGGGCACCGGTGGAGCGGACTGCTCTGGCACCTTAGCTGGAGGCTCCGGGCTGCTGATCTTCACTGGAGGTTCTAGGTTGCGGACCTTCGCTGTAGGCTCCGGGCTACGGACCTTCGCTGTAGGCTCCGGGCTACGGACCTACGCTGTAGGCTCCGGGCTACGGACCTACGCTGTAGGCTCCGGGCTACGGACCTACGCTGTAGGCTCCGGGCTACGGACCTTCGCTGTAGGCTCCGGGCTACGGACCTTCGCTGTAGGCTCCGGGCTACGGACCTACGCTGTAGGCTCCGGGCTACGGACCTACGCTGTAGGCTCCGGGCTACGGACCTTCGCTGTAGGCTCCGGGCTACGGACCTTCGCTGTAGGCTCCGGGCTACGGACCTTCGCTGTAGGCTCCGGGCTACGGACCTTCGCTGTAGGCTCCGGGCTACGGACCTTCGCTGTAGGCTCCGGGCTACGGACCTTCGCTGTAGGCTCAAGGTTGCGGACCTTCATTGTAGGCTCAGGGCTGCTGATCTTCACTGGAGGTTCCGAGCTGTGGACCCTCACTGTAGACTCCGGGTTGCTGACCTTCACTGGAGTTTCCGGGCTGCGGACCTTCACTGGAGTTTCCGGGCTGCGGACCTTCGCTGTAGGCTCCGGGCCTTCGCTGTAGGCTCCGGGCTACGGACCTTCGCTGTAGGCTCCGGGCAACGGACCTTCGCTGTAGGCTCAAGGTTGCGGACCTTCGCTGTAGGCTCAAGGTTGCGGACCTTCATTGTAGGCTCAGGGTTAATGACCTTTGCTGTAGGCTCAGGGCTGCGGACCTTCGCTGGAGGTTCAGGGCTGCTTACCTTCGCTAGAGGTTCTTAGCTGTGGACCTTCACTGTAGGCTCAAGGTTGCGGACCTTCATTGTAGGCTCAGGGCTGCTGACCTTCACTGGAGGTTCCGAGCTGCGGACCCTCACTGTAGGCTCAGGGTTGCGGACCTTAACTGTAGGCTCAGGGTTGCTGACCTTCGCTGGAGGTTCCGGGTGGCGGACCTTCGCTGGAGGCTCCGGGCTGCGGACCTTCACTGTAGGCTCCGGGCTGCGGGCCTTCACTGTAGGCTCCGGGCTGCGGGCCTTCACTGTAGGCTCCAGGCTGCGGACCTTCACTGTAGGCTCCGGGCTGCGGACCTTCGCTGTAGGCTCCGGGCTACGGACCTTCGCTGGAGGCTCCGGGCTGCGGACAATCACTGTAGGTTCCGGGCTGCAGACCTTCGCTGGAGGTTCCGGCCTACGGACCTTCACTGTAGTCTCCGGGCTGCGGACCTTCGCTGGAGGTTCCGGGATGCTGACCATCGCTGGAGGTTGAGTGCGTGGAGCAGGGGAACGCACCTCATGGCTGGTGCGAGGAGCAGGTACGGGCCATACCGGGCTGTAGGAATGCACCACTGGGCTGGTGCGAGGAGCAGGCACGGGCCGTACCGGGCTGTAGGAACGCACCACTGGTCTGGTGCGAGGAGCTGGGACGGGCTGTACCTGGCTGGGAACACGCACCGTTGGGCTGGTGCGTTGAGCTGGCACGGGTCGCACCGGGCTGTTGGTGCGCACCGATGGTGTGGTGCGCTGAGTCGGTCTCCTCCGTCTCCAACTCTGGACCGGCGCTAGAGGCACCGGACTGGGAACTGGCGCTGGAGTACGACTGTACTTGTCGTCCCTTCTCCACCGCCAATCCCCATCCTGTGAGGGTTCCTCCGGGAACCCCCACGAGTGAGGGAACAGAAGCACATCGTCGTCGTCTTCCTCCGACTCCTCTCTGTACTCCTGCTCCCATGGCTGTAGGGGCTCCTCCTGGAACCCCCACGAGTGCAGTGGTCGGGGCTCTTCTCCTTCAATCCCCGACCACCCCCATAGGCCCCCCCCAAAAAAAATCAGTTTGGGGGGTTTTCTGGGCTCCAGACTGGTCCTTAGCCTTATTGGCCCGCCGACTCTTTCCCCGACGACGGCTCCTTTGCTCCGGACCCCAGACTTCCTCCACCGAACGATAATGGGAGTGTTCCTCCTCGGTAATTTTACCCATACCGAGGAGGATATCTCCCAATGTAATTCCCCGTTGCGTCCCAGGGTGGTGGATCATTCTGTCACAGTTTGTAGTAATGGGACGGTAAATGGAGCGTTGGTGAAGTGTCATCCTTGTTTATTTTAAATGAGGTGTTCTCACAAAGCATTAAATAAACAGGAGAGTATAACAAATAAAGTGACTTACTGTCTTGTGACGTAGTGTAGACAGGCACAAACAATGATCCACACACAGGTGGATGTGTAGGGAGCCTAAATACAATCCCCAATCAGAGACAACCCTGTACAGCTGTCTCTGATTGAGGATAATTACTCCCCTAGTTAGGGTGTGAGGGCTCGGCTGTGGTCCTACCACTCCCCTTATTGGGCGTGAGTACTAACCACAGCCAAACCCTTACAGCTGCGTGGTCCCATGGTGTTTATACTTGCGTACTATTGTTTGTACAGATGAACGTGGTACCCTCAGGCATTTGGAAATTGCTCCCAAAGATGAACCAGACTTGTGGAGGTCTACAATTGTTTTTCTGAGGTCTTGGCTGATTTCTTTAGATTTTCCCATGATGTCGAGCAAAGAGGCACTGAGTTTGAAGTTAAGCCTTGAAATACATCCACAGGTACACCTCCAATTGACTCAAATGATGTCAATTAGCCTATCAGATTGCTTCTAAAGCCATGACCTCTTTTTCTGGAATCTTCCAAGCTTTTTAAAGAAACAGTCAACTTAGTGTGTGTAAACTTCTGACCCACTGGAATTGCGATATAGTGAATTATAAGTGAAATAATCTGACTGTAAACAATTGTAGGAAGAATTACTTGTGTTATGCACAAAGTAGATGCCCTAACCGACTTGCCAAAACTATAGTTTGTTAACATGAAATCTGTGGACTGGACTGAAAAATGAGTTTTAATGACTTCAACCAAAGTGTATGTTAACTTTCGACTTCAACTTTATATAGTGCTTTTCAAAGACCCAAAGTCACTTTATGCTTGCCTTGATCCTGACTAGCCTTGGCAAACTCCAAGCGGGCTGTAATGTGCCTTTTACTGAGGAGTGGCTTCCATCTGGTCACTCTACCATAAAGGCCTGATTGGTGGAGTGCTGCAGAGATGGTTGTCCTTCTAGAAGGTTCTCCCATCTCCACAGAGGAACTCTAGAGCTCTGTCAGAGTGACAATCAGGTTCTTGGTCACCTCCCTGATCAAGGCCCTTCTCCCCCGATTGCTCAGTTTGGCAGAGCGGCCAGCTCTCAGAAGATTCTTGGTGATTCCAAACTTCTTCCATTTAAGAATGATGGAGGCCACTGTGTTCTTGGGGACCTTCAATGCTGCAGACATTTTTTGGTACCCTTCCCCAGATCTGTGCCTCGACACAATCCTGTGTTGGAGGTCTACGGACAGTTCCTTTGACCTCATGGCTTGGTTTTTGCTCTGACATGTACTGTCAACTGTGGGACCTTATATAGACAGGCGTCTGTCTTTTCCAAATCATGTCCAATCAATTGAATTTACCACAGGTGGATTCAAATCAAATTGTAGAAACATATCAATGATTATCAATGGAAACAGGATGCACCTGAGCTCAATTTCGAGTCTCATAGCAAAGGGTCTGCAAACATTTCTACAAATCTATTTTTTATTTGTCATTATGGGGAATTGTGTGTAGATTGCGGAGGATTTTCATGTCAAGGGGTCTGAATACTTTCAGAAGGCACTGTACATCTGAAAAATGTGCCAAAGTGACTGAAGAAAAATTTAAGTGGGACTGAGGACTTTGTCAAATCGACCTTGAGTGTGATACAAGGGAAAAATACAAAGAGGTGCTTCATCATTGTCTGGTGCGTTTAATGAGCAGGAATTAAACAATGACAGCGGATAATAACCTGAGAAGTGCTCTGTCACACCTGAAGGCTGCCTCACCACTGTGACGTGATGTTACACCTCCACACCCCTTCAGAATGGGGACCCGATACACACACACACACACACACAGGCTGAGACAAATTAAAACACATACTGTACACACATACCCACACACATGCACATACAGTACACGATTACAGACAAACTCCAATACCTGTGTGTACACTAACACACACACAAATATACATTCCTCTACGTCAGTGGTCACCAACCTTTTCTGAGTCAAGATCACTTTCGCAGCCGAGATCTACCGCTCAGAATTCTTTTTTAACTTCACTTATTATTTTTTTTACAACCTAATAAAAACGGTTCTGTAGGAATGAGGTTTGTGCATTATCACAGCATTATCTAACGCTCAGAATATTTAACATTAACCTAATAAAAACAGTTAAGTTATTCTCAGACCATATTATATTTCAAAACTTGAGCATTGATAACGAAATACATCAGTTGGTGTAGCACTTCAGTTTCACCGCTGAGCAAAATCTTTAATAATTAGCAAATCATTCGCTATTTTATTTTACTGGACTGATGGTATCTGCATCTGATGGTCATGGTGCTATCAAGACAACTGGGAACTCTGAAAAAAACGAGGTCAAATCATGACGTCAGTGATCTTCAGGTCGGAAAGTCGGAGTTCTAGAAAGATGCCAGAGTTTACGACTTGGAATTCCGAGTTGGATGGCCATTCAAAACAATTTTTTACAGTCGGATCAAATTATTTTTCAAGTTCCCAGTTGTCTTGAATTCCGAATTCCGATTTCCCAGTTGTTTTGAGCAATGCATTAGTCTCAGCGGAGGGAGCATCAGAGGGTCTTTCTTTCCTCCAGTGAGACTGACCAGAGAGAGGGGACACCGTCTTCCAACTAAAGGTAAAACTATGACCTCAGAAAGTGAAATAGACACAACAAGCTACTACTAATAATAAAAACCCAGGGCTATCAATACACTTGTCTACTCAGTCATTGCAGCTGCAGCGTGAGTGGAAGTAGGGAGAAGCGCGTTTTATGTTTTGTTATAGTGCTGAATAAAACCCTGCTGACAGTGCCAAATAAAAACTTAAAGATTAACTCACTCATAAAAACAGCAGCTCTTTGATGTATTCTTTGACAGTCTCTCTCTGGTCATGGTTTTAAGATTGATGAAATGTAGGGTAGTATTAAACTTTGCTGTGGCCGGGGTCATGGAAGCTGTAGGAACAGTGATTAGAGCTTTCGATTGGCCGTCGACTAGGAACGCCTTGAATCAATCAATCAACCAATCCAATGTATTTATAAAGCCCTTTTTACATCAGCCAATGTCACAAAGTGCTATACAGAAACCCAGCTTAAAAACCCAAACAACAAAACTCCCTAGAAAGGCAAAAACCTAGGAAGAAACCTAGAGAGGAACCAGGTTCTGAGAGTGGCCAGTCCCCTTCTGGCTGTGCCAGGTGGAGATTATAATAATACATGGCCTTTAAGGCCAGATCTTTCTCCAAGATGTTCAAACGTTCATACAGTGGGGAGGACAAGTATTTGATACACTGCCGATTTTGCAGGTTTTCCTACTTACAAAGCATGTAGAGGTCTGTAATTTTTATCATAGGTACACTTCAACTGTGAGAGACGGAATCTAAAACAAAAATCCAGAAAATCACATTGTATGATTTTTAAATAATTAATTTGCATTTTATTGCATGACATAAGTATTTGATCACCTACCAACCAGTAAGAATTCCGGCTCTCACAGACCTGTTAGTTTTTCTGTAAGAAGCCCTCCTGTTCTCCACTCATTACCTGTATTAACTGCACCTGTTTGAACTCGTTACCTGTATAAAAGACACCTGTCCACACACTCAATCAAACAGACTCCAACCTCTCCACAATGGCCAAGACCAGAGAGCTGTGTAAGGACATCAGGGATAAAATTGTAGACCTGCACAAGGCTGGGATGGGCTACAGGACAATAGGCAAGCAGCTTAGTGAGAATGCAACAACTGTTGGCGCAATTATTAGAAAATGGAAGAAGTTCAAGATGACGGTCAATCTCCCTCGGTCTGGGGCACCATGCAAGATCTCCCCTCGTGGGGCATCAATGATCATGAGGAAGGTGAGGGATCAGCCCAGAACTACACGGCAGGACCCGGTCAATGACCTGAAGAGAGCTGGGACCACAGTCTCAAAGAAAACCATTAGTAACACACTACGCCGTCATGGATTAAAATCCTGCAGCGCACGCAAGGTCCCCCTGCTCAAGCCAGCGCATGTCCAGGCCCGTCTGAAGTTTGCCAATGACCATCTGGATGATCCAGAGGAGGAATGGGAGAAGGTCATGTGGTCTGATGAGACAAAAATAGAGCTTTTTGGTCTAAACTCCACTCGCCATGTTTGGAGGAAGAAGAAGGATGAGTACAACCGCAAGAACACCATCCCAACCGTGAAGCATGGAGGTGGAAACATTCTTTGGGGATGCTTTTTTGCAAAGGGGACAGGACGACTGCACCGTATTGAGGGGAGGATGGATGGGGCCATGTATCGCGAGATCTTGGCCAACAACCTCCTTCCCTCAGTAAGAGCATTGAAGATGGGTCGTGGCTGGGTCTTCCAGCATGACAACGACCCGAAACACACAGCCAAGGCAACTAAGGAGTGGCTCCGTAAGAAGCATCTCAAGGTCCTGGAGTGGCCTAGCCAGTCTCCAGACCTGAACCCAATAGAAAATCTTTGGAGGGAGCTGAAAGTCCGTATTGCCCAGCGACAGCCCCGAAACCTGAAGGATCTGGAGAAGGTCTGTATGGAGGAGTGGGCCAAAATCCCTGCTGCAGTGTGTGCAAACCTGGTCAAGAACTACAGGAAACGTATGATCTCTGTAATTGCAAACAAAGGTTTCTGTACCAAATATTAAGTTCTGCTTTTCTGATGTATCAAATACTTATGTCATGCAATAAAATGCAAATTAATTACTTAAAAATCATACAATGTGATTTTCTGGATTTTTGTTTTAGATTCTGTCACTCACAGTTGAAGAGTACCTATGATAAAAATGACAGACTTCTACATGCTTTGTAAGAGGGAAAACCTGCAAATTCGGCAGTGTATCAAATACTTGTTCTCCCCACTGTAGATGACCAGCAGGGTCAAATAATAATTACAATATTTGTAGAGGTTGCAACAGGTAAGTACATCAGGAGTAAATGTCACTTGGCTTTTCATAGGTTGCAACAGGTTGAAATAGCAGGTGCTGTAGAGAGAGAGAGAGAGAGAGTTGAAAACAGCAGGTCTGGGACAAGGTGGCACGTCCGGAGAACAGGTCAGGGTTCCAAAGCAGGCAGAAGAGTTGAAACTGGTACAGCAGCACGACCAGGTGGACTGGGGACAGGTAGGAGTCATCAGGCCAGGTAGTCCTGAGGCATGATCCTAGGGCTCAGGTCCTCCGGGAGGGGAGGGAGCGTGGGAGAGAGAGAGAGACCTAGAGGGAGCATACTTAAATTCACACAGGACACCGGATAATAACACCAGATATAACAAACTGACCCTAGCCCCCCGGCACATAGACTATTGCAGCATTTTATTTTATTTTTATTTTTTATTTCACCTTTATTTAACCAGGTAGGTCAGTTGAGAACAAGTTCTCATTTGCAACTGCGACCTGGCCAAGACAAAGCAAAGCAGTGCGACAAAAAACAACAACACAGAGTTACACATTAAACAAACAGTCAAAAACACAATAGAAAATCTATAAACAGAGTGCAAAATGTAGTGCAAAAATGCAGTAAGGTTGGGAGGTAGGACAATAAATAGACTATAGAGTAGAAATAAATTACAGAAAATTATCATCATTAACACAGGAATGAAGGATGTGTAAATTATGATGTGCAAATAGAGATACTGGAGTGCAAGATTAGTGAAAATAAACAAAAATAAATATGGGGATGAGGTAGTAGGGTGGGCTATTTACAGAAGGGCTATATACAGGTGCAGTGATCGATAAGCAGCTTTGACAGCTGATGCTTAAAGTTATTGAGGGAGATAGGAACCTCTAGCTTCAATGATTTTTGCAATTCGTTCCAGTCATTGGCAGCAGCGAACTGGAAGGAATGGCGGCCAAAGGAGGTGTTGGCTTTGGGGGTGACCAGTGAGATATACCTGCTGGAGCGCATGCTACGGGTGGGTGTTGCTATGGTGACCAGTGAGCTGAGATAGGGCGGGGATTTACCTAATAAAGACTTATAGATGACCTGGAGCCAGTGGGTATGGCAACGAATATATAGTGAAGGCCAGCCAACGAGAGCATACAGGTCGCAGTGGTGGGTAGTGTATGGGGCTTTGGTGACAAAACGGATGGCACTATGATAGACTACATCCAATTTGCTAAGTAGAGTGTTGGAGGCTAGTTTGTAAATGACATCGCCGAAATCAAGGATCGGTAGGATAGTCAGTTTTACAAGGGCATGTTTGGCAGCATGAGTGAAGGAGGCTCTGTTGCGAAATAGGAAGCCAATTCTGGATTTAATTTTGGATTGGAGATGGTTGATGTGAGTCTGGAAGTTGAGTTTATAGTCTAACCAGATGCCTAGGTATTTGTAGGTGTCCACATATTCTAATTCGGATCCGTCGAGAGTAGTGATGATAGTCCGGTGGGCGGGTGCTGGCAGCGTTCGATAGAAAAGCATGCACTTAGTTTTACTAGCGTTTAAGAGCAGTTGTAGGCCACGGAAGGAGTGTTGTATGGCATTGAAGCTTGATTGAAGGTTAGTAAACACAGTATCCAAAGAGGGGCCAGATGTATACAGAATGGTGTCATCTGCATAGAGATGGATCAGAGAGTCACCAGCAGCGAGAGCGACATCGTTGATGTATATAGAGAAAAGGGTTGGCCCAAGAATTGAACCCTGTGGCACCCCCATAGAGACTGCCAGAGGATCGGACAATAGGCCCTCCGATTTGACACACTGAACTCTGTCTGCAAAGTAGTTAGAGAACCAAGCAAGGCAGTCACTTGAGAAACCAAGGCTGTTGAGTCTGCCAATAAGAATGCGGTGATTGACAGAGTCGAAAGCCTTGGCCAGGTCGATGAAAACGGCTGCACAGTACTGTCTTTTATCGATGGCGGTTATGATATCGTTCAGTACCTTGAGCATAGCTGAGGTGCACCCATGACCAGCTCGGAAACCAGATTGCATGGCAGAGAAGGTACGGTGGGATTCGAAGTGGTCAGTTATCTGTTTGTTAACTTGGCTTTCGAAAACTTTAGAAAGGCAGGGCAGGATGGATATTGGTCTATAACAGTTTGGGTCTAGAGTGTCTCCTCCTTTGAAGAGGGGGATGACCGCGGCAGCTTTCCAATCTCTAGGGATCTCAGACGATACGAAAGAGAGGTTGAACAAGCTAGTGATAGGTGTTGCAACAATTTTGGCTGATAATTTCAGAAAGAGAGGGTCCAGATTATCTAGCCCAGCAGATTTGTAGGGGTCCAGACTTAGCAGCTCTTTCAGAACATCAGCTGTCAGGATTTGGGTGAAGGAGAAGCGGGGGGGGCTTGGGCAAGTAGCTGCCGGGGGTGCAGAGCTGTTGACCGGGGTAGGGGTAGTCAGATGGAAAGCATGGCCAGCCGTAGCAAAATGCTTATTGAAATTTTCAATAATCGTGGATTTATCAGTGGTAACAGTGTTTCCGAGCCTCAATGCAGTGGGCAACTGGGAGGAGGTGCTCTTATTCTCCATGGACTTTACAGTGTCCCAGAACTTTTTGGAGTTAGTACTACAGGAAGCAAATTTCTGTTTGAAAAAGCTGGCCTTTGCTTTTCTAACTGACTGTGTGTACTTGTTCCTGACTTCCCTGAATAGCTGCATATCGCGGGGGCAATTCGATGCTAATGCAGTGCGCCACAGGATGTTTTTGTGTTGGTCTAGTGCAGTCAAGTCTGGGGTGAACCAAGGGCTATATCTATTCTTAGTTCTACGTTTTTTGAAAGGGGCATGCTTATTTAGGATGGTGAGGAAAGCACTTTTAAAGAACAACCAGGCGTCCTCTACTGACGGGATGAGGTCAATATCCTTCCAGGATACCTGGGCCAGATCGAATAGAAAGGCCTGCTCGCAAAAGTGTTTTAGGGAGCGTTTGACAGTGATAAGGGGTGGTCGTTTGGCCGCTGACCCATTGCGAACACAGGCGATGAGGCAGTGATCGCTGAGATCCTGGTTGAAAACAGAGGAGGTGTATTTGGAGGGCAAGTTAGTCAGGATGATATCAATAATGGTACCCATGTTTACGGATTTTGGGTTGTACCTGGTGGGTTCCATGATAATTTGTGTGAGATTGAGGGCATCTATCTTAGATTGAAAGCATAGATACTGGAGGCTGAGACGGGGGGTCAGGAGACACTGTGGCCCCGTCCGACAATACCCCCGGACAGGGCCAACCAGGCAGGATATAGCCCCGACACCACCAGAGGGATATCAACAGTCGATCGACCGGTTCTACCTGTTTTTATACTCTCCACCAGCTGAAAATAAGGAAATCAAAGCACATTAAGGAAACCCTCCGCGTCTCAGGAAGTTCATATTTCATTTTCAGGCAGAGAGAGAGAGAGAGAGAGAGAGCGCTCAGAAATCTGGCCAGGCACCACCTTTCCCATGTACAGTTGAAGTCGGAAGTTTACATACACCTTAGCCAAATACATTTCAACTCAGTTTTTCACAATTTCTGACACTTAATCCTTGTTAAAATGTCCTGTCTTAGGTCAGTTAGGATCACCACTTTATTTTAAGAATGTGAAATGTCAGAATAATAGTAGAGAGAATGATTTATTTTATTATTTATTTTATTTCTTTCATCACATTCCCAGTGGGTCAGAGGTTTACATACACTCAATTAGTATTTGGTAGCATTGCCTTTAAATCGTTTAACTTGGGTCAAACATTTCGGGTAGCCTTCCACAAGCTTCCCACAATAAGTTGGGTGAATGTTGGCCCATTCCTCCTGACAGAAGTGGTGTAACTGAGTCAGGTTTGTATGCTTCCTTGCTCACACACGCTCAGTTCTGCCCACAAATTATCTATAGGATTGAGGTCAGGGCTTTGTGATGGCCACTCCAATACCTTGACTTTGTTGTCCTTAAGCAATTTTGCCACAACTTTGGAAGTATGCTTGGGGTCATTGTCTATTTGGAAGACCCATTTGCAACCAAGCTTTAACTTCCTGACTGATGTCTTAAAATGTTGCTTCAATATATCCACATAACTGTCCTTCCTCATGATGCCATCTATTTTGTGAAGTGCACCAGTCCCTCCTGCAGCAAAGCACCCCCATAACATGATGCTGCCACCCCCGTGCATCACGGTTGGGATGGTGTTCTTCGGCTTGCAAGCCTCCCCCTTTATCCTCCAAACATAACGATGGTCATTATGGCCAAACAGTTCTATTTTTGTTTCATCAGACCAGATTACATTTCTCCAAAAAGTACGATCTTTGTCCCCATGTGCAGTTGCAAACCGAAGTCTGGCTTTTTTATGGTGGTTTTGGAGCAGTGGCTTCTTCCTTGCTGAGCGGCGTTTCAGGTTATGTCGATATAGGACTCATTTTACTGTGGATATAGATACTTTTGTACCTGTTTCCTCCAGCATCTTCACAAGGTCCTTTGCTGTTGTTCAGGGATTTATTTGCACTTTTCGCACCAAAGTACGTTCATCTCTAGGAGACAGAACGCGTCTCCTTCCGGAGCGGTATGACGGCGGCGTGGTCCCATGGCGTTTATACTTGCATACTATTGTTTGTACAGATGAACGTGGTACCTTCAGGCGTTTGGAAATTGCTCTCAAGGATGAACCAGACTTGTGGAGGTCTACAATTGTTTTTCTGAGGTCTTAGATTTGCCAAAACTATAGTTTGTTAACATGAAATCTGTGGAGTGGTTGAAATATTAGTTTTAATGACTTTAACCTAAGTGTATGTAAACTTCCGACTTCAACTGTATATAACATGACCAAAAGTATGTGGACATCTGCTCGTCGAACATCTCATTCCTAAATCATGGGCATTAATATGGAATTGGTCCCCTCCTTTGCTGCTATAACAGCCTCCACTCTTCTGGGAAAGCGTTCCACTAGATGTTGGAACATTGTTGCGGGGACTTGCTTCCATTCAGCCACAAGAGCATTAGTGAGGTCGGGCACTGATGTTGGGCGATTAGGCCTGGCTCGCAGTCAGCGTTCCAATTCATCCCAAAGGTGTTCGATGGGGTTGAGATCAGGGCTCTGTGCAGGCCAGTCAAGTTCTTCCACACCGATCTCGACAAACTATTTCTTTATGGACCTCACTTTGTGTCAAGCTGAAACAGGAAAGGGCCTTCCCCAAATTGTTGCCATAAATTTGGAAGCACAGAATGTCAATATATGCTGTAGTGTTAAGATTTCCCTTCACTGGAACTAAGGGGCCTAGCCTGAACCATGAAAAAGTCCCAGACCATTATTCCTCATCCACCAAACTTTACAGTTGTCACTATTTGACGTTACATGTTTGAAAACAGATCTGCAGCCTGCTGCCTGCAGCTAGCTACGTGCTTTAGTTGGACTAGAAGTTATGTTAGCTACAGGGTCAGCTACTTTATTGCTGTTGAGCAACAACTTCTATATTTAACATTTAGCCTAGTTAGCCAGCTAGCTAGCTACTTGTTGTAAACAATGTTCAAACTGTTACAGGGTCTGATGACAATAACAGGCATTTAATTAAGTGTGCAAACACAGCAGGAGAAATGCTGCAAACAAAGGTTTTTGAGTAAGTCATGTGGCCGTGGTTAGCTCTCTTGCCACTGCACAATGCACTGCCACTAGCTATAGCTAACGTTAGTAACGAGGTATTATACTGTTACATTCCTATTTTCCACAGCGTTTCAATACTTCTCTTCTTATATTTCTCCTGATAGGTCAAGTCAGTTTATCTGTTTTGTAATGTTCATGCTTTGCCTGAATGGGTCTAGGCTAGCTACAGTAGTTTCATTGCACATAACCGGTTATGGTGAAGGTAATGGTAAGCTGCACTCGTTACTGTTTCACCTTGGCACTCTTAATTTGATAAACCATGTGTCAGTCTAGCTATATGCAGAATGTTTACCTTTGCTCATGTTTTGGTTAATGTTGTACTTTATCTTATATCTTTTTCAGGATCTACGTGAAGGAGTGTGAGCTGGAGGGGCAGCTGGCACCTGCGTGGGTGAAAAAGAAGTTGAAGAAAAATACATGGTACGCTACTGTATGTTATCTTGACATTTATTACTTGGCTAATAAAGTTCCCTGAGAACACTTTTCCCATATACTTCCTATGCATCCCCGGCACATTCATGTATAACGTATTCCAGATAAATGTACTGTAATTGGCATAATACCTTTTACAGGCCTTTACATGTTGTATGTTTGATGCTGAAAGCTATCCTTTTCCATACTTTTCAGGAGGTGAAAGCTCCACCCCACCGGAGTTAGCATGGAGTGGAGGGAGGCCACAGCCACTCCATCACCACATCTACTCCTCTCCCTCCCAGAAGGGTCCAGCTGTGGAAGCGGGAGAAGCAGGTGAATGCCAGGGAGGCCATTTTAGAGGCCATGATTAAGTAGTTGAATGTATTTTTTATTTAGCTATTAGTTCAATGTTTTACAGTTTTTGGTAAAGTCCTTTTTTAAAGTGGATTTCTGCTTTCTTATTGAAAAGTGTTTCTTATTTTTAATAAACATTTTTATTTGATTCCGGTATCTTCTGTTGGTGTGTTTTACTTTCTACATTTCAGAGTTCCAAAATGCACTCGCACATCTGAGCTACATGTTGTTGCAGGAGCATGCTAACAAATAAGCTCCCATGCGTAAATTGTTGTTTTAGTATGTTTTTCGTCCGTTTTTCGTCCGTTTTTTTGCAACAGTTGAACAATAATACTTCAGGATTATGGATTGCTACTGTTTTACGAAGATTTTAACTGTCCTTTTTATCAACGAGGCACTTTTTATTTTTAACGTACACACGTGTCCACAATTATTTACAACCGAGCCCAGCTCCTGGATTTAGCACACACAGCGCTGCTGCACCCCAGGGAAAAGTTCAATATTCTGGATGACGCAGGAAGGATTGAAGTGTAAGGAAAAGCTAAGGAAGTACAACTCTGCTATACCGTCTATCATTATGGGCAACGTGAGATTGCTGCATAACAAGATGGACGAGCTTCAGGATTTGGTTCATGGACAAAGAGAATACCTGGAAGCAAGCCTATTGTCCCCATTCCTGTTCACCCTCTACACCTTGGACTTCAGATATAACTCTGAAACATGCCACCTACAGAAGTTCTTGGATGACTCCGCAATTGTAGGGTGCATTAGGGGTGGGCAGGAGGAGGAGTACAGGAGCGCAATCAGTGACTTTGTGTTGTGGTGTGAGCAGAACCACCTTCAGCTCAACATCAGCAAAACAAAGGAGATGGTGGACTTCAGGAGAACCAAGGCCCAACAGACTCCAGTCCCTATACAGGGGATGGATGTGGAAATGGTTGGGTCATACAAGTTCCTGGGAGTCCATATGGACAACAGGCTGGAATGGGCTGGTAACACCGGGGCCCTGTACAAAAAGGGCCAGAGCCGACTCTACTTTCTGAGGAGGCTCAGGTCCTTCAATGTGTGCAGAAAACTACTGCATACCTTCAGGAATGCATATTAGTATCCTGTCAGTTGTATCTTTTTTCATTGCTTTTAGTGCATTTGTCTGTAATTAAACCCTGCGCACTATATGTATTTTAAGGGAATTACATTTAAGGGACTGTATTTTAAGGGAATGACTATTTTTACCCTTAATTATATCATACACACATTTAGCTATTTAAGTATCTCTTCCTGTCATTTACCTGTACGGTTAATGTAACCATGAAAATATTCACTTACCTGTAAATTAAACTGTAAATCTACCTGTACAGTTAATGTAACCATGAAAATATTCACTTACCTGTTCATTTAACCAGTCTGTATATTAAGTAAACTATTATTACCCTCACTTATATCATACGCACTTTTAGCTATTTAAGTATTTCTCTGCCATCGGCCTGCACCATCCACCAATGTATAGTGTACATATTCAGCCATCCACCCATTTTGCACCTGCGTCTATCTATCTCTCTTGCTGATATCACTATTAATAAACCACATTTGGTAGACAAATAATTAAAAAACAAAACAAGCAATATATCATGAGTAGCTTAGCTATAGTTGGCTAGATCAACCAATAGAGGCCAAGTCTTTGAGTGCAAGCATCCGCCAAAGATTTTATATTTTTTATTTTATTTAACCTTTATTTAACTAGGCAAGTCAGTTAAGAACAAATTCTTATTTACAATGACGGCACAGACAATGTTGCACAGACAACAGCACAAAAGGCAAGAAGGTAGAGATGACAATACAATACATCACGCAAAGCAGCCACAACTGTCATGACTGAGTCTTTGAATGGATGGAGAGGGACAGTTTGTTGCTTGATCAAAGGAAGATGGAGTCTAGTGACTAACTTGTAGAGGGCTAGCTTAAGGTGACTCTTAAATTGACACATGTGTAGGCCTACGGTACACTCAACCTCACTCCAAATACGTAGTTACAAATGCTATCTAATGCTAACGTTAGCCCAAAAGAACAATACAAAAGGTCACTGGGCTACAGACAATCCTTTCTGGTTCATATGAAGCCGTAACTGATGGTGCGTTCAAGACAACGTGCTCCTGGGCTCCCGATTGATGCAGGGGTCTAAAGCACTGCATCTCAGTGCAAGACGCGTCACTACAGTCCCTGGTTCGAATCCAGGCTGTATCACATCCGGCCATGACTGGTAGTCCCATAGAGCGACGCACAATTGGCCCAGGTTTGGTCAGGGTAGGTCGTCATTGTAAATGACAATTTGTTCTTAACGGACTTGTTTAGTTAAATAAAAGAAAAACTATTGGGAAAACATTTTTTTGAACAGTCATCCAACTTGGAAGTCAGAAACTCGGGCATCATCCTAGAACTCCGACTTCTCTTACTCGAAGATCACCGATGTCATGATTTTTCCCCGTCTGAGCTCGTTTTGTTTCCGAATCCCCAGTTGTCTTGAACTCACCAAAAGTAGTACGTTTCGGCCGTGGTACGTAGAACGATTAGTACACAGTATGCAGTTTAAGTAATAGTAGCCAAGACAGATTTTGGACACGGCCAGTGTGTGCACTAAAATCATGCGGCCTCTCATTGAGCCTTTCTGTAAGAGGGTGAGTGAAAGGGATTGTAAACGTTCAGTGTTGTCTGGTCCCTTACAATTCTTGATCTTCTTGACTCTTATTTGATTAGCAAGGCTGATATGATTATGGGAGAGTGGGAAGCTAGAGGTCAGGGTAGAAGTGCTGATCTAGGATCAGTTTAGCTTTTAGATCATAATGAATAAGATTATACAGACATTGGGGGCCTGAACCTAGATCAGCACTCCAACTCGGAGGTCCTGGAATCTCTTTGTGTTCATTCATATCTCAGTTAAGACATTTCTCTACGTGCCTCTACTTTTCTGTTTGTCTATGAGATATTGGAACATATTGTTTTTCTTTGACATATTTCATGACACCTTCCCCCCCACACCCCCTAAAAGTGCTTGTGCGAGAGATGGTCTGGTAGTGAGAGCTGGGTCAATCTAGCATATGTTGCAGGGAGATCACACTAGTTCCCAAACACGTCTAGAAATGTCATCAAAACCAGCCACTAGGGGCAACGGTAAGCGCTATTACCTTCAAGTAGGTTGCTGACTTTCTAAGGCATTGTGAACGGGGACGGTGGACGGACTTAAATACCCTGGCATAGAAGGTTGTGTGTTCAATCCCAGTGGTCAGTTTTTGCTTTTCTGTTCAAGCCTTTCCCAAACCTTAACCCTTAACTTAACCACTCAGAATTAATTCCTAAACGTAACCATATTTTAACCCTGTCCTTAACTTAACAAGATGTGAAACCCCCCAGCCCGACTCAAGTGTTTTTTGTTGAACTTTTGCTGATTTAGGTAACAGTGTCTCAATTCAACCATCAAAAAACGTTTCCCTTGACTTCCCCCATAGACATCACATTTTGAAGTAAAACCTGTAATACCTTGTTGTGTGTTTAGACCTCCAGCTGGACTATCATTGACACACAGCTTCCCCCTAGAGGATAATCTGTGTGTGTGTGTGTGTGTGTGTTTGTGTCACAGGAAGAACGGCTCATAAGAAAGGCTGTAACGGACAAATGGAATGGCATCAAACACCTGGAAGCCATGTGTTCGTGTTTGATACCATTCCACCTGTTCCAGTCCAGCCATTAACACAAGCCCGTTCTCCCCAAATTAAGGTGCCACCAACCTCCTGCGGTATGAGCGGCAAGCAGCGCTCTGAGGAAAACTCAATGACTTTACGCCGTAATCTGGATTAAATCCCAGCTGGGTATCAGAAAGGGCAGAGTGTGCGTGTGCTTGTGCATTGTGATGTGTGTGTATGTGTCTGTGTGTGTGTGAGCATATCGTGGTATTGGCTGGAGCGGAATCTAATCCAGCCATTATTATGAACCGTCCTCCCCTCAGCAGCCTACACTGACTCAGGTATTGCTACATATTTGCATGTATGCAAGAGTGTGTGTTTACTTTAGAGTGTGTATTAGTGTGTGTGACAGGCGAGGGGTGGGCCAGCTCTCTCGGCATCTGTGTTGCTGGGCGGTCCGTGGCCCTGGCGGGGGCATTATGTGTTTGATTGGATTGTGGCTAAGGATTTGTGTATTTAAAATGAGATTACAAATGCGATCCTGCGTTTCAGAGGCAAATACATACGAGGGAGGAGGAAAGCGAGTCCTGTCACCGCACTGACCCCGTAATATTAGCATTAGCATTAGCGTTAGTTCCATCCATCCACTGGTATTAGCTCTATAGCGTTAGCGTAGCATTAGTGCTTTATCCCTCTCCACCGGCCCCATTAAAACCTCACCAGTATAATCTGCTAGACCTTCATCTCACAGCATTAAAACATGTCAGACTTTATTCCAACAAGTCTGCTTCTGCTTTATGCTGGTGTATGAATAGGACCGTGTGTGGAGAGAGATAAGAAATCCCGCTACACACCATCAAACAGGCAAAGTGTCAATACAGGACTAAGATCGAATCCTACTACACCGACTCTGACGCTCGTCGAATGTGGCAGGGCTTGCAAACTATCACGGATTACAAAGGGAAACCCAGCCGCGAGCTGCCCAGTGGCACGAGCCTACCAGACGTACCTTCTATGCTCGCTTCGAGGCACTCCACACTGCCCTTTCCCACCTGGACAAGAGGAACACCTATGTGAGAATGCTGTTCATTGACTACAACTCAGCGTTCAACACCATAGTGCCCTCCAAGCGCATCACTAAGCTAAGGACCCTGGGACTGAACACCTCCCTCTGCAACTGGATCCTGAACTTCCTGACGGCCCGCCCCCAGGTGGTGAGGGTAGGTAACAACACATCCGCCATGCTCAAGTTGTGTGACTGCGCACGACTCCAACACCATCATTAAGTTTTCCGACAACACACCGGTGATAGGCCTGATTACCGACGATGAGGAGGTCAGAGAGGTGGCAGTGTGGTGCCAAAACAACCTCTCCCTCAATGTCAGCAAGACAAAGGAGCTGATCGCGGACGTTTACATACACTAAGTTGAATGTGCCTTTAAACAGCTTGGAAAATTCCAGAAAATGATGTCATGGCTTTAGAAGCTTCTAATAGGCTAATTGACATAATTTGAGTCAACTGGAGGTGTACCTGTGGATGTATTTCAAGGCCTACCTTCAAACTCAGTGCCTCTTTGCTCGACATCATGGGAAAATCAAAAGAAATCAGCCAAGACCTCAGAAAAACAAACAATAGTATGCAAGTAAAAACACTGTGGGACCACGCAGCCGTCATACTGGTCAGGAAGGAGACGCATTCTGTCTCCTAGAGATGAAGGTACTTTGATGATGATGGAGGAAATGGGTACAAAAGTATCGATATCCACAGTAAAACTAGTCCTATATCGACATAATCTGAAAGGCTGCTCAGCAAGGAAGAAGCCACTGCTCCAAAACCGCCATAAAAAAGCCAGACTACGGTTTGCAACTGCACATAGGGACAAAGATGTCCTCTGGTCTGATGAAACAAAAACAGAACTGTTTGGCCATAATGACCATCGTTATGTTTGGAGGAAAAAGGGGGACTATTGCAAGACGAAGAACACCATCCCAACCGTGAAGCACGGGGGTGGCAGCATCATGTTGTGGGGGTGCTTTGCTGCAGGAGGGACTGGTGCACTTCACAAAATAGATGTTATCATGAGGAAGGAAAATTATGTGGATATATTGAAGCAACATCTCAAGACATCAGTCAGGAAATTAAAGCTTGGTCGCAAATGGGTCTTCCAAATGGACAATGACCCCAAGCATACTTCCAAAGTTGTGGCAAAATGGCTTAAGGACAACAAAGTAAAGGTATTGACCTCAATCCTATAGAAAATTTGTGGGCAGGACTGAAAAAGCGTGTGTGAGCAAGGAGGCCTACAAACCTGACTCAGTTACACCAGTTCTGTCAGGAGGAATGGGCCAAAATTATTTAAACTTATTGTGGAAAGTTTGACCCAAGTTAAACAATTTAAAGGCAATGCTACCAAATACTAATTGATTGAATGTATGTAATCTTCTGACCCACTGGGAATGTGATGAAAGACATAAAGTCTGCAAACTTGATGATTGCGTTGGAGGTGTGCGTGGTGAACAAGGAGTACAGGAAGTCTGGATCCAACAGGACCCTGAACAGCTTCTACCCCCACAAGACTGCTAAATAGTTAGTTAAATAAAAGTTTTTAAAAAAGTAACGGGTTAGTCGAGGTTATTTGTAAAGGGACTGTAGATAATAAACAGAGAGTAGAAGCAGTATAAAAACAAACATAATTAGTAAATAGTCCGGGTGGTCATTTGATTAATTGTTCAGCAGTCTTATGGCTTGGGAGTAGAAGCTTTTAAGGAACCTTTCAGTCCTAGACTTGGCACCCTGTACCTCTTGCCATGCAGTAACACAGAGAACAGTCTATGACTTGGGTGACTAGAGTCTTTGACGATTCTTTCGGCCTTCCTCTGACACCGCCTGGTATATAAGTCCTGAATGTTAGGAAGCTTGGCCCCAGTGTACGCACTACTACTACTCTGTAGCGCCTTATGGTCAGATGCCAAGCAGTTACCATAACAGGCGGTGATGCAACCGGTCAGGACACCAAGGAACTTGAAACTCTCAACCTACTCCACTTCAGCCCCGCCGATGTTAATAGGGGCTTGTTCGGCACTCCTTTTCCTATAGTCCACAATCAGCTCCATTTTCTTGCTTACATTGAGGGAGAGGTTGTTGTCCTGGCACCACACTGCCAGGGCTCTGACCTCCTCCCTATATGCTGTCTCATCGTTGTCCGTGATCAGGCCTACCACTGTTGTGTCGTCAGCAACTTAATGATGGTGTTGGAGTCGTGCTTGGCCACGCAGTCAGGTAAACAGGGAGTACAGGAAGGGGACTAAGCATGTACCCCTGAGGATCCCCAGTGTTGAGTATCAATGTGGCAGATGTGTTGTTGCCTACTCTTACCACCTGAGGGTGGCCCGTCAGGAAGTCCAGCATCCAGTTGCAGAGGGAGATGTTTAGTCCCAGGGTTCTTAGCTTAGTGATGAGCTTTGTGAAGACACTTGCCAGTTGGTCCACGCATGCTTTGAGTACACATCCTGTTAATCCATGTGGCCCTGAGGCTTTGTGAATGTTGACCTGTTTAAAGGTCTTGCTCACATCGGCTACGGAGAGCGTGATCACACAGTCGTCTGGAACAGCTGGTGCTCTAATGCATGCGTCAGTGTTGTTGCCTCGAAGCGAGGATAAAAGGCATTTAGTTTGTCTGGTAGGCTCGCGTCTTGTTTAACTATTAAGGCTTTTATTATTACGTGTTTAGCTTTTTTATTATTTCTTTATTTTCTCTCTCTCTGCATCGTTTGGAAGGGAGTAAGCATTTCACTATTAGTCTGCAGCTGTTGTTTACTAAGTATGTGACAAATACAATTTGATTAGATTTTTGGATTTAACTAGGGACGTTTTCTTGAACACACCATAAGGCTCCGTTTACACATGCAACCCAATTCTAATATTCTGCTCAATTGTTGGCAAAATAGCTGATCTGATTGGAGAAAAAAACGATTAGTGAACAAAACAAAATATGAATTGGGCTGCCTGTGTAAACGCAGCCAAAGATTGTCTGCCATTGTTGTCAATTGGAGACTGGCACAAAAATTTGAGTTACACATGCAGATCACAGAAGTCAGATTAGAGCCTATATTGCAATCATAAGCACACGTCACGTTGGTATCTGGGAGAGATATACCAGTTAGGAGATGCCACTGCCAACTTGCTATTCGCTCCCATCACCCATGCCCATATCTTCCAATGCCCCTGGCTTGTACCCCTCTCCCAGTTCTCCCTCCTCCCCTCGCTACCCCCAGTCGCCTGTCTCCCTGTCTGCCCTGCCACGCCTTAGCCGGATGGATGCCATGATGCCACAGCGCTCGCCGCACGCATCCATAACAGCTTCCGGTGCCACAAGGAGGTGGCTGGGCCAGAGTGGGAAGGATCCAGGAGCAGCTTGAGGTGTAGAACGATGGAGGAAGTTGAAGATCTCATGAAGTTGCTTTCTTGAATTCCTCAAATAGGTTAGAATACAGCATATCATGGACCAACAACAGCACCACTGGGCGCAAAAGCGTCTCTACTTCCTAAGGTGGCTGAAGATATTCAGCATGTTGCCCCGTCTCCAAATACTCCCTCTGCACCACCGAAAGCGTCCTGACTGGTTGCATCATGGCCTGGTACGGGAATTGCTCTATCCACGACTGCAAGGCCCTCCAGCGGGTGGTGAAGACTGCCCAGTACATCACTGGGACAGTGCTCCCACCCAACCAGGACAAATGGTGCCTGAGGAAGCATCATCAAGGACCCCACACACCCCAGCCACGAGCTGTTCTCTCCCTTACCCTCGGGCAGACGGTATTGGAGCATGAGGTCTGATACCAACAGGCTCAGACACAGTTTCTATCTACAAGCCATATTCTTATCTTGTCTTATTTCTTATTGTTGTTGCATTGTTGAGAAGGAACCTGCAAGGAAGCATTTCATTGGACGACGTAGACCACATGTATCCCCTACATACAACTAATACAACTTTTACTTTAAACTTAATCATCGCTGCTGCAGAGCACAGATAGTGTTGTCTATCACTAAGTTTCATTTAACGTCTGGCAATGTCACCACAACCTCTCTGCCACTTTCTCTCTCTCTGTCTCTCTCGTTGACTTCCTCTTCATGTTCACCCAGCCGTCAATACTGAAGACACAGCCATGGCGACAGACATCTGTTCTGTCTGTTCAGACCAAACCGAGCATGGACTCTACACCCCCATCCACACCCCTCGCCTTCCCACGTCGCATTTCATCCCCTTATCAGATATACCCTACTCTCTCTCCCTCTCTTTCTCCCCCCCCCACTCTATTTCTCTCTTCTTACACACACACACACACACACACACACACACACACACACACACACACACACACACACACACACACACACACACACACACACACAATAAGATGATCGATCTTATTCCAGGTGTATTGAAAGGCGGGTCTTATCAACTCCGGGGCAGATTAGCTCCCCAGGCCTTCCGCTCAAACCAGTTTCCCTCAAAATCCTCCCTTTCAAGGCCCACTCCTTACAAACAAAAACACACTGGGAACATACTCCCTTTCTCTTCTCTCTTTCTCTCCCCCTTACACAACAGGCAGTCAGTGTGCCGAAGGTGAGTCGTCCTGTGACGGAGTTGACAGCCGCGTGTCAACACTGTCACACTGAGGCTCATTGCCGTCACATAGGTTGAATGTTCGGCCTGCACGCACCTGAAGAAGATCCGCTTGAATTTAAATGTTGTCAACCAATAAAGGCATGTGAGTGTGTGGGCCTTCCGTCTGTTCAGTTTTGAAGTGAGAGGGAGGGGGCAAGTTAGCAAGCGAGAGAATCTCGGAAGGTGTCTTCGTGTCAGAGGAGAGTTCGCCTCTCCTCCTGGGGTGGCTCTGGCTGTGGTGGTGGAAGGGTAAAAATAGGCCTCGGAGAGGGGGATATGAGTGGGGTGGTGACTTAATACTACATGACAGCTGGTCCACAGAAAGAAAAATAAATAGGGGTCGTCATCTCCAAAATGAGAAGGAAAATGACCAAGGCAGAGGTAACAGGGTAAAATCAAATAAAATGTTATTCATGCTTCGTAAAATAACGTGTTGACTAACAGTGAAATACTTACTTCCCAACAATGCAAAGAGAAGGAATTAGAGAAATAAAAACAAACTAAAACATTTAATAATATAAACTATATATTATATAGCTATAACTATAATATGAGGTAGGTATGTACATATAACTAGGAATAAAGTGACAGATAGTAGGGAAGAGGATACCTAGTCAGTTGCACAACTGAATGCATTCAACTGAAATGTGTTTTCCACATTTAACCCAACCACTCTGAATCAGAGAGGTGCGGGGGGCTGCCTTAATCAAAAATGTCAGTGCCAGTCACTTGCCAGCCTGTCAGCGTATGCTCTGAGTATGCTTCCTGGTAATCCGTCTGGCCCTTGTCAATGTTAAGGTCTTACTTACATCGGCCACGGAGAGTGTGATCTCACAGTCCTGGTGCTCTCGCGCATGATTCAGTGCTGCTTGCATCGAAGCGAGCATTGAAGGTATTTAACTCGTCTGGTAGGTTCACATCATTGGGCAGCTCGAGGCTGGGTTTCCCTTTGTAGTCCATGATAGTTTGCATGCCGTGCCACATCCGACGAGCATCAAATGATTCAATCTTAGTCCTTTATTGACGATTTGCCTGTTTGATGGTTTGTCGGAGGGGGTAGCGGGATATTGTAACATACTCTGCTTCACAGAAACATGGCTTTCTGGAAAAACCAGTTAGGTTCTCAGTACATCGCTCCGACAGGAATAAATATCTCCCCGGGAAGCAGAAGGGTGGAGGTATATGTTTCATGATTAACAACTTGTGGTGTAACTGTGATAACATACAGGAACTCAAGTCCTTCTGTTCACCCGACTTAGAATATCTAACAATCAAATGCCGACCGGCCATCATTGCGACAGCCGTATATATCCTCCCTCAAGCTGATACCACGTCGGCCCTCAAAGAACTTCATTGGACTTTAATAATTGCATTTATTGTAGCTGGGGATTTTAACAGAACAAATTTGAATAAAAAGCTCCCGAAATTATATCAACACATCGACTGTCGTACTCGCGGTGCTAACACACTCGACCATTGCTACACTTCCTTCCAAAATGCATATAAGACCCTCCCCTGCCCCCCATTCGGCAAATCAGACCACAATTCCATCTTGCTCCTCCCCTCCTATAGAGCATGCGCAGACCAGCTGGCTGTTGTGTTTACAGATATATTCAATGTCTCCCTATCCCTGTCTGTTGTCCCCACATGCTTCAAGATGTCCACCATTGTCCCTGTACCTATCGCCCCATAGCACTCACCTCTGTCATCATGAAGTACTTTGAGAGACTAGTCAAGGATCATATCAGCATTCAACACCATAGTACCCTCCAAGCTCATCATCAAGCTCGAGGCCCTGGGTCTGAACCCCGCCCTGTGCAACTGGATCCTGGACTTCCTGACGGGTTGCCCCCAGGTGGTGAAGGTAGGAAACAACACCTCCTCCTCGCTGATCCTCAACACTGGGGCCCCACAAGGGTGCATGCTCAGCCCACTCCTGTACTCCCTGTTCACCCATGATTGCGTGGCCAAGCACGCCTCCAACTCAATCATCAAGTTTGCAGACGGCAACAGTATTAGGCTTGATTACCAACAACGATGAGAGGAGGAGGAGGTAAGGGCTCTGGGAGTGTGGTGCCAGGAAAATAACCTCTCACTCAACGTCAGCAAAACACAGACAGTGTGGTGAAGAAGGTGCAACAGCGTCTCTTCAACCTTAGGAGGCTATAGAAATTTGACTTATCACCCAAAACCCTTACAAAGTTCTACAGATGCACAATTGAGAGCATCCTGTCGGGCTGCATCACCGCCTGGTACGGCAACTGCACTGCCCATAACCGCAAAGCTCTCCAGAGGATGGTGCGGTCTGCCCAACGGATTACTGCGGGCAAACTTCCCGCCCTCCTGAACACCTACAGCACCACCCGAGCCACTGTCTGTTCACCCCGCTATCATCCAGAAGGCGAGGTCAGTACAGGTGCATCAAAGCTGGAACCGAGAGACTAAAAAACAGCTTCTATCTCAAGGCCATCAGACTGCTAAACAGCCATCACTAACACACCAGAGGTGACTGCCTACAGACATTGATTAGAAATCAAAGGCCACTTTAAGGAATAGAACACTTTAATAATGTTTCTGTATCTGCATCGCTCATCTCTACATATAAACTGCACTCTACACTATTCTACGATATCTTAGTCACTCTAATTGAGTGTACATATTGCATCACCATCTCATATGTATATACTGTATTGTACTCTATACTACGCCACTGACTGTTAAACAGCCATCTCTAGCACATCAGAGACTGCTGCCTATAGACATAGATTAGAAATCACCGGCCTCTAAGGAAATGAAAAACTAGTTATTTTAATAATGTTTCCTTATCTTGCACAACTCATCTCATGTTTAAACTGTACGCTATACTATTCTTCGGTATCTTAGTCACTTAATCGTGTTTACATACTGCATCACTAATCTCTTATGTGTATACTGTATACTATAAAGCTTACTGTGCCACTGTATCTTAGTCCAACGCCGCCCTGACATACATGTATATATTCTCAATCCATTTCTTACTTAGATTGATGTATATTTGAGTATATGTTGTCTAGCTGTTAGAAATTACTTGTTAAATATTACTGCACAAGCATTTCGCTACACCCGCAATAACATTGTTCCCGCAATAACAACGTTCCTCCTCAATTTATATCATAGGCTACATTGATTTAGCATTATCCTATAATGTAGACTACTTTTTGATATCTTACAGAAAGGATTTGAAGCTAAAGCAAGGTTTTTAATACGTTCTTTGGGAAATGAGAAATGTGATTTGCTTATGTGTCTGAGTGAGATGCGCAGCAGGCTTCTTTGATTGATGGGTCCTTTTAGGTGGGTGAGTTCACAGTTGACTAAAACAGCCTGTCTGGACATCATCTCTTTAAATCAGATAGAAAGGGAACTCTAGGCTGCAAGCGACATGTGAGAGTTTTGCCTTTCTTCTCTTAAATGGGATTCAACTGAATGAAATGCAGCCAAGCTTCTTTCGTGATTCATCGGATGAATTACCCATCCTAACGTTTTCAGTAGACTATGATTTGTCTTTAATATAGCCACAGCAACGCATCAGACTTTTATCGGAATTTGGACAAAAAGTTTGCAACTGCAGTTGGTGACGCCTTCAGTATTTAACCTGGCTGTTCCTGCCGTTCTAAGGTTGGCGTGCACGGGGAGGATTGAAGCAGTGACATTTGGCCAGTCCAAATTCAGATGGGGTTTCCGTGGATCGTAAGTATGTTTATGGCAAGGTTGCCAGTTGGACCTGTTCTCCTTCTCCCTAGGCACGCCCTCCCGTGGTGTTGTGCAACATATGTTCTTTGCCTGTGAATAATATTGATCTGATCTGTGTGCATGCCATGGCTCAGGCCTCCTATAGAATTTAAATGTGGATCTGTGATAGGGACTTTGTATAAGAGCTTCCGGGGAACAGGTACCTGGAACTGAAGACAAAGATATTGTTGTGAATTGTGTGACTCACAAGGAGTGATCGCTACCTCTCCTTATTATTCCAATGAGCCACTCCTTGATGTTAATGAACGTGTGTGTTTAAGATTAGTCCCGAGGACCTCCACACACGTATAAAAAAGGTTGCGTAGTTTCGGCTACAGGACTAGTTATCTATGGTTAAATCCCCCATGTTACACAGAGGCGATTAAATTTTAAATCAAAGAATGACGTTAACAACGCTTGTTTCTTTGTTTCAGGTGTGATTTTTTGTGTGTTCATGTTTTTGGCAGCTGGGTTTGTCATCTTAAATTAAGGGATGAGTCACTGGATTAGTGAACCAAAAGTGACTGTTAAGAGAAAATACTGGGGGTGCACTGTGTGTGTGTGTGTGAAAACGTGTATGCATATAACATCATAAAATATTTTCATACAACCTCATACCCTCCTATTTTAAACCTTGAATGATAAACATGCCCTCTAAATGTGTCCTTAATTCCCATCAAACCTTTGAGCTGGAACCTGCAAAGCTCACTTTGACAAGTGGATGTCAAAACGTCTCCACTATGTGCAGCATCATCAATAGTACACTGTGTTATAGGGGTCTTTCTATCGAAAATGCCATTACAGTGGGGACAGAAACGGCTCGTTTCACCTTAGACGAATGAGTTCATCTTTAGTGTGAAGCCACCCTTCTACTGGACCATGACACTTTTGGGTCAGCCCTTCATCAGCATGACAAACTGAAGTCTTCAGACTGGAGAGAGAGGGGAAGTGGGTGACAGAGAGGGACCGGGAGACAGACAGAGACAGACAGACAGACAGACAGACAGACAGAGAGGGAGAGAGGGAGAGAGGGAGAGAGGGAGAGAGAAAAACAGAGACAGAGCGAGAGAGACGACGACCGAACAGCCAACGCTATGAGGACATTTGGAGGATACATGAGTCAATTATGAACCTATTTCAGGGAGTTTGTTTGGGAGAGGCAACCAAGTGTTGTTAATGTGGCAGAGTG
Source organism: Thymallus thymallus (assembly GCA_023634145.1). Lineage (NCBI taxonomy): Eukaryota > Metazoa > Chordata > Actinopteri > Salmoniformes > Salmonidae > Thymallus > Thymallus thymallus. The sequence goes on from CM042405.1 coordinate 34,018,088, forward strand.
GAGACTGGTAAACACATTTCTGTAATGGGAGCAAGGCTACAGAAAACAAATGAAAGTTTCCCTCCTTTTTCTCCCTCCCTCCTCGCCTTCTCTTTCGCTCTCTCTCTCACTCTCTTTTTCTCTCTCTCCTCTACTCATCAGAGACAGAAAAACAGAGCCATGTCTGTAAGCCAGGACGTGAGATTCACACTCCAATTTTCCTCATGAAGCAATAACGGTCTCCCCTGAAGCACAGAGCAGGACATGTGGACAGTTAGCGTTGGCAGCAGATGCTCTCACATGAGCATGGCTGCTGGTTTCAAATGGCCGGGTGTAACGAAGCTGTTGGGTCCTGTGGTAGCTGGTTCCGTCGGCCATGACGAATAGCTGTCTTACCTGCTGGACCTGCTGGTGCTAAACAGAACTGGAACTACACAAAAATGTGCACCAGTTACACCAGAGGTGGACACCTCTCTGTCCTCTACAGTACTGTTGGTCCGGGCTCAGAGACACTAAAGGCCTATTGACAGAGTAGTGGTGCAATGGTTCGCTTGAGGTATCTCTCATGGTTCCTACTGGGGTCGTCTTCATGTCAAAAAAGGTAGTTTACCTTACTGTGACCTTCAGCTTGGGATTCACTTTATTTGTCACCCCTGATGATGGCTTATGATGGTGGATGAGGGGGGAGTTGGGGGGGGGCGTTGCGTGTGTGCTTGTGTGTGTGTGGGGAGGTGAGGGGGTGGGGGGGTTATCTTGTCAACACTATGTATGTACACTATGTAGTGTTGTGGTGTCTCTCTTGTCGTGATGTGTAACCCTTTTGCCGTCATTGTAAAGAAGAATTTGTTAAATAAAGGTTAAATAAAAAAATGTAAATAAAATATCCTCCTCTCCTCTTATGTCACATTAAGTCTTATTTTATTTCCATAGCTCCATTGTCTTCCTCTCTCTTCATCACACTCCAGACACACTTCGTTAACAGGAGGGTTGTCAGGAGTGTGTGTTTAACTCTTAACAGGTTGTGGTGCAGGGAGGTGTGTGTGTGCATGTGTACGTGTCCAGTCGTGGACAAAACTTTTGACAATGACACAAGTATTGGTTTCCACAAAAGTTTGCTGCCTCAGTGTTGATGATGGCAATTTGCATATACTCCAGAATGTCATGAAGAGAGATCAGATGAATTGCAATTAATTGCAAAGTCCCACTTTGCCATGAAAATGAACTTAATCCCAAAAAAACATTTCCACTGCATTTCAGCCCTGCCACAAAAGGACCAGCTGCAATCATGTCAGTGATTGTCTCGTTAACACAGGTGAGAGTGTTGACAAAGACAAGGCTGGAGATCACTCTGTCATGCTGATTGAGTCAGAATAACAGACGGGAAGCTTTAAAAGGAGGGTGGTGCTTGAAATCATTGTTCTTCCTCTGTCAACCATGGTTACCTGCAAGGAAACACGTGCCGTCATCATTGCTTTGCACAAAAAGGGCTGCACAAAAATTGCTGCAAGTAAGATTGCACCTAAATCAACCATTTATCGGATCATCAAGAACTTCAAGGAGAGAGATTAAATTGTTGTGAAGAAGGCGTCAGGGCGCCCAAGAAAGTCCAGCAAACGCCAGGACCGTCTCATAAAGTTGATTCAGCTGCAGGATCGGGGCACTACCAGTGCAGAACTTGCTCAGGAATGGCAGCAGGCAGGTGTGAGTGAATCTGCACGCACAGTGAGGCGAAGACTTTTGAAGGATGGCCTGGTGTCAAGAAGAACAGCAAAGCCACTTCTCTCCAGAAAAAACATCAGGGACAGACTGATATTCTGCAAAAGGTACAGGGATTGGACTGCTGAGGACTGGGGTAGAGTAATTTTCTCTGATGAATCCCCTTTCCGATTGTTTGGGCCATCCGGAAAACACCTTGTCCGGAGAAGACAAGGTGAGCGCTACCATCAGTCCTGTGTCATGCCAACAGTAAAGCATCCTCAGACCATTCATGTGTGGGGTTGCTTCTCAGCCAAGGGAGTGGGACTCACAATTTTGCCTAAGAACACAGCCATGAATAAAGAATGGTACCAACACATCCTCCAAGAGAAACTTCTTCCAACCATCCAAGAACAGTTTGGTGACGACCAATGCCTTTTCCAGCATGATGGAGCACCTTGACATAAGGCAAAAGTGATAACTAAGTGGCTCGGGGAACAAAACATCGACATTTCTGGCCCATGGCCAGGAAACTCCCCAGACCTTAATCCCATTGAGAACTTGTGGTCGATCCTCAAGAGGCGGGTGGACAAACAAAACCCCACAACTTCTGACAAATTCCAAGCATTGATTATGCAAGAATGGCCTGCCATCAGTCAGGATGTGGCCCAGTAGTTAATTGACAGCATGCCAGGGCGGATTGCAGAGGTCTTGAAATTGAAGGGTCAACACTGCAAATATTGACTCTTTGCATAAACTGAATGTCATTGTCAATGAAAACCTTTGACACTTATGGAATACTTGTAATTAAACTTCAGTGTTACCATAGTAACTACTGACATAAAGATCTAAGAACACTGAAGCAGCAAACTTTGTGGAGACCAATACTTGTGTCATTCTCAAAACTTTGGGCCGTGACTGTATGTGTAGCGGTGGAAAAAGTACTCAATTGTCATACTTGAGTAAAATGTCTAGATACCTTAATAAAAAATTACTTAAGTAAAAGTCACCCAGTAAAAAGTCTAAAAGTATCTGGATTTAAATTTACAGAGGTGGAAAAAGTACTCAATTGTCATACTTGAGTAAAAGTATAAAGTAAAAGCTACATCAAATTCCATATTGTATGTTTTTTAGTTTTTATACTCCAACACTAAGACATCATTTACAAACACAGTATTTGTGTTTAGTGAGTCCGCCAGATCAGAGGCAGTAGGGATGACAATGCGTAATATTGATAGGCGCTTGAATTGGACTATATTGCTGTCCTGCCTGAGCATTCGAATGTAACGAGTACTTTTGGGGGAAATTTTACAGGGAAAATGTATGGAGTAAAAAATACATTATTTTCTTTAGGAATGTTGTGAAGTAAAAGTAAAAGTCATCCAAAATATAAATAGTAATGTAATGTACAGATAGTAAAATACAGATAGTACTTTAAAGTATTTTGTACCTAAGTGCTTACATCCCTGTGTGTGTGTGTGTGTGTGTGTGTGTGTGTGTGTGTGTGTGTGTGTGTGTGTGTGTGTGTGACTTTGAATCCAACACGCTCTGGTGTGGAGGACGATGCCCCTGTGTGAGTGTTGACATGGGTCACTTGGTAACTAACTGCTGCCAGGGGCACACCCTTCTCCCCCCTCTCCTTGCCCACCACGGGCACGTGGATAGGAGGGAGGTAGTGGGTCGAGACCACCCTCTCATGGACATTAATTCCACTAAGGAACAGTCGCAACAGACCAGAACATTCTCTCTCTCTCTCGCTCTCTCTCTCTCTCTCTCTCTCTCTCTCTCTCTCTCTCTCCTTTTGTCTTTTTTTTTTCTATTCCCCCTCTTTCAAAATGAGACTCTCTAACCGAGGCCTGTTCTCTTCCTCTCAATCCCTTATCGTCTTCTCCTGTCCTTTACTCTCTTTTTGCCCTCATACAATCTCTTTCCCTCGTTCCTACCGTCTGTTTAACTCCATATCGCTGCATTTAGAACTCTGAATACTCTCATCCTCCCCCATACATACATATGAGAAAGATAGGGCCGGTTTGGACGAGCTTCCATCATTCGAGAGTCGGCCTATTTTCTCTTTCCTCCCCAGGCGATGTTCCTCTCTTCTCGCTTTTCTCTATTTTCTCTCCTCTGCGTTTCTGACATCTGGCTCACTAATACTAAAAAGAATAAAAACCTTATCATGGCGGCCATTGAAATTGGGAGATAAGAAAATTAATTAACAGGCAGCTTGCTAATGACGGGCGAGGAGATCGGAATTATAATAAAATGACAAAGGATGGAGGGAGGGGACGGGGGAGGAAAGAGAGAGAGGAGGGAGAGAAAGGGGAATCTTTCCAAAGGATGAGTGTGGCTTGTTCGCCAAGTTGCCATGCATTTGTCGAGAGTCGAAGAATCTCTCTCTCTCTCTCATTCTCTCTCTCTCTCTCTCTCTCTCTAGTAACTCTGGTCTGTACTCACTCATTCACTCAGGACTTATTTATTCATTCAGGTCTGTATATACATACTCATGTACAGTTGTTATATCATATCATGTGCAATTTTGTAAGTCATTCTTGGACTGAACTTACATAGTCATTCACTCAGGAATGCATATTAGTATCCTGTCAGTTGGATCTATTTTCATTGCTTTTAGTATATCGAATGTGCAATACGTGCATTTATCTATAATTAAACCCTGCGCACTAAGGACTGTATTTTAAGGGAATTACTATTATTACCCTAAATTATATCATACACACATTTAGCTATTTAAGTATCTCTTCCTGTAATTTACCTGTACAGTTAATGTAACCATGCAAATATTCACTTACCTGTTCATTTAAGCAGTCTGTATATTAAGTAAACTATTATTACCCTCACTTATATCATATGCATTTTTAGCTATTGAAGTATTTCTCTGCCATCGACCTGTATAGTATAGTTAACCATCCAACAATGTATAGTGTACATATTCAGCCATCCACCCATACTATCCAATGTCTTTTTATAGCTTTTTGCACTCCAGACTTCTTGTATTTTTATACTTTTTCATACTGCCGCTCTATGTATCATGTTTCGTGTATCGGCCTTTTGCACCTGCCCTGTGTTTCTTTCGTAGCTGCTTGACAAAGAAATGTACCCTCGGGGATCAATAAAGAACCTACCTATCTATCTATCTATCTATCTATCTATCTATCTATCTATCTATCTATCTATCTATCTATCTATAAAAGAGCATGAGGGAGTTTGGGTATAACTACAAGTGAGCCTACATGGCGTAGTGATTAAAGTAGGTTTACACGCTCCTCACACTGTGACAGGTGGAGTACACTGTAAAACCTTTCTGTAATTTCAACAGTAAAACACTGAAGAATGCACAGTACATTTACAGTGAATCTGTTTTACAGCATGAATGCTGTAGGTTACACTGCATTACAGGTAAAATACTGACAAATACTGTTATTAACTGTAATTGGAAGCCTCCTGTAAATATATCACTTTAACACACTGTATTTCTTTACAGTAATATCTTATGCCTACTATAGATTCAAATGATCAGTTTCAGGCACCAACCTTATGCTCTCGGGTGAGACACATGAAACTCAGACTATTTTAGTAAATATCTTCTTGAACCGGCTGTGAAGTGTAATAATATTTTCAGCAGCTGCTGTACCTTGACTTGTTTATAAGTATCTTTATTGCTAGCCAACTTTGAATTACTGCATGTTTCCTTACTTTACCTAGCTAGCTAGCTGGTTAACATTTGCTAGCTAGCCATAGTTAGCTAGCTCAGGTTTACACAAGCCATTTCGGTCTGCTCTAAACTGTGCAACCTAGAAAAGAATCTCCAAGACAATAAGTGTTGTGACGATTGGCTTCACTGTACCGCAGTCTCTGAGTGCCATAGGGGGGAATTACCGTCCCGAGTTAAGCTTGCGTAAATGGAACTTTGGAATTTTGAATTTTGTGAAATCCAATTACGAACTTGTCTCATTACTGCAAGTCCCCAACGGGGTAAGGAGATGCGAAGGTCGAGTTATGCGTCTTCCAAAACATGACCCGCCAAACCACGCTCCTTAATCCAGAAGCCAGCTTCACCAATGTGTTCAACTGACGACCGAAGTCAGCCTGCAGGCTCCCGGCCTGCCACAAGGAGTCGCTAGACCACAATTAGTTAAGTAAAGCCCCCCCGGCAAAACCCTTCCCTAACCCCATTGTGCGTCGCTCAATGGGACTCTCAGTCATGGCCAGTTGTGACCCAGCCTGGGATTGAACCCGGGTCTGTAGTGACACCTCTAGCACTGTGATGCAGTGCTTTAGACCACAGCACCACTAGGGAGGCGGAATTCTCTATATGCATATTCTGATGTTGAATTTAAGTATGAGTATATTATGCTATTCACCCGCTATTTGAACTTAAGCATGAGTATAGTATGCTATTCACCCGCTATTTGAACTTAAGCATGAGTATAGTATGCTATTCACCCGCTATTTGTTCGGGGTGGAGATCAAAGAAATAAAGGTGTGGCAGACCAACTTTTCATGCGGGAAACCATAAATATGGTAGAGTGAACCTCCAGGTTCCAAGTGGAAAAAGCATCTATTTGCTTTTTTTCCAATAGAAATAACAGCATTCTCCATGCACTGTAATGTATACATTGATAAGAGATAGGTAAATGAGTAATCCGTTTAGAGAAGGGGATTGTAAAGATGAATGTGAAACCAGTCATATGGAAGCAAACTGAAAATTATATCAACATGACATGTATTGAAGTGAAGTAGGCTATAAATACCTGTGCCGTTATTCAGAATTTAAATTGTATGACCTCGTCATTTTCGTGGATGAAACTTGGGAGACCCAAGCTACAGAGCCTTCAGAAAGTATTCACACCCTTTGACTTTTTCCACATTTTGTTGTGTTACAGATTGCATTTAAAATGGATGAAATCGAGATTTTGTATCACTGATCTACACACAATACCCCACAATGTCAAAAGGGAATTCTAATAGTTAATCTAATTTCAGTTTATGTGACAAAACAGTTAATGTATGGTGTAGAGAATCATTGTACCATTCAAACCACTGTAAAATATGCTTTCAATAACAAAAAGTATATTGTAATTTCAACTGTTTGAAGTAGGTGTACAAAACTGAAAATAAAAGACGCAAAAATGTAACTTAAGAACGGGAAGCATAGAAATAACCTACATAGACCAGATCTACAGCTTCTTAGACTTGCTTTCATTGAGCATGACAGATCTATAACTCACATTTCTATGTGAATTTGGCCAGGTCATCCAAAAATATACTTATTGCAGCTTTAATAAAAGTATGCAACCCCTTTGTTATGGCAATGATAATTACGTTCAGAAGTAACAATTTGCTTAACAAGTCACATAATAATTTGCATGGACTCACTCTGGTCTTTGTACCCCACACAATTATTTCTAAGGTCCCTCAGTCCAGCAGTGAATTTCAAGCACAGATTCAACCACAAAGACTTGTCATGGTTCCACCCTGTCACCAGAGGGCGGCAGAGACCTTCTGGTCTCTTCTCTGCACCTGAGTCCAACCTCACCATGTCACAAGACTAGGGAGGTTTTCCAATGCCTTGCAAAGAAGGGCACCTACTGGTAGATGGGTAAAAAAAGAAGACATTGAATATCCCTTTGAGCATGGTGAAGTTATTAATTACGCTTTGGATGGTGTATTAATACACCCACAAAGATACAGGCGTCCTTCCTAACTCAGTTGCTGGAAAGGAAGGAAACCACTCAGGGATTTTACCATGAGGCCAATGGTGATTTTAAAACAGTTACAGAGTTGAATGGCTCTGATAGGAGAAAACTGAGGATGGATCAACAACATTGTAGTTACTCCACAATACTAACCTAAATGACTGAGTGAAAAGACGAAAGACTGAACAGAATACAAACATTCCAAAACATGCATCCTGTTTGCAATACGACACTATAGTAATACTGCAAAAAATGTGGCAAAGAAATACTTTATTTTATACCGAATACAGTCCTGAATACAATGCATTATGTTTGGGGCAAATCCAACACATCCAACAATACCATTCTTCATATTTTCAAGCATGGTGCTGGATTCATCATGTTATGGATATGCTTGTCATGAAGGTGGTTCTGCTCACACCACACCACAAAGTCATTGATTGTGCTCCTGTACTCCTCCTCCTGCCTACCCTTGATGCACCCTACAATTGTGGAGTCATCAGAGAACTTCTGTAGGTGTAGAGGGTGAACAGGAAGGGGGACAGGACCGTTCCCTGGGGGGCCCCTGTGTTGCTCACTGCCCGTTCTGACATACAGCTCTGTAGCCGCACAAATTGTGGCCTACCGGTCAGGTAATCGGTAACCCAGGAGACTAAGGGTGCTTCCACTTTCATCCTCTTCATCTTCTCACCCAGTAGCAGGGTCTGAATGGTGTTGAAGTTAAAAAACATAACCCTCACAGTGCAACCTGCGTTGTCCAGGCCCTCTGCAGAAGGTAGATGATTGCATCATCCACCCCGATGTTGCGCTGGTATGCGAACTGCAGGGAGTCCAGTGATGTACACACCAGGGGTCTGAGGTGAGCGTGGACTAGCCTTTCCAGGGTCTTCATGATGTGGGATGTTAGCGCTACAGGTCTGAAACTCAAAACACAATTGGCATATTAAACCTGGAGCCACGGTTCACAACGACTTGACCGTTGTCATACAGTTCCATGTTTAGTGAGGATTATCAGTGTAGATTTATAGTACTATTGTTCAACCCCTATTGTACACTTTTTTCCATCTTCCAATATTTCATGGATTGAACTTGAATATGACAACTTTCAGGAGGAATCAAACTCATATTTTGTGCGTAAAGGCTCTCCAAACTGTTTTTTAACTCAAAAATGTGTCTACATAGTCTAGATATACCAGTCTACTGAAATGTAGACTAATATATTTAGGCTTTCTGAACCCGTTCTCTATGCATTTTAGTGAGTCTGTCGGTACACCATATTTAAAGGGATAGGTTAAGATCATTTTACTGAAAACCCTATTGAGTGAAAACTCCAGGAACAAAATCTGTTGGCCAGCAAGTGGGTAGCGGTTTAATTAAATGTCTTCAGCGCACGCGAGGGAACCACGTCTGCAAAGCCCGTTATGCATCCAGGTAAGTCTGAATCTACTGAGAAGGGATAGGAAACATTGTTTGTTTTTTTTACACATAAACCACGTCGGCCCGTTAAACTACTTACAGTATTAGCTAAACCTGTTCACTTTACTAGTAGTCTGCAAATGTTTGCTGGCACAGAAAGAAAGGAAAACTGTTGTGTGTCTGGTAAAATAATCTGTGGTATTTATGTAATATAGTATAGTAATGTTTATTAGTTAGCTAGAGTTTGAAGTGTTTCTACAGTTGCCTTTTAACTGATTTCATAAACAATACTGAACAAAAATATAATTTCAAAGATTTTACTGAGTTACAGTTCATATAAGGTAATCAATAAACTGAAATGAATTCATAAGTCCCTAATCTATGGATTTCACACGACTGGGAACAGAAACACAGTCAGTATCTGGTGTGACCACCATTTGCCTTAAGCAGCGTGACACATCTACTTCACATAGTTGATCAGGCTGTTGATTGTGGCCTGTGGAATGTTGTCCCGCTCCTCTTCGATGACTGTGCGAAGTTGCTGGATATTGGCGGGAACTGGAACACGCTGTCGTACACGTCGACCCAGAGCATCCCAAACATGCTCAATGGGTGACATGTCTGGTGAGTATGCAGGCCATAGAAGAACTGGGACATTTTCAGCTTCCAGGAATTTTGTACAGATCCTTGCGACATGGGGCCATGCATTATCATGCTGAAAACATGAGGTGATGGCGGGGGATGAATGGCACGACAATGGGCCTCAGGATCTCGTCACGGTATCTCTGTGCATTCAAATTGCCATCAATAACATGCAATTGTGTTCGTTGTCCTTAGCATATGCCTGCCCATACCATAACCCCACCGCCACCATGAGGCACTCTGTTCACAACTTTGACATCAGCAAACCGCTCGCCAACACAACACCATACACATGGTCTGCGGTTGTACGGCCGGTTGGACGTACTGCCAAATTCTCTAAAACGACATTGGAGTTGGCTTATGGTAGAGAAATGGATATTAAATTCTCTGGCAACCTCTCTGGTGGACATTCATGCAGTCAGCATGCCAATTGCACGCTCCCTCAAAACTTGAGACGTCTGTGGCATTGTGTTGTGTTACAAAACGTTTCTTTTTAGAGTGGCGTTTTATTGTCCCCAGCACAAGGTGCACCTGTGTAATGATCATGCTGTTTAATCAGCTTCTTGATATGCCACACCTGTCAGGGGGATGGATTATCTTGGCAAAGAAGAAAAAGTTCACTAACAGGGATATAAATGTTTTTGAGTGAAATAAGCTTTTTGTGCATAAGGAACATTTCTGGAATATTTTATTTCAGCTCATGAAACACGGGACCAACACTTGACTTATTGCATTTATGTTTTTGTTGAGTGTATACTGTATCTATGGCTGTAGATATTCTTGGTTCTAATCAACCCAAGATGATGAACCGTGAAGATGAGACAAAGTGCATGACAAGGTGGCCCAGAGGAAGCCAGCTGTTCTCAACCCTTACATTGCCCCATTCTTCCAAGAGCTCACTGACACACACACACACACACACACACACACACACACCAGCTTGATATATCCCTTGTCACCTATCTTCTTACCCACAGAGTACCAGCCCTTGTGCCGTCTGTCTCTCATTCTGTTATTTATGTTTCTATGCTTATCATAGGGGTGAGAAGAGCTGACCAATCAGAACTGAGGAGGATTGTTACTGATGCTGTGCTCTCTCCTGGATGATCTCCGGCCCAAACTGTCCCGTTGTGTGTTTCACCACCTCTGAACACACTTATCCCGAATAGATCACAGATCTAGGATCTCCTTCTTCTCTTTCTTGGTCTCTCTCTCACCCACACCCTACACACATCAGGCACACAATATAATTAGAGTTGCCAGTTTAATAGTGTCATTTTCCTTACATCGTCCGTGCCCTTACCACACTAGAGTTTGAGCCCTACTGTATGTGGGCCAAGGGGATTATAAAAACATCACCATTGTACATTGAGACAATAAAACGTCTCCATTCTATCCCCATGCCTCTGTATCACTACAGTTTAGCCCAGGGGATACGTATCCAGTACACCCCACATCATGTAACGCTGATCTGTTTCATTGATGCCCTGTTTAATTTCAGCTTTCCTCTGGAGCACATCAAACACACACCATCACCCAACATCAGTGTATCAGTGTAGTCTCCCCTGCCAGCTGTTACCCCTCCCTCCTTCTCTCTCTCCCCCCTACTCCCCCATTGGATTACCTCTCCCTATAGTATTTACATTTTGTAAATCCGACCAGGGCCCGTGACACAGACCATCTGTAATCTGAAGGTTATATTCCGTAGCGCTGGTCCGTAATTTGGTGCTGCTCTGCGGAGGGACACTATCAGTAGTCCCGGACATCTGTTCGCCAGAGCTGCTGCAACGCAGATCAGCACCACGAACTGCAAGGCAGTCAGGGATGATGGATCCTGAGCTGGATGGATGAGTGCACAGACAAACCAAATCACACAAAGCATGTACACACACTAAAAGTCACACATGTACACATAGATGTTCATGCACAGTCATGTAATAGGACAGACAAGGACAAAGACAACAACAAAAAAAACCTGTGTGCGTGCTTGTGTATACTCCCCAAAGGGAAGGAGTTATGATCCACATTCCTACTCCCACTCATAGAATGGTTCCATCTCCATTTCCCACTTGTCACTGTTGTTGTCGACACTGAAGTGTATGAGAAGTTTGAAGCGGAGGGTTGGGGAATGGAACGGGACGGAGGGAGGGGGGTGTAAAGAGGGAGGAAGATGGATTCTGGCAGTCCGTCCCCACTCCTGTCGCCTCCCACGGCCCGACAGAGAAACAGAAGGAAGCCACTCATCATCGCTGGGGATGCCTGACGCGTGACACCAGAGAGAGGAAATGGAATCCATCAAAAAGCGATGCAGAGATGATTTTAGTTCCCACTCTTAGTTTTTAAAAGGGCAGTCTGGGATTCAAAGTAAAACAGTTAAACTAAGCCCAGGAGGCATTTATACATTATTTTATTCAACAATTCAATGTAAAAAAAATTATTAAATAGCTATTACACCCATGGGTGTAATGTTTGTCATTTTAACAAGCAAATGTGCGAGATATTAGTAAACGAATAATAACAACCTCAAGGTGTATACAGTCATAGTGGCACCAGAGGGTCCTGTTTGGATGCGCTGCAAACACAGTGCACTAATTATTAATTCATTCTATGGAGATAAATTCATACCCACCTCTAGTTGCGTACTCTACAGAATTTTCTATTTATTCAACCTTAATTTTAATCAGGAAATACCTTTGAGGTTAAAAACTTATTTAACGCGGGTGATCATCGAACATCTCATTCCAAAATCATGGGCATTAATATGGAGTTTGTCCCTCCTTTGCTGCTATAACAACCTCCACTATTCTGGGAAGGCTTTCCACTACATATTGGAACATTAGTGCAGGGACTTGCTTCCATTCAGCCACAACAGCATTAGTGTGGTCGGGCACTGACATTGGGTGATTAGGCCTGGCTCGCAGTTGGCATTCCAACTCATCCCAAAGGTGTTCGATGGGGTTGAGGTCAGGGCCCTGTGCAGGCCAGTCAAGTTCTTCCACACCGATCTAGACAAACCATTTCTGAATGGATCTCGCTTTGTGCATGGGGGCATTGTCATGCTGAAACAGGAATTGGCCTTCCCCAAACTGTTGCCACAAAGTTAGAAGCACAGAATCGTCTAGAATGTCATTGTATGCCCTAGCGTTAAGATTTCCCTTCACTGGAGGGAGCCTACTGGAGGGCCCTAGCCCGAACCATGAAAAACAGTCCCAGACCATTATTCCTCCACCACCAAACTTTACAGTTGGCACTATGCATTCGGGCATTAGGCCAGTTTCGTCAGTCAGACTGACAGATGATAAAGCGTGATTCATCACTCCAGAGAATGTCTTTCCACTGCTCCAGGGTCCAATGGCAGCGAGCTATACACCACTCCAGCCAACACATGGCATTGCGCATGGTGATCTTAGGCTTGTGTGCGGCTTCTCGGGCCATGGATACCCATTTCATGAAGCTCCCGACGAACAGTTCTTGTGCTGACATTTCTTCCAGAGGTAGTTTGGAACTCGGTAGTGAGTATTGCAACCAAGGACAGATGATTTTTACGCGATACGCCCTTCAGAACTCGGCGGCCCCATTCTGTGAGCTTGTGTGGCCTACCACTTTGCGGCTGAGCCGTTGTTGCTCCTAGATGTTTCCACTTCACGATAACAGCACTTACAGTTGACCAGGGCAGCTCTAGCAGGGCAGAAATTTGACAAACTGACTTGTTGGAAAGGTGGCATCCTATGATGGTGCCACATTGAAAGTCACTGAGCTCTTCATTACAGGCCATTCTACTGCCAATGTTTTTCCTATGGAGATTGCATGGCGGTGTGCTCAATTTCATACACATGTCAGCAACGGGTGTGGCTGAAATAGCCGAATCCACTAATTTGAATGGGTGTCCACATACACTATATATACTAAAGTATCTAAATCTAATGATCTATTCATACATTGTAAAGGGTTAGTCATGCATGTGTTCACTCATAAAGATATCATATATATTTCCAATATTCCTATTATGTCACCAGAGAGACACAATACGATACTTCTCCTCCCGCCTTCCTCTAAGGAAGATAAGCATAAGAGAGTAAATGCGGATGAAATGAGACTCTCCTTCTCCACTCGCATCTTCAGGCAAATTACGTTTACAGGGTTCGAATCACAAAATAAATGTCAAAAAAAAAATGTTTTAACTGGTTGTGGACATTTTAGAGATAAAAGGATAAGTAGAGTATTGTTTTTAAATGTTTGCATGCTTTTCTCCTTTGAGAAAACAACATCTGATTCAAAGGGGAGTAGCCCCCATTCTCCTACTAACGAGTATGACACTCCTCAAGAGGAGAACGGAGGAGCCTATTTAGACCCCATATTGGACAGCTAGGAATCTCAGTCTATAAGAGATGTGTGTGTCCCCATGTGCTCTTTCTCAGTCCACTGAGCTCTGATAGGAAAGCTGGCTAAATGCATGGGGATAGAGTGGCACCCAGTGGACAAGTCCATACATTGTGGGGGGAAAAAAAGCTTTCAGGTACATCTAGGATGAGGTTGGGCAATTGTGTTGTCTCGTGTCGTAGAACACAACACTGTGGAGACATGGATATGGATCTTGGTGAGCTTGAGAATCATTGATGTACCTGAAAGGAAATAAAAAAAACTGGCTAGTCAGAAACCTACAACTCATCGAGAAAGATAACGGCGTCGAGAAGTTATTTTAGGCTCTAACCTGAGATGGAATGGCCGGAATGTCCCATAGGACATGTTCAGGTTTCCTTTTTAAAAATGGCATGTATTCTTCGAGTAATGAAAGGCTCTATTAAAGTTAAATAAATGATTATGAGGCAGCTTGATATACAAGTCCACCCACTGGACCCTCATCTATCGCATGGCCTTACCTCTAGTCTATCTCCTTAATGCTGAGTGACAAGCAGAGAGGTATAATGTAGACTATGACTCGACCAGGAATCGAGCCCCCAACTTGACCATCTCAGGCTAGAGACTCTAACCACAGTGCCACTGAGTTGGTTTCTATAGTTCCCACCACTAACTACAGAGACCCACAGTCTGATTTTAATCCATCCCGTCATAAACATTTATTAATGATATATTTCTAAACCAGACAGGTCAAGAGGTTCCACCGAACTACGTGATCTGACCTACTAAAAGGGAGGGGTCAGAGATAGTGGAGACATGCCGAACACATCACTTTTTCATTTACAGAAGTCACACAGTGGATGTATTTCCGTGTGAGTTTTGAATATACAAAACAGTAAAAATAAGCTAGGTGAGTTTCCATACGTTTATGAGAACAGATTAATTTTCACCATTCCATGCTGCGATAGGAATGATATATTAACAAGGAACCATCCACATGAGAACCAAACTAGTTATAACCGGCCAACGGGACCATGGAGAGACCTCCGAGTGAACTGTGGTAGTGGATGACAGCAATGTCCCCATAGCGACTGCCAGGACTGTGGTAGCTGTTAGGGAGGAAGCAGCCAGCGTAACTACAGTGGCACAGACAGAATAATTAAAGCCTTGGGGGGGAAGACAGTCACACACACACACACATATGCACAGATAGACAGACAGCATGTCTTCATTAAGCAAGGCACCACAGGCTGAAATTAAATTTTTGCATGTACTTATCAAGTTTGATATTTGGGGGTATTTTGGTATTTTAATATTAGAACTTTCAAAAAGTAAACATAAACATTTTAAAAACTTGATGTAAATGTATATTTTCTTTAGTTTATCATACTACCGGCACAGAAATTCATGAATTTTAACCACATTCAAATGGACATAAATCAGTATAACAGGATAGTATAACAGTGGTGTGCAGAACAGAATCTCGGAATACGCAACTCGTCAATCCTTGTCACGGATGGACTATTGCAGCAGACAACCAAACTGGGTTCCACTCCTATCAGCTAAAAACAAGAAGAAGCGGCTCCAGTGGGTAAACCATCACCAACACTGGACAATTAGGGACTGGAAAAATATTGCCTGGTCCGACAAATCCCAGTTCCTGTTGCGTCATGCTTATGGCAGAGTCAGGATTTGGCGCTGGTAGAGGTGGGGTACTGGTGTGGGGAATGTTTTCCTGGCACGAGTTAGGTACCAATTGAGCAATGTACTTTTCCGACACCATGAAGAATCCACGCCCATCCAAGAATTCAGGCTGTTCTGGAGGCAAAGGGGGGTCTGAGGAGGTACTAGATGGGCACGCTCCCTCTTGTTAAAGTTCATTGTGATTTGAATAAGAGGAAAAAAATTACTTATTAGGGTGTGGTGCCTAGCCTTAAATGGGCAATCTGGGGTTTGAAAAACAACCAAGCGGTCACCCCACCACTTGTTTTGTTAAACAGCCGAGCGATCAGGCTGGAGAAAATAAACCACTTTCAAATTCTGAACTATTATGAGACATTTATAAGTCATATTCTTGAAGAATCAATAGCTATAAATTATTCAGTTCATTGTCCAAAAATGAATGTACCAAACCCGATGCAGCTGCAGGGGGGGCTGAGAATGATCATCTCTCAACTATCTCACAGTGGAAACATCTGCTTTTGTTCTTAGAAAAACTGAAGGGAGACAGGATAGCTCAGCATGAAAGCTCTTCTAAGCAGGTTGAGACTCAAGGCCTAAAAGTAGTCCTGCTGTGTGTGATAACAAACCTTACTTAGAACTTCTCTTAACGTTAGTGTACCCCACCATGAAACATAATGCAGGGATCGTTGTACTGCAGGGAAACTTTATTTTTATAGTAAAACATATTTTATGTGTTGCATTATTTGAGCTTAAAAATTACATGGGGAACTATATAAACGGAAAATATTAGTTTTGGGATTTTCAATATTATTAATATCCATGTCAGCACTATGCCAATAATGAATATTAACTGAAAGGGGATTTTATCTAGTTTCTTGAAATAGCCCTCTGTGATTTCTCTTAAAACTGTGATTCCTAAAAAATGTGTCAGGAGATTTGATCAACGCCGTCAGATTCATCTAAAATCCTAATTTAAATCAGGAATGAGCAGGGTTAGCTATTCCATAATTTGTGTCCTAATTACATTTGGTTCAACACGACCACCCATGATCTGTAAAGTTCTCTACTTTTGATAGATTTAAACAAACAATATTGAAGTCGCCATGGTCACAACCATAAACTGTGAACTCCATCTTCCTGATAGAGTCATAAAGCAACTGAGGAAAAACTTGCTACTCCGTCCGATTTTTGTCTAATGTCAACTCCGTCAGAGTGAAGAAAGATCTGACATAATGGTTGTTTTTAATTAATAATTGTCCATATTTAATTACATTTTTGAGACAAAAATATGTCAATTTTGAGTATCTGTTGTCAACTCCAGCTTGACCTGATGGTTAATCCTCTTAAGATTGATTTGTTGGTCAATATTCGGAAAACATACAGTATGCTTAACCTATTTAAGTATTTGCTGTGCTAGACCTAAGGGATAATGTATGCTTTATAAATGTTGTTTTTTGTTCTGAATCTAGAAAAAGCATTTTATAGTGCTATAAAACAAAACATATTTCAAATCAAACGTACACATACACGTGGTTAGCAGATTGTTACGTATAACGTATTATTTTTTCCCCTTTTGTGTATGTTGGGATTTTGTTGGCTGGTTTCTCCTCTCTGGCTCTTAACAGGTGCTGTGAGTTGCCGGTAACGAGGATGGGCGTGTCACCTGTCCTGGGAGACCAATCAACAGCGTTCTCCCATCAAGCTCAACTGAATAAATGTGTGTTATTTTGGATTGCTGGGGAGAGAGATTTTTGGAGGTTGGGGGTATGCTGTTTTGAGATAGTGTTTTGCTCTGCACCCAACTTTAATTTGTTTTGGAGATACCTTTTTGCAGTTTGTTTTGCAACCTGTGGGTTCCACCCACTTACCTTGTTCTGGGAGAAGGGATAGGTAAGATACTCCGGGGTATACACTTGCACGTAGCTGACCCTCTGTTATATACACTAGGTTAGATGCGAGCGGTGTCACCCATGTAGCAGGTAGACAGTTGTAAGTATCAGATGGTGTAGGCAGGGATAGAGGTAGGGGAGCGTAGGGCTATTTGTGTTTTCGGGCCCCGCTCGTCCCGCCCTTCTCCCCCTTTGTGCTTTGTCCTGTTATGAGCTGTGTTTTTGTAAACTTGTTGCTTAGTAAATGTCCCATTAACGGTTACATTTCAGTTTGTTGTCGGGTCCCTTTTTATTCTCTAGTCTTATCGCACCACACCTACAGCATTCCAGTTTTGCCGCAGTGTGCGGGCAGAGACAGGAAGTTGCGTTTCCAGCTCCCACGAGCCATTTCCATCTTATAGGAGTTGGAACGTAACACAGATGTTATTTCGAAATGCTTGTATTTGAATAATCAAATGTTACAATTAAACGATCATGGCCTTAACACTTAAATGTAGAAAATTCAAGAAAAAAAATAGGTTGTTCCTTTTACATGTGATAGCTGATACTTTGGTCTTTCACAATATACAGTGCCGTTGGAAAGTATTCAGACCCCTTGACTTTTTCCACATTTTGTTACGTTACAGCCTTATTCTAAAATGTATTAGATTTTTTAATAATCCACAGCAATCTACAAACAATACTTCAAAATGACAAAGAAATAACAGGTTTTTAGATATTTTTGCAAGTTTATTAAAAATAAATAACAGAAATACCTTATTTACATATGTATTCAGCCCCTTTGCTATGAGACTCGAAATTGAGCTCAGGTGCATCCTGTTTCCATTGCTCACCCTTGATATGTTTCTACAACTTGAATGGAGTCCACCTGTGGTAAATTACCTTGATTGAACATGATTTGGAAAGGCACACACCTGTCTATATAAGGTCCCACAGTTGACAATGCATGTCAAAGCAAAAACCAAGCCATGAGGTCGAAGGAATTGTCCGTAGAGCTCCAAGACAGGATTGTGTTGAGGCACAGATCTGGGGAATATTTCTGCAGCATTGAAGGTCCCCAAGAACACAGTGGCCTCCATCATTCTTAAATGGAAGATGTTTGGAACCACCAATACTCTTCCTAGAGCTGGCCGCCCGGCCAAACTGAGAAATCGGGGGAGAAGGGCCTTGGTCAGGAAAGTGACCAAGAACCTGTTGGTCACTCTGACAGAGCTTTAGAGTTCCTCTGTGGATATGGGAGAACTTTCCAGAAGGACAACCATCTCTGCAGCACTCCACCAATCAGGCCTTTATGGTAGAGTGGCCAGACAGAAGCCACTCCTCAGTAAAAGGCACATGACAACCCGCTTGGAGTTTGCCAAAAGGCACCTAAAGACTCTCAGATCATGAGAAACAAGATTCTCTTGTCTGATGAAACCAAGATTGAACTCTTTGGCCTGAATGCCAAGTGTCACGTCTGGAGAAAACCTGGCACCAATAGGCTATAGGCCAATCTCATTGGCTCCTATTAACAGAAGTACCCATCTATACTGCATCCCAAATGGCACCTTATTGTCTATAGTGCATTACTTTTTACCAGAGCCCATGCGGAATATGCTGCCATTTGGATAGCCAGCTCTCATACTGTCAAGTCTGCCAGAATACTTCTCCTCATAACACAATGTCAGGAACTCTCTAAAGCCAAGACTCTTCTGGAAAATAAAACAAGTTCCTTTTCATATGTCACAATGCCTGCAGAGTACTCAAGTGAGAGAGGTTTTGTCAAACTGCCCCTGGAGCCACAATATCACCTGTCATAGCCTAGGTCTGCATTCCAAATGGAACCCTATATCCTATGTAGTGCACTAATATTGACCAGAGCCCTATGGACCCTGGTCAAAAGTAGTTGTCACGATGCGTAGTGAAGGGACGATATACGGAGCGTTCGTGCAGAGTCATTCCTTTTATTTTATGAGATGTACTCATGAAACATAAAATAACAAAGGAGAGTTTAAACAAAGTGACTTACGTTGAGTGCTGGCAGTGCAGTCAAACAAACACGAAACAATGATCCACACACAGGTGGATGTGAGGGATGGCTAAATACTATCCCCAATCAGAGACCAACTCTAGACAGCTGTCTCCGATTGGGGATCATTAACCACCCCTAGTAAAGATGTGAGGGTTTGTCTGTGGTCCTACCACTCCCCCTAGTGGGAGTAAGTCCTGACCACAGCCCAAACCCTCACAGTAGTGAACAATTTGTAAGAATCGATACTGGAGGAGAGAAGCAAGTACGGGGAGTTAACATTTAATAACACAGACATGGATGTCAGGTTCTGACTGTGGTTTGGTCTTTGGCTCCCTCTGGGCTGTAGGACCACGGTTGGAACTTGGCAGTATCCCGGGGGTTATTAGAGTATGATTTCAATCCCCAATTAGAGACAGCTGTCTTGAGTTGTCTCTAATTGGCGATTCCATTTAAGTTGACTGTTTTCCACCTTGGGTGTGGATTCTTGTGTGTGCATGTGTTTGGTTCACGTTCACCCCAGTTCACGGTTTTGTAATTCTCTCCTTTATTATTTTTGGTACTTGTATGTCTACAAGTTAAATAAAAAGGAATGTCGCTCCACCAACGCTCTGTCTATCGTCCCGTCTCTACTAGCCGTGACAATGGAACAGAACAAGACAGGACCAGAACAGCGTCAGAACCGGTTGACAAAATACAAACGGCAATTTACAATTAACGCAGCAGCGGAGAACAGAGCTGGGGAACAGACAGATATAGGGAAGGTAATGACACGTGTGAGTCCAGGTGAGTCAAATAATCGCTGATGCGCGTGACGAGAGAAGCAGGTGTGCGTAATGATGGTGGCTGGAGTGCATAGTGCGCTCAAGGGCGCCAGGCTGCCCTGCACACTCCAGCCCCCCCAGCTTTGGTGCCCATCAATATTACAAACTTAGAGTATCATATTTATGCTCATATATATTATGTTAACTAATAGCAATGGAAAGTTTTGGAATCAACCTAAAAAAGACCACATTAAATCTGTGTGACATGATACCCTTTGGATTTATCATTTTAGAATAGCTGGTACACAGTGCAGGTTTAAATCATGACCAGAGGGACCTCCTAAGAGCCAAATTATCCTAGGTAGATTTAAAACAGCATAATTCTGCGGTTCTGGTGAGAACTGGCAAAATGTTTCACAAACTCATCCATGTTGAGGTTGCGTGCCCACCTTGACTCAACACTGAGAATTCCGAGGTGACAACCTGTCATCAACCATTGTTGTCCTAAGTTGGGTTTTAATCTGTTTTAAAGCGGAGGAGCTTCTCTCGCAAGAAGCACTGCTGACTGGTGTAACAACAGAAATCTTACAAAGTCGAACTAGCTCATGGAAGACCTCTTTATAAAGTTAAGGAGAGTAGCTTCCTATCAAGAAGCCACTTGGTTTGATGAATCTCATGTTTGAGGTCCTCTAAATAGGACTCAAACGTCTGAGCAAAGGCAAACAGAGGCTCCTCATTCAAGAATGTTGTACTCTTTGGGTTGAGAGACTGGACCCCTTGCATTATCTCGCAATTCTTCTTTGAAAAATGCCTCTGCAGCTCAGCTGTGAGACTTTGGAAGCTCTCACCATTACTTTGGTCACTATTTTTCTGTCCTACAGTGCTCATCATCAATGAGTTGTGAAATCTTAAGCTTGTTTTAGGCTGTCTTTTACACACTTATTTTACAGTGCTCTGCAATCTCTTCAACCTCTTTCCATAGTTCTCCAAAGTAACCCTCACTTCTGTAGTCCTGTAATGTGTCTGTAAGGGCACCTACTAGATCCACAGCCCTTGCTAGGTCAAGAGAGCTTGATTGGAGCATGTCAGAAAGACATTTGGCATCACCAAGCACTTTACAAAAGGTAACCAAAAGCCCTATGAAATATAAATCTATCTGAGAAAGATGGCCCCTTGCCTCCACTGATCTATCACCACTATTTTCAAGTGTGATATCCTGTAGCACTCTCAGAACTGCTGAAGCCAGTCCCCCAGATTACAGCATGCCATGTATCTGCATGCCCACCTTGACTCCGTAAGTCTCTGTAGTTCCCTGGGCTGCTGCTGTGGATACAGCTCTTTCTGAACTGCAAGCCACTTGAGATGAACGTACGAGCCAGATACAAAGTTATAAAGCTTCTGCAGGAGAGCAAAAAAAGTTAACTGCCTCAGGCACGGATTTTACAGCATCGACAAGAACCAAATTCAAACAATGTGCATTACAGTGCACATAAAATGCTAATCTTGCACTGTTTTTAATCCGCGCAGACACACCAGAATGCTTTCCGCTCATGACGGATGCACCGTCATAGCCTTGCCCCACAAGATTATTTCTGTAGTCCAGACCATGTTTTTCAAGGCAATAAATTATAATTTTTGTGAGACCTGCTGCATCTAAGCTTCCAGCTGACTGAAAGTGTACGAAGCTTTCGTGGACGGCCTCGTTGTAACAGCGCCTCACAACTAAACACACTTGTTATTTTTTCTTTAAATCTTTGGTTTCATCTGCAATTCCACTAAATTTCACTTTTCTTTTACTTATCTTATTATTTCACTTTGAGTCACAGAGCAGTAACGGCACAGTGTACATTACATAAGCTATGCATAATATGGCTACAATAGGTTATCTGCTGCACAGGGCAATACAACCTAACAACATGGCTGACTGTGACTTTACTAATTCATGAGGAGTGCAACTACACAGCACTACTGAGCAACACCATCATCATCATCATCATCCTCACACAACTGCATGAACTTGAATGTATTATGCATCCACAAGGCTCATTGCTAACAAAATACACACATAATCTATACAGTATACATAATGTAGTGTCCCGAGCTGGGACAAATAAGGCGAGTCAGAAACACGAAGGTTAGGGCGAACACAGGTTTAATCACCTAAACTAGGCTGTTGTTATGGCCACAGCCCACGCCACTAAAACACGGGTAGTGACGGTACACAGGATTGACCGCTCTGCGCTCAGGCGCACAACAAGAACAAAGAGACCACTGAAAAGACACTAGCCCCTATTTATCCCCTTAAACCCCCTGCGAGATTACCCACAGAACGAAAGAACAACTATAACACACACACAACTGCAACACATAACCCCAAACAAATAGAACCCCATATCAAGTTGTTACAATATATATAAACAAAGGGCATATAAGACTAGACACTGAAATGCTAAATGTCTAAAATGAGATGAAAAACAACAGGGTTAGCAAGCTAATAGTTGCTAGCTCCCGGTAAATACGCTAACTAGCATAACAAAGGAGTGCGTCCACAACACATGAAATATGAACTCACATTTCTGAAGGACGCACACTGGCCTTGGCTAAAACAAAGAATATTAACTAAAGGTAATCACATGAGATGGCTGGAACTTATCACGGCTTGTGTACTTTCTGAATTTACTTTCTTCTCCTCAGTTAGAGATCGCCCAACATGCTCTGCTCCACATCACCGGTGTGCGGAGCTACAGCTCTCCTACGATGAACTCATATTTACTCTCAATAGTCTGTTATACACAACGTTAATATTCTCTCTTCCTCGCCTAACGTCAAAATGAATGCTTCTTTCAACAAGAGATTTTTTTTACCTTTATTTTACTAGGCATTATCTTCCATATTCCTACAGATATCTTGTAACTGGAGATTCCTTCAAAACGACTGCCTACAGTTACCGTGCAGGGCACTGCAAGTTTGGGTGACCAGGGCCATCTGGGACTGCCTCCTGGAGGAATTCAGGCGTGTAAAGGCTACCTGTGTCCTGTATAACTTCATGAGGATGGACACGAGGAGCAGGAGGGAATCTGCAGCTCACCGCCGTGTGCCAGAGAAGTCTGCTGCTCTGCAGGATGTTTCAAAATGACTTTTAATGACTTCAAACTAAGTGTATGTAAACTTCAATTACATAAGTGTCTAGCGGTGTCTCCTAACCAGCCTTGGGCCCCCAGTTGGCCCGAAGGTTATCTTAAGAGCGGGTGAGGTGGCGATGACGGGACTGGCTTCCTCTCTCACATCAAAACATACCTGCAGACGAGAGACAGATGGATAGAGAGAGAGAGAGCATGTCAGTCATCATAATTATTTGGAGGTAAAATGCAAAACTGACCTTGGATCATTAACTCTGGGACTACTACATCTCTATCTGTATTTCAATGTAAAGCATCTCTTTAATATTACTTCCTGTTGACCCGACCAAGTGACCTCTCACCTATGATCATGCTGTGCCCTAAACTGCTTGATTGACGTAAAATTGGACCAACCCGCAGCACTATAGTTGTGTGTGTGGCCTCACCTGGTGTCCACACTAAGTGGCTGCAGAGTACTTCATGTTTCACAAGATGACAGTCTGGTTTGCTGGTTGATTCAGGATTCCCTAAAACATTAAACAACCAGAATTACAATTCCATACTCATGTCACAACACCCATAAAGCTAGCCAGCTAGCTGGCTAATGTTAGCTAGTCAGCTAGCTGGCTAATGTTAGCTAGTCAGCTAGCTGGCTAATGTTAGCTAGTCAGCTTGCTTGCTAAATCGTGATTTTCGTCAATTAACTTTATGACAAAAAAATATGCATAATCGTTTCTACATTAATTAACATATTCCTCTGAACTGTACATTTTTTTTGCATGATTCGTTGTGACGTTATAATCACTTACATTTGCTTCCATCCTAGTATTTTTGTCAGCCACGTTTGCTGAAGAAAGTCTCCAGCCTTGGGTCGCATAGCGTCACATTCGTCATAGAAACCACTCGATATGATTGGTCGTCGCTGGTGATTTCCACAAAGTTGGGAAAAGTTCATATTTTTCACCGCCTCCCACATCACGTTCGCACCGCCCCCCGGACCTCCGCCCTCTCCAATTCTCACCGCGTTCCTTTCATTGAAAATGAATGAGAAGCGGTGTCTCACCTGCGCGGCACCGCAAAATAATGTGCACAGGGCATTATTCTCTTCCCCTTCCCTTTGCTACTAATTCATACACGTAAACCTTACACAGCGAACACTTGTTTCCTAAGGTTTGAGCTATAGCCCCACTATTCTACTTACACCCTTCACTGTATCCCTTGGGACCAGAGTACTTCTTGTCTTAAGGACCGGCCCTGATCAGTTCGGTAGTTTTCTCAATTTAGTCAAGTGAGTGCTTTTTAGTCTGCTAAGGTAAATGTATGCTAGTATCCCTTTATCTAATCGGCACCCTCCTTCTCCTAAGCTAGTGACTTAGTCTTATGGGTCCCGAGGTATCTTAAGTCTCAGGTCTGCTATATGTCCAAGTTTTCTCTCATAGGATATTCACTATGTATAAACTTTCAAGTCTGTCAAATTCGACCAGTGTATTTAATAGTTATAAGCGTTACTCTGTAAATTCCTGATAATCATACGATCAGCCTTTCATATGGCTGTCGTTATATTATTCTCAATTTCCCAGTTCATCTCGATACAATACTTTACTTTGCTAGTCTGTTATGCATAGAGCTACTTGTTTTCCATAGGTCTCTAATGCCCTGGTGTGGGTAGGAGGGAGGACAGAGTCCCAGGTCTCTCAAGGCATAACTAACCATATTTGGTCATATCCTCTCCCCTTCCTGGCCTGTAGTGTGATCATGGGATGTTCTGCAGCAGCTTCCAATTTGAGTTTATCCCGCAGAGTCTATCTAGGATCCCCCTACTCCTACCCAATGTAGATCCCTCCTATTTGGGAATCTTCACTATTGGTTCTATGGAAGGGTTTTACTGAGCGATATTCCCAGGTTATTCTAGGTCAGTGCTTCTGTCCTCATGTGCAGTTGCAAACCGTAATCTGGCTTTTTTATGGCGGTTTTGGAGCAGTGGCTTCTTCCTTGCTGTGCGGCCTTTCAGGTTATGTCAATATAGGACTCATTTTACTGTGGATATAGATACATTTGTACCTGTTTCCTCCAGCATCTTCACAAGGTCCTTTGCTGTTGTTCTGGGATTCATTTGCACTTTTCGCACCAAAGTACGTTCATCTCTAGGAGACAGAACACGTCTCCTTCCTGAGCGGTATGATGGCTGCATGGTCCCATGGTGTTTATACTTGCGTACTATTGTTTGTACAGATGAACGTGGTACCTTCAGGCGTTTGGAAATTGCTCCCAAGGATGAACCAGACTTTCTTTTGATTTTCCCATTATGTTGAGCAAAGAGGCACTGAGTTTGAAGGTAGGCCTTGAAATACATCCACAGGTACACCCCCAATTGACTCAAATTATGTTAATTAGCCTATGAGAAGCTTCTAAAGCCAGGAAATCGTTTTCTGGAATTTTCCAAGCTGTTTAAAGGCACAATCAACTTGCATGTAAACTTCTGATCCACTGGAATTGTAATATAGTAAATTATAAGTGAAATAATCTGTCTGTAAACAATTGTTGGAAGAATTACTTGTGTCATGCACAAAGTAGATGTCCTAACCGACTTGCCAAAACTATAGTTTGTTAACATGGAGTGGTTGAAAAATGAGTTTTAATGACTTCAACTGTACTGTAAATGTCAGCTACTACTGTGACACTTAAAGAGCTGCAGTTAGTTTCAGAATGGGTGGCAAGGAATAAGTTAGTCCTAAATATATAAAAAATGTAAAGCATGGTATTTGGGACAAATCATTGCCTAAACCCTAAACCTCAACTAAATTGTGTAATGAATAATGTGGAAATTGAGCAAGTTGAGGTGAATAAACTGCTTGGCTTAACCCTGGATTGTAAACTGTCATGGTCAAAATATATTGATACAACAGTAGCTAAGATGGGGAGAAGTCTGTCCATAATAAAGCTGCTCTGCCTTCTTAACAGCACCTGGACTGGTGTTCAGTCGTGTGGTCAGTTGCCACAAAGAGGGACAGAGAGCTAACATTAATAATATGCATGTCAATCTCTCCTGGTTCAAACTAGAGGAGAGATTGACTTTATCACTACTTGTACTTGTGAGAGGTACTGACATGTTGAATGCACCAAGCTGTCTGTTTGAACAGTGGTGTCTGTTCATGCAGCGACACAGCCATTTGTGTTCGTCTCTTCCGTGTTTTCTGGAGGGGTTTGAAGTGTTTTAAAGTTGCGATTCACCTCAAATCGGACAATCAGATTAAAAACAGCCATTCAGAACACCTCGTCCATCTATTATGCATGGCAATGTATAAAGCATTAGGCAAAATAGCCTAGTAAAAATTGTATTAATTTACTTCAGTAGCGCGTTTAACACCATCGAACCCCACCTACTGGTGGGTAAGCTGGTGAAGTGGATTAATAGCTTCCTTGTGAACCGTACTCAACAAGTGTAACTCTGCCATCTCTAAATTTAGAACGGTGAACTCGTGAGCCCCTCAAGGTTGCGTACTTTCATCGATACTGTACACACTGTACACAAACGATTGACAAGCCTCTGACTCAGCCCACACATTTTTTTCACTGTTGTGGGTTTCCTCCACCAAGACCAAGCCTCTCTTCAAGGTTTGCACAGAGATACTGCAAAATGTGTCCAGTGGTGTGCAGATAAAAAAAAGATGGAAATTGATTTCAGAAGCTGCAAAACTCCACTATCCCCTACGAAGATCAATGGGTTATCAGTCGATAGAGTGACCACATATAAGTACCTGGGAATCAGGTACCTGACTGTGCAAAGATAAAGAAATTGCAACAGATAATGTTTTTTTACGCAAACTGACCCATTTTAATGTTGACCGCCTATCTAACAAATGTTTTATAAATCTGTTCCGCAGACTGTGCTGTCCTTTGGTCTGATATGCGTGTTCAGACCAAGTCAAGCTTCAGCGCTTGATTAAGACGGCAGAAGGATAATTGGCATAGACCAAGAATCAGCCACCAACCTGTACACAAAACTCATCCTCCTAAAACAGGACAGAACTCATCCCCTTCACACAAAACTCAGTCACAGCAGCAGCCTGACAAGGGGAAAGAGACTTCTTCAAAATAAATTTAAGATAGATAGATATGGGGACTCTTTTATTCCAACAGCCATTAGGCTGTATAATACTGTTGGTTACCTTGGTTACCTTGTTGGTTACCTTGGTTACCTTGAGTATACCGCATATTGCACTTTCACTTTAAATTTGTAGCCAATAGCACTTTGAATGAATTATTTTGCGTGGTTTCTGTGTTTTCATGTACTGTCTTTTTAAGCACATGACCAAATGAATTTTCCCTTGGTGGGATAACAAATTAGATCTGAATCTGAACAACTGGCACACCGCTCGGACACCCCATGCATAACCCACAAGACGTGCCACCAGAGGTCTCTTCAGTCCCCAAGTCCAGAACAGACTATGGGAGGAGCACAGTACTACATAGAGCCATGACTACATGGAACTCTATTCCACATCAAGTAACTCGTGCAGGTGTAACAGTATAATTAAGTTGTTATATTTCTGCATAAAATGGGTATTATGCCACCTCCTGGTAGATTAGTGTGTTTACATTGTCTAATACACTCAGTGATAAAGGTATGGGATTCTGGGTAATCCACAGCAGATTTATAGAGAATTGCTGCGGGTGAGTTAAAATGTAATGGTCCCAGGATAGAAATGTATAAAGTTGACATTACATCATAAAATGTACCTTTTACATCGTACATTAGCAATTTACAGTTGAAATCGGAAGTTTAACTGGTAGAAACTAATTTCTACCAGCATGTCACATGTGCAACCAGAGGAAAAAATACTCCTTTACTCCACACACAGAGATGCATACAAAGCTGTCCCATTTGGCAAATCTGACAATTATTTTCTCCTGATTCCTGCTTACAAGCAAAAACTAAAGCAGGAAGCACCAGTGACTTGCTCAATACGGAACTGGTCAGATTACGTGGATGCTACGCTACAGGACTGTGGTCAGATTACGCGGATGTGTAAGAAAACCCGCTACGCCCTTAGGCAAAGCGTCAACACAGGATTAAGATTGAATCCTACTACACCAGCTCTGACGCTTGTCAGATGTGGCAGGGCTTGAAAACTATTAGACTACAAAAGGAAACCCAGCCACGAGCTGCCCAGTGATGCGAGCCTACAAGACGAGCTAAATGCCTTTTAGGCTCGCTTTGAGGCAAGCAACACTGAAGCATGCATGAGAGCCACAGCTGTTCCGGACGACTGTGTGATAACGCTCTCGGTAGCCGATGTGAGCAAGACCTTTAAAGCAGGTCAGATGGATTACCAGGACGTGTACTCAAAGCATGTGCAGACAAACTGGCATTTTCAACCTCTCTCTGACCGAGTCTGTAATACCTTTCATGCAAACCACCATAGTCCATGTGCCAAAGGAAGCGAAGGTAACCTGCCTAAATGATTACCGTAGCACTCACATCAGTAGCCATTAAGTGCTTTGAAAGGCTGGTCATGGCTCACATCAACAGCATCATCCCAGATACCCTAGACCCACTCCAATTCGCATACCGCCGAACAGATCCACAGATGACGCAATCTCAATCGCACTCCAAGCTCATCACTAAGATATGGACCCTGGGACTAAACACATCCCTCTGCAACTGGATCCTGGACTTTCTGACGGGCCACCCCCAGGTGGTAACTGTAGGCAACAACATGTCTGCCACGCTGTTCCACAACACTGGGGCCCCTCAGGGGTTCGTGCTTAGTCCCCTCCTGTATTCCTTGTTCACCCACGACTGCATGGCCAAACACACCATCATTAAGTTTGCTGATGACTCAGTGGTACGCCTGATTACCGACAACGATGAGACAGCCAACAGGGAGGAGGTCAGACCTGGCAGTGTGGTGCCAGGATAACAACCTCTCCCTCAATGTGAGCAAGACAAAGGAACTGACCGTGGACTACAGGAAAAGGCGGGCCGAACAGTCCGCCATTAACATCGACGGGGCTGTAGTGGAGCCTGGACTCTTAAGTAATTTGTCACATTTCCACTACTACAGGCAGTTAGATTCCAATCTTTAAGAGGTTAATTAATTACACAACAAAGTATATGATCCACATGATCAGTCTGTGTGTAAAATAAAGTGGTTAATATGAACTTAACTCACAGCTAAAAAATGTCAAGAAAGCAATCCAATGTTATTTGTTGCCTAGACTTGTTGTCCAGAGCCAGAGCAGTCCGCTCCACCGGTGCCCAATCCGGGTCCAGCCGTCTGCTCCGCTCCAGTGCCAGAGCAGTCCGCTCCACCGGTACCCAGTCCGGGTTCAGCCGTCTGCTCCGCTCCAGAGCCTGAGCAGTCCGCCCCACCGGTGCCCAGTCCAGGCCCGGTTGTTTGCCCCGCTCCATGGCCGGAGCCGTTTTCCCCACCGGTGCCCAGTCCTGGCCCGGTTGTTTTCCCCGCTCCATGGCCGGAGCCGTTTACCCCACCGGTGCCCAGTCCGGGCCCGGTTAATTGCCCAGCTCCATGGCCGGAGCCGTTTGCCCCCCCGGTGCCCAGTCCGGGCCCGGTTGTCTTCCCCGCTCCATGGCCGGAGCCGTTTGCCCCACCGGGGCCCAATCCGGGCCCGGTTGTTTTCCCCGCTCCATGGCCGGAGCCGTTTGCCCCACCGGTACCCAGCCCAGGCCCGGTTATAAAGAAGGGGCATGGGAGAAAACTGTCCACTTCGCCGGAGCCAGTGCCGCCCCCGATGGACTAGTCTTCCCTCCCTATTAACCCCCCCCCCCCTTGTATTTGTGTGTTTTTTTGGCAACGGGAGTCCGCGCCTTGGGGGGGGGGGTACTGTCAGGCTCTGGCCATAGAGAAGCCTATTTGCTTCTCTATGTAGCTATGGTCAGAGTCTAACAGTGTCTTTCTTTTCTGTTTCTGTGTGAGTTTTGGGTTGGATCCCTAATTAGAGGCAGCTGCACCGCATCCTATATATGTTAGTCTGTCCTTCACTCTGGTGTGGGTCGTTGTCGATGTATTTCGCAGTCACGGGGAAAGTAAGTGTGCCTTTTTTTACGTCCGTTTATTTCGTGTTTTTTTCGGGGAACGTGACGTTTGTTTGATTGTGGTAGTTCGTTCATTGAACATTTATTATTACATAGTAAATAAAAATCAATGTCGAACTACTATCCCTGCGCTGCGCATTGGTCTATGCTTGCACCCTCTCGTGACATTACCTCAGTTTGGGATTTACTCTCACCGGGTCAGAGGAAAAGCAGAGGCCACAGTGTGCTGTGATATTCTCAGCAACGAGAGCATGAAGCCAGCACATCTGCGTAGACACTTGACAACAAAACATGCACCCTTCAAGGACAAGCCCATTGAATTCTTTCAAAGAAAATGTTATGATTTGAAGCAACGCAAGTCCACCATAAGTAACAGTTTTACTCCACTTACTGGAGCGCAAGGACCATTTTACCATGCTAGCTTTCGGATTGATAAAGCGGGTAAGCCCCACACTATTGGTGAAGACCTTTGTTTACCACTGCCAAAAGAACTGACACATATTATATGTGGCAAGAAAGCTGCAAAACAGCTTGATCTGGTCGAATGATACAGTCTCTCGCAGAGTCAGCAGGCAGGTGCTTTCCACTGCAATTAGACGAGAGTACTGATGTTGCTGATTTGGCAAATTTGCTCGTTTAGGTTAGATCCGAGTTTGACAGCAAGTCCCATTAGGATTTTTTGTTCTGTATGCCGCTAGCAACACGAACAACAGGAGAGCATATATTTAAACTTCTGAATTAATTAATCAAAGAGAATGGTATCAACTTTTTTTTTTTTATTGCTGTTTGTACAGCAATAAGGCAGTGTCATGCCGGCACTGCGGTGTCGTTGCGCGGATCAAAGAGGTTGCCCCTGATATGAAGTGGACACACTGCAGCAGCATCCATCACTCGCAATAAAAAAAAAATGCCTGAGGATTTAAAATCTAGACTTAGCTGTCAAAGTTCACGTCTGTTCAGTGTGCTCTGTAATGAAAATGGGCAGTGAACATGTGCCGCTTTTGTTACATACAGAAGTGAGATGGTTATCAAGGGGAAAAGTGCTCACAAGGCTCTATGAACTGCATTCCGAGGTGCAGATGTTCTTGCACCAACAACAATCTCCCTTTGCAAGTGTATTTGATGGTCAAGTATGGCTGGCAGAATTAGCCTACCTGGCCGATATATTTGCACGTTTGAATGAGCTGAACATGGGACTACAGGGGCAACAAAACAGTTTTTGACGTGTGTGATAAGATCACTGCTATGAAGAAAAAGCTGCAGCTTTTTGTAATTAAAGTCAAGGCAAGAGATGTTTCTGCTTCCTCAACCTTGGAGAACCATCTGCACACATTCAATATGACCCTTGCTACTACCTACCTTTGTGAGAAAGGCTTCTCTGTTCTCACCGCAATGAAGACCAAGTACCGCAGCAGAATGGATGCTGAACCAGATCTGCGTCTGAAGCTCACTACCCTCGTCCCTGACATTGCGAGGCTTTGCTCAGCTAAACAGGCTCACCCCTCTCACTAAAATGGTAGGCACTCAGTGCTATTACAGTGTGTGTGTGTGGTTTTGTGTGTGTGTGTGTGTGTGTGTGTGTGTGTGTGTGTGTGTGTGTGTGTGTGTGTGTGTGTGGTACTTGGTCTGAAATGTTTGAGAACCCCTGCTGTAGAGGGAAAACATTTAGTTCACAGATTGTAGTTAGTTCCTTAGGTAGTTAACATTTCACACAGATTGCCAGAGTCCAGTAAGCAACTAATGCGTTATAACTTGATGAACGGCAAGGAGTCGTATAACGTTACCAGTTAATACTATAGCGAATTGGTTAGCTAGCTAACGTTAGCTGTCTGACTTTATTAGCCAGCTAATATTCACACCGTAAACTCAATTATTTGATTTGTTAAGTTGCTCAACATTTCTCTGGCTAGATAATAACGGAGAATTCGATCCAGCTAGCAAGATACTTAACAATGCTAATAATACTTACAGTTGTGGCCAAAAGTTTTGAGAATGACACAAGTATTGGTCTCCACAAAGTTTGCTGCCTCAGTGTTGATGATGGCAATTTGCATACACTCCAGAATGTCATGAAGAGTGATCAGATGAATTGCAATTAATTGTTTAATAATTTTCTCTGATTAATCCCCTTTCCGATTGTTTGGACCATCCGGAAAACACCTTGTCCGAGAAGACAAGGTGAGCGCTACCATCAGTCCTGTGTCATGCCAACAGTAAAGCATCCTCAGACCATTCATGTGTGGGGTTGCTTCTCAGCCAAGGGAGTGGGCTCACTCACAATTTTGCCTAAGAACACAGCCATGAATAATGAATGGTACCAACACATCCCCAGAGAGCAACTTCTCCCAACCATCCAAGAACAGTTTGGTGACGACCAATGCCTTTTCCAGCATGATGGAGCACCTTGCCATAAGGCAAAAGTGATAACTAAGTGGCTTGGGGAACAAAACATCAACATTTTGGGTCCATGGCCAGGAAACTCCCCAGACCTTAATCCCATTGAGAACTTGTGGTCGATCCTCAAGAGGCGGGTGGACAAACAAAAACTTTTGACATACTCCAAGCATTGATTATGCAAGAATGGCCTGCCATCAGTCAGGATGTGGCCCGGTAGTTAATTGACAGCATGCCAGGGCGGATTGCTGAGGTCTTGAAAAAGAAGGGTCAACCCTGCAAATATTGACTCTTTGCATAAACTGAATGTCATTGTCAATGAAAGCCTTTGACACTTGTAATTAAACTTCAGTGTACCATAGTAACTACTGACATAAAGATCTAAGAACACTGAAGCAGCAAACTTTGTGGAGACCAATACTTTTGGCCGCGACTGTACACATTTTCTCCCTCACCTCAAACTTTCTAAATGCCTTTGTTTTTCGGTAACAGCTAGTTAAGTACGGTTCATCACTTTCTCTCCCCTGTCTCCGTGGTCAGGCTTCTCACTTACCTCTTCGTTATCGTTCAGTGGACTTAGTGCTCTAACTGGCAAACTGCCTTTCTACTCTCTGCTGTCCAGTGCGCACGCTCTTTCCAGAGAGAAAGCTGTATACTGTAACTAGCAAATTGGTTGTAAGTTCTCGTCTCTCTTCAGTCGCGTGCTGCATTCTGTTGTTATGGGAATGATTGTCTGAGCCTTGGATACGGCCAGTAGTGCTCCAAATGCGCATCACTCATTCGCTTACTGACAGTAGTGATCCAAAGCCCCCCCCACCCCCTCATCGGATCAAGACGAATCACGTAGGTCACCTATTTTGGATTCAAAACGGATAATTCCGCTGAAAGGTGACTAGTTTGCATCCCTGTAGAAGACAAAGCATGAACAGAAGATATGCTTATTAGGACAGAGGCCTAGAATCCTAGGAAATGAGAATTGATCATATAACCTTCCTCTATGGAGTAGATACAGGATACAAGAGAGAGAACGATGACATTTAGTTCAATTTACAACATCTGAAGGTGTAACCTTTTAACCCAAAACCAACCACCATTGACCAAATCAAACAACACTGAGTTTACAGTAACCTAAACACTCCCAGACACTCTCCACAGGGTGTCACAGCATTTAAAGGATTGTGTGAGAAATAAGAGACTAATGTAAATAAGACACAATTACTGAGAAGATAATAAAACTCTTTGCATAGAGTAATTCAGAGTTCACCCTGTACAGATACAAGTAACCACAGATATAATACATTAGGGATGAAACGGTTACCGGTTTCACGATAAACCATGGTAAAATTCCCGACAGTTAGTATTACGGTTTCAAATTGTAATTATCATGTGTTTGATTACCACGGTTTGAGAAACTCACTGTAAATACTGTCCAGCATCAACCAAAGTTAGCAACAGTCTGTCGCATCGCAGCATGCAACGTGGGTTTTGTTTTGTGTGAAAACATGGCGGAAGGCAATGACAACGCTCTGGAGATTTTTCAGCCGTCTAAGAGGACCAAATCTGAAGTGTGGTTGTATTTTGGGTTTTACAAGAGTGCTGAGGGAAACTTAATCGAAGATGGTCACCCTGTCTGCAAAAACTCACCCTGTCTGCGAAAGGGGGGCAACACTTCAAATCTCTTGAGTCATCTTCATGACCACCACTCACTACTTTATAGCGAATGCAAGGTAAGTTAACTTTTAGCTCCATGCATGATGTGTGGACTTCGGAATGGGGGAAAATGTCATGGTTTGTCTGCCTAACTTGCTAATAGCTTGTCAATAATGAAGCTTTCAGTGTTACCTACCCTTGTAAAAACACTACACTTTGTTCTGCTGCTGTATGCGTCGTGTGTCTGCAGACTATTCTCCCACGATAACGCGTTATGTAGTTTAGTCACCCAGCCAACATATTTAGTTCATTTAAAATCCGTCAGTCGTCGACTTGGTTGTAAAAGTGTTCCAACAGGAGAAACACTATAGACTCCAATACTAGACTCCTGTATTTATGTCAATTGTTGGGCTCATTGCAATTACTATCACTGTCTTCTTAAGACTCATTTGTATTTATGTAAATTCTGCATGGGGTCATTGCATATACTCAAATGCAACACAGAATATGGTGTGTGAGAATAATAATAATAATAATAATACTACATTTGTTATTCCCTTGTTTACAGCGTGGGCGTGCAGCAGGAAAACCCAGTGATGCTACTGGTTCCTCCTCATCTACAGTTGTGACACAGACACTCGAGCAAGCATTCAAAACGCAGGCTGCTTATGCGCCCACATCAAAACATGCTCAAGACCTCACTGCAGCCCTTTCATAATTACATTGCAAAGGACATGATAGATTTTTACATTTCAATCTCAAGTGAACAAAGATGCATACATACAGGATGTTAGGCCAGCAGCACCTTATTTCTTTATGAAGGAGAGAATGGACATACAATCAGTACTGTTAATTTGATTTGTTTCATTTGTGTTGTTTTAATATGCACATTTTATTTGCTTACTTAAGGTTATGTTCATTAAAACCTGCACTAGGGAAACATTTACCTCACATGGCCACATGGTGCCATCTTTAATGTTGTTATTATTTTAATATTTATGCACACAAAAAGTGCATTGTGCTGCTAATTGTATTTGTTGTTTGTTGGTTTTCAATATAAAACTTGGTGAAATGATTTCAGTGTATCAGTACTTTTTGAACATTTCCAGCACATTTGAACAGTACCGCTGTAACGAATGCCCCGCGCAGAGCGACGTGCCCTCCTCCTCTCCAGCGATCATCCTCGCCGGCGTTCTAAACCGGCGGTCGGGGGAAGATGGTAGGAACACTTTCACCCCTCGCAATATCACAACCGCGATAATACTGATAACCGTGATAATTTTGGACACTATATGAAATGTTCATACCGTTTCATCTCTATAATACATCCATATATACACTACCGTTCAAAAGTTTGGGGTCACTTAGAAATGTCCTTGTTTTCCATGAAAACATACATGACATTTGTTGCAAAATGAATAGGAAATAAATATAAATAATGATTTCATATAATTGTGTCCTTCGAACTTTGCTTTCGTCAAAGAATCCTCCATTTGCAGCAATTACAGCCTTGCAGACCTTTGGCATTCTGTTGAGGTAATCTGAAGAGATTTCACCCCATGCTTCCTGAAGTACCTCCCACAAGTTGGATTGGCTTGATGGGCATTATTTACGTACCATACAGTCAAGCTGCTCTCACAACAGCTCAATAGGGTTGAGATCCAGTGACTGTGCTTGGCCACTCCATTATAGACAGAATACCAGCTGACTGATTCTTCCTTAAATAGTTCTTGCATAGTTTGGAGCTGTGCTTTGGGTCATTGTCCTGTTGTAGGAGGAAATTGGCTCAAATTAAGCGCCGTCCACAGGGTATGGCATGGCTTTGCAAAATGGAGTGCCTTCCTTCTTCAAGATCGCTTTTACCCTGTACAAATCTCCCACTTTACCACCACCAAAGCACCCCCACACCATCACATTGCCTCCTCCATGCTTAACAGATGGCATCAAGCACTCCTCCAGCATCTTTTCATTTGGTCTGAGTCTCACAAATGTTCTTCTTTGTTATCCGAAACACCTCAAACTTAGATTAATCTGTCCATAAGACTTTTTTCCAATCTTCCTCTGTCCAGTGTCTGTGTTCTTTTGGCCATCTTTTCTTTATGTTGGCCTGAGATTTATATTTGAGGGACTTGATGCACTGCATGTCCCGCCTCTCCCATCTACTCATTGGTCAGGAGCATACTAATGGAAAATCGGACCTCTGAAATTTAAAAAAAACGGACCCTCTCCTATACGCAAAATAATAATTAAAACATAAACATGTCTACCGTTTACACACACTTATTGGACAGACCAAAGCCTTAGATATGCAGTCTTAGAAATGGTGTAAGCATTATATGGCATCATACATTTTGATAGCGCACAGTCGGATTGGCTTTTTCTTTGCAACTCTGTCTAGAAGGCCAGCATCCCGGAGTCGCCTCTTCACTGTTGACGTTCAGACTGGTGTTTTGTGGGTACTATTTAATGAAGCTGCCAGTTAAGGACTTGTGAAGCGTCTGTTTCTCAAACTAGACAATCTAATGTACTTGTCCTGTTGCTCAGTTGTGCACCGGGGCCTCCCACTCCTCTTTCTATGCTGGTTAGAGCCAGTTTGCGTTGTTCTGTGAAGGGAGTAGTACACAGCGTTGTACGAGATCTTCAGTTTCTTGGCAATTTCTCACATGGAATAGCCTTAATTTCTCAGAACAAGTATAGACTGACGAGTTTTAGAAGAAAGTTATTTGTTTCTGGACATTTTGAGCCTGTAATCGAACCCACTAATGCTGATGCTCCAGATACTCAACTAGTCTAAAGAAGGCCAGTTTTATTGCTTCTTTAAATCAGCACAACAGTTTTCAGCTGTGCTAACATAATTGCCAAAGGGTTTTCTAATTATCAATTAGCCTTATAAAATGATAAACCTGGATTAGCTAACACAACGTGCCATTGGAACACAGGAGTGATGGTTGCTGATAATGGGCCTCTGTACGCCTATGTAGATATTCCATAAAAAATCTGCTGTTTCCAGCTACAATAGTCATTTACAACATTAACAATGTCTATACTGTATTTCTGATCAATTTGATGTTATTTTAATGGACAAAAAATGTGCTTTTCTTTCAAAAAGTGATCTCAAACTTTTGAACGGTAGTGTATATATTTTATTTCACTTTTCTATTTTCAAATCATTTTCATTAAATTAAAGGTTCGATTTTTGTGAATATTTGTAATGAAAGACCAAGAGGATAAACAGCTAAGACATTTTTTTTCACAGCCCGTTTTGCTCATATTTACCATGGGTGCCAATATTAGTGGAGGGCACTATAGCTAGATACTGTAGCTAGCTACGTTTTTAAGAGAGAGCTTTTCAATTGGCATCTCTACCCCTGTAGAGTCACAGCTGGGGACTGGATCAGGTTTAAGCAGTGCAGGAGGTGGACTCATGAGTTGTGCTACAATTTTACCAGGGATAGTTTTATTTGTGACCTATTTACAAATTAGAATTGTGCAAAAGCAGAGCGTAAGAGAGTTACCACATCAATGTTACATTGAATTCATTAGTTAAACCTTTAATGTCCTCATTAAGAAAAAAACTATGGAAAAACATTTTCTTTGCATTTTTTATTTCCTTTGGGCAATCTTAACAGCAATCAATGTTTGTTTTTTTAACAGACCCAATAGTTTTTTAAATAAAGAGCTCTACTAAACGGTTGAGATGTTGCTTCGTGGTAAAAGTATAAAAAACATTTAAATACCAAAAAACTTTAGAAAACATCAAATAAAGTGCGAACTTTTTTAAGCAATGAATCAGATTTGCTCTTTTGTGTGGTGGTGCAACAGCACAAATGTTTTTTGGGCATTAGATCCACTTTATTTCTGGTGGTATGCTACGAAGCATTGCTGGTTTGCATTCAAACACAGGAAAATATTGCATTTCTGCCACTTCCATCTCGACACACCCTTTGGACGGAGGTTGCACCGCCCCCGCTTGTCACAGTGAAGTGGCAAATGTCCTCTGGCTCCGCCAAGGAAACAGTTTTTAGGGTGTTTTTTCCTTTTCTCCTCTTCTTACTCTTCGGTGGTTTGGAAGGTGAGCTTGTTGAGGCAACCTCCTCCTCTCCAGTGTCTTCTGCTTGTGTGGGCTGATAATCAGGATCCTCCATTTGGTCATCGTCATCACTCAGATCAGCATCAGTCTTGAGGATTTTCTGGTATAAGGGCCAGAAAAGTGTTTGACCTTGCACCGTAAAATGTCATCTATTATTTGTAAAACAGAAAGGAAAAATCACAGTTACAAACCATGTATTGTTATAATGCTGGTAATATGTTAGTATACCAACATATGTCTGTTTAGTCTAGATATTTACCATATTTACAGTACTGGTGAAAAATAATACTGCTATAATTTTTTCATCAACTATATAATGAAATAACATAAAATATGATATTAACAACACTGAATGTTTTCAAGTTACATTTGTTATCAGTAAATGACAACTGAACCGTTTGGTTGAGCATGTTTTTAAACATAAAAAAATCATACTTATGAATTTATTTCAGCATGTATATAATGGAATAACATTAAATGTATCATCTTAACAACAATGAATGATCAGAAGTTTTTAATTTCGTAGCAAATAGTCAATGTGTAATACATTAGCTTAGCTTCACTACCTTCACCATAAAGTGTCAAACAATCCGTTTGGTAGAGCATATTTTTCTAAAATTATTCAACCCTTATTAGACTTTTTTTGTTGTATCAAGTTACATAACTCTGTTAAGTAACACCTCTGAAACAATTATACGTCAAACAAATATGCTTACCTTTGAAAATTCCACCAAACTGAGTCGTTGTGTCCGGAGTGATTTTATTGTTGCTAACTTCCTGTTAGGAGGCGATCTGAAAAGCCATACTATTCAAAAACACAGCGACATCTAGTGGATTTATTTTGCATAGCATACCAAAATGTGCTGTACCAAACAGTGGAGCGGAACATTAAAGGGTTAAGTTAGTGTTAGTAAATGTTATATTCCATTTAAAAACAACTATTGAAAACCTTTCGCTCCTGAATGTCATTTTAAAAGACATATTTAGTGCAATTGAACAACAGAGAAAGAACTAAAGACAACTAGACTTAGGTTAAGTATTACTTACTAAAGAATTTCTAAATAAAATGTATTAAATGGATTTTAACCCAGTACTTTATAAAAACAACCCTTTTTTTAAAAACAACATTTCATGAAATAGCAAAAAAAGTGTAAACTGTAGCCATTTAATTCCCTTTATAAGCATGACTTTCATCCACAAACCATTTTTTTCTCCAAACGTTGCTTTTTTGTGTCAGCAATTAGACATTTTTCTTAGTTACCCCCTAGTATCATACCATGTCAGATATAGAGTTGAAATGTATAACATTTTGAGTTTGCATCCCAATTTTACACTTTAAATACATCACAGGTAAATGTAACTCCTCTCAAATTCATATGCAGAGCTATAGATACAAGGACGGAAAGTCAATGACATCCTCAAAACAAGCTTGTATTTTGGGCTCTGATGGAGTACAATAGTTGTGTCATCTTTTGTGACCTGGAACTGTCGATGACTGTGCAAGAGACTGTTTTTGAACCGGACTGTTTGAGCTTCAGGCAACTCCTCTCTGCATTTGTTCATTGTACGCACAAATAATAGTTGGATAAAACAGACCGTGTATATTAGGGACGAGGCTTGTCTACTCAACCACTTATCACATTAACATTTACGTTGCTTGTTTGTATAAATTGCAGAGACATTGGCAACTTTGTGTTTGTAGTCAACTTTGTACTGAAGTTCTCGTCAGTCACAGAGAGACGGATAAACCACCTGGTTCTATGTTTAGTGGGCAAAAACCATAATGACAAACTTAGCTATTCTAGTGGTCTGAGCGAGTGTTTTCAACTGCAACGTTAATGCAATGGTTATGGGAAACAGCTCTGAAATGATGTAATGATGCTCCTACGAAGGTTCTAACGAGCCTTAAGATGCTTTTGGGAAACCGGGCCCAGGCCATGTACGAGAATCTCTGGTTATTTAATTGCATTTACAATAATGGTGATGGAAAGAATCCAACAAGAGACCGCTAGAAAGTGTCTCAGTGCCACACTCGGCTCCATTAAAGGGGCAATCCAAGATTGGTACATCCATTTTTTTCACTTTTAAATTAATGATAGATAGCCCTAGACTCTTGAAGAATATAACTTATACATGCCTCATGAGCTTAGTTCAACCATCTTACCCCATCAGAACCCAAAATATAAGCTTGGATTTCTCTGATTGTTATCAAAAATGTACTTGTAAACTGTGCATCTATTGTTCTGTCTATGAATTTGAGAGTGGTTACATTTCTCCAGCCCCATCCCTCAGCTGTTAACCAAAAGAGTTGGGGTCAACACGTTGTTGTTTATTGAATCCCAGATTGTCCTTTTAATATTTGTTTTATGACTTTATTAATATTACTAGCGTTCTAAGACTCCCTCAGGGCTCCAGAGATGCAGCTGGCTTTAATTAGTCCTTTATTGGAACTACTGCCATCCCACATTCTAACCACAGGGTGGTGCAAGAGACTGATACATTAACTTTCTCTCCCCAACTGGGCTATATTGTTAAAGGTCCAATACATCCGTTTTTTCCCCATGAAAA
Source organism: Thymallus thymallus (assembly GCA_023634145.1). NCBI lineage: Eukaryota > Metazoa > Chordata > Actinopteri > Salmoniformes > Salmonidae > Thymallus > Thymallus thymallus. The sequence continues at coordinate 34,059,118 of CM042405.1, forward strand.
ATGGCAGTGGGAGCTCACGCCTCTTTCTACGCCTTCTACGTTTTTACCGCCTGGTGATTTTCCCCCAAAAAATTGATATTACACTAAAAGGGCATTATCATCAAGGTTAACCATAAGCTCTAACCATATTGCTGTTATTAAGGTTGGCAAAGAACACGATAATGAGACTTTGTGGTTATCCAGACATACTCAGCCACTAGAAGGTTTTTACTACGTCTTGAGAGTGAACATTGGTTGTGTAGCAACATTTTTTAAGGTAAATAATCTTGATAATTAGTTGATTATTTGAATCAGCTGTGTAGTGCAGCGCCCGGGGAACATTGGGTTAACTACCTGTCGCCATCAGCTGTGTAATGCTAGGGCAAAAACCAAAACGTGCACCCCTTGGGGTCAGAGGACCGAGTTTGGGAAACCCTGGTCTAGGCTGTGGTAGAATAGTGGATTCTGTAGTCTCAGTACATGAAATGTAGTGTGGACTGTCACACCCTAGAGCAGGCCTGTCCAACCCGCGGCTCCCGAGCCGCATGCGGCTCTTTGCCTGGTTTCATGCGGCTCTTACGTTCATATCGAATTTTGTGTTGTGTATATAGCCCCTTTCACACTGCCCAAAAAAACCTATGTAAACCCACTAACACCCGATATTTATCGGCTTCACCTCCGATCGTTATTGATGTGAACGTCACACATGGGTGAACCCACTAATTTGCACCATGACGGAGGCAACGAAGGCTCGATCCTCCGTCTAACTGTTGTTCCTTCACCGGCTGTACTAAAGAGACCATGCTTCCTGTTGTTTACTACATTGTTTTACGGTGCGCAACTCTCTCTATGGCTGCCAACTATCACTACACTGTTTTCTTGCTGGTGATCATCAGACACTGGTCTGCTCGCAGTCTACGGGTCTACACTGTATTTTTGTTGTGAAAGTGGTATATGTGTATGAGTGTTCGTTTGAGTTTAATATTTTAATCTCAAGCTAATGCGCGTTTGACGCAAATTTTGTTCTGGAAGCAACATAAAACTGCCTGCTCAGCTTGGAGGGAGGGAAAACATTATTGTTGAGTAAACAATGTGTCAAGTTCGCTCTGAAAATCGCAGGGAAAAAATGCACAGCAAAACGAAAATATGAAGATGAACACAGAACGTTTTTAACAGAGTGGGAGAGTTTATATTTTTTTGGTTGAACGTAATGGCAAGCCATTCTGCCTTATATGCCAGGCGTCATTAGCGCATTTCAAGGCTTCAAATCTTCAGTGCCACTTCAGCTCACTCCATACTAACATCGACCAGGAATTTCCAAAGGGGACTGAACTTTGCAAGCACAAGTTAATCACTTTGAAAAGTCAGGCAGAAAAGCAGAAACAGTTGTTCCAAAAATTTACGAAGCACTCAGAGACCGTAACGCTTGCATCGTATCAGCTGGCTTGGAACATTGCACGAGCTAAAAAAGCCATACAATGAAGGGGAGTTCGTTAAAAAGTGCCTCAGTGACGTTGTTGAAATCTTGTCTCCTGAAAACGACAAACTTAAACGAATGGTATCAGACGTCCAACTGTCCCGCCACATTGTTGAACACAGAATATCTGACATCAACACGGCTATTGAATCACAGTTGCACTCTGATCTTCAAGTATGCGAGTATTTTAGTGTCGCATTGGATGAGTCTTGTGACATACAAGACAAGCCTCAGTTGGCAATATTTGCAAGGTCTGTGTGAAACGATTGTGTGATCAAAGAAGAACTCCTTGATATTGTGCCATTAAAAGACAGAACCCGTGGCATGGATGTAAAAGAAACAATGATGGCTGCATTTGCGAAAGCAAATTTGTCCATACTGAAACTAACTGCAATAGCCACAGATGGAGCGCCACCCATGATCGGATCTGTGAACGGCCTTGTGGGGCTGTGCAAAGCTGACCAGACATTTCTAGAGTTTTGGAATTTCCACTGCATCATCCACAGGGAGCAACTCGTGTCTAAATCACTGAATTTAGACAACGTCATTAAGCCTGTGATAGAGATTGTCAACAACATCCGCACACATGCGCTTAACCATAGACAATTCAAGAATCTCATCGCTGAGCTGGACCAAGGGCTTCCAGGTGACCTGCCGCTACACTGCACTGTGAGGTGGCTGTCAGAAGGCAAGGTACTTTCTCACTTCTTTGAGCTTTTGGATGCCGTGAAACTGTTCATGGAAGAGAAGGACAAGGACTATCCCGAGCTCTTGGACCCCAAGTGGATTATGGATCTGGCCTTTTTGGTCGACATGCTGTGTCACTTGGACAGACTGAACCTGACCCTGCAAGGTAAGTTAAAAAATATTGCCTGACCTGGTGCAAAGTGTGTTTGCGTTTGTCAACAAACTGAAGCTGTTCAAGACGCATATTCAAAAGGGAGATTTAGCGCATTTTCCCGCTCTGCTAAAAGCCAGCGGTCAAGTCACTAGAGCCACCCTGAATAAGCAAACAGCCAGATATGCAACACTGGTTGAAAACCTTTCACGAAAACTTTGTGACCCGGTTTCGTGATCTACAACTGAAAAGGCCACAGATCACGTTCCTCATCGACCCTTTTAATGCGGAGACGGACTGTTTGAAATCTCCGCTAGTCACAGATGAAGCTGCGGCTGAGTTGGAGATGATGGGTCTTTGTGAGTAGGAGCAACTGAAACCTGCTTTAAGGGAAGGGACCATTGAGTTCTGGAAAAGTGTGCCAATGGAAAAATATCCCAATGTCAAACGGGCTGCGCTCAAGATACTGTCAATGTTTGGTTCAACATATGTCTGCGAGTCTCTTTTTTCTACCCTGAAACATGTGAAATCAAAGCATCGATCTGTTCTGACTGACATACATGTAAAATAATTGCTTCGAGTGGCAACAACGGAATACAAGCCAGATTTGAAGAGGATTGTTCAAGGCAAGGAATGCCAGAAGTCCCACTAAGCAAAATGAATAGTAAGAGAAAAACACTATTATAAATTGTTATGTTTTTGTTAGTGGACTTGATTGAACTGAGAGTTTGTGTGTGAGACATTGCACACAATGTTCATTGTTGAAAATGACTGGCCTTTGGTCTTAGTACTGTAGGTGTCCATTTCTGTCATTATCATGTTGGTGTGTGACATTTACAGTAAATCTGGCTGAACAGAGGTGTGTGTGTGTGAGAGCGAGAGGAAGGGATGGGGGATGTTCATGTGTCCCCGTATGTATGATGTGGCTCTTTGCAGTAACATAGTAAAAAATGTGTCTCTTAGTCTCTGACTGGTTGGCCACGCCTGCCCTAGAGGGCAGTGTTTCTTACAGCTGTTATGGCAAGACCTTATTCAATCAATCAAATGTTTTATTTATTTAAAAAAAAAAAACGTTTTACATCAGCCAATGTCACAAAGTGCTATACAGAAACCCAGCCTAAAACCCCAAACAGCAAGCAATGCAGATGTGGAAGCACTGTGGCTAGGAAAAACTCCCTAGAAAGGCAAAAAGCTAGGAAGAAACCTAGAGAGGAACCAGGCTCTGAGGGGTGGCCAGTCCTCTTCTGGCTGTGCCGGGTGGAGATTATAACAATTCATGGCCATTAAAGCCAGATCTTTCTCCAAGATGTTCAAACATTCATAGATGACCAGCAGGGTCAAATAATAATCACAATATTTGTAGAGGTTGCAACAGATAAATACATCAGGAGTAAATGTCACTTGGCTTTTCATAGCCGGGCATTTAGATGTTGAAATAGCAGGTGCGGTAGAGAGAGAGAGTTGAAAACAGCAGGTCTGGGACAAGCTGGCACGTCCAGTGAACAGGTCAGGGTTCCAAAGCCGCAGGCAGAAGAGTTGAAACTGGTGCAGCAGCCCCACCAGGTGGACTGGGGAGTCATCAGACCAGGTAGTCCTGAGGCATGATCCTAGGGCTCAGGTCCTCCGGGAGAGGAGGTAGAGTGGGAGAGAGAGAGAATTAAAGGGAGCATACTTAAATTCACACAAAACACCAGATAATATCACCAGATATAACAAACTGACCCTAGCCCCCCGGCACATAGACTATTGCAGAATAGATTCTGGAGGCTGAGACAGGGAGGGTCAGGAGACACTGTGGCCCCGTCCGACAATACCCCCCGGACAGGGCCAACCAGCACACCCCCAACACCACCAGAGAGATATCAACAGACCACCAACCTATTACCTTGAGACAAGGCTGAGTATAGCCCATGAAGTTCCCCCCACTGCACGAGCCCGAGCAGGTGACAAACCAGACAGGAAGATCACGTCAGTGACTCAACCACTCAAGTGACGCACCCCTCCCAGTGACAGCATGGAAAGCACTAGTAAGCCAGTGACTCAGCCCCCATAATAGGGTCAGAGGCAGAGAATCCCAATGGAGAGACGGGAACCGGCCAGGCAGAGACAGCAAGGGCGGTTCGTCGCTCTAGTGCTTTGCCGTTCACCCTTGCACCCCTGGGCCAGACTACACTCAATCATAGGACCTACTGAAGAGATGAGTCTTCAGTAAAGACTTAAAGGTCGAGACAGAGTCTGTGTCTCTCACATAAAAAATGTAGCTCTATTGGAGAAATCCCTGCCCCCAGCTGTTTGCTTAGAAATTCTAGGGACAATCAGGAGGCCTGCGTCTTGTGACCGGAGAGATAGGTAGGAGCACTGATTGGTTGGAGAGGGCACATACCTGGCTTTACCCGGATATGATTTGACTCCATTGTTGTATTCCAGGGCCTCTTGTACAGATGTTAACATTTCATAACACAAATGCATGTTTTGCCATATTTATTCTAAATACATGAGCATATTTAAATCCTGAATATTAAACTGTGTTTGAGTGCAAAGTACATTTTAATCCGCTATGATCACACACACACACACACACACAGACAGAGAGAGAGCAGAGTAACAGAGTCATTTTCTCTTTCTTCCTATGAGACTGGTTGTGAGAGAAGGCACTGACTCATTTCTGGGAATTATTGCTGTAAGCATGTTCCTTCAAATTTCCTTAGGCTTATGCAATGCATCACTTCAGCCCTCTTGCCTATATGACATGGTTGAGTCTGGATGTTTGGATAGCACTTAACCTAGCCTGCAGTTATAATGCATCATCATGCAGTTACAGTAATATTGCATGGTAAGACTTGAACGTATGTGACCCAAGTTATAAAGCTTTATACCTGCAGCTCTTCCAATACCTTATTTTCTTTCTTGTGTCTATTATACCTCTCCCCAGTCTCCCTTTCTCTCTCTTCCTCTATTACTGTTTTTATGCTTTTCTTTCTCTCCATTTCTTGTCTCGTTTCCAATGGGCTGTCGTCCTCTTTCCTTTTGCCTCACCTTTTAAGGCTATACCAGGATATTTATAGCCCTCTCTGACTACAGAGCACACCAGTCCCTGCACAATCTGATGATTCATGTAAACACACATACAGTATATGAACACACAGACTCATAATCATATACTTGCACACTCATGTGCACGCACACACCCTCACACTCACACATGCAAATTGACAAGGATGGTCAGCCTCATAAAATGTCATGGATATGTGGTTACTTTGGATATGAAATATGTTCATCCCACTCTGTTTCAGAGATCATAATGATGCTCAACCCCTGATTGTTAATTACACTAAGCTACAGTACAATGAAGGACTTATTTTTTCATGTTCAGTTGAACAACGATTAGAGGGAGAACTGTTTTCCTGCTCTTTCTCCCTCTGTTTTTGACCTTATAAACAAACCTTTGTTTGAAGCCCTTACATGAAAATGACTCAAAAAATAAAAGCTAGCTGGGTGATTCTCATGAAACCAGTTTTAACCATAGCAGTGTTAAAGTTGAGAAAACGGGAAATGCTACTAGAGACACCTTGGCTGCTCTGAATGAGGGAGTGAAAGCCCTCCGCAAGTTGGCTCTGCAAAACAAGGAGGCACTTGACTTCTTATTGGCTGGTCAATGTGTCAACAAATGTAACTGATCTTGGTAATTACATTGCCACTTTTGCAAAGTCTCATTCCAGGGAACCAGAGTTTACATTTACATCCTGATTACTGGTTTATCAGACATTAACCCTGGTTGCTAGAAAACTATCCAAAGCATGGTTCAAATCACATAATTGAGAGAGGAGTGAAACACCATCTCTTGCATCCAAAAGAAATACCTGGAGCAATTTGAGCATGAAATAACAATTTGCACCTGCCCTGTATTTTTTACTAGCTGCTTGACAAAGACATTTCCCCTCGGGCATCAATAAGGTGCCTGCCTGCCTGCCTGCCTGCCTGCCTGCCTGCCTGCCTGCCTGCCTGCCTGCCTGCCTGCCTGTCTGTCTGTTTAGATTACCTGACGCATCATTTCTAAGTGCTCTGAGACTTATGTTTTTGTTGTGCATTGTCCCTGCCAAACTTAATAAAAATAATAGTAAAAAATAATAATAAAGAGAGACACATTTGGGTGTCAGCCACACCCAAGGACCATGTAGGTGACCAGGTGGGGTGTGGCCACCTCCCACACCCCATCTGTTGTCTGGAGCTGGCATAGGTTGGCCGAGCAGGGTGTGTGGGAAAAGCCTATTTGGCTTCTCTATGTAGCCATGGTCAGAGTCTGACAGTTCTATTCTTTCTGTTTCTGGTGGTGGTTTGTGTGGGATCCCTAATTAGAGGCAGCTGTAGCGCATCGTCTCTAATTAGGGATCCTACATAGGTTTGTAGATTTTCACACTGGTTTGTGGGTCGTTGTCGTTATAGTTCGCAAGTCACGTTGAAAGTAAGTGTGCTTTTGTTACGTCCGTTCTTTCGCGTTTGGTTTTTGTAACGTGACGTTTTGTACATCGTGTGTTTGTTTTGTTTAGTTAGTTCGTACATTTTGAGTTGGTTTTATACATAGTATACAATAAATGTTAAACTACTTTCCCTGCGCTGTGTCTTGGTCTCCCTATACACCCAAACGTGACAGCGTGCTTACAACAATATCTTGGGCATAACTTGGCCAGCACCGACAAAGCCCCATCCACACGGTCAAGATCATCTCCTTCCCTATTACGCTAATCTACTCATCTATCATAACATCACTTTACTTCTCATATGAATCCACTTTATTTTGCTTCCTCTCAGCTCAAGTTGGAGAGCTGCTCGGTTTGATAATGAGATTTGTTCCATAAGGAGAGAGCTGTGCTGATGAGGATATGATGAGTGCTAATGATGGTGTCAGTGACAATGTAATAAAATAAAAGATAATGTATTTTGCTGATGCCTCACATTATTCTGTTTTATAACATTGGATTGCATTTATCTATATTTTTATTTTGTTGTTTAACCTCGTCTTCCCCTGCTATGCAATGTATGTATCAATATTGGATGAACAGTAGTACTTTATAGCTCTGTCAGAGTGACTATCAGGTTCTTGGTCACCTCCCTGACACAGGCCCTTCTCCCCCAATTGCTCAGTTTGGTGGGGTGGCCAGCTCTAGGAAGAGTCTTGGGGGTTCCAAACTTCTTCCATTTAAGAATGATGGAGGACACTGTGTTCTTGGGAACCTTCAATGCTGTCTCGGAGCTCTACGGACAATTCCTTCGACCTCATCACGTTTTTTTTTTTTCTGACATGCAGTGTCAACTGTGGGACCTTATATAGACAGGTGTCTGCCTTTCCAAATCATGTCCAATCAATTTAATTTACCACAGGTGGACTCCAATCAAGTTGTTGGATGATCAATGGAAACAAGATGCACCTGAGCTACATTTTGAGTCTCATAGCAAATGGTCTAAATACTTATGTAAATATTTAGTATTTCTGTTTTAATTTTTTATTCATTTGCAAAAAAAAAATCTAAAATCTGTTTTTGCTTTGTCATTATGGGGTATTGTGAGTAGATTGATGTACATTCACAACTGTTGAACCAATACTGTGCATTGACAATGAACGTAGTTAACATTAACAACTATATGACATAATGTATATAAAAGGCCACCAGTGAACCCAGTGTTTTTTTTTAACCAGTTAACAGTTGACATTCTTCCTAGGTTTATTGTACTAATATATTGATCTTGACTCTATTGCAATTTATTTTTACTGGGAGTGACTTTACATCAGATTGATCTTAAATTGGTTAGCAATATTGAAAATACATTGTTATAGGGATCATGCTGTCACACCCTGATCTGTTTCACCTGTCTGTGTGCTTGTCTCCACCCCCCTCCAGGTGTCTCCCATCTTCCTCATTATCCCCTGGGTACTTTAACCTGTGTTCTATGTTTGACTGTTGCCAGTTCGTTTTGCTTGTTGAAGCCTACCAGCAGTTTTCCCCTTTGACCCTTCCTGCCTGCCGTCTTGTACCTTTGCCCCACTACTCTGGATTACCGAACTCTGCCTTCCCTGACCCCGAGCCTGCCTGCCGTCTTGTACCTTTACCCCACTACTCTGGATTACCGAACTCTGCTTGCCCCTGAACTGTCTTTTGCCTACCCCTGTTGGGATAATAAACATTTGTTATTCCGACGTTGTCTGCGCCTGGATCTTACCTTCAAATCACTATTGTTTTGCTTTGTAATGTAGAGGAGTGAGCTACATGTTTTAATTTTAACAGCTACCAGGTTTTGAAAGATAAATACATATTTTTTATTACTTTTATTTTTTTATTTCACCTTTATTTTACCAGGTAGGTCAGTTGAGAACAAGTCTCATTTGCAACTGCGACCTGGCCAAGACAAAGCAAAGCAGTGCGACAAAAACAACAACACAGAGTTACACAGTAAACGAACATAATCAAAAACACAATAGAAAATCTATATGCAGAGTGCAAAATGTAGTGCAAAATGCAGTAAGGTTAGGAGGTAGGACAATAAATAGACAATAGTGGTGATATAAATTACAGATTAGCATTAACACAGGAATGAAGGATGTGCAAATTATGATGTGCAAATAGAGATACTGGAGTGCAAGATTAGTGAAAAATAATAAAAATAAATATGGGGATGAGGTAGTAGTGTGGGCTATTTACAGAAGGGCTATGTACAGGTGCAGTGATCGATAAGCAGCTTTGACAGCTGATGCTTAAAGTTAGTGAGGGAGATAGGCACCTCCAGCTTCAACGATTTTTGCAATTCGTTCCAGTCATTGGCAGCAGAGAACTGGAAGGAATGGCGGCCAAAGGAGGTGTTGGCTTTGGGGGTGACCAGTGAGATATACCTGCTGGAGCGCATGATACGGGTGGGTGTTGCTATGGTGACCAGTGAGCTGAGATAGGGCGGGGATTTACCTAATAAAGACTTATAGATGACCTGGAGCCAGTGGGTTTGGCGACGAATATATAATGAAGGCCAGCCAACGAGAGCATACAGGTCGCAGTGGTGGGTAGTATATGGGGCTTTGGTAACAAAACAGATTGCACTGTGATAGATTACATCCAATTTTCTGAGCAGAGTGTTGGAGGCTAATTTGTAAATGACATCGCCGAAATCAAGGGCATCAGTTTTACGAGGGCATGTTTGGCAGCATGAGTGAAGGAGGCTTTGTTGCGAAATAGGAAGCCGATTCTGGATTTAATTTTGGATTGGAGATGGTTGATGTGAGTCTGGAAGTTGAGTTTACGGTCTAACCAGACGCCTAGGTATTTGTAGGTGTCCACATATTCTAAGTCGGACCCGTCGAGAGTAGTGATGATAGTCCGGTGGGCAGGTGCGGGCAGCGTTTGATAGAAAAGTATGCATTTGGTTTTACTAGCATTTAAGAGCAGTTGGAGGCCACGGAAGGAGTGTTGTATGGCATTGAAGCTTGTTTGAAGGTTAGTAAACACAGTGTCCAAAGAGGGGCCAGATGTATACAGAATGGTGTCATCTGCGTAGAGATGGATCAGAGAGTCACCAGCAGCGAGAGCGACATCGTTGATGTATATAGAGAAAAGGGTTGGCCCAAGAATTGAACCCTGTGGCACCCCCATAGAAACTGCCAGAGGATCGGACAACAGGCCCTCCGATTTGACACACTGAACTCTGTATGCGAAGTAGTTGGAGAACCAGGCAAGGCAGTCATTTGAGAAACCAAGGCTGTTGAGTCTGCCAATAAGAATGCAGTGATTGACAGAGTCGAAAGCCTTGGCCAGGTCGATGAAAACGGCTGCTTCAGTACTGTCTTTTATCGATGGCGATTATGATATCGTTCAGTACCTTGAGCGTAGCTGAGGTGCACCCATGACCAGCTCGGAAACCAGATTGCATAGCAGAGAAGGTACGGTGGGATTCGAAGTGGTCAGTTATCTGTTTGTTAACTTGGCTTTCAAAGACTTTAGAAAGGCAGGGCAGGATGGATATAGGTCTATAACAGTTTGGGTCTAGAGTGTCTCCCCCTTTGAAGAGGGGGATGACCGCGGCAGCTTTCCAATCTCTAGGGATCTCAGACGATACGAAAGAGAGGTTGAACAGGCTAGTGATAGGTGATACAAAAACTAATACATACTTTTTTTTAAACAATACATAGTATTTGAACTGAACAGAAGCCAATCATTTTTCATAAAAAATATAAAAACATGTTTGAATTTTTTATAGAGTTCTTATGTTGCAGTTCCCACTACAATAAATACATTCATAAATGCATGTATTTTTGTCCTTGAAACATTACACTGAAATGCTATAAATTCCCAATAATTCTTATGGGGTCTGTTTCTTATGAGGAATATCATAATGTTGGACGGTGACTTCAGAACAGCGCTGGTGAATACATACACTGAGTACATCACACAATATTAAGTTGCAGCCACCAATGAATGGCACACATACACAATCCATGTCTCAATTGTCTCAGGGTTTAAAAATCCTTCTTTAACCTGTGTCCTCCCCTTCATCTACACTGATTGAAATTGATTTAACAAGTGACATCAATAACGGATCATTGCTTTAACCTGGTCAGTCTATGTCTTGGAAAGAGCAGGTCTGGGCCTGAGAAAAAAGGCACTGGCTCAACATTTTCTAGCAAAAATACAGTAGAAATACCCATACTGGTGTAGTCGTGGTGCATGGAGAAGTGGGTATACTCTAATTGTGACAGAGATTTCCCAAGCGGCCTGCCTGGGGTGTGAAAGGCACTGTCGTGTCTTGACTATCATTGAGACTGTTATTTATCTCAAATCAGTTCTCTAGATTTAATTATTACGTGATTAAACTAATCATGTAAACATTAATTAAGTAGGAAGTCGGGGCACTATGGGACAAAGTTTTTACTATTTCCCAAATATAATTCTCCTGAGATATTTTCATATCACAGATAACAGCCACTTCTTAATGTATTATTACCTCATCAGTCTCATTCTTGAACGTCATGATTCCTTGTAGTCTGCATGAATCCTAACTCTATTGATGAATCATCCATACACAAATTGGCTCAATAATTAATTTACTAACTAATGAAATAATTACAGAATACATTAAACATACTAACATTATACGGTAAATAGTCTCTAGAAGACTATCAAAACAAGACAGTTTTTAACACGGTGGCAAATTCAGAGTGAGAAGGGGGAGACAAAGGAGTTACTCTATCGGACACTGTGAAGCTGCGCTCACGCAAATACAAAATCTTAAGCACTTTAATAACCGCTCATTCAAAAAAAAATGCACTTTATATATTTACGTTTGAGCTGGGCTTCGATAGTTGAGTTGGTGATGTAAGACTCTGGTTTGCCCAGTAGAGGTCGCCATTGTCCTTTGTAGAGTCTTTCTGATCGTAGTGGTTCTTAGAGTGGATATCTCAGCGTTGGTCGGTATTCTCGTCCTAGACTGAAGCACATTTTCAGCTGCAGACTGATATAGGCCATAGTCTAGGATTCACTTCTTCTTTTGTAGTGTTTGATAGTTCAGAGTTTATACAATTTCCAGCCGTGTAGCTTGCGCTGTACTCTGGCTGGTCTATAGAGTGGTAACCATTTCAACATTTTATACAACATTCAGATGCAAACCCCATAATTGAGAAGTGTATACAAACACAGACACAGTAATGTGTCTTATTTCAATATGCCTTGTCTTTTGTTGTTTAGGTTAGCTATTATTGTTTTATTTCATTGTAGAGCCCCCAGTCCTGCTCAACTGGCCTCTGATAGCTCTTTTGTCCCTCCCCCCACACATGCGGAGACCTCACCTGGCTTAACTGGTGTCTCCAGAGATGCAACCTCTTTTCATTACCCAACGCCTAGGTTTACCTCCACTGAACTCACATCCTACTATACCCCTGTCTATAAATTATGCCCTGAATCTATTCCACCACGCCCAGAAATCTGCTCCTTTTATTCTATGTACCCAACGTACTAGACGTCCTGTTCTTAAAGCCCTTAGTCGAATACTGATTCTATTACTCCTCTGTTCCTCTGGTGATGTAGAGGTAAACCCAGGTCCTGTAACCCCCAGTACTACACCTATTCCCCAGGCACTCTCATTTGTTGATTTCTGTAACCGTAAAAGCCTTGGTTTCATGCATGTTAACATTAGAAGCCTCCTCCCTAAGTTTGATTTATTCACTGCATTAGCACACTCCGCCAACCCGGATGTCCTAGCTGTGTCTGAATCCTGGCTTAGGAAGGCCACCAATAATTCGGAAATTTCCATCTCCAACTACAACATTTCCCGTCAAGATAGAACTGCCAAAGGTGGCGAAGTTGCAATCTACTGCAGAGATAACCTGCAGAGTTCTGTCATACTGTCCAGGTCTGTGCCCAAACAGTTTGAGCTTCTACTCTTAAAAATCCACCTATCCAGAAATAGGTCTCTCACTGTTGCCGCCTGTTACAGACCCCCCTCAGCCCCCAGCTGTGCCCTGGACTCCATATGTGAATTGATTGCCCCCCATCTATCTTCAGAGTTTGTACTGTTAGGTGACTTAAACTGGGATATGCTTAACACTCCGGCTGTCCTTCAATCTAAGTTAGATGCCCTCAATCTCACACAAATTATCAAGGAACCCACCAGGTACAACCCTAAATCTGTAAACATGGGTACCATTATTGATATCATCCTGACTAACTTGCCCTCCAAATACACCTCCTCTGTTTTCAACCAGGATCTCAGCGATCACTGCCTCATCGCCTGTGTTCGCAATGGGTCAGCGGTCAAACGACCACCCCTTATCACTGTCAAACGCTCCCTAAAACACTTTTGCGAGCAGGCCTTTCTATTCGATCTGGCCCAGGTATCCTGGAAGGATATTGACCTCATCCCGTCAGTAGAGGACGCCTGGTTGTTCTTTAAAAGTGCTTTCCTCACCATCCTAAATAAGCATGCCTCTTTCAAAAAACGTAGAACTAAGAATAGATATAGCCCTTGGTTCACCCCAGACTTGACTGCACTAGACCAACACAAAAACATCCTGTGGCGCACTGCATTAGCATCGAATAGCCCCCGCGATATGCAGCTATTCAGGGAAGTCAGGAACAAGTACACACAGTCAGTTAGAAAAGCAAAGGCCAGCTTTTTCAAACAGAAATTTGCTTCCTGTAGTACTAACTCCAAAAAGTTCTGGGACACTGTAAAGTCCATGGAGAATAAGAGCACCTCCTCCCAGTTGCCCACTGCATTGAGGCTCGGAAACACTGTTACCACCGATAAATCCACGATTATCGAAAATTTCAATAAGCATTTTGCTACAGCTGGCCATGCTTTCCACCTGGCTACCCCTACCCCGGCCAACAGCTCTGCACCCCCGGCAGCTACTTGCCCAAGCCCCCCCCGCTTCTCCTTCACCCAAATCCAGACGGCTGATGTTCTGAAAGAGCTGCTAAGTCTGGACCCCTACAAATCTGCTGGGCTAGATAATCTGGACCCTCTCTTTCTGAAATTATCAAAAAATTGTTGCAACACCTATCACTAGCCTGTTCAACCTCTCTTTCGTATCGTCTGAGATCCCTAGAGAGTGGAAAGCTGCCGCGGTCATCCCCCTATTCAAAGGAGGAGACACTCTAGACCCAAACTGTTATAGACCAATATCCATCCTGCCCTGCCTTTCTAAAGTCTTCGAAAGCCAAGTTAACAAACAGATAACTGACCACTTCGAATCCCACCGTACCTTCTCTGCTATGCAATCTGGTTTCCGAGCTGGTCATGGGTGCACCTCAGCTACGCTCAAGGTACTGAACGATATCATAACCGCCATCGATAAAAGACAGTACTGTGCAGCCGTTTTCATCGACCTGGCCAAGGCTTTCGACTCTGTCAATCACCGCATTCTTGTTGGCAGACTCAACAGCCTTGGTTTCTCAAGTGACTGCCTTGCCTGGTTCGCTAACTACTTTGCAGACAGAGTTCAGTGTGTCAAATCAGAGGGCCTATTGTCCGATCCTCTGGCAGTCTCTATGGGGGTGCCACAGGGTTCAATTCTTGGGCCAACCCTTTTCTCTATATACATCAACGATGTCGCTCTCGCTGCTGGTGACTCTGATCCATCTCTACGCAGATGACACCATTCTGTATACATCTGGCCCCTCTTTGGATACTGTGTTTACTAACCTTCAATCAAGCTTCAATGCCATACAACACTCCTTCCGTGGCCTCCAACTGCTTTTCTATCGAACGCTGCCAGCACCCGCCCACCGGACTATCATCACTACTCTCGACGGATCCGAATTAGAATACGTGGACACCTACAAATACCTAGGCATCTGGTTAGACTATAAACTCAACTTCCAGACTCACATCAACCATCTCCAATCCAAAATTAAATCCAGAATTGGCTTCCTATTTCGCAACAAAGCCTCCTTCACTCATGCTGCCAAACATGCCCTTGTAAAACTGACTATCCTACCGATCCTTGATTTCGGCGATGTCATTTACAAACTAGCCTCCAATACTCTACTTAGCAAATTGGATGTAGTCTATCACAGTGCCATCCGTTTTGTCACCAAAGCCCCATACACTACCCACCACTGCGACCTGTACGCTCTCGTTGGCTGGCCTTCATTATATATTCGTCGCCAAACCCACTGGCTCCAGGTCATCTATAAGTCTTTATTAGGTAAATCCCCGCCCTATCTCAGCTCACTGGTCACTATAGCAACACCCACCCATAGCATGCGCTCCAGCAGGTATATCTCACTGGTCACCCCCAAAGCCAACACCTCCTTTGGTCGCCATTCCTTTCAGTTTGCTGCTGCCAATGACTGGAACGAATTGCAAAAATCATTGAAGCTAGAGGTTCCTATCTCCCTCAATAACTTTAAGCATCAGCTGTCAAAGCTGCTTATCGATCACTGCACCTGTATATAGCCCTTCTGTAAATAGCCCACACTACTACCTCATCCCCATATTTATTTTTGTTTATTTTCACTAATCTTGCACTCCAGTATCTCTATTTGCACATCATAATTTGCACATTTTTCATTCCTGTGTTAATAATGATAATTCTGTAATTTATGTCACCACTATTGTCTATTTATTGTTCTACCTCCTAACCTTACTGCATTTTTGCACTACATTTTGCACTCTGTATATAGATTTTTCTATTGTGTTTTTGACTGTTTGTTTAATGTGTAACTCTGTGTTGTTATTTGTCACACTGCTTTGCGTCGCAGTTGCAAATGAGAACTTGTTCTCAACTGACCTACCTGGTTAAATAAAGGTGAAATAAAAAATAAATAAATGTGGTTCTACTGACTTTCATGATTTCACAAAATGAAATAAATTCGACATGGTCGTTCTTTGATTTCCCACCGACCACCTCCCACATTCTCTAAAATAGGAATATTGTTTCATTCTCCAATTTCGGGATGTAGGAGTCTTGGCGGGAAAATATCCTTTGTTCTACTGTGAAATCCTCTCCCCATACTGCATGTCCTGGGAGAGAGAGTCCCTGCAATGAATTTATGACATATCGTTAAGACATAAAACTGCCCCACAGGGAAGGGGATGTAAAAACCTTTGCCTAGCCGGCAAGGAGGAGGACATCATGACAGCGCCTTGTGTGAAAAATTATATGAGAAACAGATGTATGCTACTCTGAATGACCTCAAAATCATGGCAAAGCAAAATTCTGCACATCCACCATGATATATAGTACCAGTCCAAGGTTTGGACTCATTCAAGGTTTTTCTTTTTTTTTTAAACTATTTTCTACGTTGTAGAATAATAGTGAAGACATCAAAACTATGAAATAACACATATGGAATCATGAAGTAACCAAATAAGTGTTAAACAAATCAAAATATATTTTATATATATAATTCTCACTCTCTCCCACTCTACCTCCCCTCCCGAAGGACCTGAGCCTTTGTCCTCAGTCCACCTGGTCGTGCTGCTGCACCGGTTTCAACTCTTCTGCCTGCGGTTATGGAACCCTGACCTGTTCAATGGACGTGCCACCTTGTCCCAGACCTGCTGTTTTCATCTCTCTTTCGCTCTCTCTCGCTCTCTCTACCGCACCTGAGCTCTCTACCGCATCTAAATGCCCGGCTATGAAAAGCCAAGTGACATTCACTCCTGATGTATTTACCTGTTGCAACCTTTACAACCACTATGATTATTATTTGACCCTGCTGGTCATCTATGAACATTTGAACATCTTGGAGAAAGAACTGGCCTTAATGGCCATGAATTGTTATAATCTCCACCCGGCACAGCCAGAAGAGGACTGGCCACCCCTCAGAGCCTGGTTCCTCTCTAGGTTTCTTCCTAGGTTTTTGCCTTTCTAGGGAGTTTTTACATCTGCATTGCTTGCTGTTTGGGGTTTTAGGCTGGGTTTCTGTATAGCACTTTGTGACATCGGCTGATGTAAAAAGGGCTTTACAAATGAATTTGATTGATTGATTGATCTCAATTTCCGCCTGAAATGGCATAACTAACTGCCTGCAGTTTCCTCCAAAGGTATTGATGTACAAAGTTGAACATGTTTTTCATGAAACATGCTCTGTCTAACACTACTTTTTCTCTCAATCTGTTGTATCAATTACTATTATTGCAAACCATGTTAATTAATTTGATTTGTTTAAAAAAAATAAAAGACACCACCTGCTGTGCTTGCTGCGGGGAGCGTGATCCGGGTGCAAGCTCCCCCGCTGGAGTGTAGGTCCGAGGTGCCATGGGTGCGCTGTGACTTCTGCAAGCACTGGTTAAACTGCAGGAGTGTACAGTGAGATCCAGAGGTGGCGGTGGAGCAGGATTTATATGACAATATAGGGATGGAGGTCGAAATTGAATTGTTTGTTTTGTTTGTTTTCGTATTAAATTATTTATTTGTAATATATATATATATATATATATTTAATATATTTATTCAACCCATCTTCTTCCTTTACTTTCCAAGTGCATCTCTGCAACAAACTCCAACAGTGTTTTCATTCAATGCACATTACTGAATGTAAATTATTCATACTCCTTTATAATTAAACTGTAATCTACTTTCTCAAAACATAAGATGAATCTGTAAAACAAACTATGAGACATTATTTGGTTACAACACTGAAGAAGATGTTGGTGAAGAACCAGTTTTAAGAGTGGGCGCACTGAGCTACGCAATCAAAAGTTGACGGGCAAGTCATTATTTTGTTACCGAAAGGCTAGCCAACTAGTCAACTATCTAGTAAACACTTCGGATACAAGGTCGATGTCTCTTTTTTTAACAAAATTAAATGGGTATATCTTGTAATTGAACAGATAGTAAGTTGGCCAAAAATTGGAGACCGTATGCCGATAATACGGGATGTATTTCTTTGCTAAACCTGTCAGGGCCTGAATATAGGGAGGCCTCTAGCCATCTTTATGTTGGTCTGGAGGTGACTGTCAGGGCCAATGAAGAGTTCCCGTCGTGATACTTTGGGGGGGGGGGGTACATTGAAGAGCTCCTGCAGCCATGGGAGGAGGAGGACGACGATAAGGCATCGGATGAGGACGATGAAGTGCTCCTGTCTGAGCCCCTGCAGAGCCGGGACCTGCTGAGGAAGGAGGAAGATGGAGAGAAACTTCGGCCTCCTACAGTGGAAGATCGGCGGTTTAATGACCAGCCCCTAGAGGTACAGGCGAGGTGGTGGAGAGCTTGGCTGGTGCTACCTCCTGTGCTGGTTCCCAGCCTGGTACCTCCAGTGCCGGTTCCCCGCACCAGAGCCTCCAGTGTCGTTTCCCGGCCCGGTACCTCCAGTGTCGGTTCCCCGCACCAGAGCTCCTGTGCCGGTTCCCAGCCCGGAGCTCGCGGTGTCAATCCCCAGCCCAGTACTTCCAGTGCTGCCTACCACCAGCCATGACAAAAACGTATCAAAAAGCTGATAGAAGTAGTATTTCCACTGAAATGTCAAACATGCTAACAGTAGCTAACATTTTTACGACACCAACAATCACAAAAACATTGATGGCTTGATCACAAGATAACACTGTTGAAGGTAATATATTTCTTAAACGCTGTTGAATATCAAATCAAACCGTTTAGCATATGTTATTGCAGGTGTAGCGAAATACTTGTGTTTCTAGCTCCAACAGTGCAGTAATATCTAAAAATACACACACAATACACACAAATCTAAAAAGAATATATAAATATTAGGACGAGCAATGTTCCACGCTACATCGAGGAGACTCTCTCCACGCAGACACACTGTTGGTTTTTATTGTGGCTTCTTTGTTCATTTGTTTTGGCACCTCAACACCCCTCATTATCACCATCTATAAAAGTATCCACTCACTTACACTACTGGCTACTGACTACATTGTTACTTATATATAGGTTACTTTATTTAATAAATATGTTTTATTTCTTTATCTCTGTGTTGTCTCCCTCTTTGTTTACGAGTCGGTTCATAAAAATACAGGCTAAATTTCAACATAACTTTCTAAAATTGGTTTGGCCTTTTGGCATATTCACTAGGTAACATTGGTTTGGCAGACGCACAATTTTGAAAACAGCCATAATGATGACAGTACGCTGTCGTTGCAATAATGCTTCTAGTATACCTAAATATGTTTGCGCTATATACAGTAGTCAGACGTTTACATACACTTAGGTTGAAGTCATTAAAACTAATTTTTCAACCACTCCACAGATTTCATGTTAACAAACTATAGTTTTGGCAAGTCGGTTAGGACATCTACTTTGTGCATGACACAAGTAATTCTTCCAAAAATTGTTTACAGACAGATTATTTCACTTATAATTCACTATATAACAATTCCAGTGGGTCAGAAGTTAACATACAATAAGTTGACTGTGCCTTTAAACAGCTTGGAAAATTCATGGCTTTAGAAGCTTCTGATAAGGTAATTTACATATTTGGAGTCAATTGGAGGTGTACCTGTTGATGTATTTCAAGGCCTACCTTCAAACTCAGTCCCTCTTTGCTCGACATCAGCCAAGACCTCAGAAAAAAAATTGTAGACCTCCACAAGTCTGGTTCATCCTTGGGAGCAATTTCCAAACGCCTGAAGGTACCACGTTCATCTGTACAAACAATAGTATGCAAGTATAAACACCATGGGACCACGCAGCAGTCATAACGCGTTCTGTCTCCTAGAGATTAACGTACTTTGGTGTGAAAAGTGCAAATCAATCCCAGAACAACAGCAAAGGACCTTGTGAAGATGCTGGAGGAAACAAGTACAAAAGTAGCTATATCCACAGTAAAACCCACTGGAATTGTGACATAGTGAATTATAAGTGAAATAATCTGTCTGTAAACAATTGTTGGAAGAATGACTTGTGTCATGCACAAAGTAGGTGTCCTAACCGACTTGCCAAAACTATAGTTTGTTAACATGAAATCTGTGGAGTGGTTGAAAAATGTTTTTTAATGACTTCAACCTAAGTGGATGTAAACTTCCGACTTCAACTGTATATTTAAAACCAAATACTTTCAGACTTTTACTCAAGTAGTATTTTAACATTCACTTTTATTTGAGTCATTTTCTATTAAGGTATCTTTACTTTTAGTCAAGAATTACTTTTTCCACCACTGGCGAGAATGATGGGACAGGAACATCATATGTAAATGTAACATGAATGTAACACTAGAATACATCGCTTGATAAAACACATACTGTAGATACCAGAAGTGATACTTCCTCCTTCGCTCACTTTTAACAATTGTTGGGTGGTTTTAACACAGATGAAACCTATTGCTGGAGTAAAAACCAGTTTCAATTCTCCATTGACCATGCTTTTTAGTCCAGGACTACGTTAAATCTGTGTCAGAGAAACTGTCCCTAAGTGTATGTCTGTGTCTGTCTTAGTGTTTGGTGTCTTAGTCAAATTTGGTGCGGCTGGTTTACGGGTTAAACTGGCGGGTGTTAAGTAGCGTGGTTAGGCGGGTCATTTTTCGGAGGACGCATGACTCCAACTTCGCCTCTCCCGAGCCCGTTGGGGAGTTGCAGCGATGAGACAAGATCGAAAATTGGGGAGAAGAAGGGGGTAAAATACAAGAACAAAAAAAATAGGTTCAATTTCTGTTTGTTATATGTCCCATAATCTTTTAATGGTAGATTTTCCATATATGAGAATGCAGTACAGCGTTACACAATGTGTTTCAATTCCATCGCATACAAAGAGTTACAGTAAGTGCAACATTTATACCAGAGTTCAATTTACTTCCTAAACCGTCTCTGACAGCTGAGAAGTCAAGTTCATCACATCCCACTGGGCATACAATGGTTGAATCAACAATGTTTCCAGTCATTTCAATGAAATTACGCTGACCCAACGTCAATTACGCTGTGCCCAATGGGATAGTTACCAGACTCATAAAAAGACCTTGAAGGTTGTTACTCCATCATTCTTTACAATAATAATAATAGCAATAATAGCAATGCATCATATTTTTAAAAGTACTTCTGGGCTCCCAGATTTGTATACTTCATCCATTACATGCAAATACACAAACACAATACATTACATGCAGTACGGAAAACTGGAATGTTAGTACACAAGTCACACATTTACATTTTTCACATATTCAAAGTGTCTGCGGCGTACTGTCCAACCATGTATTGGGCCTGCATCTGTCCTATGTCCCACTGTTCAGCAGCCTGATGGCTGAATGAAACTTACCTCGCTCCTATTCTTGCTGAACAGTGGGACCCTTAGGCCTAGATTCAATCAGATCAAGCGTTAAACGGCGATAGCCAACACACGCATAGTTGATGTTTTGGCGGTGCCAGAGGTCTAACTGCAACCGGTGAGCAGCAGTTCTGGATCATTGTCACAAAGCCACACCCGTCCTACTCACGTTAGAAGTTCAGAACGAGAAAGTGTGGGCTATACAGAAATAATGACGCTAATGTTTTTTTTATCATTCAACAAAAAAATGAGGATTTCTATCAGCCTAATCCAGTGTTCGAACTTCAACCTAATTCAGTGTTCGAATTTAGGCTGCGTGGGATTTATTTTATTGCGACTCTGCTTTAGGTATAATGCCAGGAACTGCTTGTGGATTTGACAGCTCTTTGCAGTTTCACCTCCGCCAAAACAACCACTATGCAGATGTCTGCTAAAGCAGATCTGATTGAACAGAGCCCTTAATCTCCTTCCAGAGGGCCACAGCTCACAACACCAATATAACATTTCACATCGCACCACACGTTTTGGAATTGTGTAAGGGGTAAATCTATCATTTATAGAAGCTCCAGTTCCCTATTAAACTTCTGCTTTTCTACTCAGTTTCCACTGAAAGAACAGGAAGAAAAGCGAGGTGGTGAAATTGAATGTCCCAAGTCTGTCACAAGGATAAAGTGTAGCTTAGAGTATAACTGAAAATATAAGTGACGTTGCCGTGGGCGACGGGCTAAGAATCAAATGTTACAAAGATTCCTTAAAGCACTCATTATAATGGAGGAGTCAACCAATCAATAACATTTTTAGATCAACATTTGTCAGAAAGTGCTTTACAAATCGCCTTAGGTGTGGGTTTGTGGTTTGATTGATGCATCCTGAGGATGTGGTCACTAAGACGTCAGCATTAGCATGGCCACAATATCTACAATACAACGTTAGCTACACTGCCAAACGGTTGCTGTGAATTTGACAGCAACTTACAGGCAGCTCAGTGGCAAGTACAATTTACTTTTTCATATTATAGTACACCTACTATAATATAAATATGGTATCAAAGCAAGTACTGTGTAATGACACAGTACAATAACGTAAAATGTACTGTATTATACTGCAAAAAAATGTATGCTATCGTAATCGGAACGGATGAATGAATGGATGAATGAAATTCATTGAGGGGACGGGTTTGTATTTCACAGTATTTTACTGTAATTACAAGGGATTGGTGCAAGCAGGTTGGCTGCTAGGTAACCTAACGTAGCTGACGACAAGAAAGAAAACTGTTGGGGGAGGTTCTCTTCTGCACTGTTCAACCAATCCAATAAATGTGGAGGAAGAGTTAAGATGGAGTGTCTCCAAGTCACGTGAGCGTTCCATTTCCCCTGAAAACCAAATGCATCCGGTTGTAAACAACTCACTGAGGGGTGGCTGCTAGGTAAATTGTTTACACATCATCATATTAATTAATATTTGGTGTTTTATATTACTTGCACTTCTATGGGGTGGGAATACAGTACCATTCAAAATAAAGCAATTAATTCCCCGCCCACAACATTTTCCCACAATGCACCATAATTTACACTATACTGCAGTAAAACGTTTAAGAGTATTTTACTGTTGATAACACCCAAACTTACAGTTACAGTTTTCCGTTACAGTTCAATTCTTGAGCTGCTGCAGTTCGCTATGGAGCCGCTGGCTCACATTCCTGCACTCCACCATAGAGATGTGTGTGATGGCTGTTTCCGAGTAGCCTTTGCCCCTCACTACCTTTTTCAGATGATCCTTGATGTACATGTGGAACCTCCTGGTGGCAAAGCAGTACACCACGGGGTCCAAGAGGCAGTTGAGCCCCATCAGCATCAGAGTGACCTGGTGGGCGTCGTTCAACCACTGCCTGGTCCTCTGGTCCCAATCCGTGCTGCCCCAGCCCTCCTTGATCTCCAGCACAGCCAGGGTCCAGGGGCCCTGGACCACGTGGTGGGGGAGGAAGCACACAACAAACACCCCCACCACAGCGCACAGCATCTGCAGGGCCCGGCCCTTCACCCTCCGGGGTTTGGAGGAACTGCTGCCCCGAGCCTGGGTAGGGGACTGGGCTAGTAACGCCCGGGCGATGAGCAGATTACACACTACAACGATGAAGAAGACCAAGACGAAGCAACCCACAATGCTAAGGTGGGTTGCGGCCACCAGCCGCTTCTCGCCGTCAGTCTCGTGGTGGTAGCCCTCGAAGCATCGCGACACGTTGTACTTGTCTGTCTGAATGCCCGTCTCCAAGAGGTACGGCACGGACATGGACAGAGTGACTGCCCAGATGACTGTCGTGACGGCCACCCCACGGCACCAATAGTCGGAGGAGGCGGCGTCCAGCGGGCGCGTGATGGCCCAGTAGCGGTTGACGCTTATGGTGGTGAGGAAGAAGATGGAGCAGTAGGTGTTGATGAAGAAGAACACGCCGGTGACACGGCACAGGAAGTCGCCATAGAGCCAGACGCCGCCGTGGTGGTAGTAGCCGATCCAGAAGGGGAGGGCGCACACGAAGAGCAGGTCGGCCACAGTCAGGTTGGCCATGTAGATGCAGATCTCGATCATGGCCTTAGCGTCATGCAGGCGCCACAGAACAAACAACACGTAACTGTTGGCTATCAGCCCAAGGATGAACACAACACCGTAGAACACTGGGAAGAGGGTGTAGCGGAACTCCGAGTCCAGGAAGGTTGTGTTCCCAACTGTTGATAAGCTCACTGTTGTGGTCACTACTAAGTCCTCTGGCATCGCCATGGTTGACTCCACTGTTGGTTTTGGTAAAGCAAGCAACTCCCTCTGTGAGAAAAATACTTTCTATTAGGGTCATATTTCAAGACTGCAATATTCCGTTTGGTACTCATCTTACTGTAGTCAGTAGGAGGACTTTCGACACGTCTAGTAGGACTGTCGACATGTCTAGTGTCAATCCCAGGTGAGTTAAATAGCTATAGGTCTATCCAGTCTGTGCAGCTGCTGATTCACTGAATCACTTATTGTGATCAACAAAGTGTGTTAGACACAACCATATTTGAGATTCACACCTTACTGTAAATGTAACTCAAATAGAGTTGTACATATAGAAACCATAAAACACACCTATCAACAGTCCGCTATGACACACACAGGAAGTGTCTTATAACACTTGTCACCAGCCTTTTCTAATCTGCTGTCTAGCAGCAACACTGTGCTCTCTGTTTGTGATGATAAGTGATCTAATCTAGACTAATGTCTTCCTGTTCTGTCATCAGTATAACAGACAATAACAAGAGGAGTCCTACTTAGTTTCTTAACACCTCATGTGTAAGCAAAATAATAAAGCGTTATAATATTGTATGGAATGACATGATATCTGGACTGATGCTTTACCTAATGTTGTATAACTGTTTGGCAGTGAGAGCAAGAGGAAACAGAGGTTGAACCGAACTTACAGTTCAATGGGATTCCCACAATCCGGAAGAACTACGTCACTAAACTCCTTAAGGATGGATATGTCCTGGTTCCAGTAAATCCCACAACCTTTTCCAAGGAAAAGAAGTACAAAGAAAAGAGAGAAAGAAGAAAGACAAGTCTTGAAATATGAACATATTCACACTCAAACTTAAAGAGAAAACAGCTCTGTAGGTAACTTCAAAATGAAACGAGACAAATATTTTTTAAGTTGAATGTTTTAAGAAGAGAATAGAATAACTTTATTTCCAATTTGATAAATTAAGTAAAAATAAATTATACACAAAATATATACAGTCATGGCCAAAAGTGTTGGCACCCCTGAAATTAAGAAGTATTTCTCACAGAGAAGTATTGAAATTACACATGTTTTGCTATACACATGTTTATTTCCTTTGTGTGTATTGGAACAACACAAAAAAAGAGAGGAAAAAAAGCAAATTTGACCTAATTTCATATTTGGTTGCACACCCTTTGGAAAAAATAACTGAAATCAATCACTTCCTATAACCATCAATAAGCTTCTTACACCTCTCACCCGGAATTATGGACCACTCTTCTTTTGCAAACTGCTCCAGGTCTCTCATATTGGAAGGGCACCTTTTCCCAACAGCAATTCTAAGATCTCTCCACAGGTGTTCAATGGGATTTAGATCTGGACTCATTGCTGGCCACTTCAGAACTCTCCAGCGCTTTGTTGCCATCCATTTCTGGGTGCTTTTTGAAGTATGTTTGGGGTCATTGTCCTGCTGGAAGACCCATGATCTCGGACGCAAACCCAGCTTTCTGACACTGGGCCCTACATTGCGAACCAGATTTCATGATGCCTTGCACACAGTCAAGGCACCCAGTGCCAGAGGCAGCAAAACAACCCAGCAGTGGGGTCCTCCTGGGTCTCCTGCCATAGCGGCAGGTAGCAGGTAGCCCAGTGGTTAGAGTGTTGGGCCCGTAACCTAAAGGTTGCTGGATCGAATCCCCGAGCTGACAAGGTAAAAATCTGTCGTTCTGCCCCTGAACAAGGCAGTTAACCCACTGTTCCTAGGCCGTCATTGAAAATAAGAATTTGTTCTTAACTGACTTGCCTAGTAAAATAAAGGTAAAAAAAATAAATAGCCTTTTATTTCATTCAAATGTCGACGTATAGTTCGCGCTGACACGGATGCACCCTGAGCCTGCAGGACAGCTTGAATTTCTTTGGAACTTGTTTGGGGCTGCTTATCCACCATCCGAGCTATCCTGCGTTGCAACCTTTCATAAATTTTTCTCTTCCGTCCACATCCAGGGAGATTAGCTACAGTGCCATGGGTTGCAAACTTCTTGATCATGTTGCGCACTGTGGACAAAGGAACATCTAGATCTCTGGAGATGGACTTGTAACCTTGAGATTGTTGATATTTTTCCACAATTTTGGTTCTCAAGTCCTCAGACAGTTCTCTTCTCCTCTTTCTGTTCTCCATGGCACACACAGAAACACAATGCAAAGACTGAGTCAACTTCTCTCCTTTTTATCTGCTTCCAGGTGTGATTTTTATATTGCCCACACCTGTTACTTGCCCCTGGTGAGTTTAAAGGAGCATCACATGCTTGAAACAAACTTATTTATCCACAATTTTGAAAGGGTGCCAAGAATTTTGTCCGACCCATTTTTGGAGTTTTGTGTGAAATTATGTCAAATTTGCTTTTTTTCCTCTGTTTTTTTGTGTTGTTCCAATACACACAAAGGAAATAAACATGTGTATAGCAAAACATGTGTAATTGTAATACTTTTCTGTGAGAACACTTTTGGCCATGACTGTACATATATATATATATACAGTGTACAAAACATCCAATAGACTAACCAGGTGAACGCTATGATCCCTTATTGATGTCACTTGTTAAATCATCTTCAAACAGTGTGTGTGTGTGGGGGGGGGGGGGGGTGTAGGCCTTGTTAATATACAACAGTAACATTCATACATGGTCGACACCACTGTATTGACAATGCAGCAATTGTTTGATAGCGGAGGATTACAGGAATGAGGTGCCTATGCTTAGCAAACAAATCTCAGTTGTGCGCAAACTTATGGGGAAAACGCAAATTGGCTCCTGTTGAAGTAATATTGGCTACAGGTTCATCTGCCTCACCTAAAGCCCATTCCTGTGGGATGCTGCTATAGACCACCAAGTGCACAAGAGATGTCCTGCTTAAACTCATACCCTTTGCTGCAAGTCTATTGCAATGGAATACCACCATTAATACAATCAACATGTTCCCAAGGAAAGGCTTCTCAACAAAGGAAGTGTGGCAGTAGGGGAGGAATTCGGAATCAGATAAAAAAACAACCCTTCAGAACACCTCTTCCATCTATTATGCATAGCAATGTATAAAGCCTACGGGCTAGTACCCAATACCTCTCAGAGTACCGACAATCCTGCCTGATCTGTCTATCTGAGACCTGGCTTACGGAACAGGATCCCGACTCCGTTGTGGAGCTGCATGGCTACACAATTGTTAGAATGGACCGAAACATCAACTCTGGTAAGAGAAATGGTGGTGGAGTTTGTGCATTCATCAACAAGAAATATTGCAATCCTTCGCATATTACAACTAAGCACTGTACTAAAGACATTGAACTCCTTGCTCATACTACCTGCCATGGGAAATAAATCAGATAAGATTATTTATTGTTTACATAGCCCCATCCGTTGACACCCAAATAGCTGCCGACTTGATTCATGACCTTGTATCCAAGGCTGAGTCACTTGAAGCAGTAAAGCTAATCATGGGAGACTTTAACATGTGCAATCTATCTGAATATTTACCATCATACCAGCAATATGTTACATGTCCTACCTCAAATGAAGCCTGTCTGGACCTCTGTTATGGTAGCATCCCAGGTGCGTATTTTTCCAAGGCACTACCCAATCTTGGGGTTTTGGATCATGCCATGGTTCAGCTCATCCCAGTCTACAAAGCGCATCTACAGCGAGAGAAGACTAAAAAGGTGGAGACTGGGGATGCACACTTGGGGCACCGTTAACTCCAGCTCCGCCTTGTCGTCTTCGTCCTCCTCCCAATGCTGCCTGCATTGCTCCGTTATTCCCAAAAACATCTCCTTCATGTACTCTTCCTCTTCCACTGAATTAGACTCCCAGTCGTGCTCTGGCTCCTCTCCGTTCCACATGGAGAGTGCTACTGGTGCTTCCTCTTCACTACCAGACCACCCCCCATAGCCCTGCCTTTGGGCTGTTCGTCGTCGTGGGTCCCGACGACGCCGCTGTCCTCCTTTCTCTTGCTGTGTCTTCATCTCCGCAATACCACGCTGCTTGGTCCTGTTCTGGTGGTTCATTCTGTCACGGTGGAGTGGTAGAAATGACCAAGGCACAGCGCAGTTGTAGTCATAGTTCGACATAGTTTAATGAATGAAGGGAACTTACACGGCAAAACAACAAAATGAATATATATACTACCGTGAATAGAGTACGAGCTCCAATTACGAGGGTCCCCAATTAAAGACAACGCAAAGCAGCTGCCTCTAATTTGGGGCCGACACAAATCCACCATAGCCTTTACTAGATAACCCCTGTCAGGCCCTGACCTAGCCAACCATAGAGAAACCCGAAGCTCTTCTAGTTGTCACTGAACAGTGGAATAATTCCAGACTTATAGAAGAAGTCGCTGATTGTCCCAATACCTAAGAAAAACAGGTCAAAAGAAAAAAACTATTTACGCCCTGTAGTCCTTAAATCTGTACCTATGAAATGTTTTGAAAAAATAATTCAAAAACACATTCTCTCTGGTCTCTTATCCCAATTAGACTCAAACCAATTCGCCTACCATGCCTCCAGGGATGTTGATGATGCGTTACTGGTCATGCTGAATAATATCTACAAACTTTTAGAAATGGCAAATACTCGGGAACCCCTCAAGGTTGCGTACTTTCACCGATACTGTACACACTGTGCACAAACGATTGTCAATCCTCTGAGGCAGCCCACACATTTTTTCAATATGCAGATGACACCACTGTTGTTGGGTTCCTCCACCCAGACCAAGACTCTCTTCAAGGTTTTGACAGAAAAACTGCAAAATTTGTCCAGTGGTGTGCAGATAACTTTCTTGAAATAAACGTTAAGAAAACAAAAGATATGGAAATTGATTTCAGAAGGAACAAAACTCCACTACCCCCCTATGAAGATCAATGGAGAATCAGTCGATAGAGTGACCACATCTAAGTACTGAAGTCTAACAAACCAGCCCCCACAATCTTTTAATCATCAATTTCTCTCAGCCAATCATCAGTCATTTGTGTAAGTGCTGTGCTTGTTGAATGTCCTTCCATATAAGCATGCTGAAAGTCTGTTGTCAATTTGTTTACTGTAAAATAGCATTGTATATGGTCAAACACAATAAAAAAATAAAAAAAAGGGTTGGTGAGTCTGCTGAGTGTGCAGACCATGGAAGAACAGGGACATTTTCAGCTTCCAGGAATTGTGTACAGATCCTTGCGACATGGGGCAGTGCATTATCATGCTGAAACATAAGGTGATGGCTGCGGATGAATGGCACGACAACGGGCCTCAGGATCTTGTCACGGCATCTCTGTGCATTAAAATTGCTATCAATAAAATGTGATTGTGTTCATTGTCCGTAGCTTATGCCTGTACATACCATAACCCCACCGCCACCATGAGGCACTCTGTTCACAACCTTGACATCAGATAACCGCTCACCCACCTGACGCCATACACGTGGTCTGCGGTTGTGAGGCCGGTTGTACGGGCTGCCAAATTCTCTAAAAGAACATTTGAGGCTGCTTATCGTAGAGAAATTAACATTCAATTCTCTGGTAACAGCTGGTGGACATTCCTGCTTTCAGCATGCCAATTGCATCACCCATCAAAACTGGAGACATCTGTTGCATTGTGTTGTGTGCCAAAACTACACATTTTAGAGTGACCTTTTATTGTCCCCAGCAGTAGGTGCACATGTGTAATGATCATGCTGTTGAATCAGCTTCTTGATATGACACACCTGTCAGATGGATGGATTATCTTGGCAGAGGAGAAATGCTCACTAACAGGGATGTAAACACATTTGTACACAACATTTGAAATAAGCATAATAAGCTGAGCATACAGGACCCTACTTTCCCCTTTTCCAGTTTAGCATTTTGCATACAGCACCTTCACTAATCGGTTTTGGGTGTGCAGTAGATTCTGCCTATTATCAGCAACCAGCACAGAGAAAGGCCTGTAGTTTCAGTTGCTGAAAGGGGCAATCTGGGATTCAAACAACACTTTTTTGGTAAATGGGTCATTCTACGAAAATTGTGACTTTCCTGTCCTGGGCTTATTCCCCAGGAACAACACTTAAAAGTGTGAGAAAAGTGTGGTGTCAACAAGTTATACTGGCCAAGCCCAAGAGATGATATCAGCTGGTATGGTGTCAACAAGTTCAACTGGCCAAGCCCAAGAGATGATATCAGCTGGTATGGTGTCAACAAGTTCAACTGGCCAAGCCCAAGAGATGATATCAGCTGGTATGGTGTCAACAAGTTCAACTGGCCAAGCCCAAGAGATGATATCAGCTGGTATGGTGTCAACAAGTTCAACTGGCCAAGCCCAAGAGATGATATCAGCTGGTATGGTGTCAACAAGTTCAACTGGCCAAGCCCAAGAGATGATATCAGCTGGTATGGTGTCAACAAGTTCAACTGGCCAAGCCCAAGAGATGATATCAGCTGGTATGGTGTCAACAAGTTCAACTGGCCAAGCCCAAGAGATGATATCAGCTGGTATGGTGTCAACAAGTTCAACTGGCCAAGCCCAAGAGATAATATCAGCTGGTATGGTGTAAACAAGTTCTACTGGCCAAGCCCAAGAGATGATATCAGCTGGTATGGGTTTGTCTGATGCCAGAGCCGCTGCCAGTGAACAAAAGATAACACATTTGCTACAGTATCTGGAAGTACTTGGAGGAGTACTTGGCTGTGTGAAAGTGGCAGATGTCAACAGGCATCTAGTGAAGAAGCTGTCAGTAGCTAGAAAGCAATGGAGATTGGCTCAGAGATGATGAGAGATGGACGCGACACAATAACATGGCAAAGACAAACATATCTGAAGTTAAAGTGAAGAACAATACAGGAAAAATTCCATGAACATGTTTTACTGCATACAAAACGTCCATATCAGTGTGGTTAGGAAAACAGTTTATGTTCAATGTTAGTGTTTCTAATGTTTTAGTGGAAATGTTTATATGTTTGTATGACAATGTTGTGTTATGAAAGACACATTTTAGTCAACAGGATTCATCTTTTGGTCTTAATCTTTGACCAATAACCCTAATTGTATTGTTAATATTAAATCAACCAATCTTATGAAATCTGAAATTATTTGTAAATAAAAAATATTACTAATAAATTCATGAAATCTGTTTGAAATAATCTTATGTTTATTTCTAATGTTACAAAAAAGAAATAGTATAAATGGAAAAATGTCAGACAAAATAACTCATGCATGTTTAAAGTAAATTATTACTAATACAATCAATTTCTTAGTATTGTCATGAACCTTTTCTGTCTTTGATTATATATGCAAATTAAAGACTGAAATTACATTCTAGAAAGCCTGAATTTGTCATCTAAAATACAGGGAACACCAGTGACAAAAAGGCAGTGCAAGCATTTTTTTATGTAACGTAGTAAAAATATGTTAAGCTATCATTTATGTTGATTTAAAATGATAAGGGGTTAACTCTTATGTGAATATAAGAAGAATTACAATTTCTGTTCAAAAAGCCACAATTTTCCTAGAATGACCCAAACAACTGAGGGGTATTTGCTGGAAAAATGTAACCACTCAAATTAATTGACGGATCTATGGACGCACATACAAACAATGGAATAAAACAAGATTATAACAAGATGAACTAAGAAAGTTAAACTAAGCTCATGAGGCTTTTATACATTCTTCAAGAATAAATGGCTATACTGTATATCATTATTTTAAAAGTCCAGAAATGGATGTAACAATTAGGTTCTCTGCATGGCTCTAGACACTAAAGATGTTCACCATGTGTGCACATTTGTTTGAACCTTTATACAGTAAATAATTGACTAACATTTTTACAGGTAATAAAGATCAATGCAAAACATTTGAACATCTCAAGCAGAATAGTACAATGTTAGCACCCATCCTAGTCTTTGTATAATAGCATTTTATTGGCTACTTTGTCTTTTTTTTTTTTTATGAGTGACGTTCCCATATGTAACAAAACAATTACATGTTATATGAAAATAGTAAGAAAAATGAGCTTACCCGAGTGCGTGGCTCCTTCCTCACCGCGTTAGTATTTACAAGTGTGTGTGTGTGTGTGTGTGTGTTTTACACTAGTATATTGAAACCAGCTTATTTTAGGCTACACTACACTACAATCGTAAAGATACTGCATCTATAGCCTAGTACATATTATAATCAAGTTTCTGGAAACTAGAGAAACTCCTCTATTGAATACACCGTGAAACACTGGACTCCGTGACTAGACCGCCCACGTTGCAAAATACACTGTCGAAAATGTCATCCAGACTACACCCGCTCATGAACGGGCACCTGCGTAGCCTGGCATCTGTGTAGCCAGATCTGTGGTTATATTTGAGAGGCTTGACGCACTGCATGTGTAACAGATGTTAATCGTTCCTTCCCACTTGTTACCCAATTGTTATACTTGAGTAAAAGTAAAGTTACGTTAATAGAAAATGACTCTTGTAAAAGTGAAAGTCAGCCAGTAAAATACTACTTGAGTAGAAGTCTAAAAGCACGTGGTTTTAAATATACTTAATTATCAAAAGTACATTTAATTGATAAAATGTACCTAAGTATCAAAAGTAAAAGTATAAATACGTTTCGAATGTCTTCTATTAAGCAAACCATATGTCAAGATTTTCTTGTTTTTTAAAATGTAGGATAGACAGGGGAACACTCCAACACTCATAATTTACAAACGAAGCATTTGTGTTTAGTGAATCCACCAGAGCAGAGGTAGTAGAGATGACCACGTGTTCTGTTGATAAGTGTGTGAATTGGACTATTTTCTGGCTTAGCATTCAAAATGTAACAAGTTATTTTGTCAGAGAAAATATATGGAGTAAGAAGTACAATATTTTCTTTAGGAATGTAGTGATTTAAAAGTAAAAATATAAGTAGTAAAGTCAAGTACAGATACAAAAAAAAACTACTTAAGTAGTACTTTAAAGTATTTTTACTTAAGTACTTTACACCACTGGTACTCTCTGTGCGTTGTGTTTAGTTCAATAAAGTACCTATCTATCTATCTATCTATCTATCTATCTATCTATCTATCTATCTATCTATCTATCTATCTATCTATCTATCTATCTATCTATCTATCTATCTATCTATCTATCTATCTATCTATCTATCTATCTATCTATCTATCTATCTATCTAGTTCAATTAAATCACCCCAGCCAGTGATCCCAGTTGGAAACAGCACATTAGTTGGCTTAATGACGTTGATGGCTGTCGATGGTCAAATCTGTAGCATGAAAACAACTGTGTTAGCAGTGAGATTATGTGACCATTAAATCGGTGCATGCTAGCTAACACACTAATATACAGCAATCATGTACCAAAGCACATCCCAGAAAGACCCTCAACCCCTAACATGTACCATATACCCACACATGTATAAATCAGGAATGTACAGCAAAATTGTACACATTGTAATATATAAATAGAATACAGTATTCAGAACGTGAGCTACCCCTTGCATCACATTTTCATACTGGGGAGACCTGACGTTCGCGATCTCCCCCTATCTGCAAGGGGGGCCAATAACAACACGCCATATTGTCATTGGAATTGAACAAACCAATAAGAGTGCTTGAACATTAAATACATATTTCTTTAGAGGAAAGTGGAAACATAACCAACCCTAATACATTCTCCCCTGCTGAATTCCACTTGCATACTACTGTATAACAGCATAATACAAATAAAACCAATATTAGGTATTCAATACCTAGC
Source organism: Thymallus thymallus (assembly GCA_023634145.1). Taxonomy (NCBI): domain Eukaryota; kingdom Metazoa; phylum Chordata; class Actinopteri; order Salmoniformes; family Salmonidae; genus Thymallus; species Thymallus thymallus. Next base: position 34,092,609 of record CM042405.1, read on the forward strand.
AATATACTGTATATGTCACCAAATATTCCAGTGCAAAAACTATTCTCTAAAGAGAATAAGGGGAATTTAAAGACCACGTAGGAAAACATGCTACATGTTCACTACACTCGGTGACAATAAGAACCTCAGACAGAAAAACTTTGCCCTACTTGACCCTTTACCTCCATGGGGCCTCTTGAAAGTAAAAACAAAAATGGGCTAAATATACAGGCCAACTTGGATTCTATTCCTACACCCACACAGGTATTGTAATGAACTCTGTAAGAAAAACCCTTAGTCTATATGATTCTCACTGGGTGTTTCCTAACCCGACCAGCCCCTGACCTGACAGGCCTGACTGAGTTATCATTACGGTTAACCTGTTCAACTACAACCACCATTGGTGGGTCACTGTCCACAGTCGGTGGATAGTCAAGGTCAAAGGTTCTGTGACTGTTGCTGGAGCTTGTGCTACCATCGGCATCTTCAGAACGCCTTTCCTCTTCAAAGAGTTCAGACATTTCTTCTCCAAAGGTTAGCCCTGACATGCTTGTGAAGTGGCTCTTCAGCTGTTTGGTTGCCGACACCTGTGCCGTCTCCAAGGCCTCCCTCAGGTCTCTCGTCAGGGACTTGACGTACTCGTCATAGTCTACAACCTCTGAGTCTTGCAGCACGGTACCAAACATCATGTCAACAGGCAGACATGGGGTTCTCCCAAACATCAACTGGAAAGTGGCATGGGCCCGTGGTTTCATGGACTCTACACTTGTAGGCGAAGGTCAACAATTTAAGCTTCTGGGGCCACCTGTGCTTCGCTCTCGTAGGTAAGGCCCTGATCATGTTTCCCAGCGTTCTGTTGAACCTTTCAACTCCCCCATTCCTCATCGGATGGTAGTGAGTCGTGTGAGAAATCTGGGCTCCTGCAGCACTCAACAACTCAGCAATCAATTGACTTTTAAAGTTGACCCCTTGGTCGGAGTGGATACGACGAGGAAAGCCATACACACAGAAAATGTACCACAGCTGAAGGGCCACTGCTTTAGCTGATTGGTTCGGACACAAGAAGTCATGGGCCATCTTAGTAAAATGGTCAGTGATGACCAGAGCATCCAAGGACTTGTTGTTGGAGTCTTCAGCATACCAGAAGTCCACACACACCAACTCAAGGGGCTCAGTCGTGAAGATTTTCTCCAATAGAGCTCTGGCCTCTGGCTCAGGGGCCTTAGTGAACACACACCTCTTGCAGGTCTTGACGTACTCTCTCACATCAGACTCCAGACCATGCCAGAATAACCTGTGTCTTGTCAAGTACAATGTCCGCTGTTGCCCCTGATGACCGGCATTATCGTGGACACCCTTCTAGACTGTCGCCCTCATGGAGGTGGGTTCTATATACTGGTACGTCTTCTTCTTTGACAGTAAACTTTTGGTAACATGATATAGTACACCCATTTTCAGAGTGAGCTTCTCCCAGGTCTTCAGAATCCACAGAACCTTGATTGGTTCATGGCCCTGTTCCCTCCTAGAAGGTCTCCGGCCCCTGTCCACGTAGAAGACAGCTCTGGCTAGTGCGTCTTCCTGACGCTGCTTTGATATCAGGTCATCACGGGATAGCACTCTCACATCTGACATTTCAGATGGCACCAGTGACTGAGTGAGCTGAGGCAGTAGCAGCACACAGTTCTGTAGACCAGCCTCCCCTTGCGACTTCAGGACTGCTGACACCGCTTCCTATGACAGAGAACCAGGAGTGGGATAGGAGGTAGTTTGGCAGTTCATGATCATTTCACAGGAATCTGCTTCAATTGACAGTGAGCAGCTCTCGAGGTCGAATGGGTGGTAATAAATGCTGGTAATAGACTATCATTCCGAGAAAGGACCAAATCTTCCCCTGGGAGGGCACGTCCATGTTATTCTCCATGAGATCCTTCTTTGTCATCCCTGCAATAACCTTCACTTTTTCTGGGTCTGTGGCGACCCCTCCTTCACTGATGACATTCCCCAAGAACCACACTGACCTCTTCATGAAATGGCATTTCTTTGGATTTGGATTTCAGATTATGGGCTTTGAGATGCTCAAAAACGGACTCCAAGCGTTTCAATCCAAGTTCTTCAGTCGGGGCAAAAACCAGCACATCGTTCAGGTAACAGATAAGGCTAGAAAAATGTTGATCCCCAAAAATGCTCAACATCTTCCTCATGAATGTAGCTGGACTATTGCAAAGTCCCTGTGGAAGAGGGTTATATTCATATAAACCAAAAGAAGAAGTGAAGGCCGTTAACCTCTTGTCGTCTTCATGCACCTCCACATTGTAGTAGCCTGAGGTCAAATCCATCGTAGAGAAGTAGGCATTGCCACCCAGGGCCGCCAGAGCATCAGCTTGGTGAGGTAGAGGGTGAGCATCCTTTACGGTGCGAGTATTGAGCCATCTGTACACAGTCTCAGATTGCCAGACTTCTTCCAGACCAGCACGAGCGGAGAGGCATACTCACTGCTGGATTTCCTGATTATCTCTCGCTCTTCCATCTCATCCAAGGCCTGCCTGAGCTTGTCATAATATTTAGGGGTGAGCCTACGGTATTTATTTTATTTCACCTTTATTTAACCAGGTAGGCCAGTTGAGAACAAGTTCTCATTTACAACTGCGACCTGGACAACTGCGATTGGTCAAGAGCATACTAAGGGGGTGAACATTATTGATAATAAGACACCTCTCTGAAAATTGGACCTCTCTGAAATGAAAATGAATGGCCCTCCCCATTCAGCAAAATATATTTTACCTAAACCCTACCTGACAATAAAAAAAACAAAGTGACCCTCCCCTATACCCAAAATTATAATTCAAACATAAAGTGGATAGCAGAGATATGCAGTTTTAGAAATTGTGTAAGCATTATACGGTATCAGAAATGTTGATTGCGCACAGGGCTGTCGGCCAGAAGGTCTGGTTGTGGGTTCGCAGACCACCGTGGACAAGAATAGTGGTGGAACGATCTCCATCATTTATAGTTAAAGCATTGCATGAGTCTATCATTGTATCTTCAGGTCTGAGAAAAAATTGCCATTTTACATATTAGCAGAATTCATATTTTGGATGCTACCATGGTTACGGATAATCCTAAATGAATAATGATGAGTGTGAAAGTTATAGAGGCATACATATCATCTTGGATAGATATTTGTCTGTAACTTTCTCACTCATCATTATTCACGATTCATTCAGGATTATCCATAATCATGGTAGAATCCACATTAATGTAGAAGTCTTTTAAAACATATTATATACTTATTTACAATAAAAGTGACTCCAAAATGACACAATACATTATTTACCATTCACTTCTATTGGGTACAAAATAATCCGAAACCCAACCAAAACAATGCATCCAAAAAGTGTGTAGAGTCACAAGCTTGACGTAATCATTGTGTGCTATGAATATGGGACCAAATACTTCACTTTATACTACTTTAATACCACTAAAATGGGGGGGACTATGTACAAAAAGGGCTGTAATTCCTAAACAATTCACCCAAAATACCCTCAAATTAAAGATGACAGTCTTCACTTTAACTTCAGTCCAAAGTGCTGGAGTAGAGAGCCAAAACATATACATATGTGTCACTGTCCCAATACTTTTGGACCTCACTGTAATTCAATCTGAGACATCATTAGGAATCTCAGCATGTTACTTTCAAAAGTACCTTTTCAACCCAGAAAGAGTAGACCTACCGTCACAGAAAAATGTAAGCTTTAACTGCTGGCTACTCTACTTCCGTGGCTTTACCCAATGAGAGAATGTAACAAGGGTTTTCCTAAAAGCTGTCTGGCTTAAAACACATTATATTGTACGGAAAGTGAATATCTTAATCAATTGATAGTGACAGAGTTACAGTAGATTGCTTCCCAAGCAAAGACCATTTTTTGTATCTTTGGCTATAGAAGGTTGTAGCTCAGTCTCTGAATGTCAAAGAAAGCCCCATATGCATCGAAGTCACGTCTTTTCCCGGATAATTTACAGCATAAAGCATTGTGGACCAAAGCGTTGTTATAGATCACTTTATATAATAGAATCCATGTTATTTTCTTGAAAAGCCATACCTTTTACTGCAGTGTGCTAATTCAGGGTCACACAGAGTGTAGTATTTTTTAAAAACATTTAAACCTTTATTTAACTAGGCAAATTCTTATTGACAATGACAGCATACAATGTTCTACAGAGTCAGCCATAGTAGTACAGTGCCCTTGGAGCAAATTAGGACACATCAACATGTTCTTCACCTTGTTGGCTCAGGTATTCGAACCAGCAACCTTTCGGTTACTGGCCCAACCACTAGGCTACCTGTCATCTTCAGCAAACAATAGTCAAATGTTTTGACATTTTGAAGAAGTTGTAGATATATTCTAATTAAGTTATATCTACAATTGCTTTTTTTAAATATACAAGTAGGAAAGCCTTAAGATAAATAATCCACTTGTTTAGAGAGAAAAATGTAGATACGTTCTGAGTAAAGTAGTTAAAGTAGTGTGGCGACCCTGTACTGTGTAAAGTTCAGTTAATCGTGTGGGGCGGCACCTGAGGGTTACTAGGGTAACAGTTATATAGGGGAAGTTTAGGCGGGTTTTTAGTCAGTCTTGTTTTTCCTTGTAGCATGTTCCAACCTGTGTTCCTGTGTGTTAGCAATAAGTGTTAGCATATTCTCCCGTTTCTGTTCCGTGTGTGTATGCTTGATTGAGTGCGTGTAGTTAGGGCGTGGGCAGTAGCCTATAGCTGCCTGAGTTTAGTTTAGCCTTAATAAACCGTTGGAAATAACATCTGTGCCTCCGGCTCCTTCTGTACGTCGGACTGAGACGTTACAGTAGTAAAGATGAGTGTGTTGGGGGCAACTCACCCCTCCTTACCCTAGGGGCTAGTTACCACTTTATGGTTATGAATGGGTTTCTACCTGTCATTTAAACAATGTCTAGGCCAGTTAGCGCCGCTAGTTTAAGCTAACTTGCTGGCAACTTCACTAGCATTAAATGCTAGCCAGCTAGCTAGTTAGAATAAGCTGCTAGGAGTGCTAGGTAGCAACCTTACTACCAGATCGTCTGACATAGAATACATTAAAAAGATAATGTAACTTAATTGCAGTTGTAAGTGTTTCCACTAGTGACTGATAGCTTTACAGTTAATGTTACTTTGTAGCCTTTTAGCTATTTTACACAGCATTTTATGTCATATATATCGGGGCGGCAGGTAGCCTAGTGGTTAGAGTGTTGGGCCCGTAACTGAAAGGTTGCTGGATCGAATCCCCGAGCTGACAAGGTATAAATCTGTCGTTCTGCCCCTGAACAAGGCAGTTAACCCACTGTTCCTAGGCTGTCATTGTAAATAAGAATTTGTTCTTAACTGACTTGCCTAGTAAAATAAAGGTTAAATAAATAAAATAAAAAATAAAATATACAGTGGGGAGAACAAGTATTTGATACACTTCCGATTTTGCAGGTTTTCCCACTTACAAAGCATGTAGAAGTCTGTAATTTTTATCATAGGTACTCTTCAACTGTGAGTGACGGAATCTAAAACAAAAATACAGAAAAACACATTGTATGATTTTTAAGTAATTAATTTGCATTTTATTGCATGACATAAATATTTGATACATCAGAAAAGCAGAACTTAATATTTGATTACAGAGATCATACGTTTCCTGTAGTTCTTAACCAGGTTTGCACACACTGCAGCAGGGATTTTGGCCCACTCCTCCATACAGACCTTCTCCAGATCCTTCAGGTTTCGGGCTGTCGCTGGGCAATACGGACTTTCAGCTCCCTCCAAAGATTTTCTATTGGGTTCAGGTCTGGAGACTGGCTAGGCCACTCCAGGACCTTGAGATGCTTCTTACGGAGCCACTCCTTAGTTGCCCTGGCTGTGTGTTTCGGGTCGTTGTTATGCTGGAAGACCCAGCCACGACCCATCTTCAATGCTCTTACTGAGGGAAGGAGGTTGTTGGCCAAGATCTCGCGATACATGGCCCCATCCATCCTCCCCTCAATACGGTGCAGTCGTCCTGTCCCCTTTGCAGAAAAGCATCCCCAAAGAATGATGTTTCCACCTCCATACTTCACGGTTGGGATGGTGTTCTTGGGGTTGTATTCATCCTTCTTCTTCCTCCAAACACGGCGAGTGGAGTTTAGACCAAAAAGCTCTATTTTTGTCTCATCAGACCACATGACCTTCTCCCATTCCTCCTCTGGATCATCCAGATGGTCATTGGCAAACTTCAGATGGGCCTGGACATGCGCTGGCTTGAGCAGGGGGACCTTGCGTGGGCTGCAGGATTTTAATCCATGACGGAGTAGTGTGTTACTAATGGTTTTCTTTGAGAATGTGGTCCCAGCTCTCTTCAGGTCATTGACCAGATCCTGCCGTGTAGTTCTGGGCTGATCCCTCACCTTCCTCATGATCATTGATGCCCCACGAGGTGAGATCTTGCATGGTGCCCCAGACCGAGGGAGATTGACCGTCATCTTGAACTTCTTCCATTTTCTAATAATTGCACCAACAGTTATTGCCTTCTCACCAAGCTGCTTGCCTATTGTCCTGTAGCCCATCCCAGCCTTGTGCAGGTCTACAATTTTATCCCTGATGTCCTTACACAGCTCTCTGGTCTTGGCCATTGTGGAGAAGTTGGAGTATGTTTGATTGAGTGTGTGGACAGGTGTCTTTTATACAGGTAACGAGTTCAAACAGGTGCAGTTAATACAGGTAATGAGTGGAGAACAGGAGGGCTTCTTAAAGAAAAACTAACAGGTCTGTGAGAGCTGGAATTCTTACTGGTTGGTAGGTGATCAAATACTTATGTCATGCAATAAAATGCAAATTAATTATTTAAAAATCACACAATGTGATTTTCTGTATTTTTGTTTTAGATTCCGTCTCTCACAGTTGAAGTGTACCTATGATAAAAATTATAGACCTCTACGTGCTTTGTAAGTAGGAAAACCTGCAAAATCGGCAGTGTATCAAATACTTGTTCTCCCCACTGCAGCTATATAGCTTGCTACGTTTTTAAGAGAGAGCTTTTCAATTGGCATCTCTCCCCCTGTTTTCAGTAACAGGTGGGGACTGGATCAGGTTTGAGCAGTGCAGGAGCAGGGCTCATGAGTTGTGCTTCAATTTTACTGAGGATAGCTTTATTTGTGACCTATGTACAAATTACAATTGTGCAATAGCAGAGTGTAAGAGAGTTACCACATCAATGTTACACTGAAGTCATTAGTTCAGTTATTGTTATTAAATGTTATATTCCAATGTTATTTAATGTTATTAGTTATATTCTATTAGAATATTATATTCCAATTCAAATTTTCTTTTTTTTTGTATGAATAAAATATAACTATAGAAAACCTTTTGCTCCTGAATGTCATTTTAAAGACTGCTGGGAATTAAAATTGTGCATTATACAAATCATATTTAGTGCAATTGTACATAATGGCTAGTCCACACGCAAGACAGTGAATATTTTGGAACTAGGCCAAAAATCCAGACTGTATCACAACTGCCAGTGATTGGGAGTCCGATAGGGCGGCGCACCATTGACCTAGCGTCGTCTGAGTTTGGCCAGGTGTAGGCCGTAATTGTAAATAAGAATTTGTTCTTAACTGAATTGCCTAGTTAAATAAAGGTTAAATAAAATAAATAAATAAAAGCCCTAATCAAAAGAAGCCTTTGACTTTCCTCCTGAACTGCCACTGTAGGCTTACACAGCACAGCCATTGCTTAGACAGCACACAAAAAAGTTTTGGATCAGCAAGAAAAGAGTAGGCCCGGGCTCAGGTTTGAAATATCCATTACAGTGTATAATGCAGCCTAGTTTGATACTACCCAGCTGCTGGGGTTGCTACGGAGATGGAGGTCAAAGGGGGCTGAGTGTAAGCAGGGTGAAATGAAATGGCTAGCTAGTTCGCGGTGCGTTCGCTAGTAACGTTTCAATTGGTGACGTCACAAGGGCCATGGCTTTTTTGAAGCGATAGGTGACGGTGGGAGGCAGTTGTTGATGTGTTCAGAGGGTCCCTGGTTGAAGCAAAACTATTATAAAAGCTACAGTCTGGGATTGGTACATCCATTCTTGGAGTACTGTCTATAGATTTGAGAGGGCTTACCTTTCCCTAGCCTTATCCCTTTAGCTGCATACCAAAATAAGTGGTGGCGGCCACTTTGTTGTTGGTTTTTTAATTGCAGACTGTAGCTTTAAAGAGAAACGTTCTTCCTTAGTCTAATCAGGACATACTCGGACCGCAGCTTCCTCTCACACTTACTGTGGTGTAACACTTTCCTCGTGTTCTATTAGTCATTAACGGCTATTATTGTTCTCCCCCTCTGGCCATCTGCTTCAAAAAACTAAAATCAGATATCATCGGCTTAAAGCTAATTCATATTCAAATTCATATTCATATAAGGACGGAAAGTCAATGACATCCTCAAAACAAGCTTGTATTTTGGGCTCTGATGGGGTACAATAGTTGTGTCATCTTTTGTGACCTGGAACTGTCGATGACTGTAGAATGTGCAAGAGACTGTTTTTGAACCGGACCTAGCAGTATACTCTTTACCGAGTCTGTTTGAGCTTCAGGCAACTCCTCTCTGCGTTTGTTCATTGTACGCACAAATAATAGTTGGATAAAACAGACCGTGTATATTAGGGACGAGGCTTGTCTACTCAACCACTTATCACATGAACATTTATGTTGCTTGTTTGTATAAATTGCAGAGACATTGGCAACTTTGTGTTTGTAGTCAACTTTGTACTGAAGTTCTCGTCAGTCACAGAGAGACGGATAAACCACCTGGTTCTATGTTTAGTGGGCAAAAACCATAATGACAAACTTAGCTATTCTAGTGGTCTGAGCGAGTGTTTTCAACTGCAACGTTAATGCAATGGTTATGGGAAACAGCTCTGAAACGATGTAATGATGATCCCACGAGGGTTTAATCTTTAATATTTGTTTTATGACCTTAGTAGTATTACTAGCATTCCAAGACTCATTTAGGGCTCCATTGGTGCACTTTGCAGCTGCCTTTCTCTGGACCCACATTATCATGAATTAGTCCTTTATGAGAACTACTGCCATCTCACATTATAACCACAGGGTGGTGCAAGAGACTGATACATACTCTGTGGTTTAGAACTACTGCCATCCCACATTATAACCACAGGGTGGTGCAAGAGACTGATACATACTCTGTGGTTTAGAACTACTGCCATCCCACATTATAACCACAGGGTGGTGCAAGAGACTGATAAATACTGTTAAAAGGTATATTGTTAAAGGTCCAATACATCCGTTTTTATCTCAATACCAAATCATTTCTGGATAACAATTAAGTACTTTACTGTGATTGTTTTCAATTAAAATTGTCAAAAAGAGCTTCTTAGCAAATAGCAATTTCTCAAGAAGAAATGTTGCTAGGACTAGCCTATGCGGTCGGAGATGCCAGAAAACGCTAAAATACATTTTTCAGGGATACAGCATTTTCAACTTAACTTTAGTTTCCCCTGATAAACAGAAGTGAGAACTCCGCTCAGGCGTCTTTCTACGCCTGCTACGTTTCTTTCAAATTGGTCTATAAACTCTTTAACCGCCTGGTGATTTCCCCAGGCAGGCCACAACTTCATCCCACCAAAATAGGCTGATATTTCAGGCTGTCTTTTCAAACAGCTCTTACTAAAAGGCCATTATCATATTTTGAGTCCCTGTTACAGCTCCCACTTTCTACTGCTACACTATTGCCTGATTCACACTTTAGGGTCGACGGGAACCATACTTTGCTGGCTCAGATATTTTCTTTTCACTTTTTAGCACGGTTCCAGCAACGATGACGGATGCCAGGCCAGTCCAGTACAGCTTGGCTTGGATGGGCTCGGTTCAGCACTGTAGTGTGAATCAGGCTTATGACTAGGGGTATTGTTTCCTACCCAGATCACAATAAAAGCAGACCAGATACTCTAAGACTAAGTGATAAGAATGTAGGTTTATTGCCTGCTCTGGTGCTTCCCACAATGTATAGTGCCGAGTCACAAATCAAATCAAATCGAATTTAATTGGTCACATACACGTGGTTAGCAGATGTTATTGCGGGTGTACCGAAATGCTTGTGCTTCTAGCTCCGACAGCGCAGTATATCTAACAAGTAATATCTAACAGTTTCACAACATATACCCAAATACACATAAATCTAAGTAAGGAATGGATTAAGAATATATACATACTGTATATCTCAGAGCGGCATTGGACTAAGATACAGTGGCATAGGATAGTATACAGTATATACATGTGATGCATTATGTAAACACGATTAAGTGATTAAGATACCGTAGAATAGTACAGCGTACAGTTTAAACATATGAGATGAGTAGTGCAAGATACGGAAACATTATTAAAGTGACTAGTGTTTCATTTCCTTAGAGGCCGGTGATTTCTAATCTATGTCTATAGGCAGCAGTCTCTGATGTGCTAGAGATGGCTGTTTAGCAGTCAGTGGCGTAGTATAGAAAACAATACAGTTTATACATATGAGATGAGTGTTGCAGATACAGATACATTATTCAAGTGGCCAGTGTTCTATTCCTTAAAGTGGCCAGTGGTTTCTAATCAGTGTCTATATGCAGCCGACTCTAATGTGCTACTGATGGCTGTTTAGCTGTTTGATGGCTTTGAGATAGAAGCTGTTTTTCAGTCTCTCTGTCCCAGCTTTGATGCACCTGTACTGACCTCGCCTTCTGGATGATAGCGGGCTGAACAGGCAGTGGCTCGGGTGGTTGATGTATTTGACTAACCTTTTGGCCTTCCTGTGGCATCGGGTGCTGTAGGTGTCCTGGAGGGCGGGTAGTTTGCCCCCGGTAATGCGTTGGGAAGACCGCTCCACCCTCTGGAGAGATTTGCGGTTGTGGGCGGTGCAGTTGCCGTACCAGGCGGTGATACAACCCGACAGGATGCTCTCAATTGTGCATCTGTAAAAGTTTGTGAGGGTTTTAGGTGTTAAGCCAAATTTCTTTAGCCTCCTGAGACATGATGGCATGCTGTGTGTCCCACTTTGTGAAATCCTATTTTATGACCCTGAAACGAATCAAAAGTGGACCATCATGCTCTCCCAGAAGCTTGGCTGGTGCGTAAAACATGTAAGCAGAAAGTGAGGCTGCTTACATGTTTTAATAAAAGGTGTGCTGGGTCTTTACTTAAAAAGATGTTGCACGAAGCATACTTCATTTCTAATCATTGTTGTTATTATTTTCACTGCATCAGGGATAGCGTACACGTTTCGGCTTTGGTTAATGACATTCTCCTTGCACTGCTTTCCCCCATGTTTAACTACATGGGCCCAAACAGGCACATACCGATATATACCAATATACCCACCATCTTGATGCCACTGCCACCAGTGTAATTCCTGGTTTAAGGTTAACCATAAGCTCTAACCACATTGCTGTTATTAAGGTTGGCAAAGAACACGATAATGAGACTTTGTGGTTATCCAGACATACTCAGCCACTAGAAGGTATAAAATAGACGTTTTTACTACGTCTTGAGAGTGAACATTGGTTGCGGAGCAACATTTCTTAAGGGAGATAAACCTGAAGATGAGTTTATTATTTGAATCAGGAAATGGGAAATACTGCATTCAACTGAAATGTGTATTTTGCATTTAACCCAAATCAGAGAGGTGCGGGGGCTGCCTTAATCGACCTTCAGCGCCCGGGGAACGTTGGGTCAACTGCCGATCCGGCAACCTTTCGGTTACTGGCCACTAGGCTACCTGTCGCCATCAGCTGTGTAATGCTAGGGCAATAACCAAAATGTGCACCCCTTGGGGTCAGAGGACCGAGTTTGGGAAACCCTGGTCTAGGCTGTGGTAGAATAGTGGATTCTGTAGTCTCAGTACATGAAATGTAGTGTGGACTGTCACACCCTAGAGGGTAGTGTTTCTTACAGCTGTTATGGCAAGACATTATTGTATTTAAGACTCATATCTGAAAGAGACTATACAGCGCCATACAAAATAGGATAAGTACAGCAGTTGATACTATTAACCATATCAAATAATGTATGTGTAAGTTAGGATAGTACAGCTAAGGTACAACTCATGCCCTCGAGTTCTGCAGTTCTGTTGGTTTTCTTTTCTCCCTGGCACTTAATTGACACTGATTGGTTGGAGAGGGCACATACCTGGCTTGCCATTTGCACATTTTAGCCTCCACCAACAAATCCCTTTATCACCTTCTCTATCTCTACACTACCCTTCATATCTATCAACACTGATGCATGGAGGCCAGCTCTGTCTGATGTTGATATGCATTGTTGCATCTCCCAACTTTCCCAAACCCTTTGGATGAGTCAAGGGCTCCCTGACTGGGTCCAGGTGTGCAGTGCACCGGGAGAATGTTGGCAGGAGCCCAGAGGTTTTATGGGATAGCGTGGACACGGCCAGGAGACGGTTGCTGTTGCATTCCAGAGGGAGGCTGCTGGAACACCTCCTGGTGAACACCTTTCACGGTCGCTCCCGTTTCATCCCCAGCCTCTCCTCTGTGGTAGACATGAAAGTCTAGCGAGGATATGTTATCTCCACGGGCCTCGCCGTAAGCACATGCCCACTTAAGACGAAGCAGCAAAGAAAAGATAAATGTGTTTGCCTGGCAGTAGGGCTGCTGGGCCTGGGATGAAACGTTTTTGGCATGCTATGTACTGTAGTTGCTGAGACAGATTTACAGCAATGGAATGCTCTCCTACAGTGATGGGGCATGCAAGGGTGAACTGTTAAAGACTGATGTGTGTTCACCTCCAGATAGGAGCTGACACTGAGGTTTACTGTACACTCTTAGAAGTAAAGGTGCTATATAGAACCTAAAAGGGTTGTTCGGCTGTCCCCGTAGGAGAACCCTTTGAAGAACCCTTTTTGGTTCCAGGCAGAATCTTTTTGGTTCCAGGCAGAACCTTTTTGAGTTCCACGTAGAACCCTTTGCACAGAGGGTTCTACATGGATCTCAAAATAGTTCTGCCTGGATCCAGAAAGGGTTCTCCTATGGGGACAGCCGAACAACCCTTTTTTTGTAAGTGTGTACATACTGTAGCTCTGGAGTAGTGAGGCTACATACCTACATTTACTGTACATACTGTAGCTCTGGAGTAGTGAGGCTACATACCTACATTTACTGTACATACTGTAGCTCTGGAGTAGTGAGGCTACATACCTACATTTACTGTACATACTGTAGCTCTGGAGTAGTGAGGCTACATACCTACATTTACTGTACATACTGTAGCTCTGGAGTAGTGAGGCTACATACCTACATTTACTGTACATACTGTAGCTCTGGAGTAGTGAGGCTACATACCTACATTTACTGTACATACTGTAGCTCTGGAGTAGTGAGGCTACATACCTACATTTACTGTACATACTGTAGCTCTAGAGTAGTGAGGCTACATACCTACATTTTGTAGCAAATGTGTGTAATTGAGCAGAATTCCACCCTTCTTTAAAATAAATAAGCTAAATCAACCGGCCTTCAATTCATAGACTGTGGAATGGTCAAAGCTTTGAAGTACGGATATGATTTGACTCCATTGTTGTATTCCAGGGCCTCTTGTACAGATGTTGACATTTCATAACACAAATGCATGTTTTGCCATATTTATTCTAAATACATGAGCTTATTTAAATCCTGAATATTAAACTGTGTTTGAGTGCAAAGTACATTTTAATCCCCTATGATCACACACACACAGACAGAGAGAGAGCAGAGTAACAGAGTCATTTTCTCTTTCTTCCTATGAGACTGGTTGTGAGAGAAGGCACTGACTCATTTCTGGGAATTATTGCTGTAAGCATGTTCCTTCAAATTTCCTTAGGCTTATGCAATGCATCACTTCAGCCCTCTTGTCTATATGACATGGTTGAGTCTGGATGTTTGGATAGCACTTAACCTAGCCTGCAGTTATAATGCATCATCATGCAGTTACAGTAATATTGCATGGTAAGACTTGAACGTATGTGACCCAAGTTATAAAGCTTTATACCTGCAGCTCTTCCAATACCTTATTTTCTTTCTTGTGTCTATTATACCTCTCCCCAGTCTCCCTTTCTCTCCCTTCCTCTCTATTACTGTTTTTATGCTTTTCTTTCTCTCCATTTCTTGTCTCGTTTCCAATGGGCTGTCGTCCTCCTTCCTTTTGCCTCACCTTCAAGGCTATACCAGGATATTTATAGCCCTCTCTGACTACAGAGCACACCAGTCCCTGCACAATCTGATGATTTTTTAAGTGCACCCTCTCTTTCCCTCTCTATCTTACACGCAACATACATGTAAACACATACAGTTCCAGTCAAAGGTTTGGACACACCTACTTATTCAAGGATTTGTCTTTATTTTTACTATTTTATATATTGTAGAATAATAGTGAAGATATCAAAACTATGAAATAACACATATGGAATCTTGTTGTAACCAAAGAAGTGTTAAAGTAGCCACCCTTTGCACAGTCTTGGCATTCTCTCAACAAGCTTCACCTGGAATGCTTTTACAACAGTCTTGAAGGAGTTCCCACATATGCTGAGCACTTGTTGGATGATTTTCCTTCACTCTGCGATCCAACTCATCCCAAACCATCTCAATTGGGTTGAGGTCGGGTGATTGTGGAGGCCAGGTCATCTGATGCAGAACTCCGTCACTCTCCTTGGTCAAATAGCCCTTCACAGCCTGGAGGTGTGTTGGGTCATTGTCCTGATGAAAAACAAATGATAGTCCCACTAAGCGCAAACCAGATGGTATGGCGTATCCCTGCAGAATGCTGTGGTAGCCATGCTGGTTAAGTGTGCCTTGAATTCTAAATGAATCACCGACAGTGTCACCAGCAAAGCACCCCCACACCATCACACCTCCTCCTCCATGCTTCACGGTGGGAACCACACATGTGGAGATCATCCATTCACCTACTCTGCGTCTCACAAAGACACAGTAGTTGGAACCAAAAATCAAAAATTTGGACTCATCAATCCAAAGGACAAATTTCCACTGGTCTAATGTCCATTGCTCGTGTTTTCTTGGCCCAAGCAAGTCTCTTCTTCTTATTGGTGTCCTTTAGTAGTGGTTTCTTTGCATGCAATTCGACCATGAAGGCCTGATTCACACAGTCTCCTCTGAACAGTTGATGTTGAGATGTGTCTGTTACTTGAACTCTGTGAAGCATTTATTTAAGTTGCAATTTCTGAGGCTGGTAACTCTAATTAATTTATCCTCTGCAGCAGAGGTAACTCTGGGTCTTCCTTTCCTGTGGTGGTCCTCAAGAGAGACAGTTTCATCATAGCGCTTGATGGTTTTCTCGACTGCACTTTAAACTTTAAAAGTTCTTGAAATGTTACAGACTGACTGACCTTCATGTCTTAAAGTAATGATGGACTGTCGTTTCTCTTTGCTTATTTGAGCTGTTCTTGCCATAATATGGACTTGGTATTTTACCAAATAGGGCTATCATCTGTATACCACCCCTACCTTTTCACAACACAAGAAACGCATTAAGAAGGAAAGAAATTCCACAAATTAACTTTTATCAAGGCACACCTGTTAATTGAAAAGCAATTCAGGTGACTACCTCATAAAGCTGGTTGAGAGAATGTCAAGAGTGTGCAAAGCTGTCATCAAGGCAAAGGGTGGATACTTTAAAGAATCTCAAATATAAAATAAATATTTTGATTTGTTTAACACTTTTTCGGTTACTACGTGATTCCATATGTGTTATGTCATAGTTTTGATGTATTCACTATTATTCTACAAGGTAGAAAATAGTAAAACATAAAGAAAAACCCTTGAATGAGTAGGCGTGTCCAAACCTTTGACTGGTACTGTATATGTAAACACAAACTCATAATCTTATCCCATACACGTACACACTCGTGCGCACACACACTCACACATGCAAATTGACAAGGATGGTTGTCTTTCACTTTCCTGCCACATTTCTTTGGTGTCTGGGCATGCCTCCCCTTGTGTAAAACAATATGATCACAGCAATTTAGACAATCTGCCAAGAGTATTTTATTTTATGGGGTTGAGTGTAGCTTGTTCAACAAGGGATACACAATGGATTCTCTGTGAGATTCCATCAAGGTGTGTTTTTATTACACAACAGTTTAGTCACTGCAGTCTCATAAAAGGTCATGGATATGTGGTTACTTTGGATATGAAATATGTTCATCCCACTCCGTTTCAGAGATCATAATGATGCTCAACCCCTGATTGTTAATTACACTAAGCTACAGTACAATGAAGGACTTATTTTTTCATGTTCAGTTGAACAACGATTAGAAGGAAAACGGTTTCCAAGCTCTCTCTCCTCTGCTTTTGACCTCATAAACAAACCCATGTTTGAAGCCTTTACATGAACATGACTCAAAAAATAAAAGCTAGCTGGGTGATTCTCATGAAACCAGTTTTAACCATGGCAGTAACAAATTGAGTTAGAAAACCATAATGCATCTGCAACGATCAAGTATTGTTCTGAGACTAAGACACCTACTTTATGGCATATTGTAGTGTCTTATTTTAAATACATTTAACATTTTAGCCTGAATTTTGTACATTCTCACCCCAAATTATCATTACTGAAATGTGTTCTGATTTAATTCTCGTGATCATTTTATAAAATGTTACTTTAGAAAAAACTAACTTATTTGCATAAAATACAAAATACACTGAGTGAACAAAATATTAAAGACACTTGCTCTTTCCATGACATAGACTGACCAGGTGAAAGCTATGATCCCGTATTGATGTCAAATCCACTTCAATCAGTGTAGATGAAGGGGAGGAGACAGGTTAAAGAAGGATTTTTAACCCTTGAGACAATTGAGACATATTTAAGTGTGGTGTATGGTAGTAGGTGCCAGGCGCACCCGTTTGTGTCAAGAACTGCAATGCTGCAGGTTTTTCATAACAACAGTTTCCAGTGTGTATTAAGAATGGTCCACCATTCACAACGTTCACTTAAAATTAACCTTTAACCTGCACTGTTGGGTGATTTGGAAAGCCATAGTCAGGCAACAAATAATATAATAATACTAGTTGGAAAGGTTTTCATCTAGAAAGGTTCAAAATGTATGTAAAACATCACAGCACAATTGAAAGATATATGGCACATGGAAACCAAACTTTGGTGGTCTATGGTGATAGGTGTCTATCTATCTATCTATCTATCTATCTATCTATCTATCTACCTACCTACCTACCTACCTACCTACCTACCTACCTACCTACCTACCTACCTACCTACCTACCTACCTACCTACCTACCTACCTACCTACCTACCTACCTACCTACCTACCTACCTACCTACCTACCTACCTACCTACCTACCTACCTACCTACCTACCTACCTACCTACCTACCTACCTACCTACCTACCTACCTACCTACCTACCTACCTACCTACCTACCTACCTACCTACCTACCTACCTACCTACCTACCTACCTACCTACCTACCTACCTACCTACCTACCTACCTACCTACCTACCTACCTACCTACCTATAACATCAGAGATGTTAGCATGTTCCAGAGATTTCTGTAAGTCTTTAGCTGACACTCTAGGGTTCCTCTTAACCTCAATGAGCGTTCTACACTGTGCTCTTGCAGTCATCTTTGCAGGACGGCCACTCCTAGGGAGAGTAGCAACAGTGCTGAACTTTCTCCATTTATAGATAATTTGTCTTATCATAGACTGATGAACATCAACGCTTTTAGAGATACTGTTGTAACCCTTTCCAGCTTTATGCAAGTCCACCATTCTTCATCTTAGGTCTTCTGAGATCTCTTTTGTTCAAGGCATGGTTCACATCAGGCAATGCATCTTGTGAATAGGATACTCACATTTTGTGAGTGTTTTTTATAGGGCAGGGCAGCTCTAACTAACATCTCCAATCTCGTCTCATTGATTGGACTCCTGAAAGTCATTGGCCTAGGGGTTCACATACTTTTTCCAACCTACACTGTGAATGTTTAACTTATGTATTCAATATAGAAAATATACAATAATTTGTGTGTTATTAGATTAAGCACACTGTGTTTGTCTATTTTTGTGACTTAAATGAAGATCAGATAAAATTGTATGACTAATTTATGCAAAAATCCAAGTAATTCTAAAGGGTTCACATACTTTTTTTTCTTGCCACTGTACACACAGGTAATTATGATTTCAAAAAACAAGATTTAGAAAAGGTTATGTGTTGCAGTAATGAGATTAATCACAAAATAAATTTGTATGTTTACATTTTAAATATATTTGTTTTCAGTGTTATGTTTAGGTGAGGAATGTAAAAGAAAAATACTATACATTTATTTGTTTATTACTTTCTTGGACTTTGCGGTAATGACATTTTTAGCTAGTTGTAGAAATTGTGGTAAAATACAATAATTACAAAATAGTTAACTACAGATCCTAATCTTAGCCAAGAGGAATTATGGTGGAAAATGTGTTTATTTATTTTAAAAGTTTTTTCTGACAAGTGCCAGTTTCCTGAGAATCACCCAACTAGCTCCTATCCTATACACCATGTCTAGTCTACAGATGTGCTCAAATTTGTTGGTACCCTTACAGCTCATTGAAATAATGCTTCATTCCTCCTGAAAAGTGATGAAATTAAAAGCTATTTTATAATGTATACTTGCTTGCCTTTGGTATGTTATAGAATTAAGCAAAGAAGCTGTGAAAAGAGATGAATTATTGCTTATTCTACAAAGATATTCTAAAATGGCCTGGACACATTTGTTGTAAACCCTTAGAAAAGATAATAAATAATTGGATTATAGTGGTATTTCAAACTAATACGTTTCTTAAAATAGTATCACACGTCTCCAATCTTGTAATCAGTAATCCAGCCTATTTAAATGGAGAAAAGTAATCACTGTGCTGTTTGGTATCATTGTGTGCACCACACTGAACATGGACCAGAGAAAGCAAAGGAGAGAGTTGTCTGAGGAGATCAGAAAGAAAATAATAGACAAGCATGGTAAAGGTAAAGGCTACAAGACCATCTCCAAGTAGCTTGATGTTCCTGTGACAACAGTTACAAATATTATTAACCTCTAAAGGATCGTGTCCCGTCCTCAGGACGCTTGAGCTAACGTGCGCTAATGTGATTAGCATGACGTTGTAAGTAACAAGAACATTTCCCAGGAAATAGACATATCTTATATGGGCAGAAAGCTTAAATTGTTGTTAATCTAACTGCACTGTCCAATTTACAGTAGCTATTACAGTGAAATAATACCATGATATTGTTTGAGGAGACTGCACAGTTTTGTACTTGAAAAAGTATTAATAAATCAATGAGCAGATTTGGGCAGACTTGATACAACATTTTGAACAGTAATGCAATGGTTCATTGGAGATGTCTAAAACTTTGCACATACCCTGCTGCCATCTAGTGGCCAAAACCTAAATGTATTCTGGACTCCTAAGTAATATTATGTCCTTTCTCTTGCATTTAAAAGATGTGACAAAAAATAAAACTGCATGTTTATTTCATTGTATTATCTTTTACCAGATCTAATGTGTTATTCTCCTACATTAATTTCACATTTCTACAAAATTCAAACTGTTTCCTTTCAAATGGTATCAAGAATATGCATATCCTTTCTTCAGGTCCTGAGCTACAGGGAGTTAGATTTGGGTATGTCATTTTTGGCAATTTTTTTTAATAAAAGGGTCAGATCCTTAAGAGGTAAGAAGTTTAAGGTCCATGGAACTATAGCCAACCTCCCTGGGTGCGGCTGCAAGAGGAAAACCGACCCCAGAAGGATAGTGCGAATGGTAGAAATAGAACCAAGGATAACTGCCAAAGAGATACAAGCTGTACTCCAAGGTGAAGGTACGTCAGTTTCTGATCGCACCATCCGTCGCTTTTTGTGCGTGTGTGGGCTCCATGGAAGAAGACCTAGGAGGACTCCACTTTTGAAAGAAAAAAACATTTTTAAAAAGACAGACTGGAATTTGCTAAAATGCATAAGCCACAATCCTTCTGGGAGAATGTCCTTTGGACAGATGATTCAAAACTGGAGCTTTTTTGGCAAGTCACATCAGTTCTATGTTCATAGATGAAAAAATGAAGCTTTCAAAGAAAATAACACCAGTGAAACATGGAGGAGGCTTGGTTATGTTTTTGGGCTGCTTTGCTGCGCCTTGCACAGGGTGCCTTGAATCTGTTCAGGGCACAATGAAATCTCAAGACTATCAAGGCACTCTGGAGCGAAACGTACTGCCCAGTGTCAGAAAGCTCTGTCTCAGATCATAGGTCCTACAGTGAGACACAGATGTACTTTGGCCTCTCTGCTTAGCGATGATGACAGTTGATTATATAAGTCTGTGGTGATGACAGTTATGGTCCTCTCTCTGGGTCCACATTGCTTAGCACTGTACTGCTGCTTGTCCATTGACAGGCCAGATATGGACCAATACACGGCCAGCCACTTATTTTGAAATGTGGTTGCCAAGCTGGGCAACCAGGTATCATCATTTGATTTCTCCAAATGACCAGGTGGTTGCCATAAAAAGGTGGCACGACCCAAGGCAAAATGCCATTCCCAGGACACTTTACATAGTGACCCAATTATGGAAAAAGCCTATTCCTCTTCCCAAAAGCCTGATATGTCTATTATGAAAGGAGTCTCATACATTTGTAAATTATATGACATCTTATATTGTGCATCGACAGACCAAATTCATACACACGTTTCTTCTGCAAAAGTTATCTGAAAGTGCTGCCTCTGTCATCCTTTTTAGGGCATTGCAATGTGCGCAAACCTACGCTCTAATATTCAAAGAGAGTCTCGCCTCATGTTCTTCCCCCTTTGAATTCGGCATTTTTCGCTCTTTATTCAGCTAGACTTGAGGAGAGGCGGGACTCTACATCAGGGAAGGGCGTACTTGTTACGGTCAGACCCTACTAGTCACACAAGGGGTGGGTCCACCGGCGCAAAGGAAAGACCACCTTTTTCATTGTTAGGGACCCGGTGGAATGTGATGGTTTGATCCTACAGCGCAGGGAGTGGAGGGAAGAAACAACGAAGACAGTTCAGCAGGGGAAAAAACCTTGTCCAGCTGGTGTACTAGAAAAATCTGTGAAATAACTTGAGTCTTTGGTTCAAACCTACAGAGTCATCTTGTCGGCACTAACCCTTCGACACTAAGCGAATGAATTTGGGGACTATCGCAGATTTTGTTCATGGCAAGGTAGGTGAACTAGTGTTTTGATGAATATAAAACTACTCGTATAACTAAATCAATAGAAGAAATTGATGCTACTGTAACTTCCTGAGTTCGACGCGGCCAGGCATACTCCGAACTGCGGCAAGTTTTTACCCTTCCTCCCCCTGCGTTTCTGCCGCAGCCGAAAGGAAGGCTCCCAGAAACACCGGACTACGGCTACAAACTTGGGCACGTTCAGTAGGCAAACGGTGTGAAATGTTGCAGAAAGAAACGCCACGAATAGAAGTGACGCGATTCCACATTCTTCAAGTCGGAGTACATGTTTTTATACCAGTGTTAGATATTTCTACAACGTTGTGCCCTGCTGAGCAGCCAGGTGGTTAAACGTATGTAGGAGATCTCCTCGTTTTAATTGTTCCTGTAACACAATGTAGCCCTTCCTCATTATGATTACGAATGGCTAGCGCACTTTTCCGTTCAGTCGGGATGCGCCACTCTCAGGATGAAATGTTGGGGTTTCTGAACAGGAAAATAAATACTTTCCCCGAGAACAAAGTGTCGTCCGGCTCAGGCGATTTCTTGATATGAATTCGCAACACTAGTAGCCACTTAAGGCAGCTACAGGCCACTGTCACTTTGAAGATTTAGTTCCCACAATAGCCTTTACTTGTCTTAGCAAGATGGCAGTAAAAGCCCTTTATCTATATTGACACTTGACAGATAATATTTTAGCTGGTTCCCAAGTAGCCTAATATTGGACTAAAGGAGCCTAACATTACTCTTTAGTCCAAGGACCTGACATGTTCTGTTTTAAGAGGTGAATTGGCTCTGGAAGCCAAAACAGACAAATATTCCTTCTAAACCTGAATCAATTCTCAATTGCGGTACGGTTCTAGAAACATAAATCCCTCTACTCAGGGCCAGACCTAGCTATTTTGGTGGTCTCTCTCTTGATGGTAGAGAGTCTCTCCATTTTGCCATGAGACATAGAGAAAATGTTATGGTTTTAAAGCAAATTGGAGGGGGTTGGGGGCCCTAAGCGACCCCCTTATATCGCTTATGCCCAGGGCCGGCCTTGCCTCTACCTTAATATCACATCAACATAATTTCACAAATGTAAAATACACACTGTTTTAACACAGCAGCCAACAGTGTTTTTCAGTGACAACACGTTTGTGGCATCTTGTTTTCCGTTTACACGCAGATGTTCTGAAACGCAAATGGCTAATTAGCACAGGTAGTCCAATGTCTTCCGTCTGTTTATAAAGGTGTACATCCATTTTGCCTTTTGTTTTTTCAAAAGTGTTTCTCGCCAATATGAAAGATAAGGTCCTTATGCTTCCAAAACTGTACCGCAAGCGATGCCTATTAATGTTCAGACCGAGCATCTTGGCTCTTGGCAAAACTCACCCCTACAGAAGAGCCTTTGTCCAATGACTCTTATGTGTAATGTAATGGAACTGAGAGTCACGATCAAGGGCTAGTTCCCAAGTAGACAATGTTGACAGCCATAATTGGAAGGATATTCAAAATTTACTGAGGAGTGGATTCTGTCTGGCCACTCTACCATAAAGGTTGTAGAAACATCTCAAGGATGGAAACAGGATGCACCTTAGCTCAATTTCGAGTCTCATATGAAAGGGTCTGAATACGGTATATCAAAAATAAGTTATATCATTATATATATTGAAGTCAGTTGAAGTCGGAAGTTTACATGCACCTTAGCCAAATACATTTAAACTCAGTTTTTCACAATTCCTGACATTTAATCCTAGTAAAAATTCCCTGTCTTAGGTCAGTTAGGATCACCACTATTTTAAGAATGTGAAATGTCAGAATAATAGTAGAGAGAATTATTTATTTCAGCTTTTATTTCTTTCATCACATTCCCAGTGGGTCAGAAGTTTACATACACTCAATTAGTATTTAGTAGCATTGCCTTTAAATTGTTTAACTTGTGTCAAACGTTTCAGGTAGCCTTCCACAAGCTTCCCACAATAAGTTGGGTGAATTTTGGCCCATTCCTCCTGACAGAACTGGTGTAACTGAGTCAGGTTTGTAGGCCTCCTTGCTCGCACACGCTTTTTCTGTTCTGCCCACAAATTTGCTTTGTGATGGCCACTCCAATACCTTTAATTTGAACCATTTGCGACCAAGCTTTAACATCCTGACTGATGTCTTGAGATGTTGCTTCAATATATCCACATAATTTCCCTTCCTCATGATGCCATCTATTTTGTGAAGTGCACCAGTCCCTCCTGCAGCAAAGCATCCCCACAACATGATGCTGACACTCCTGTGCTTCACGGTTGGGATGGTGAAGTTCAAACCAAGCATCAGAATGGGGAAGAAAGGTGATTTGGGTGACTTTTGACATGGCATGGTTGTTGGTGCCAGACGGGCTGGTTTGAGTATTTCCGAAAGTGCTGATCTACTGGGATTTTCCCTCACAACCATCTCTAGGGTTTACAGAGAATGGTCTGAAAATGAGAACATTTCCAGTGAGCGGCAGTTCTCTGGGCGAAAATGCCTTGTAGAGGTCAGAGGAGAATGGTCAGACTGGTTCGAGCTGATAGAAAGGCAACAGTAACTCAAATAATCACTTGTTACAACCAAGGTATGCAGAAGAGCATTTCTGAACACACAACACGTTGAACCTTGAAGCAGATTGCCAACAGCAGCAGAAGACCACACCGGGTGCCACTCCTGTCAGCTAAGAACAGGAAACTGAGGCTACAACTTACACGGTCCACCAAAATTGGACAATAGAAGATTGGAAAAACGTTGCCTGGTCTGATGAGTCCTGATATCTGCTGCGACATTCAGATGGTAGGGTCAGAATTTGGCGTAAACAACATTAAAGCATGGATCCATCCTACCTTTATCAACGGTTCAGGCCGGTGGTGTAATGGTGTGGGGGATTTTTTCTTGGCACGCTTTGGGCCCCTTAGCACCCATTGAGCATCGTTTAAACACCACAGCCTACCTGAGTATTGTTGCTGACCATGTCCATCCCTTTATGACCACAGTGTACCCATCTTCTAATGGCTACTTCCAGCAGGATAACGCGTCATGTCACAAAGCTCACATCATCTCAAACTGGTTTCTTGAACATGACAATGAGTTCACTGTACTCAAATGGCCTCCACAGTCACCAGATCTCAATCCAATAGAGCACCTTTGGGATGTGGTGGAACGGGAGATTCACATCATGGATGTGGTGGAACGGGAGATTCACATCATGGATGTTCAGCCGACAAATCTGCAGCAACTGATGCTATAATGTCAATATGGACCAACATCTCTGAGGAATGTTTCCAGCACCTTGTTGAATCTATGCCACAAAGAATTAGGGCAGCTCTGAAGGCAAAAGGGGGTCCAACCGGTACTAGCAAGGTATACCTAATGAAGTGGCCAGTGAGTGTATATCCACATTTGCAAACATAAAAAAAAAAAAAAACTGTTTTTGTTTTGTCATTATGGGGTTGTGTGTGTGTAGACCAATTTTAGAATAAGGCTGTAATGTAACAACATTTGGAAAAAGGGAAGTGGTCTGAATACTTTCTGAATGCACTGTAGGCTACATATAACTAGTGTCAAAGGAATGAGGTGCAACACTGAGTCTTAACAGCAATGCTTCCCCAGCTGCAGTACTAGTAGCAGCAGTGGAATAATAGTGGAATAATCTGGAAGGTGGGGCCTGTAAAAAGAGAGCGAGGGAGAAAAATAGAGGGGACCTGCCTTGACCTGTTTCAGACATGAAGGCAAATCACTTTCCAGTAAGTCCCAGAGCCAGTTACTAACGCGGCTACTGCTTCCACCCCTTGGAACACAAGTACAAGCAAGTTGGAACATGTAATAACAGGAACCATCCACATTATTAAAGGTATATTAAATATATCCATAATATACAGTTGAAGTCTGAAGTTTACATACACCTTAGCCAAATGCATTTAAACTCAGTTTCTCACAATTCCTGACATTTAATCCTATTAAAACTTCCCTGTCTTAGGTCAGTTAGGATCACCACTTTATTTTAAGAATGTGAAATGTCAGAATAATAGCAGAGAGAATTATTTATTTAAGCTTTTATTTCTTTCATCACATTCCCAGTGGGTTAGAAGTTTACATACACTCAATTAGTATTTGGTAGCATTGCCTTTAAATTGTTTAACTTGGGTCAAACGTTTCGGGTAGCCTTCCACAAGCTTCCCACAATAAGTTGGGTGAATTTTGGCCCATTCTTCCTGACAGAACTGGTGTAACTGAGTCAGGTTTGTAGGCCTCCTTTCTCGCACACGCTTTTTCAGTTTTGCCCACAAATTTTCTATAGGATTGAGGTCAGGGCTTTGTGATGGCCACTCCAATACCTTGACTTTGTTGTCCTTAAGCCATTTTGCTTTAGAAGTATGCTTGGGGTCATTGTCCATTTGGAAGACCCATTTGCAACCAAGCTTTAACTTCCTGACTGATGTCTTGAGATGTTGCTTCAATATATTCACAATAATTTCCTTCCTCATGATGCCATCTATTTTGTGAAGTGCACCAGTCCCTCCTGCAGTAAAAGCACCCCCAAAACATGATGCTGCCACCCCCGTGCTTCACGGTTGGGATGGTGGTCTTCGGCTTGCAAGCCTCCTTCTTTCTCCTCCAAACATAACGATGGTCATTATGACCAAACAGTTCTATTCAAATTATGTCAATTAGCTTATCAGAAGCTTCTAAAGGCACAGTCAACTTAGTGTATGTAAACTTCTGACCCACTGATATAGTGAATTATAAGTGAAATAATCTGTCTGTAAACAATTGTTGGAAGAATTACTTGTGTCATACACAAAGTAGATGTCTTAACCGACTTGCCAAAACTATAGTTTAACATGAAATCTGTGGAGTGGTTGAAAAATGAGTTTTAATGACTAAGTGTATGTAAACGTCCGATTTCAACTGTAGGCACAGTTGCATGCATTGGAGGTTCACTGTATGTGCAGACAGGGCAATGACCTATCCATTTCTGCCTAAGTAGGAATTCAGAAGTACACAGGCATTAATGTTGTCGATACAAACCACTTCCTACCTGGTAGACCTTACAGCCAAGGAAAAGGCAATTTTATGTCTTCATGCCAAACCGTTGAGGTTACAATGCCAAACAAAGGGAGCTCGACACTTGAATTGCAATCCCTTCATATCCTGCCTGTACAAACATTGGCCAAGTGGACGTGTTGGCCAAGTGGAGGGTACACAAACTAGAGTGCTGTCCTGTTTCACCTACATTTGGACTCTTTGTGCCTGTCTACTGTAGCAAACTTTACTTTCACCTTTGACCTTTCATTTGGAAGGTCTCTGGTGGTTTCCTCTGGGGTTATGCCACTCTTTCAGTTGACTTCTTCTTAGTGTACATAACGTAGTATAAAGACTATTGCTGAGAATATGAATCCTTAGGGTTGACTTTGTAGGAGTGCCTGCTAACTTTGTCATTCCAAATGGACTTTTTATGCTGTAGAGTGAAAGCAAGTGAATGGGCAGAGTTTGTTCAGTGGCCAAGTGTGTCGCCCATGCAAAGTAATCATTTCCCCCCTTCTCTCTTTTTACGACCTGGGCTTACGCATGATTAGTTTTCCACTTGATGGAAACTAAAGACGGATGATTATGGGTGTCCAATAAGTGTAATTATCAGAATTACTAGGTGGACCTGAGGATTACGGAGTGGCTCAATGACTAGTGTGGGAATTAAATAGAAAAATTGTGGTTTTCTGCCTTTCGGCTTTTCAGACCACTTGGCACATTTTAAGGAGAAAGTGCTCTGGAGTTGGTGTATTATCGAACTGTAATAGCGTATAGCCCTTAATTGCATAAGTCTCTAAAATGCTATTTTAGTGAAGTCCTTACACTACTAGAAAGCTACCCCACCCTGGGACGGGATAGTCAACGATGCACAGGATGATGTTACAGGTTTCTTTAAAATGGACCTCCCTGAAATAGCGCAGATTAGTCATATTGAGTTTAATGAAACACCCAGTCCACACTTATTGTGATAATGTAATAATGGCCTGCGTATCCGGGACAGGGGCTCGTGTTGACGCTACGCAGGCCAGCTGGACACTGCTGCCTTAGCACTGGCAAAGGATTTATGCTATTGACATTCCTTGGACTGTGTGTGTGTGTGTGTGTTAAGAAGGGTTATAAATGCCTCTATGGAGTCTGCTAACACTGGCTTTGCCTGTTGGGCTTTGCCTTTTTCGGTGTGTTGATTGGTGTTTTTCCCCCAATGCTGCCTCTATGTTCAGGACCCTGGGAAGTGTTAGTGGCCCTTAACCCTTTTCCTGCCAGCCGCGCTTTTATCAGTGGCTGGTGGGTGACAGGGCTTGTCTCTGATTTCAGCTGCAGTTCAAACCACTTGTACTCTGTCTGTACTTCCTTGCAGCACCGCTGATCTGTCTTCAGATCCTGGAGAGTGAGAGTGTCAGTAAAGCGTTCCCAGTTCACACCGCTGTTCACTCACTCATTAAAGTATGGCCTTTGACCTACTGGGGCAGATCTGTTGTCACTCCAAAGATGTCAGCCCAGGCAAAACTACCCTGTACTGATCTACAGTATATTCCTGTGTAGGCCAGGGTGATTTTGGCACTGGCAAGACTTATTGAGAATAGTTATTTTAGTTACTATGTGTTACTCTGAAACCCAAGCCTGTGTCCATAGTCATGCAAAAGACTAATCAGGTATTTATCTAATTTCCGCCTAGACCCCTTTAATAATTGTGATTTGTTTTTGGAATTTCAATCACTTTTGGATCGAACCCCATATTATTTTTTTTATTTTTATTTTTTTTACAAAAACCATACGAATTTGCCCATTAGTCAAAAAGTTACTTTTTGGACTTGAATGGCAAAACATTTAGGGGACAGAGGTGCTCAAGGTTGACCCACCCTACCATCAGACATCCATGTCTTAAGTACTGGAAACGGTTGAGTTTGATATAATTTAAAAGCTTACGAACATTGCTGCGGGGACTTGCTCCCATTCAGCCATGTGCAGTAATGAGGTCGAGCGATTTCAGCTTAGCTCGTAGTCAGTGTTCCAATTCATCCCAAAGGTGTTTGATGGGGTTGAGGTCAGGATTCTGTGCAGGGCAGTCATGTTCTTCCACACCGATCTCGACAACATTTCTGTATAGACCTCGCTTTGTGCACGGAGGGGCATTGTCATGCTGGAACAGGAAAAGGCCTTCCCCAAACTTTTTCCACAAAGTTGGAAGCACAGAATCGTCTAGAATGTCATTGTATGCTGTAGCATTAAGATTTCCCTTGACTGGAACTAAGGAGCCCGAACCATGAAAAACAGCCCCAGACCATTATTCCTCCTTCACCAAACTTGACAGTTGGCACTGTATTGGGGCAGGTAGCGTTCTCACGGCATCCGCGAAAAACCAAAGTTTCGTCCGTTGGCAATTTTCTGCAGTAGCCCGAGACTGCAGAGCATAGAAGAAATATCTCTCGGAACTTTCTAGAGTTTTCCCTGTTAGTTAACACTATCGTTTCCCTTTACAGTGGCAATTTTGTGATTGAGTCAATGGAATATTAGCCACCTTCAATGCAACAATACCGAAACAAATCAAACTAGGCAAGAGATTTTTAAGGCAGAGCGCATCGGAATAGGATTCTATTGTGCATGACTCGGCACACACTCTACACAGACCGGTGCGGCATAACCAATCAGAGCTGCAGTAGGCCTATATGCAAATAGACCATTGCCATATATGGATCTTTGCCATTTACTTTTAATTGGACTGTTTCCAGTTGTGGTCTTGTAGATGTGCTTGTTTTGAGACCAAAGCAAGAGCTGCATGCAGCCACGTGTGCACATTTTGTTCATATCCTTTGCTAGTTAGTGAGTTATTTGCCCACTTATAGATCATTTGTAGTCAGCAATAGGGGAGTGATTGCTTCATACAAGTGCACAAAACGTGTATATTTTGTGACGTCTTTGAAAGCGAGTCAGGGAAATGGCTTTTTCCAAAAAGTCTCATGAAATGTAAGCCTACATTGAACACCACATTGGCTGCTACTGTAGGCTGAGTGATAGAACAGCTATTTCCATGTTACAATGTTATGGGATGCATTTTCTTTTATGTTAGGCCACTCTGTTCAGCCTACATTATGATCAAATAGCCACAGTAACCTACTTGGCCACTGTTAAAACTTTAACTTAAAGCTGGTACAGCCTCAGTGTTCACAAATTTCAAGTTTGCCCTCAGCAGACCTGAAATTTGCTCAGTGTCTAAAAAAAAATGGAGGGAACATTGTCCTTTGGACTGCCAGATGGTAAAGTGTGATTCATCACGCCAGAGAACGCGTTTCCACTGCTTCAGAGTCCAATGGCGGTGATCTTTACACCACTCCAGCCGACACTTGGCATTGTGCATAGTGATCTTAGGCTTGTGTACGGATGCTTGGCCATGGAAACCAATTCATGAATATCCCGACGACAGCTATTTTGCTGACAATAACAGCACTTAGTTGACCGGGGCAGCTCTAGCAGGGCAGACATTTGACAAACCCATTTGTTAGAAAGGTGGCATCCCATGACGGTGTCACGTTGAAAGTCACTGAGCTCTTCAGTAAGGCCATTCTACTGCCAATGGTTTTTCTTTGGAGATTGCATGGCTGTGTGCTCGATTTTATACACCTGTCAGCAACGGGTGGGGCTGAAATAACTGAATCCACTAATCAATAAAGTACCTATCTATCTATATATTTGAAGGGGTGTCCACATACTTTTGTATGTGTGTGTATAATTGATAGAATGGATATTTATCCCTTCAAAACACTGCAATTTAGC
Organism: Thymallus thymallus; assembly: GCA_023634145.1. Taxonomy (NCBI): domain Eukaryota; kingdom Metazoa; phylum Chordata; class Actinopteri; order Salmoniformes; family Salmonidae; genus Thymallus; species Thymallus thymallus. Next base: position 34,122,667 of record CM042405.1, read on the forward strand.
TGGTACATCATTGAAATTGAATAGAGATGTTTACTTCCAATTACTACCACAAAGATGTCCGCCAGTCCACCCACTGTCAAATGTCAACTTAAAAGGGGATTTTCTATATTTCAGTAGGTTTCCTATGGAAGATTGACAGTATAGATCTGATCTTTCCATTCAAGTCAACATTCTCTGACGTGTGGACCTCCAACCATCTTTGTGCTACCAAAGTTTAAATTAAAATGATTCCCATTTTAGTAAAATTCTCAGCCAAAACATGACACCCACCCTGTATTCAAGAGGATGCTGTGTCTCAACTGATGGCCGGCACAACAACACACATCTCAGATGATCTTAAAATGATAAAACGTTTTTTTCAAGCAATTATAAAATAGTTTGACAACCCTGTTTGTAAGCTTTTAAATGACTTCAAACTCAGACGTTTATCTATTCCAGTGATGAAGACGTGGATGCCTCATGGTAGGGTGGGGTATGGAAAATGGGTAAACTTTGAGAACTTCTACCTCCTAAATGTTTTGTCATTCTTTCTGACCACTTCTACCGTGGGCAAATATGTATTGAATATTTTTTTTAGTTTTTTTGTTGTTCAAATCAAAATGGGTGCGGTCAAAAAGTCATTGAAATCAAATGGAATGACCCAATAATCCCGTGGGAAAACACACAATAGAGTCCCTCGTGGTGTAGCTTTGCGCTAGTGTCTCCCGTCACTGTTGTGGGTGTCTAATGTAGAACATGGCTGTGACGTAAGGCCCAGGGGGTGTAAGTTAATTTTGCCTTCCAAACCTTTGGAGCTGAAACATTTTGGTTTGAGTATGCCACAAGCGGAGGGATAGTCGTGAGTGTGTGTGTGTGTGTGGGTGGGAAGAAGAAAGGTACCTGCGCCAAAACTCCAGTATTTCCCATTCATAGCTGGTTCTCCATCTTCTTTCTTAAATAGGGAGCCAATTTGTTTTCAGCACTTTTACTTCCATGACTGACAAACTTGTTTTCTCATGGCACTCTCGTCCCTCTGCAGCAGACATATGAGCAATATATTTGGAACATCGAATCACAGTATCGAATCACAATACATATAGAATTGTGAGAATCGCAATATATATTGTATCTGCACCTAAGTATAGTGATAATATGGTATTGTGAGGTCCCTAGCTATTCCCAGCCCTAGTATACATGTGGCTCGTTCTTACTCTTGTGGCAAGCTAGCAACCCAGTATGCTAATACCAAGCTCTGGCATATAACTGCTCTCCTTCCTTATAATTAAAGGCTCTATTTGAGTGTGCCCAATTGTAATAGTAAATATGTTCTTGCCTTTGTAGATGACAGGCAGTTGGCTGTATACCTGACTAAACTGTCAGCATTAGTTCGCTGTTGCTAAGTTGACTTAAACCTACCTCTGAGGTGGAAGGTAAGAAACAACTTGAGATAAAATTCCTGAGCCAATAAATACTTCATTTTCACACCCTGCACTTTATAGCCTTTCCGTTTCCAAAACCGTAGACGGTGCTCTTGGGAAAATCTCTCCATGGCTTCCAAGTTTGTATTGTGAATTGATACGAGCTTGCTAGCTTTTGACTGACAGAGCGCTAACAGCTAGCATAACACAGGTGTGATGGAAGTGTTTGAATGTGAGGAATTGGTCAGAACAGAGACAGTATAAAATACCTTTCTGAATGATTTACCCATATGGTCTACTGCTGCTTGGTCTTTCTTTCTTTTGGTCTCTACCTAGCAGTTCGAGCATTGGGCCAGTAACCGAAAGGTCACTGGTTCGAATACCCGAGCCGACAAGGTAAAAAAAGCCTGTCTGTGTCCTTGAGCAAGGCACTTAACCCTAATTTGCTCCAGGCTCCCTGTAGGTAGGCTGTCATTGTAAATAAAAAAATTGTTGTTAACTGACTTGCCTAGTTAAATTAAATAAAAGCCTCTACCTCCACCTCACTTGTTTTTTTTTTAATGCAAGCTTTTTTTAAGTCCTCCATTTTGGTCAGTTTTTTACTCAAGTTACTCAGGCATCTTTTATGGCACCTATGTCTGAATTCGTTAGGGATTATCCAAAAGTCTTACAAAACGCCTCGTTGCCCCAGGAAAATGCCTCGTTGCCCCAGGAAAATGCCTCGTTGCCCCAGGAAAACACCTATGTCTGAATTCGTTAGGGATTATCCAAAAGTCTTACAAAACGCCTCGTTGCCCCAGTAAACGCCTCGTTGCCCCAAGAAAATGCCTCGTTGCCCCAAGAAAATGCCTCGTTGCCCCAGGAAAATGCCTCGTTGCCCCAGGAAAATGCCTCGTTGCCCCAGGAAAATGCCTCGTTGCCCCAGTAGTTTATATTTATGGACCTCCAAAGCCTGCTATCCTCCATCATAGCCTCAGTGAACCGATCTGTAAACCATGTGAAGGCATATAGAAAGTAAGGACTGTTCAGAAAGGGGGAGAACTTTAATCTGGTCTTCATTTGGCCTGCTTAGCAATCTTCCATTTCATTTGTTGATGTTGCTGCGAAACCAGAATAGAATACGTTTCCTGCTTAGTTACGTGATGACCCGTATATGTTTGAGATTTTTCTGTGTTTGTATGTTAAAGGGGCAATAAAAACTATAACATTTCCCACCCGTTCTGATCTGCGGCTCCCGACGTGTCCCTTTCGGCTGTTCACACACGAGGAGTCCTCCCTCCTTTCCAGCTTGTTCCAGGGGTATTTTTGGAAGTTAATGAAAAGAGAAATCTGAACCGCTTACCCTTAAAAGGGATGTATGTGTCAGCTGGATGGAAACTTGAGTTATTAATGTCCTTAACATTGTGTGTGTGTGTGTGTGTGTGTGTAAGGTTGGGCGACTATTACGATGACATCAACTATGATTGACAGGCATCGTCTCGATGGTGATGACATCGTGATGTGACAGACGATGGTTCATCTTATTTGAACTTGGCTGGCGCTTCACAGTAAAGAACGGAGTCTCTCAGTGCACAGCAGGACCGCACACAACTGACACTAAATTGCCTATTCCTATTTGCTATAGTCTTATTTCAATAAATATGTGATACAGAACACAAGAGAGGAATGTAGGCCAGAAAGAGCAGAGAATTCCACTAATATCCAGTCAAATATTGTTTCTATCTGTCGGATGCATGGGCTTTAGGCTATAGTCTAAACCTATTATTTTTTTAAATAACGGACACACCGTAACTGTTGTTTGACTATAAAAAAAAAAAAGAAAATAAAGGAAATGTAGCCTATATTCCCTTCTCTCTCTCCATTCGAGAGGCTATTTGATTATGAAGGTTATGCTTTGTTTTATGCATGGCTTTCTCCCGATCAAGCAATTAATTTAATGGAGTTCCATCTCAAAATATTATTTTAATAGGCTACTAATAGGCTAATATCGGCTATTCTCAATCACAGCAGTATGATAGATAGAACAAACAATATTATTTATTTATATTTTATGAGAAAGCAATTATTTTAATTCTGAAGATTGTAGACTACTTCTATCCAGCCCATGATGTCACTACGGTAAGACGGCCCATTCCTCATCAAACAGTCAGTGCTCCATCACCGCACGACTCTCAGACACACACACAAACCATTCTCCATGACCGCACGCCTCTCAGACACACACACAAACCATTCTCCATGACCGCACGCCTCTCAGACACACACACACACACACACACGCACACAAACCTGCTCCATGCTGAAGCTCCTCCACCAGAAAATAGAATTGTATTATTTGGGGCCTCTCACTCGGATTTGATGGTTATACTCTGAGCTAGAGCTGGGACAATAAACTGAAATGGATCAACATCGACCATCCTGATCACTTCCCAGCCATTTTTCTGATATCGTTCATTAAGATAAGTAGCCTATACTGGAGCAATGTGAAGTTTGAGATGAAATAAGTTTGCTAATATGGGTGATTGTTAACGGGACAATAGATGGCTACAACCATCGTTGTGGTTTAAAGGATAATAACAAAAAAACAACTGTTGCCCATAGAAATTATCGTTCTATTTATTGGCATAAACTCAGGCAAATTATCGCAATATGGATTTTTGTCCATATCACCCAGCTCTACTCGGAGCACTGTACCATTTTGAGTATTGTAATCGGTCTCTTTCAGCTCCAGCACCATGGTATTTGAGCTAGACAAATGTTCCCAAGCATCTCTTTTTCTACTCGCAGGATTTATGATATTTGGTCTCTTACTTTCTGCTGCCTTTTCGGTCGGTCCAGTCCTCTGTTTTTAGTTCTCCGGGCCTGCTGTTGGCAGGGGGGCGGTCGGTCCATCCTCGCCAGGAGTTCATCCCGGGGGCTCGTGTTGGCGCTCGGTCTCCGACAGCGCTAGCTAGCTGCTGCTGTGCTGTCTTAGGAATTCTGAGATGACATTGGCAGCGAATGTGTGGTTGACAGATTTTTCCCAGAGGTGCCTCAAATGTACTCGTGCTTCAAAGTGTGTGAGGGGAGGATGGATGGTGATGGATAGGGAGAGACGTGGGTATAATGTGTGATTTTCCATTCTTGGCAGTTCCTCCTTAACTCGTTCCATGCCTTGCTGGATTCTAGTCATCACGAGAGGGCAAGAGGGAGGATTGGAGAGAAGTATAGAAAGAGTGGGCTGTGATTAGCATATTTGGTGTTCAAGAGAGGGAGAGGGCATCTGGTCAGCAACCTGGAGCATCTATCAACCAACCCACCTCGTTATAATTTAGCCTCAGAGAGAGCCCTGCCTGCTATAATCAAGTAAGCCCATATAAATCGAATATGGACATTTCATTTATATGATGTACAGTGCCTTCAGAAAGTATTCACATCCCTTGACTTGATTAAAGTTGTACTATTTTTTTTTTGTCAACGATCTACACAAAATACTCAAAGTGGAGGAATATTTTTTTAGCATTTGTAAAAAAAAATATAACACTAACAGTGTATATTTTGATCACATAAGTGGTTAGTGTTGGGCCGGATCGAATCCCCAAGCTGACAAGGTAAAAAAAAAAATTATAATAAAAAAAATAATCTGTCATTCTGCCCCTGAACAAGGCAGTTAACCCACTGTTCCTAGTCCGTCATTGTAAATATGAATTTGTTCTTAACTGACTTGCCTAGTAAGATAAAGGTTAAATAAAAAAATAATACATCGTAGAATCACCTTTGGCAGTGATTTACAGCTGTGAGTCTTTCTGGGTAAGTCTCTAAGTGCTTTGCACACCTGAATTGTACAATATTTGCACATTATTCTTTTTAAAAATGTTCAAGCTCTGTCAAGTTGGTTGTTGATCATTGCTAGACAGTCATTTTCAAGTCTTGCCATAATGTTCAAGTAGATTTAAGTTAAAATTGTAACTAGGCCACTCAGGATTTTCACCAAACAACGCTTTGTATTCAGGACAAAAAGTTAATTTATTTGCTAAACTTTTTACAGTTTTACTTTAGTGCCTTAATGCAAACAGGATGTTTTGGAATATTTTTATTCTGTACCGGCTTCCTTCTTTTCACTCAGTTTAATGGCTGTGATATGAGAAAACAAACTTTTTTTAAAGCAGTCATTGGCCTCATGGAGAAATCCCTGAGCAGTTTCCTTCCTCTCCGGCAACTGAGTTAGCAAGGACCCCTTGTATCTTTGTAGTGACTGGGTGTATTGATATCAATCCAAAGCGTAATTCATAACATGCTCAAAGGGATATTCAATGTCTGTTGATATATTTTAACCCATCTACCAGTAGGTGCCCTTCTTTGCGAGGCATTGGGAAATCCTCCCTGGTTTTGTGGTTGAATTCGTGTTTGAAGTGAACTGCTTGACTGAGGGACCTTAGAATTATCTGTATGTGTGGGGTACAGAGATGAGGTAGTAATTCAAAAATAATGTTAAACACTATTATTGCACACAGAGTGAGTCCATGCAACTTATTATATGACTTGTTAAGCACATTAGGCTTGCCATAACAAAGGGGTTGAATACTTACTGACAAAAGACATTTCAGCTTTTCATGTTTTAATTAATTGGTAAACATTTTAAAAAAAAATTAATTCCACTTTGACATTATGGGGTATTGTGTGTAGGCCAGTAACACGGTATCTCAATTTAATCCATTTTAAATTCAGGCTGTAACACAACTTAATGTGTAAAAAGGATATGGGTGTGAATAATTTCTAAAGGCACAGTAAGCCAACAACTGCACCAGGTAACAACTACACCCACTCTTCCTCTGGTCCTCTCTGTTATCAGCCCGAGCGGGAAGGAGGGTGAGCTGTTGAACCTCATGTGAATGAGTCCTCACTGAGTGATGTCACTCGTCCCTGAGATAACAGCCTTGGCCTCCGTCCAGCCTTGGGTTCCAGAAAGGGAGGGGGGGGGGTTGTTGTGGCAACCACCCGCATGTTTTACACATCCCTATCAGGCCATCTCTCTGTGTGTGTGTGTGTGTGTGTGTGTGTGTCGCACTGTAACACATGCATGTGAAAGAGAGAGAAAGCGAGGGGGCGCTTCTGGAACCCGGCTTAGTCTGGCTGAATGGCAGAAATCCATCCTCTCTGGCCCGACCCTGCAGATGGAGAGCACGAAAGGAAAGAAAAGGCAGAGAGAAGAGGAGGAGGGTGAGAGAGGGCGAGGGATGACGGACACCTGTATCAACATCCACCCCCATAACTGGTTTCATAAATTCACTTCCTCGGTTGTTTCTCAGGCAGGCAGTACCGTGGTCAGTGCTGGTTGCCTGTGCTGGGGGGGGGGTAAGAAAGTAACAACACTGAGAAAGTACCTTCAAAGAAAAGATGGCGCTTTCCCTCTTTCTTTCCTTCTTTCCTTCTTTTTGTCATTTGTAATACTCCTGCTCCAGATCATGATTCCAAAGGCAACTCTGCCACTCTTCAACCTCCATGTTCAGTGTCTACATATTTGAAAATGACGCGTTTCTATGATCTGTGGTTACAGAGATGAGAAAGGTCCTAAAGACATTTTGAGGTGACATCACAGGGTACGATTTAAAAGTAAGAAAAACAGTCATTTTCAAAACCTGCAACGAGTTTCTAGCCAGAGGGAGGCTGTGTTCTTGCTCCCCACTTCACTGAGAATCTCGAAGTGTTTGAAAATCTTTTTCTTTTTTTAATGTTTTAACTTTTGATGATGTCATCAGGTTAAACTTTTTAATGTATATATTTTTAGGGGTAGAAATGCACTGTTTTCACATGTATGTAGACACTGGTTTGGTGCTGGAGAAAATTAGTATGAGGATGGAAAGTGGCGGAGTTGCTCTTTAAGGGTCTTGTGTTAGCTCTAAGAAGTTGGGAAGTTTCAGGTTGGTTTGAACTGACTGATACATCTTTCTTCTAGTCTGGATGTGAACTGTCTAAAACTAGCTTTGTACGTTATGTTTACTGATGGCTGGACAGGGATGGCAGTTGTTGATGAGGTACTGCAATCCTGTGTGATAATGGATATGGGCCTGTATTTCTGTCGTTCTCCCTCCAGCACTGTAACGCAGAGCCTACATGTAGACTCCCTGCGTCCGTCTCTCCTCTGTCTCCCTCCCCTCTCCTGTGTTCTAAGCCTGGGATCTAACAGGCAGCTTTAAAAATAAAATTCCTTCTCTGGATAATTTTTCTTGTGATCAGAAAATATTAATATTCTCAGGGTATGGAATTTTCAGACACTAGGGTGACCCAGGTTTCCCTTTCCTCCCCCCCCTGACTCCCCGATCAACCCCCCCCGACTCCCCGATCAACCCCCCTCTGACTCCCCGATCAACCCCCCTCTGACTCCCCGATCAACCCCCCTCTGACTCCCCGATCAACCCCCCTCTGACTCCCCGATCAACCCCCCTCTGACTCCCCGATCAACCCCCCTCTGACTCCCCGATCAACCCCCCTCTGACTCCCCGATCAACCCCCCTCAGACTCCCCGATCAACCCCCCTCAGACTCCCCGATCAACCCCCCCCGACTCCCCGATCAACCCCCCTCTGACTCCCCGATCAACCCCCCTCTGACTCCCCGATCAACCCCCCTCTGACTCCCCGATCAACCCCCCTCTGACTCCCCGATCAACCCCCCTCTGACTCCCCGATCAACCCCCCTCTGACTCCCCGATCAACCCCCCTCTGACTCCCCGATCAACCCCCCTCAGACTCCCCGATCAACCCCCCTCAGACTCCCCGATCAACCCCCCTCAGACTGCCTGATCAACCCTCTTATTTTCTTCTGACACTATGCAAGTAACTTATTTTCTGTTTTGCTTTCCGTAAGCATAAGCACGAACGTGTATGGATGGAAGCTTTCGTCAGTGGCGTGCCCATACGTCGCTATTTCCCCCTTCAGTGTTATTTTCGAGCCGATCCATCACGAACTCCATCAGCGCTTTGAAAAGGGCCAGCGTGTAACGAGTGGGCTGGGTTTCTCTTCCCAGCCAGCCCATTGCTTTTGGACCTCCTCATGCGAGCAGTCTCACAGCGCAAGCTAAATAGCCATAAAAATAGAATGTTTTAATGAAGAATTTCGACGCTGCTGGCTCGTTTTTAAGTCACAGGGTTTTGTTGTATCCAGGCGTTGGGGGACAGAAATGTGGCCGTCATCACTGTTTGATCCGGAGTGCTGTGTTGACTTTGGCCCGGTCCAGTGAAGAGGTCTGCTAAGGCAACACGCGCACACAGAGGCATCACTCTCCCGCCATCTGGAGGGCCCTCATGCATCCTCTCATATACCACTCCTTCACACACTTATTTTTTTTATATTTTTGTTCCATGCCCATTACTAGCTCACTCGCATCACGGCACATTTGCTGTTTCAGTTCCATATTAAGCTTAAAATGTCCTACTTGACCCAGATTTAAGTGTGAAGTCTCTGTTATAGGGCTGGTTTCCCAGACACAGATTAAGCCTTGTCCTGCACTACAAAAAACATGAATAGAGAATCCCAAAGAGTTGTGAGTGTGTGTTTTCTTCACTGTTCTCTTGCTAGTAGGTTTCATGAAATGCTCACCATGGCCATTTTCCCTGTACAGTAGCCAACTTTCATCATGTCACAAGGTGATTTACTCATTATGATTTGTTTTATTGCACCTGCATACACCCATAATAGGATATGTAAGGCACTTTGTCGTCTGCCATTCCTGCCTCTCCCTCCCTGACATGGGCCTGCCTTTGTCCTGAGTAATAAGGCTACAGGAAGGCCTGGCTACCACGGTAGCTAGCTCCAGCCCCACAGGAATCCTTAACACTCCCAGACCTGACTAGCTCATTTGTGTTCTGGAATACCGGGCATTTTCTATTTTATTTTTTATGATCCAACATTCTGGCCTTTTTTCCTCTTCTCGTGTGTCTGGATTTATTTTTCAAGCTGGCCTTCCTCCCATTTTACTGTGAACTGAACATTGCCCTGTCATGGTTCTACATGTCGGGTTTGCTGTGAACTGAACAATGCCCTGTTATGGTTCTACACGTCGGGTTTGCTGTGAACTGAACAATGCCCTGTCATGGTTCTACACGTCGGGTTTGCTGTGAACTAAACAATGCCCTGTTATGGTTCTACACGTCGGGTTTGCTGTGAACTAAACAATGCCCTGTTATGGTTCTACACGTCGGGTTTGCTGTGAACTAAACAATGCCCTGTTATGGTTCTACACGTCGGGTTTGCTGTGAACTAAACAATGCCCTGTTATGGTTCTACATGTTGGGTTTGCTGTGAACTGAACAATGCCCTGTCATGGTTCTACATGTTGGGTTTGCTGTGAACTGAACAATGCCCTGTCATGGTTCTACACGTCGGGTTCAGTTACTTAACTGAGCCACAGTCATTTTCTCACTGTGGGTTGCTGCTATACTCCGCATCCTCGGTCCTTCCCTCCTCAGTGACAGACGTCATACATTTTACTGTGTTGGTGCTCTTGATGACTTTGATAAACATGCCTCTGAGTGCCAGATGTGAGTTTTCCCCACCCTGGTCAAACAAGGGCAGAGTGACTGGTGGTGCCAAATGCCAAGATAAATGTTCGCCCACCCACTTGGACCGACCAGCTCTTTGTAACAACCCCCTTTTCAAATCCTCCCTTGATTTTTCGCTTTCTCCCTCGCTCCCACTCTCCTCCCCTTTTCCTCTTCCTTTCTCCCTTAACTTCCCCTCTCCTCCCCTCAGGCTGGTCTGAGGATGGGTGTGGATAGGTGGGCCCAGCGTCGGCCATGAAAGAATGCAGTAAAAGTCCTGTTTTTTTTCTGCTCTCAATCCGAGCTGGAGGTCTAAGAGGCATCTGGTCCCCCAGACATGCCAAACACAAAACCCCCGAATGGGCAGCAGACCTTTTATACGAAAGCAATACCAATCAATTCTACATGGTTGGTCAAGTCCAAGAAATACCTTTTTTTTTTTACCTAAGTTAGTCACCTTATTGAGTGGATTGGCCTGAGGAATTTACTGTAAGTATTTTGAAATGAAGAGGAACAGCAATTGCAGTAGGCTAGTGGTACTGCTGTTGGTGATTAATGAGAATTGTCAAGTACAGTACTTTTTGTTGCCTTTCGCTTTCTTCCCTATGTTGGGCGTACATTTCGGAAACAAAAGCCGAGACGTTTGAAAGAGGAAGACTCAATGGCGCTTTTCATATTGGGATAACCCATCATAATAGAACATTACAACAAGTTCTTCGGGGTTCGAGTGAAATGAAGGACCTTGCAGGCTGCTTTCCTCGGCCACAGGATGCTCTATCAACATTGCTGTCCACCTTCCCTGTCTGATGGAATGCAAATACGAGCAGGAGGCACTTGCGGTTTGTAAATCGCCCGCAGACGACATCTCTATTTGGTGTTTTATTCTTCCCCATGTTGTTCTCCCACCCCCCCCTCCCTCCCGGCTTCGTACCTCTCAGGGCATCCTGTTCAGCATGTTTAATTTGGGCATTCCTTTCCTTCGCTCGCAGACAAAACAACCCTAGAACTTTCTGAGTGAGCCACATCCAACCCCCCCCCCCAGGAAATGGGCTCCCATGCAAACTACCCCAGCGGCGCAAAAGAACCCTGCATGTATTTTAAGCCCCCCCCCCCCCGTTTTTCTTTCTCCCCCTGCTCTCTTCCCCTTAGTACTTTATCAGCCTTTCTCTGTATTAGATGTAAGCGTCAGAGGCCAAATATTGCGAAATGCTCGAAGGACTCTCAACGGCGTAATCGTAGAAAGGTACAATTTCAGAAGTAACTTGATGTACTTCTCATGCTGTCTTTCCTCTAGTGGTTTAAATTGTTAGGCAAATGGCGTAATAATAATAATAATAATAATAATAATAATAATAATAATACTATTCAGCTGATGTAGACGGGGGATGCATGTTTTTGCGTCTAAAGGATGAGGGCTGAGGCCGTCTTCGAGAAGGATGTGGCTGATGTTCAGTTTACCATTTGGTTTTCAATGATTTAAGGGAAACCACACAGAGTGAGGAAAGGGCCACTTCAGAATGTTTGGGGCTTGAAAATAATGGTGAGTCGTCATGTCATGCGAGCCTGTTTACTTTTTTATTTGGTTGTGAAATGGAGGGTTTGTCCCTAGTCAATGTTTGAGGTCTTTTGGTGCCAACAAACTGGGATCCGAAACATTGATGTTGTAGTAATGGGAGAGTCAATTGGTGGTTACATTTAGACAAAAAGAATATGTACTTCAGCCATGACAATATCGACATTACAGTATACTTCTCTGAGGACTCGTCTTGGCATAAACCCACACTTTTGAGTAGAAATTGCACATTGAGTCAACAAGGCAACGGTGTTTACATTGACATTTTACAGACACTCTTATCCAGAGCGACAGTAGTGAGTGTATACATTTTTATTATTTTTTTCTTCTTTCATACTGATCCCCCATGGGAATCGAACCCACAACCCTGGCATTGCAGGATGAAATAGCGCATTTTTGGCGCAGGTACAGCACACTAGCGATTTCTCCCCCCCATCACTACACACAATCATCCCATGTAGCTCAGTTGGTAGAGCATGGTGTAGCTTGTTCTCCATCTTCTTTTTAAATAGTGAGCCAACATGTTTTCAGCACTTATTTCCCTGACAGATCAACACTTGCTCTCTCTCTCGCTCTCTCGCTCTCTCTCTCTCTCTCTCTCTCTCTCTCTCTCTCTCTCTCTCTCTCTCTCTCTCTCTCTCTCTCTCTCTCTCTCTCTCTCTCTCTCTCTCTCTCTCTCTCTCTCTCTCTCTCTCTCTCTCTCTCTCTTACATATAGTGATCAATTCGTTTGGAACATCGCAATACATATAGAATTATATCATATCGGCATCTAAGTATCGTGATAATATCATATCCCGAGGCCCCTGGCAATTCCCACCTCTAGTTGTGTGGTCATTTGTGTTTGCTGGGCACTTTGTTACGAACTGAACCAACTGACTGATGTATCACCGTCCTGTTTAACCTCTTAACTACATCTCCAGTGTGCGTGACATGTTTCAGCAGATCTGACTGTAATATGTGAGAGCTCATGAATCTACAATGAGCTGCCCAATGCTGAGGGTTCATCCTATAATTTGCAACAGCCCTCTAGCGAATGGTGTACTGGAATATTCCTACTTCAGGCATGGAGGGAGTCCACATTACATAAGTTTGTCTGTCTGCAGTTACCAGTATACTGTAGCTGGGGGGTACCTGACCTGGAAACTGTCCTCTTGTTATTTCAGTCTCTCCTTTCATTCGTCTGCGAGAACTTGTGTTCCCTCAATCTTTTCTCTCTCTTCTCACGGCCATATTTCCTGTTCTCCGTCACCGCTCCCCTTTTTACCCACAATGTTGTTTTTCGGTCACCCTGTCCTTGACTCATCGGCTTATGGCTTTCGGAAGAATACCGGTGTTTCCCATTTCTTCCTTTGGACATTTCCGAGGGAATCTTTTCCATCTTCCCCACTTGAAAATCCAGACCAGACATATTGTCTTAACAGTGGATTATTTTGCGCTAGTTGGCTGTACCTGTACCAAAACAGTATTTTTTCCTTCATAGCTTGTTCTCCTTTTTAAATAGGGAGCCAATGTTGTTTTCAGCACTTTATTTTATTTTAATTCCATGACTGATCAAAACTCATTTTCTAATTGCTTTTTGGTCAAATCACCATAGAATTACAGTATCGGTACCTTAGTATTGTGATAATATTGTATTGTGAGGTCCCTGGCAATTCCCAGCACTAGACATGAAGCCAGAATGAATGGGGCTCTGTTGTTGGGCCAGCCAAAAACTAGTTGTCTGGTCATGCATGAGACAATTGAGGGGCAACGAAATGTGACACATATCTGACCGACTTCTCAGTCCTCAGACCACCTCTTCGGCAATATGCCTCAATATGAATGATTCATTTTACACTGGAGGCATTGTCAGTTGACTGATTTTAAGTGTGTACACCAAGCACAACAATGGTGAAATGATGCTATGGATCATTACTATGGTAGAATCATGAGAAACTCAGTAACGTTTGTCTTCTGTTCTTGCTCCGGTTATAGAGCTTGTGGATGGAGATCCATAGTGAAACCGTCTGGTGACACAGGACACATTTACCAGCTGCTTAGCATCCAACACAAGAGGATGTATCCATAGCAAGTACGTTTACTGTGTGTGTGTGTGTGTGTGTGTGTGTGTGTGTGTGTGTGTGTGTGTGTGTGTGTGTGTTTTGAATGTCTTTCTCAAGGCTATGTTTGCACTTAAGCAAGTATCTACAGTTCAGTCTTTATATTTTCATATATTAGTGTGTGTGCATGTCTGTCTGTAAACACACTCTCTCAGGACCATCTCTCTCTAACCTTGACTGGCCTTTTCTAACTTACTGTTTCATTCAAACTGAATGTCTCTGTTTGACTGACTGACTGTTTCTTTCTAAAGGTGACTTTCTCGTGTGTGTGTGTACGTACATTCCCATACTGTGTATGTGACAATGAGTCTGTGTCCAGCTGCTCAGTTGGAAGAGGAAACACTGAGAGAATGTGGTGGGGAAGGTTCCGGATTCCAAGGCCGGTCCTTACATCTGAACTCTTTGTGAACTGGTTCCCTGGTGGGCCAGGGCAGTGTTGCACTAAAACTGGTGCCGTGTTTCCTTCCCTGTCCCCATAGGTCAGCAAGGAGTGGCAAATACACACATTGCAGGCCCACACAAATGAAGAGCACAGGCTCATGCACGCACGCACACACACACACACACACACACACACACACACACACAGCACCGGCTCACTTGGAAGCCCTCGGTAACTCCCTCCCAGTAATGTGCTTTCTGTCAAACTTACTCATCACTGGGAAAAGCCCAAAATAAATTGTCAATGAGGCTGTCTTTTGACCAATCACATCAGGTGTGTGTGTGTCTATCTATCTATCTATCTATCTATCTATCTATCTATCTATCTATCTATCTATCTACAATTTTTGCTAATCTGATTGGTCAAAATACCAATTAGTGAAAAAAGAATTGGACTGCCTGTCTAAACACAGCCTGACTGTCCAAGTCTAGTCACACTGTCTGCTTCAGCATGCTAGTAACTGTGCGGAGTATCTATGAATATTTTCTACCTATGGAGAAATGATCAAGTATCCAGAGACGACGGTTTAATCCCATAAAGGGCTTCCCATTTGGGTCGAGTTCTTCTTTGGGTGTAATTAAAAAAGTGGGTTTTTGTCGTTAAGGTATCCAGATTTTCATATCGTTGCGGAACCATACCGGGGTGTACGTTATTACCGAATGTGCACACAAGGGGCACTATACATTTTTTTGCCGCACGAAACAATTTAGGCAACAGCTAGCAAGTTACCAAACCAAATGCATAGCTGGAGCTCTGAGCTGGATATAATTTATTTGACACATATCTTATAGTTACTTTTAACTTACACTTATAAGCAGTGGTGTAGCCCGCACCCACGCACCCCCGCAGCCCGTCATTTTTGTATTATTATTCAAATATTTTTTTACGCTATTGAAAGTCATACCGTCGGTATTTCGAAATACCCTGTTATAATACAAGGGATAGACTGTATGAATATGATATGCTGTGTTATATCTCCCAGTGGTAGTGGTAAAGTGACTATATCCCAACATATATCGTAATCCGCTATATATAAGATGGCTCTGACAGGAATGTGTCAATCATGCCATCTGTGTGTGTATCCCAGACGTATTTATGGGTCTGTCTCTCTCTGGTCTCGTGTAGCAGGTAAGATGAAACCTAGAGTCTTCTCCTCCTCCTCACTCTCAGTATAGTTCCATCCCTTTTCCTCAGTTTATTTCCATGGGTTTATTACTGTATGTGTCATTAAATACCGCTGCATTATATAGGGAGAAAGAGGAGGAGGGGTGAGGCTCCCGTCTCTGTTCTGTCGCAGCG
The DNA here is from genome assembly GCA_023634145.1 of Thymallus thymallus. Taxonomy (NCBI): domain Eukaryota; kingdom Metazoa; phylum Chordata; class Actinopteri; order Salmoniformes; family Salmonidae; genus Thymallus; species Thymallus thymallus. Next base: position 34,137,997 of record CM042405.1, read on the forward strand.
CAGAGCTACGCCAGCCAGTGTGACGTCTTCCCCTGACCACGGGGCTGGATGCACCTCCATTCACCTCCTCTGTTTCTCTCCCTCTCTTTCTACTGCCTCTATCTAGCACTTTTTCCTCTTTCTCTGCCTCCCTTTCCCCATCTCTATATTTCTCTCCCTCCCACTTATCTTCCTCTCTCTCTCTCTCTCTCTCTCTCTCTCTCCCTCCCCCCCCCCTCTCTCCCCCTCTTTCTCTCTCTCCTCTAGCCTGCGATGAGTGCAAGAGAGTGCTGCATTCCTGCTGCAGTGTTCCGGTCTGGCAAAGGCCTGCTCAGCATTCTGTGGGCTCACTCCCCACCACTTTGTAGCGCTCTCTCTCTCTCTCTCTCTCTCTCTCTCTCTCTCTCTCTCTCTCTCTCTCTCTCTCTCTCTCTCTCTCTCTCTCTCTCTCTCTCTCTCTCTCCCACTTAGTTGCTCAACCTTCTCTCTGTCGGCCTCTCACACAAGAGACTCAATGAATCTGAAGCTCCCACAGTGCCACCTCGCAGCCACAGCGGGTATCTGATGCCAACACTCTGGCTGTGCCAACCGGAGAGGGCTGGCATCCAGACAGACTGACAAAAGACAGCCAGGGAGGAAGAGGGTATATGTTAATCAACCTTTTGAAGCGTCTTTGACTAGTACCCGAGGGCATCTGATACTCGACATACATGAGTACTCTCTCTTGCTCGCTCACTAACATACTTATGGTCTACTTGACCCATACATTACACACACATCAGGGTTTCTGTTTGGAAAATGTGGCACCGGACAACTTGACTGGGAAGATTTAAAATTACCGACCATTTGAGAAATTTACCGAACCCATATGAATTGGGTGCTAAACCCATTAAGGTGTGTCCACCCACGGTGCTCAGAATGACTAGATGATGGTAATGCACTTAACAGAAGATGCAACTCATTAAAACATCATTTTCAAACATTTGCCAAAATGCAATTTCTGTGAAGAAAAATAAATAAAAAACATTCTAAATAACGCACCTGAGAGCGGATCCATATGATGAAAATCTCTGTTAGAAACTTAGAAACGGGGAATCTAAAGATGCAACAACTAGGATGGTTGCTAAAATGACTAGGATTGTGCCTTTGGCTTCTGGACAACAAAAGAAAGTTGTTTATATAAACCAAGAGAATAGGAGAGAAATGGCATAGCAGTGGGTCCAATAGCGAATGGGTCCAATAGCGAATGGGTCCAATAGCGAATGGGTCCAATAGCGGTGGGTCCAATAGCAGTGGGAGCTTATCTAGTTTATTCTCCAGTGATTGCACGTTGGCCAATAGAACGGATTGTAGAGGCGGGTTACCCACTCGCCAACGAATTCTCACAAGGAACCCCTGATTTCTGCCCCCTGTATTTCTGTCTTTTCTTCACATGAATGACAGGGATTTGGGCCTGGTCTCGGAGAAACAGTATATCCTTTGCGTCAGAGTCATTAAAGAGCATGACTGGTTTCGCTGTCCTGATAATGTTGAGGGTGGGCACGCATCTGAGCATGCATAGAAGTACCTAGCCTGCTGCATGGAAATGGAAAGTGTTTTTTTTAACATCATTGCGAATTATAACATTAAAACTATATATATAGTTCCTCACATTAAGCTATTTGAAACATCTTTCCAACAATCACCCCCTCGATAATCGCCAATCCTCGGTGTGAAAGAGTAATTGAAGTTCTAGGTCCTACAGCTGTATTGGCCTATAGGCTATGAGTTCCATGCGCTAATTTCTTTAGCCGCCAATGGATCACGGTGTATCAATTATGATCTCGCATTAGTTTACTTTTAACTTTACATTTTTTTAATGATTAACCATTTTGAGAAACTAAAATGTTATTATTAAAATGAAACTGTTCCATGAAAAAGCGCATATAAAAATAATCATAACTGGCACGGAGATCGTTAGAAATGGTCGGATAAATTGTAAGCTTCCTTAAATTTGACAGTCGCGGTCGGATTTTACTTATAGGCTACTTTGAAGTAAGGTAAGACATGCCTCATAATATGAAATAAAACATTCAGGTTTCAAACCATTAAGTATGTTTTCAACATGCATACTGCCTCCAGCTGGCATTGTAAAGTGGTGGGCGATGCGCCGATAGCCTGTTGCCTGCACTTCAATTACCAGTTGAGAAATAAAAATGGTAGCTCTTTTTAATTGTGCACCTGAACACATTATTTGCATGTAGTATTGTTGCGCAATGAATTGGCTCATTAAAGCAAGTTTTACTCCAGCATCAACCAGCTGAGGAGCTGCAGGAGAACTCCCTCTCAGAATAGGCTCTGTATGCCGTGGCGTGTGATAGGTGTTGGATAAATAACAATGCATGATGCACACAGACCAATTTAAATATACACAATTATGCAAATTAGCCTATGAACTGATAAGCATGACGGTCAAATGTATATACATGACTGGTATTTCCGTCAAGGAATAAAAAGTGATATTTTAGCATGGGATTTTTTTTTTTCTCCCAGTCATTTTGGCCAGCAACAGTTTTTTTTAATCAGCTTTTCATTATTTTTTTTCGGCAATTGCTGGCTAACGGAAACCCTGACACAAACACAGAGAGTCTCAGCTGTACTGTACTACACCCATATCCAATGCCCCGCAATCTGTCCAAGGCTCAAAGACTCCATCAGAGTTAAATCTGGGCCTTGGTCCCAATAGCCATTTTACTGGACTTCTACTAGAGCAGGGTATTCAACCAGAGCTACTTATCGACTTATTCCACATTTTGTTACAGCCTGAATTCAAAATGGATCACCATTTTTCACCTATCTGCACACAATATGCCCATAATGACAAAGTGTTAGCAAATGTATTGAAAATTAATACAGAATCCTAATTTACATAAGTATTAACACCCCTGAGACAGTACTTTGTAAAAGCACCTTTGGCAGCGATTACAGCTGTGAGTCTTTCTGGGTAAGTCTCTAAGAGCTTTCCACACCTGGATTGCCAAGCTCTGTCAAATTGATTATTGATTTGTACCGTTTTCAAGTCTTGCCATACATTTTCAAGTAGATTAAAGCCAAACTGTAATATTCACTGTCTTCTTGATAAGGCTGTGGTTGAAGTTCACTGCTTGACTGAGGGACCTTACAGATAATTGTATGTGTGGGGTACAGAGATTAGGTTAGTCGTTCAAAAATCATGTTAAACACTATTATTGCTCACAGAGTGAGTCCATGCAACTTATTATGTGACTTGTTAAGAACATTTTTACTCCTGAACTCATTTAGGCATTCCATAACAGAGGGGTTGAATACTTATTGACTCAAGACATTTAAGCTTTTAACTAGTTAATAATAAAAAATAAAAATGTAATTCCACTTTGGCATTATGGGGTATTGCGTGTAGGGCAGTGACACACAATCTCAATTTAATCAATTTTATATTCAGGCTGTAACACAACAAAATGTGGAAATAGTCAAGGGGTGTGAATACTTTCTGAAGGCACTGTAAGCCAACAGTAGGAAAAAAGGAGAATATAATCTTTCTAATGAAGCCCACTTTAATTCTCAACTCCTAATATTGTGCAAGTTAGGCTACCAGTGCGGCAAATGGTAAACTATTCACTTTGACATACATTTTTGGCAAACCTTTGTTTAAACAGCTGCTCTTAGCGAAAAATGTTTGGAGTTTCCTTTCAAGCTCATAGACTGTTGGTTGACAATTCCTCTCCCAATTATACTGTGTGGAGGTAAAAATAGTGAAAAACGATATCTATTCATTTTAAAATGTTCATTACTTCTCCTTGACATTATCATTCACCTGATGTATGATGGGGTTCTCTGGGTTGCTGGTTTGCCTGGGAGTGAAAAGCTTGATGGTTGTATTGCTGTATTGTATTCTCTCTGCCTCATGTATTGTGCTGTAACCTTGAGCTGGTGTAGTGCCCTCGCTGTAACCCCCCCCCTGCCATTGATGCTGACAGGCACATCTGTTATGGCTGGTGGTGGTAGTGTCTGGGGAGGCTGATGGCAGAAATAGTGGGCTGGGAGTGGAGGGGTTGGTGTTCTGAGGAAGTAGAGATTTCCAATTCCAACATGACTATTTTTTTTTTGAATGAGTCTCAATTTTTGTGTGTGTGTGTGTCGACATAGACAACGCATGGAATCAGTCACTTAAGTGTCAGGAGACTTGGTGCTTAGTAAATGCTCCATCCATCGTTGTGAGCCACCTAACTGATTAGCCCTCCTCTCCTCTCTGGGCTAGTGGCAGAGAGAGAGGGAGGAGAGATGGAGAGATGGAGGGAGGGAGGCGGGCGGAGGTAGAATCATGTTCTCTGTCCTTGGAACGTGGATGTCAGTAAACCGAGGAGAGTAGACCTGATCCAGCTCCCTTGGCTATAGAAAAGCAGAACGTCTCGCCATTTAAGGAATGTATTTATTTGACTGGGATAGTGGACGTTAATCAACATTCCAGTCTTCATGTGAATGTGTTGGAAACTAAATACCATTTAGTCTTGTATAGCCCACGTAATTAGGTGTTTCATTGGTGTGGATTTCTTATTGCACATGTCTGTTTTATTACAGTGTATTTATGCTCCATCTTGTAAGAGAAGCTGTGTGTGTATCTAGCCTGATGGTAAATTAGTCGGGACCTTGGTTGAGTTTGAATATACACCACAGTTTGGAGTTCAGCATGTCTATTTATTTGTGTCAACGGTTGTCGGACAGACTGTGGGGGGTAGAGACTAAGTTATTGTTCTTTTAGTGAGTGAGCTCCCAATGTCCCTTCCTCTGTAAACTGTTTGTTTGCTTCTGGCCAAAATAAACAGTAGGCTGCCAGTTAGTGGCACACTGGGCATTTCTCTCTCTTTTCTCGCTGCCTCTCTCTCTCGCTCTCGCTCGCGCGCGCCAAGAGAACATTCACCACCACTCTTATCAACTGGTTTAAGTGCTCTTCCTAGTTACAGCATGTTCTACCTAACAAGCACCATAATGTTGCCATGTTCAGCAAACACAGTGTTATCCGTTATCAGCACCATACAAGGTGACACATGTTGCATTCCTCCCTGTGCACGTCATAGGCAGCCAATATGACATTAGTCTCCAGTAGAGACAGAGAGACCACTTTGATTGGCCAACATAAAACCACAAACTACACACAAAGGCTGTAGTTCGGCCTATAGTAGGCTATAATTGTATTTGTTATAACTAGTATTCGTATACTAATGTTCATTTGAATAACAGTGCACATCCCTAGTTAAGGGTTGGTGTTATTGAGGCTGTGTATGTACGATATGTGTTCATTGTACCTGTTGAGTGTGTGCATGCGCTAAGCACTTCCATTAGTGTGTGTGTGTGTACTAGAGACCATGTGAGTTAGCATGTTTTTTTCATGAGCAATCATGTGAGTGTAAGTATGTATAGTATGTTCCTAGCACCTGTACAGTGTGCTCAGACAAGTAGCCACATGCGAGCGATGCAGGGTCAGGCCTCTCAATAATGACCATACTCTCTCTCCCTCTCTGTCCGTCTGTTCCCACTTAGCGAACCTGCCTGTTGCGTAAGCTCTTCTCTCTCTCTCTCCTTTAACTGCCCAAGGCTGCCTACTTCTGATGACGTCATTACTTACTGAAGGGGGGTGTTTAGTGCTGGACTCAATGACTGGTACCTACTGGTTTCACAACATGACTTCCTTCTGATCAACATTCCTACATTCAACACTTCCTTAAAAGGTCTTTCTTACTCCGGTCATAGTGACAACAGCTACACACACAAATGAGAGCCTTTCTCGAATGTGGGCCTATGAATAATTTAACAACTAGCTTTAATCATCATCACACTTCCTGCTTTTTGTAATCAATGTCTGTCAGTGACCAATCTGAAGGGTGTATTCACGCACCGATACATACATACACACACACACACACACACACACACACACACACCGTCTCGATGCATAGTCAATATGTCTCTCTGTCACTCCAATGTGACCTGAGGACAAGGGCCTAGGGGTCATATGGTGTCTCCGTGTCAGTGTCATTAACTGACCTTTCGACCCCAGACTGTCACAGAGTTGTAGAGTTGGGAAATAGCTCAAGAGACCTTGACGCCATGTCATTTACCAATACATAAATAAGTCTCATCTTATATTTAGATTTAAGTGGGTACCAGCACAGACCCTTGCTGTATCCCAAACGAAGCCCACTATTTCATAAGTACTTATGTCCTAACCCACTCACTATTGAACTGTTTACAATGTTTATATGACGCTTAAGGGCCGACACTCCAGTCACTGTTTGTCTTGCTTCCCAGTTCCCTCCTAACAGTTCAAATTTTTCAAAACATTCCAGGTTAAAGTATGGAGGGACAAATATTTTGATTGGGAGCTGAGAGGCCCTGAAGGGGAAACGGCGTCCATTGTTGCATCACTGTCCCCGGGAGGTAGCAGTAAACACATCCCATTGGAGAATGCAACGATGAAGGCTCTTAAGAACCGCAGTCGCCCTCAGATGCACACAAGCTGCTGCGACTGGAATGCCAAAAGGAGGAGCAGTTAGTCATGTCAGCGTTATTTATGTGGTACTCACGTCATCCCACTCTCCACTTGATCAAGTTGTCTGTGTCTTTGAGCTTCCCCAGATCTCCATATCTCTTCTTCTACGGTCTGCTATTGCAAGAGGGCTAGCTAGCGAAGGGCTAATGTTTTAGGGGCTCTGAGTTATATTGGTGCTGTTTTAAAGTCATGTCATCGATCAGGTCGGTCATTTTGGAGAGCCAGAATCATCTCTCGCATGAAAGCTGACAGGGCTCTTGTTGTAAATTCCCAGAGGCCCCTGTGCATGTGCACATCCCTCTCTTTATAAGTGTTCATTTTGTGGCTAACTTAATTCTCATCTGGTTGCATTTTCATCAACTAAAATGATAAGTCATTATATTTTTCAGGGCATCTCGTTATCGTCAGGAACAATTTTTATTTTTGACGAAATTAACTCTGCCCTCTCACGCTCTTTTACTTTCTTACCTTCTGCATACTAGTTTCGTTTTGCTGCTAGCAGAACTCGGTTAGGCGACGTGAACGTCTGCGTCTCGCATATACTCTTAAAACACCTTCGCTTGAAAAAACGATCAATACATTTTTGCCAAGGAGGTCTTAGTCGCGCAATTTTAAATCTAACTAAGATGCTTTTGGAGTATGACAAAATGAGCATGAAAAGTTGTTGTCTCGTTGAATGACAACACACATTTAGTTTTAAGAATCCCTACTGTTGACCAAAAACAGACGAAGCGGCGTAGATTTCGGCTACCAAACTTGGCCTTGCCTCAGGGGGAAAAAATGTTGTGTGCACGAACAGCTGAAACTAACAAAAACATCAATGTCATCATAATACTGTATGTGCACAAACTGTTTTGGATGGGAAGCATGTGGACGCCTTTACTCTCTCCATCCTTGCAGCCTCTCTCTCTCTCTGTGAGTGATATGCTGCTGGCGGATGGAAGCAGGGCCTGGTTGTATCTGTGCCTGGGCCTTGGCCATAGACTCTGAGCACAGCAGGGAGGCTGCATACCTACTTATGGGGGACCCAGGAAAAGGCTGTGGGTTGCTGGGGTGGTATTGGGGGGGGGGGGGACAGGGGAGGGCAGGAGTGGAGTGATGGCAAATAGTTTGATCAATATAACCTTGTAAGGAGTTCACCAGACTGTTTTTGTGTCTGGTGAATAGACTGTGAAGGAGCCAAGTCAAAAAACACAAGACCACCACATTGTTGTCCTATCTCTTCTTTTCGGTCTCAGTATGTCTCTGTCACCAGCTCTCGCCTCTCTCTTGATTTGACAAATTCTTCTTCTTCACACACACACACACACACACACACACACACACACACACACACACACACACACTGACTCAAACACGCAGACTCACACATACTGTGCACAAACACTTTTGAGACCAATGCAGACATTCTGACACACACCGATAGCTGGCTGGTTGATAACAGGCAACCTGGGTCTATGGAGACAGTCAGCCACACTGAGGCAGATTATAGTGCACGTTGCTGGGCATAGCTACTGATTAGACTGGCCTCTTTTTTGCCTTCTGGTACCATGCAAATATTTATCCAATAATCTCTTTTTCCCCTTTTTCTTTGGAAGGACAGCCGTTTCGGCTTTGTGACTTAAAACAAAACACTCCCTGAATAGCAAAACCTGAAGTAGAGAGGCCAGCTTGTTCTTCTTAGAAAACCCCCGATTTATTCAGACAATTTCGAACGACTCCAAAATCAAAAACCAGACTACGTTGAATGGTTGCGTTTCAAGAATGCCGCACACACTGAATGGGAGGCTTAGAGACAGATTGGGGGGGGGGGGGGGGATAATGATGTACTATTGAATAAGCCTTGAAGGCATTAGTTTTAATATGTGTGTTTGCTATTGTGGATATTTCTGGTTTTAGCCTTGGTTTGAGGCATGGATGGACCTGTTATGAAAATGTGAAAGGAGTAATTTTTTTTGTATATTGTTTTGTGAAAGGGCAAGACAACATAGCAACTTTGCAGTTTAATTTTGACATTGAGCAATCAATATTGTAATGGGACGTGTACACTCTTGACGCTATCAGGCGCAAAGGAAGTAAACATGGTCCATCGCCATTGATTTTCAGTTTTATTATGTTTGCGAACAGTTTTCCTCTGTCCTTGGTTAACCTGGCATAAAACCAGTGACAGGAAAACACATAGTGATGAAGTTTCCAATAAGGAACGAGAAAGCCACAAAAACTCAGAAAAGTTGGTATTGATGTCATCCCAGAAAATAGGCATCTTCTTAGTCGCCATGTCACTGTGGTCAGAACAGATGTACTTGAGCATAAACAACTCTATTTGTCTAATGAAGGAGGACATTTCGTTTACCCACTATTGCACCACATTTCATTACTCGTACTCTATAGTCATTTCACTCATTTCTCGAGGAGAAAAGCAAAGAAAATGTAAAAATGTTTTGTCCCATTTCAGTTAACAGCTACAGGCCTTCAGTTTCAGTTCTGAACCACAACTCTATTGAAACATCAAACTTCCTTTCATTACATTTTTTTTTTAAGCGGCAAGAAAAGAGACTACACAAGAAACGACAAACCAAACATTATGGGATGGTTTTATCTTTCTTGGAAAAACTAAAAAATTCAGCACAAGCATCAGGTTGCAGCCATCTTGTGGCTTCCACTGGCCTGCCAGTATCCAGCAGCGCAACTGAGGACAGCCAAGAGTCCCATACTTCCAGGCCTCAGTGTCTTAACTACTATTACTCACTCACACACACAGAACGACCATGTGAAGATGAGGTTGGAGCCATTGTCATTGGCTACGGGCACCGAGCCGTCTGTTATCAACAAATGTTTGATGAATAAGAACCCGAGGCTGGACTTCCAAAGTCAAGTGCAAGGGAAAGTTCTAAGTATTTAATTTTTCCCTTCTCTCCCTCGCTCTTTCGTGGAGGGAACAGAATGTACTGGGAGCTGCAGGCAGGAAGAGAGTGGCTAAGGCCCTAATGATATGGTGCATGATTGTAACCTTGCTGCAGCACAGAGGCCCACTTCGCTTCTCCAGTGGCTGGGAGCGCTTTCACTTCCAAAACGCTTTGGTGTCATTGGCGCCAGTACACGATCTGGCCCCTCTCTAACTATTTTCTCTCTTTCTACTTCTCTCACTTTCTCTCTGTCCTTTTCCTAGTGTTTATGATCTGTGCTTTCTATTTCCCCACTCTTATTTTATCGCTCTTGTCCTCTCACGCTTGTCTTCACTTCTCTGCTGCCTCTTCCCTGTGAAGTCTGCAGTGAATCTTGTCCTCTGCGACTCCTTACACCGATTCCTCACAGAGCCCCACCCCACCTCATACAACCCTCTAGCCCTCTGACCTGGACCCTTTCAAACAGGGCATTTCAAAGCTTTTATTGTATTTGACCCGAAATGCCCCAGTTCTCCGTTTTGGCTGTTGCTTAGTGCTCCGTTTCCCCTTATCTCAATGACATTAGAGTTGCAGGAAATGGAGGGAGCCTGAACAGGAGCAGAGCGATTAAATGTTCCTCTTGTTCACGGTGCAGAGTACAGAACAGAGGCAACATGACATTTTTAAGAAGTGAGAATGGATGTTCTTGTCTATACAATGACTTTGGATGACTTCAGATGATGGGACCTCGGTTAAACCAACGTCTGTCGTTCACAAGCTCAGAGGCAATTGTAAGTATTCTATTTCTGTCCGTCTCCCTCAGTCTCCTGTTTTTCTAACTGCAGTGTTGTGGCTGGTTCTGAGCAGGCCTCGTTGTGAGGAATGTGCTCAGGAAAACGGGGGGCATTTGTAGCTTCCCCCTCCAGGTTTTCCATAATTGACGAACAAAGTAATGTTCTCTCGGGAATTAAATGGCGTGTTCTGTTTGGTTGCCGTTGTAATTGCCTCAGCAGTCCCTTCGTCTGCCCCGGACTGCTTCCAAACCTGTTCTTGCCCAAACAACTCCACACCTTTGCCATTGTTCGATAATAATGAAGACAGATCTTGTGATCACATTGCGTAATCATTCAAAATGTTTGCCGTTCAGCACAGTGTGGCAGGTTGGGCGTCTAGACAAGCCAAAAAAACCCGAAAGGGTGTAGCTCCTCTCGTTCGTCTTGGTCACCCAGGTGTGCAGTCTTGTTGTTTCACGTTGTGCCCCAGACTCTCATTCCTTTGCCCCTCCGTTTGGCTGGCATGAATGCAGCTAATGAGGCCATAGCTCCGATAAGCGCAGGTATGTCGATTGCCTTGGCAGATGCTGCCTTGCCAGAGTCGCTTTGCACGCACTGCTGGCTCTTAAAAGCCTTTCGCTGGTGCGTTTGGCGTGCGTGTCTGTGAGCGGGGAGGCAGGGACTGACCTGGCACAGTAATAGGGGGGCAACTGCCAAGATGGGAGTCCAGCCCACTGAGGCCATTTCGACCAGGCCTGGCCCGAGATCAGAGCACTTTCAGCTGTTCTGACCCAAGAGACTTGACTTTATGAGACACACTCAACAGGGAATGGCATACGTGAATACCAGACTTAACAGGCAACATCTGAATGATGTTACACGATAGAGTACAATATTTTATTTCGAAAGGTGTTATGGCATAGGACTGGACAGGCAGTTCTCGGAACCACCGCAAATACATTGTGCATTATTTTCAATTTAAATGTAACATTTTTTTTTATAGACTCCCAACAATCCCTAAAAGATTACAAAACCACCAGACCTCATGAAAGAGGAGAATAATTCAACTGCTTTAGCGAAACGCTTTCATTTTAAAATGTGATGTTTTATGAAATAATCACTGCCATGTTTACGCTCTCTGGGAACTCACTTGATTCATGTTGAACAAGCCATTTAATGAATTGTGGGCGGAGTGGTTGGGGCAATACACAAAATGAAATGCCCTAATAAGAGTTTAACAGTTTTACCCATTGGAATGCAATATACCAACATTCAAAATACAGATGGACGGATTTGAGTAAGCCTAAGAATGTTACTCAGACACACGATTTAGGATTATTATACTTCGATGCCTAGTTTGTCGGTCATTGACGTTGGTGATTCAGAAAATCAAACCCTTTAGTGTAATTTTTTCTGTACTGCCGATTTCAGCCACTTTCCTTCTCCTGGCTTTCTAACTGCTAGAAACTGCTGTGCTTTTAGAAGTGATGATCAAGGAAAGAGCCAACGATTTTTATAGGAAACGTGCCGACAGGCTGTGACTCTCTGTGTTCATGTTCCATGTTCTCATCATCAGAGAAGCCTGCAGCCCACCAGGGGGTTACCAGATGCCTGTTTAATAGCTTTGTATAGGTGTCACGTGGTTATTTCATAAAAAAACAGTGTTGTGATAATAGGTTGACGACTAAAGTCTACATTTTAATAGTTTTAACGTCCAATACAAAAGACGCCTGCTGATTTTATTCCTGGTCTGACTGAAATATGGACTGCTTTTTCCCCACCTGACATTCATGACCTGAGCAGCAGTAAAGCTTGTACGCAGTGCCTTCAGGAAGTATTCACACCCCTTGACTTTTCTGCATTTTGTTGTTTCAAAGTGGGATTGATATTGATTTAATTGTCTTTTTTTTTTTATCAGCGATCTACAAAGAATACTGTCCGAGGAATTCTAACATTTTGTAAATATACAGAACCAGTCAAAAGTTGACACACCTACTCATTCAAGGGCTTTTCTTTATTTTGACTATTTTCTACATTGTAGAATAATAGTGAAGACATCAAAACTATGAAATAACCCATATGGAATCCTGTAGTAACAAAAAAAGTGTTAAACAAATCAAAATATGTTATATTTTAGATTCAAAGTATCCACCCTTTGCCTTGATGACAGCTTTGCACACTCTTGGCATTCTCTCAACCAGCTTCATATTGGTGTCTCTGAGGGGTCTTTGGCCTGGTTGACTATAACTACCTCTCTCAAAGAGTGCAGTGTATAAAGTCAGAACATCTGCTGTCTCAGCACCTGCCTGCCTGTTCAACAAGCTTTCTCTGCCCTTAACCTTGTTCTGAACACCTCCAAAACAAAGGTCATGTGGTTTGGTTAAAAAAAAATCCCCTCTCCCCACATGTGTGATTACTACCTCTGAGGGTTTAGAGCTTGAGGTAGTCACATCATACAAGTACTTGTGAGTATGGCTGGACGGTACACTGTCCTTCTCCCAGCACATATCAAAGCTGCAGGCTAAAGTTAAATCTAGACTTGGTTTCCTCTATCGTAATCGCTCCTCTTTCACCCCAGCTGCCAAACTAAGCCTGATTCAGATGACCATCCTACCCATGCTAGATTACGGAGACATGATTTATAGATGGGCAGGCAAGGGTGTTCTTGAGCGGCTAGATGTTCTTTACCATTCGGCCATCCGATTTGCCACCAATGTTCCTTATAGGACACATCACTGCACTCTATACGCCTCTGTAAACTGGTCATCTCTATATATCCGTCGCAAGACCCACTGGTTGATGCTTATTTATAAAACCCTCTTAAGCTTCACTCCCCGCTATCTGAGATATCTACTGCAGCCCTCATCCTCCACATACAACACCCGTTCTGCCAGTCACATTCTGTTAAAGGTCCCCAAAGCACACACATCCCTGGGTCGCTCGTCTTTTCAGTTCGTTGCAGCTAGTGACTGGAACGAGCTGCAACAAACACTCAAACTGGACAGTTTTATCTCAATCTCTTCATTCAAAGACTCAATCATGGACACTCTTACTGACAGTTGTGGCTGCTTTGAGTGATGTATTGTCATCTCTACCTTCTTGCCCTTTGTGCTGTTGTCTGTGCCCAATAATGTTTGTACCATGTTTTGTGCTGCTACCATGTTTTGTTGCTGCCATGCTGTGTTGCTACCATGCTGTGTTGTCATGTGTTGCTGCCATGCTATGTTGCCTTAGGTCTCTCTTTATGTAGTGTTGTCTCTCTTGTCGTGATATGTGTTTTGTCCTATATTTTAATTGTATTTATTTTTAATGCAAGCCCCCATCCCTGCAGGAGGCCTTTTGCCTTTTGGTAGGCCGTCATTGTAAATAAGAATTTGTTCTTAACTGACTTGCTTAGTTAAATAAAGGTTAAATACATTTGTTTTAAATACAATTAATCAAGAATGCTTTTCCAACTGTTGAAGGAGTTCCCACATATGCTGAGCACTTGTTGGCTGCTTTTCCTTCACTCTGCGGTCCAACTCATCCCAAACCATCTCAATCAGGTTGAGGTCGGGTGATTGTGGAGGCCAGGTCATCTGATGCAGCCCTCCACCACCATCCTTCTTGGTCAAATAGCCCTTACACAGCCTGGAGGTGTGTTTCACAGGACACGGGTCATTGTCCTGTGAAAAACAAATGATAGTCCCACTAAGCGCAAACCAGATGGGATGGCATATCGCTGCAGAATTCTGTGGTAGCCATGCTGTTTAAGCGTGCCTTGAATTATAAATAAATCGCTGACAGTGCCACCAGCAAAGCACGCCCACACCATCACACCTCCTCCATGCTTCATGACGGGAACCACACATGCAGAGATCATCCGTTCACCTACTCTGCGTCTCACAAAGACACAGCGGTTGGAACCAAAAATCTCAAATTTGGACCAAAGGACAGATTTCCACCAGTCTAATGTCCATTGCTCGTGTTTCTTGGCCCAAGCAAGTATCTTCTTCTTATTGGTGTCCTTTAGTAGTGGTTTCTTTGCAGCAATTTGACCTTGAAGGCCTGGATCTCACACTCTCCTCTGAATAGTTGATGTTGAGATGTGTCTCTTACTTGAACTCTGAAGCATTTATTTGGGCTGCAATTTCTGAGGCTGGTAACTCTAATGAACTTATTCTCTGCAGCAGAGGTAACTTGGGTCTTCCTTTCCTGTGGCGGTCCTCATGAGAGCCAGTTTCATCATAGCGCTTGATGGTCTTTGCCACTGCACATGAAGAAACTTTCAAAGTCTGTCTGTATTCAGGACAAAAAGTGTATTGCTTTGCAACATTTGCCACCATGATCAAAGGGATATTCAATAGGTTCCCATCTTTGCGAGACATTGGAAAAACTCCCTGGTCTTTGTGGTTGAATCTGTGTTTGAAATTCACTGCTCAACTGGGGGAATAATAAAGTAAAGTACAGATACCCCAAAAAACTACTTAAGTAGTACTTTAAAGTATTTTTACTTAACTTTTGACTAGTGGTGCAAATACTTAAGGATGAGTATATGTGAAAGTTACAATTTTCTAGCAGAAAAATGCTGAAGTAGCTGTTTTTAAAGCATTTCTTCTGTTTTGTTTCATAGCTGCTAATCACACAAAGAAATACGAATCGTACGTCCCACCTTGCACAGCAACAGCTTTGCACACTGAGTGAACCGCTGACAGATTAACTTTTGTAGGCGCTGGCACGGGCATAAAAGTTGGTCTAATTTACTTGTCAGCAAAGTTAGATTTTGTCCTTGTGTTTCTTGGCTATTTACCTTGTTTTGTTCAGTGTTATTTTGAATCTGCTGCTTCAACTGATAATGAATACTAGTCACATCCCAAATCTCACACAGACAGTGGCATGGCTTAAGTGGCCCTGTTACCACGGTAACATCCTGCCCTTAAAGGGGCAGCTGAACATTTTGCCTCTTATATTTTGGTTAAAAGTCTTGGTTCACAAAAAAATGAAAGGAAATGGAGTTTTGTAATGTTTTAGAAACCTTACAAAGCATAGTTTTTTTTTTTTTTGGCTGGGGGAACAAAAAATACATGCAACTTATTATGTGACTTAATGTGCACGTTCTTTCTCTTGAACTTATTTATGCTTGCCATAACAAAGGGGTTGAATGCTTATTGACTCAAGACATTTCAGCTTTTTATAAATGTATAAAAGATAAATCTAATTCCACTGACATTTATGGGGTATAGTGTGTAGGCCAGTGACACAAAATCTCAATTGCATCCATTTTAAATTCCATCTGTAACACAACAAACGTGGAAACAGCCTAAGGGTGTGAATAGGGCTGTTACGGTGACCATATTACCGCCACACTGGCGGTCATGAGCAATGACGACAGTCAAATTCCACGTTACCGTTTTTGTCACTGTATTAGGCTTCCCCAAGCTCTAATGCTGCTGATGGTCATTAGTAGCCTAGCAAACTTGCAAACTGCCTGGTACTCGGCACTCTGTCAAATCAAATCAAATTTTATTGGTCACATACACATGTTTAGCAGATGTTATTGAGGGTGTAGCGAAATGCTTGTGTGTCCAGTGCAGTAGTTTCTAACAAATTCACAACAATACAAACAAATCTAAAAGTAAAATAATGCAATTAAGAAATATATAAATATTAGGACGAGCAATTTGAGTGGCATAGACTAAACTACAGTAGAAAAGGATACAGTATATGCATGAGATGAGTAAAGGAAAAATATGTAAACATTATTAAAGTGGCTAGTGATTTCAAGTCTACTGTACGTATATAGGGCAGCAGCCACTAAGGTGCAGGGTTACGTAACCAGGTGGAAACCGCCTAGTGATGGCTATTTAAGTCTGATGGCCTTAAGATAGAAGCTGTTTTTCAGTCTCCTGATCCCAGCTTTGATGCACCTGTACTGACCTCGCCTTCTGCATGACAGTGGGCTGAACAGGCAGTGGCTCGGGTGGTTGTTGTCCTTGATTATCCTTTTGGCCTTCCTGTGACATTGGGTGCTGTAAGTGTCCTGGAGGGCAGGTAGTTTGCCCCCGGTGATGCGTTGGGCAGACCGTACCACCATCTGGAGAGCCCTGCGGTTGCGGACGGTGCAGTTGGCTTACAGCCCAACAGATGCTCTCAATTGTGCATCTAAAAGTTTGAGGGTTTTAGGTGCTGTTGCGCCTTCTTCACCACACTGTGTGTGGGTGGACCATTTCAGATCATCAGTGGTGTGTACGCCGAGGAACTTGAAGCTTTCCACATTCTCCACTGCGGTCCTGTCGATATGGATAGAGGCTTTCTCCCTCTGCTGTTTCCTGAAGTCCACGATCAGCTCCTTTGTTTTGTTGACGTTGAGTGAGAGGTTATTTTCTTGGCACCACACTCCCAGGGCCCTGACCTCCTCCATGTAGGCTGTCTCGTCATTGTTTGTAATCAGGCCTACTACTGTCGTCTGCAAACTTGATGAGTTGGAGGTGTGCGTGGCCACGCAGTCAGGGGGCTGAGAACACACCCCGTGGGTCCCTTGTGTTGAGGATCAGCGAAGTGGAGGTGTTGTTTCCTACCTTCACCACCTGGGGGCGGCCCGTCAGGAATTCCAGGACCCAGTTGCACAGGGCGGGGTTCTGACTCAGGGCCCCGAGCTTAATGATGAGCTTGGAGGTTTCTGAATGCTGAGCTGTAGTCAATGAACAGATTTCTAACATAGGTATTCCTCTTGTCCAGATGAGATCGCATCGTCTGTGGATCTATTGGGGCGCTAAAGAAATTGAAGTGGGTCTAGGGTGTCCATTAAGGTAGAGGTGATATGATCCTTAACTAGCCTCTCAAAGCACTCCATAATAACAGAAGATAGTGCTACGGGGTGATAGTGATTTAGTTCAGTTACCTTTGCTTTCTTGGGTACAGGAACAATGGTGGACATCTTGAAGCCAGTGGGGACGGCAGACTGGTATAGGGAGAGATTGAATATGTCCTTAAACACTCCAGCCAGCTGGTCTGCGCATGCTTTGAGGGCGCTGCTATTGATACCGTCTGGGATGGCAGCCTTGCAAGGGTTAACAAGCATAAATGTCTTACTCGCGTTGGCCACGGAGAAGGAGAGCTCACAGTCCTTGGTAGTGGGCCGCATTGGTGGCACTGTTATCCTCAAAGCGGGCGAAGAAGGTGTTTAGCTTGTCCGGAAGCAAGACGTCGGTGTCCTCTACGTGGCTGGTTTCCCCTTTTTCTAGTCTGTGTTTGTCTGTAGACCCTACCACATACGTCTTGTGTCGTATGTGAGTCGTATTTCGACTCTACTTTGTCTCTATACTGACATTTTGCCTGTGATTGCCTTGCGGAGGGAATAACTACACTGTTTCTATTCGGCCATATTCCCATTCACCTTGCCATGCTTAACATGAAATCTGTGGAGTGGTTGAAAAATGAGTTTTAATGACTTCAACCTAAGTGTATGTAAACTTCCGACTTCAACTGTACATTCATATAGGCCACTACGTTACTTACTCAATGGGAAAAGTTGCATTTCCCCTCGTACACGATCTTTAGCTCTGAAAATATCGGCCAGTCTGCACAGCACGCTACCAATCCAGCGCATATCGGATTGCTTTCTCTACCACATCACCGGATTTCTGCCGGATTTCTGCCGCAATCACTGGATCATTACTCCGGATCATAGCAGCTAACTAGCTGCAACCGAGTGGCTGTTGTTAGATAACACCATTGTCCCCGAAGCATGCACCAGCTAGCCTCGAGCTAGGCCCATCTCCCGGGTAGCCGACCGAGTGTTCTAGCTAATTCCTGGGCTACAGTACCTCTTTATCAACTTGTCTGGACCTTCTATTGTCGACACGGAGCCCTGCCAATCCATCACGACTGGTCTGCCGACGTAACCGTCCGATGTGGTCCTTAAACAGGCTTTTCCGATGCGATGTCGCCAAAGATTCATCTGCTAGCCCCGGCCTGCTAGCATTCTGAACGCTGTGCCTTCCGCTTGCCTAGCGCAGTAGCGGCTACCGAGCTGCTCCCTGGCTCACCTCTTACTGCTCATTGGACCTCATGATCATTCGGCTACACAGCTGAGGCTTGCTGGACTGATCATCGGCCAGGAGGTTGATGTTCCCTAACACGGTACCTCATCCCCCCCGCCCCCCACACACACATTCGAAGACCTCACCTGGCTTAACTGGTGCCTCCAGAGATGCAACCTCTTTCATTGTTACTCAACACCTAGGTTTACCTCCACTGAACTCACATCTCATATCATTGTCTGTACTTAATGCCCTGAATCTATTCTACTACGCCCAGAAATCTGTTCCTTTTATTCTCTGTACCCAACGCACTAGACGACCAGTTCTTAAAGCCATTAGCCATTTCCCTTACCCTACTCCTCCTCTGTTCTTCTGGTGATGTAGAGGTAAACCCAGGCCCTGTAGCCCCCAGTACTACACCTATTCCCCAGTCGTTCTCATTTGTTGACTTCTGTAACTGTAAAAGCCTTGGTTTCATGCATGTTAACATCAGAAGCACCCTCCCTAAGTTTGATTTATTCACTGCTCTAGCACATTCAGCCAACCCTGATGTCCTAGCCCTGTCTGAATCCTGGCTACAACATTTTCCGTCAAGATAGAACTGCTAAAGGGGGCGGAGTTGCAATCTTCTGCAGAGATAGCCTACAGAGTTCTGTCATACTATCCAGGTCTGTGCCCAAACAGCTTGACCTTCTACTTTTAAAAAATCCACCTCTCTAGAAATAAGTCTCACTGTTGCCTCTTGTTACAGACCACCCTCAGCCCAATCTAAGCTAGATGCCCTCAATCTCACACAAATTAACCTACCAGGTACAACCCTAAATCCGTAAACAAGGGCACCCTCATAGATATCATTCTGACTAACACGCTTCTGATGTTAACATGCATGAAACCAATGCTTTTACGGTTACAGAAGTCAACAAACTCCTGGGGAATAGGTGTAGTACTGGGGTCTTCCACCAGAATTTCAGCGATCACTGTCTCATCGCCTGGGTCCGCGGTCAAACAACCACCCCTCATCACTGTCAAACACTCCCTAAAACACTTTAGTGAGAAGGCCTTTCTAATCAACCTGGCCCGGGTATCCAGGAAGGATATTGACCTCATCCCGTCAGTAGAGGATACCTGGTTGTTCTTTACAAGTGCTTTCCTCATCTTAAATAAGCATGCCCCATTTAAAAAGTTTAGAACTAAGAACAGATATAGCCCTTGGTTCACTCCAGACTTGACTGCCCTCGACCAGCACAAAAACATTCTGTGGCATACTGCATTAGCATCGAAGAGCTTCAGGGAAGTCAGGAACCAATATACACAGTCAGTCAGGAAAGCAAAGGCTAGCATTTTTTCAAACAGAAATTTGCATCCTGTAGCACTATTTCCAAAATGTTTTGGGACACTAAAGTCCATGGAGAATAAGAGCACCTCCTCCCAGCTGCCCACTGCACTAGGAAACACTGTCACCACTGATAAAACTATGATAATTGAGAATTCTAATAAGCATTTTGCTACGGCTTGCCATGCTTTCCACCTGGCTACCCCTACCCCGGCCAACAGCTCTGCACCCCCCGCAGCAACTTGCCACCGTATCTTCTCCGCTATGCAATTTGGTTTCCGAGCTGGTCATGGGTGCACCTCAGCCACGCTCAAGGTCCTAAACGATATCATAAATGGCATCGATAAAAGAATGTACTGTGCAGCCGTCTTCATCGACCTGGCCAAGACTTTCAACTCTGTCAATCATCGCATTCTTATCGGCAGACTCAATAGCCTTGGTTTCTCAAATGACTGCCTCGCCTGGTTCACCAGCTACTTCTCAGATAGAATTCAGCGTGTCAAATCGGAGGGCCTGTTGTCCGGACCTCTGGCAGTCTCTATGGGGGTGCCACAGGGTTCAATTCTCGGTCCGACTCTATTCTCTGTATATATCAATGATGACGCTCTCGCTGCTGGTGACTCTCTGATCCACCTCTATGCAGACGACACCATTCTGAATACATCTGGCCCTTCATTGGACACTTAACAAACCTCCAAACGAGCTTCAATACCATACAACACTCCTTCTGTGGCCTCAAACTGCTCTTAAATGCTAGTAAAACCAAATGCATGCTCTTCAACCGATCGCTGCCCGCACCGGTCTGCCTGACTAGCTACTCTGGACAGGTCTGACTTAGAATATGTGGGCACCTACAAATACCTAGGTGTCTGGTTTAGACTATTCACTCTCCTTCCAGACTCACATTTAATCATCTCCAATCCAAAATTAAATCTAGACGGCTTCCTATTTTGCAACAAAGCCTCCTTCACTCATGTTGCCAAACATGCCCTCGTAAAAATGACTTTCCTACCCTAGACGAGGAGGTGTGCAAGGCGGAGGATCTCTGCCGCACAGTAAGGGAGAAACTGGAGGAGGAGGAGAGCTTGACCATGGACCTAAAGTCTGAGATTGAGCGCCTGCAGAGGAGGATGGCTGAGCTGGAGAAGTTGGAAGAGGCCTTCGGCAAGAGCAAGTCAGACTGCAGCCAGCTGTGCCTCAATCTCAACGAAGAGAAGAACCTGACCCGGAAGCTCTCCTCTGAGCTAGAGGCCCTCAAGGCCCGTGTGATGGAAGTGGATGCATCAGAAGTAAGGCTGGACCGGGCGGAGAAGTTCCTGGCAGGGGAGCTGGAGCAACTCAAGGGCCTCACTCAAACTTTTGTGAGTGAGAGGAAGAGGCTCCTGGAGAAGCAAAGGGAGGATGAGAAGCTTATACTAAAACTGAAAGAAAAGCTGGAGCGTCAGAACAGGATTGGCCCAGTAGATCCCAGCCGCACAGACTTGAGGGACCTCCGCATTGAAGATGACCTTTCCTACCCATCCTTGAGTTCGGTGATGTCATTTACAAAATAGCCTCTAACACTCTCCTCAGCAAATTGGATGTAGTCTATCACAGTGCCATCCGTTTTGTCACCAAAGCCCCATATACTACCCACCACTGCGACCTGTATGCTCTCGTTGGCTGGCCCTCACTACATATTCGTCGCCAAACCCACTGGTTCCAAGTCATCTATAAGTCCTTGTTCGGTAAATCCTCACCTTATCTCAGCTCGCTGGTCACCATAGCAACACCCACCCGTAGCCTGCGCTCCAGCGGGTGTATATATATTTTACTGGTCACCCTCAAAGCCAACACCTCCTTTAGCCGCCATTCCTTCCTGTTCTCTGCTGCCAATGACTGGAACGAATTGCAAAAATCCTTGAAGCTGGAGATTCCTATCTCCCTCACTAACTTTAAGCATCAGCTGTCAGAGCTGCTTGCCGATCACTGCACCTGTAAATAGCCCACCCTACTACCTCATCCCCATACTCTGTTGTTTTTTGTTGTCGCACTGCTTTGCTTTATCTTGGCCAGATCGCAGTTGTAAATGAGAACTAGTTCTCAACTGGTTTACCTGGTTAAATAAAGGTGAAAACAAATTAAAAAATAAAAGATGGATGTGATTTTGACCTCGATTGACTTATGATGCGAAAGCAGGTTCCTGTCAAGAGTCTATATGTGACTTACCATCTAGATTCGGTCTTATGTAGCAAAGATCTGTTTTTTACATTGGATAAAATGATTTGTCTCTGTCAGCAATTCAATCAGCTCAGTTTGAATTGCGGGAATTGTTTCTTAGCAAGGGAGAAGTTGTCCCTGAGCTGCTTGATGTAATCTTCCACCACCTCTGTGACAATGCTGCGCCATGTTCTCTCTGCCTGTAATTTCTTCAGTGTGCTGAAGTACAGTACCCTTCCAGATGAAAAGTCCAAATCAAACAACTCAAGCTTCCTAGTAAAGGCCTAAACATTTTCCACCATGTCCACAAGTTTTCCCTCTTCTTTGTAAATACTGATTTAACTCATTTAAGTGACAATGTCAGCCCAAAAAAAACGTGTGTGTGTGTAGCTTGCAGTTAAGGCTTCAATGTTCCTGCGTCGGGGGCGGAAAAGTGACTGTTCCATGCTTAGATTCATAATTACGTCCGTGATTACATTTTTTGCAAACAGCGACATTTTCATTGCAAATAAGACTCACTGGCTTGGCATTGGGAAAAGAGGGTAAGATGAACGTAACTTCCTTCAAACTTTTCATTTTTTTATTACCCACCTTTCTTTTGATACTTTTGTAGAGCGACATTTTCTCTTGCTATCAAGTTAATTGATCTGAACGATCGTTGATGTAGAACTGTTTTCCCCTACCAATCATTGTCACTGAATTTATTATGTACTAATCAGATGTGTTAAAAAATATATTCAATTTGTAGTGTAGGCCAATTAATATATGTATGTATGTATGTGTATATGTGTATATGTGTATATGTGTATATATACTGTATATACTAATTGTGTTCTGGTCTGCCACTATTACCTCAGAAAAAAATTGTCCCAAGGCCAAACCTAGATGACAAACCCTGGTGTATTATAGCTAATATTACATGGATTTATTAGACTTTTTTAAATGTAAATGTTCCAAAGGTCTGCATCAGTGGATTGTAGGCTGTGCGTGGAAGCCAGGAGATGCTAAATGTGTTTGTTAATTAATGGTAAATTACTGTGAGACCGGAAGTTATTATCACTGGCTGGCAAAATTTCATGACCGCCACAACCATAGGTGTGAATACTTTCTGAAGGCACTGTATACACAGAGTGCACAAAACATTATGAACACCTACCTAATATTGAGTTGCACCCCCCTTTGCCCTCAGAACAGCCTCAATTCGTCAGGGCATGGACTCTACAAGGTGATGAAAACCGTTATGCTGGCCCATGTTCACTCCAATGCTTCCCACATTTGTGTCAAGTTGGCTGAATGTCCTTTGGATTGTAGACCATTCTTGATACACACGTGAAACTGTTTAGCATGAAACACCCAGCAGCTGCAATTCTTGACACACTCAAACCGGTGTGCCTGGCACCTACTACCAAACCCTGTTCAAAGGCACTTAACTATTTTGTCTTGCCCATTCACCCTCTGAATGGCACACATACACAAATCATGTCTCAATTGTCTCAAGGCTTACATCTACACTGATTTGAAGTGGATTCAATAGTGGATTCCAAAAAGGTGTCATCAATAAAGGATCACAGTTTATCACCTGGTCAGTCTGTCATGGAAGAGCATGTCCTAATAATCAGTGGTGTGACAGTAGCAATGCCCTATGAATGTTTCCATGGTGACAGCCATGTGAGTGGAAGCTTGTGTCATTGAGATATACTGCTGTTAGCGTAAACAGCTGAGCTGCAGAAGGTGAAATGTATCTTTGTTAAATTGCAGTCATAGCACGTAATTTTGGTTGCAGTGATCTTCTTAATCATCTGTCTAGGTTACTGTGTGCATTTGACTATGTATGAGCACTTGCATATGTGTGTACATGCTAAATTACGATGCTCCTCGTTTTCTCTGGACTACACCCTTTCACCATCTTCTCTTTTATTGCTCTTGTGTGTTATTTATCAATAGTTACTTAACTGAATCACTTTGACATTGAGGTCAGTCAGTAGTAATTCAATACGGTGGTGAATTTTGTTGCAAATCTGTTTTTGTTTTTTTTCTTCAGGTGATCGACACCCATGTTGACCATCAAGCTGAGGGGAGTTTAAGCAATAAGAACCAACCCAAGAAAAAGGGACATTGTGTGGAGAGGAGCAAGGGACTGAACACAACATTACGGACTTGTGACTCCTCATTTTAACCAGAGAAGGAAGACTGCCACACAAATGTGGACCTCCCAAAAAGTAATAATAAATAATTTCCCCCTTTCCATATAGAAGACAACAGCAATAATCTCTGTGATGTCTGAAAACAAAGACATAACGAGTCGCCATCTGCGGCACAAGCTGCAAAGCTTGGGACGACGGCTGGATGAGCTTGAGGAGGCCACCAACAAGCTCCAGAAGTCTGAAGATGAGCTGCTGGATCTGCAGGACAAGATCATCCAGGCAGAGGGCAGCAATTCCTCCATGCTGGGCGATGTAGAGGCACTGCGCAAGCGCCTGCTGAGGATTGAAGGCAAAGACGAGGAGGTGTGCAAGGCGGAGGATCTCTGCCGCACAGTAAGGGAGAAACTGGAGGAGGAGGAGAGCTTGACCATGGACCTAAAGTCTGAGATTGAGCGCCTGCAGAGGAGGATGGCTGAGCTGGAGAAGTTGGAAGAGGCCTTCGGCAAGAGCAAGTCAGACTGCAGCCAGCTGTGCCTCAATCTCAACGAAGAGAAGAACCTGACCCGGAAGCTCTCCTCTGAGCTAGAGGCCCTCAAGGCCCGTGTGATGGAAGTGGATGCATCAGAAGTAAGGCTGGACCGGGCGGAGAAGTTCCTGGCAGGGGAGCTGGAGCAACTCAAGGGCCTCACTCAAACTTTTGTGAGTGAGAGGAAGAGGCTCTTGGAGAAGCAAAGGGAGGATGAGAAGCTTATACTAAAACTGAAAGAAAAGCTGGAGCGTCAGAACAGGATTGGCCCAGTAGATCCCAGCCGCACAGACTTGAGGGACCTCCGCATTGAAGATGACCTCTCATCTGACCTGACTAGCAAGCTAGGGCGCAAGAAGAGTCTGGACTACCTGAAACTGGGCGATGACGTTGGGCTAAGGAATAAGTCATTAAATGAGAAGAACAGCCTTGATGGCCAGGAAGACAATAAAGTCAAGGAACTCACCCAGGAAGTTGAGAGGCTGAAGAACCGGCTGAAGCAACTGGAACTGGTGGAGGAGGATCTTAAGAACACAGAGGCCAAGAACGGAGAGCTGCAGGAGAAGTTCCAACAGGAGAGGTCCCGCAGCCGAGCCCTCAACGATCAGGTGGAGCAGCTTAGAATGCAGCTGTGCAGTGGCAGCAGTCACGGCAATGGAGAGCCTAGCAGTCCAGCAAAGTTTCTTGAGAATGGCAAGGCAGAGAACGAGGAGATCAATGTCCGGGGTGGGTTCAGGCAGGACAAGCCTAAGTACAGGAGTGCTGCAGAGCCAGCCACCCCCAAGTACAAAAGCAGAGAGCTGTCCCCGCAGAGCAAGAGGGAGACCAAGCTGAGGAGCAAAGAGCTAAACAACTCTGAGGAAAGTTCTCCAAAGTCTGTCAGGAGGGCACTCAGTCCTTCACACAAGAGCAGGAGGACACCCAAGACTGGAGCCTCAACTGCCACTGACAATGGAGGGAAAGAAATAGGGAGAGGGGTGGAGGACAAAACAACAAGGGGAGGAGCCCATACTCCTGTTAGCACATCTTTGAGTGACAGCAAGAAGGTCTCTGTTCTTAATCGCTACCCTCCAGCAGTTAATGACCAGAAGCCATGGAAGACATCTCAGAAACCAAGTGATGGTGAAAGCAAAAAGAGCCGAGTGGATACGTTTTCTAGATTGTATGTTGGTAGTGACAGTGAGTCTAACAATTCTGATGTGGTGCCTGAAAGTTCAAGAAAGAGCAATACAGTCTCCCCTCCTGAAAAGGATGCGTCTGCATCTGACCCGGAGTCTGTGGACCTGGTTCAAGAGGCTCCTCCAGTGTCAAACCTCTCACAGGCCAATGGGTCATACACTGCCTACAAGTCCCATGTGTCCCCGCTGGTCAGTGATCATGGCTCTGAGGGTCACTCCTCAGCCTCTGAGACTGAATCCACTGGGTCCAGGCCCTCAGAACCAGAGCATGTGTCTGAGGTGGCAGCAGTGAGTAGCAGAACCTTCACCACTCCCAAGTACTCTAGATACTCTTGCCTACAAGACTCCCAGTCAGAGGGTTCCTCCACCAGGAGCTCAATTGACGAGGAGCAGAACAGGCTGTTGTTTGCAGAAGGAGGATCCCTGGAGCCCACTCACACTGCATCAGGGATAGAGGTCCGCAGGGTCTGCAGCCCACGGGAGGCACTGAGGTCAAAGGCAGTCATCAAGCCGGCCATTGTGGAGATTGATAGGAAGGAAGTTATGATATCCGGAGGCGGGGCAACGCGCTTGACCTCCAATGGCAAGCCCAAAATCTCCACGAAACCTGTCCTGACCACCAGCAAGATGACCATCACTATCTACCCCAACGATCCCAGCTCCTCCAGGACCAGCAGCCGCAGCAGTAGTGTATCCAGCGAGCCACCAGTCAAGGAACGCCACACGTCCACTAGCAACATTGTTATAGGGCCGAGTGAGCACAGGGGAAGCATCTCCATCCCCTATGAGATCTCCATTCCCAAGAGTGAGATCACCCTCCGGCCATCCATGGATGGCCCTGAAGAAACCGATCAACCAGGGGTGCTGGGGATGGCCCGGGCGGAGACGCACCTACGCTCCCGAAGCAGCTTCAGCCTCCAGTCACCGGAGACCACCTCAGACTTCAACAATGACACAGAGTCGGGTTTTGAGAGCAGCAGTAGCAGCACTACCACCGTCACCAGCTGGAGGAGCCGCCACCACACCTCCCAGGACAACAGCCTCCCAGAGATGAGAAACCTGACTGTGCGGAGCACCTGGAGGAACAGGGGGGCGGCGTCCGTGGACGGGGTGGGCTCTGAGGACGAGGCGGAGTCGGCCACCACGTGGAGGGCGTACCGCGCCACCACTGTCCTGGACAAAGAGGAGACAGTTAACGCCACAGGGGCCTCTACATCACGGGCAGCCAAGCCGTCGCCAGCAGAGCTGTACATGCGCAGAATTAAGAGCAGTGTGGTGACCACCAGGGACATTGCAGAGCCAGTGTGCCGGAGCAAGAGCTCCCTGTCGCCCACTGAGGGAGGGAGTATCCCCCACGAGCCTGTCAGTTCTCAGGAGCTCATGCCCCGGCAGACACAGCCCATGGTGAGTACAACTTTTATACAAACTGTCTTTCAGGCAAGTATTAGCAGACCTTGTGGAGGTTTTAGTATCAATTTAGTATCAAACATGAGGAAATTATTCTGCTCAGTTTTTTTAGATTCCTGTCACTTTACTAGTCTGACTCAAAAATGAAACACCATTTGTTTAATTTCAGACTGAAAAGTGAAGAACAGATTGTTGTTGACAGAATCAACAGAAGTTAGTGTTCTTATACCATCTGCTTACAATAGCTCTTGAGCCTGTTGCATATCTGGCCATTGAGTCTTGGCAAGGAAATGTACAGAGATACTGTATTTGGCTCTATTAATATGATTAATATTTTCTTGAAGTGGTGCTCAGTATACAGTCAGGTCCGAAATTATTGGCAAGCTTAAAAAAGTGTTGCAAAAACGTCTGTATAAATTAAATAATACAAATACTGAGATATATTTATATGCTCAACATTTTTTCTAAATTCTATTAGAATAGTGAAATAATTAAATTGCTCAGAGAAAGATTTTAATACTTTTTTATTTCAAAATAAATGTGGCACCCCTGTTTTCAATACCTTTAAATACTTCACGTTGTGGGGGTAAATTCACTTAGCCTGTCTGTTTTTTTGTTGGTTTTTTTATATATTTTTCTAACCCTTTTTCTCCCTGATTTCGTCATATCCAATTGGTAGTTACGGTCTTGTCCCATTGCTGCAACTCCCGTACGGACTCGAGAGAGGCGAAGGTTGAGAGCCGCACTGCTTCTTGACACAATGCTCGCTTAACCGGGAAGCCAGCCGCACCGATGTGTCGAAGGAAACGTACACCTGCCGACCGTGTCAGCGTGCGTGCGCCCGGACAAACCTTCCCCTAACCCGGACAACGCTGGGCCCTCCTAATGGGTCTTCTGGTCGTGGCTAGCTGCGACACAGCCTGGGATATAACCAACTGAGCCTTTTTCTAAAATGTTTTATGAGATTGGAGAACACATTGGGGGGATCTTAACCTCGTCCTCAGGCTTTAATTGCATGTGTATAGAGCCTGGTAACAGTGTGGGACTGTTTGGAAGTTAGGGGGTGTAGATTTATTGAGTGACATGCTAACCAATTCAAATTCTGAGTGAATCAAACAAATCAGGCATGGCTCTAAATCGAGGCGGGAGAGGGTCGTCACTAGTTAACACAGCCACAAAGTCATGAATCCGTTTTCTTTCTACCATCTTTTCTTCTTAAAATCTGATTTGTTTTGTAATATATATATTTTTATACTTTCTTGCTGTGGAATCTGTGGAGAGCTAGGGGAAACCGTGAGGGAGTTAGGAGACAGTGTATTTTTGTGAAGCCAAATGTATATAAAGTTTATATGTGAAAACTATTTCTATGATGCATACTCCGTTGGTGGGTGTCTGGAGGGTAATCGCTATTTGAATAGCATACCATTGTCAGGGAAGGACTAAATGGCATATAATATTCAAATGTATTTTAATGTAAAACGCAACGCAACTTAGCCAAATTAGCATCCTCAGAACTCTAGGTTACATTTACAGTCGGAAACTGTAAACATTGTTAAAATAGGCTGATTAACATCTGGTCGGATATGGGTATTCCCATCTAAAAGGACCCATAAGCGCTAACGTGAGGTTCATAGGAGCATGTGCAAATTGGGTGTCCATGAAAGCAATTTTTCAACCTAAAAAGGAATAAGCAAATGCTTTGATTTCTGGTCGAATAGATGGAAAAGGGCTCTACCAGAAAATGTAAAAAAAACAATGCTGGAGTAAAGACCCTTCCAACTAATATCAACAATTATATTTTGTTTTGGAGGAAGGATTAGCCTTCTGTAAGAAACATTGCCTTGAGCCTTGCAATTCCGTTACAAAACCCCCCCAAATATCCCTAATTTCTGTGTTTTTACTGATTTACAATATGGTTTATGACTTAAGTGATTAAAACTCATCATTCTGTTACCAAATCGGTAACGGAATTACAGAAAAATCAATCATGTAATTACTGCAATTTCATTGGCTACAATGGGAAATCCTAGTAGTCACAAACCACAATTGTGTCACTTGCTACTGTCCTCCCTTCCACTGGCATTCTGTTCAGCTCATAATAGTTTTTTTCTCTTTCTTTCGTCTGGTGGTCAAAGCAAGACTGTGAAAACAGTCTGGGCCCGGTTTCATGATAGCGATGGAGTTTAGGCTTACGAGTGTTTTAACAATGCGTTTTTCCCCACAATGGCCCGAAGATGCATTTCCTTAAACGCCACACAGAGAGAACGGTCGCTAAGTGCGTCATTGGAGCATATGTCAATACTGATAGGATGGAAAGAAAGGGGGAGCGCTGCTCTGGGATCAGTTTTCTCCATTCAAATCTTTCCATAACATTATAATTATCTCACAAAACTGACGAGGGATCAGCTCCTAGAGAGATATTACCATCTACGGCTGCAGATACTGAGGCTGATTTGTAATGCTCACTCAATGAAAATGCACTAAATCACAGAATTGGAACATCATTGCGCACATTAGGGCAACACATCATAAAATAGGAACACCTTCATAATATTGAGTTACACCCCCTTTTGCCGTCAGAACAGCCTAAGTTCGTCGGGGCATGGACTCCACAAGGTGTTGAAAGCGTTCCGTAAATAACGATGCCCCTACGAAGGTTCTAACAATGAACTTAAGATGCTTTTGGGAAACCGGGCCCTGGAGAACCCATCACTCTCCCCCGCTCTCTCTCCTCTCTCCAGTTAACGTCACCTCTCCCGGCTCTTACCGACACCTACCATGACAACTATCGCTTACCCTCTTTCCATTTGCTGTAGCAAGCATCCTCACCGACAACGGACGTTGAAAAGTTGTTTAAATTCGGTCAGTCCGCCCTGGCAGGACCAAATCTAAACCAATAATAGATGTTTGGACAGTACAGTAGAGAACAGTACAGTAAAGAAAAGTATAGTACACTAGAGTACAGTATAATGTACTATAACAACTGTATTCTCTGTATAACTAGTACTAGTTATATTAAACTAGTATTATTATAGTTACTATTAACTGTACTCTACCGTACTCTACTCTATTGGGCTCTACTGTGATGTCCGAACTTGTGAAACATTGACGTCTATGATTATTTCAGATTTCTATATTTCTTCATTCCATTCTGTTACTTTTAGATTTCTGTGTATTGTTGTGTATTGTTAGATACTACTGTACGGTTGGAGCTAGGAACACAACCATTTGGCTACACCCACAATAACATCAGCTAAATATGTGTATGCGACCAATACAATTGTATTTGAATTGCTGACCGGAGTCTTCATTTCAGCATATTTGACGTTTTTTTTCAGGTTTTCACTCTCAAAATCACATTTATAAATTTTTTAAAATAATCTACATTTTATGTTGTAAATTCACAACAATGCTTATATCACATCAGGCGACTTTTGAGGTACAGTCGTACATTTACATACACCTTAGTCAAATACTGTACATTTAAACTCAGTTTTTCACAATTCCTGACTTTTAATCCTAGTAAAAATTCCTTAGGTCAGTTAGGATCACCACTTTACTTTAAGAATGTGAAATGTCAGAATAATAGTTTCTTTCATCCCATTTCCAGTGGGTCAGAAGTTTACATACACTCAATTAGTATTTGGTAGCATTGCCTTTAAATTTCGGGTAGCCTTCCACAAGCTTCCCACAATAAGTTGGGTGAATGTTGGCCCATTCCTTCTGACAGAACTGGTGTAACTGAGTCAGGTTTGTAGGCCTCCTTGCTCGCACACGCGTTTTCCAGTTCTGCCCACAAATGTTCTATAGGATTGAGGTCAGGGCTTTGTGATGGCCACTCCAATACCTTGGCTTTGTTTTGACACAACATTGGAATGCTTGGAGTCATTGTCTATTTGGAAGACCCATTTGCGAGATTCCTCCAGCATCTTCACAATGTCCTTTGCTGTTGTTCTGGGTTTGATTTGCACTTTTCACACCAAAGTACGTTCATCTCTAGGAGACAGAACGCGTCATGACTGGTATGACGGCTGCGTGGTCCCATGGTGTTTATACTTGCGTACTATTGTTTGTACAGATGAACGTGGTACCTTCAGGCATTTGGAAATTGCTCCCAAGGATGAACCAGACTTGTGGAGGTCTACAATTTCTTTTCTGAGGTCTTGGCTGATTTATTTTGATTTTCCCATGATGTCAAGCAAAGAGGCAGTGAGTTTGAAGGCAGTCCTTGAAATACATCCACAGGTACACCTCCAATTGACTCAAATTATGTAAATTAGCCTATCAGAAGCTTCTAAAGCCATGTTAGCCATCATTTTATGGAATTTTCCAAGCTGTTTAAAGGCACAGTCAACTTAGTGTATGTAAACTTCAGACTTGCCAAAACTGTAGTTTGTTAACATGAAATCTGTGGAGTTTTAATGACTTACGACATCATCTGTCGTTGCCCTTTTTAATTCAATTGTGCAAGAGACCATTTGTTTGACTAGCCGTGTTGCTGTCAACAAGCTTTGTCTCCCATCAGAATT
Organism: Thymallus thymallus; assembly: GCA_023634145.1. Lineage (NCBI taxonomy): Eukaryota > Metazoa > Chordata > Actinopteri > Salmoniformes > Salmonidae > Thymallus > Thymallus thymallus. The sequence continues at coordinate 34,169,536 of CM042405.1, forward strand.
AGCCGTTCATCCATGTTTCTCAAACATCAAATTTCAAAGGGTTTAAGGTTAAGTTTATTCATTATCTTACTGACTTGTATTACGGTTGACTTGCCTGGTTTCGGTACTGTACATGTGATGGTTTGTAAAAACAAATTACCACCCGATTGATAGGCTACAAATAATCATGATAATATTCTGCCAGGTAGGCCTACTTTGATGTCAACATATAAATGGGACGTTGTTGGGGGAAGCCTTGGAATTGACGGCATGCGCACTGGATACAAAACACATATGGGCGCACACAAACAGGCGTAATGTTGCAGGATATATAAATCACTGATGCATTCTACAGTATACAGCGGGTGAAATAAGTATTGAACACGTCACCATTTTTCTCAGTAAATATATTTCCAAAGGTGCTATTGACATGAAATTTTCACCAGATGTTGGTAACAACCCAAGTAATCCATACATACAAAACAAATAAGGTCAGAAATTAAGTTATGTGTAATAATGTGAAATGACACAGGGAAAAAGTATTGAACACATGAAGAAAGGGAGGTACAAAAAGGCATGGAAAGCCAAGACAACAGCTGAAAACTATCAGTAATTAAAAAGCAATCCAGCCCCGTCAGTGCAAATTAATATCAGCTGGTTCAGTCCCAACTGATGGCCTACAAAAAGGTCTCATTGCCAAGGTGTCACACAAGACACATCTCATGATGGGTAAAAGCAAAGAGCTGTCTCAAGACCTTCGCAACCTAATTGTTGCAAAACATAATGATGGCATTGGTTATAGGCGCATTTCTAAGCTTCTGAATGTTCCAGTGAGCACTGTTGGGGCCATAATACGGAAGTGGAAAGACAATCATTTCACCATAAATTTGCCTTTTGTACAAAGTATTAAATAAATATCAGTAAGTGTGTTCAATACTTTTTCCCTGTGTCATTTCACATTATTACACAACTTAATTTCTGAACTTATTTGTTTTGGTTTATTTGTATGTATGGATTACTTGGGTTGTTACCAACACCTGGTGAATTTCATGTCAATAGCACCTTTGGAAATATATTTACTGAGAAAAATGGTGACGTGTTCAATACTTATTTCACCCGCTGTATGTCGTTCGTCTGTGAGCTGCTCCATGGGACAACCAGTTGTTTGAGCTACTCTTGCTGCCCGACCAATAGTTCTGGTCAAAGTAGGCTGTATGTGCCACACACATGGGGAATTGTACAGTATGTTGATAGGCTACTGCTGTTACGATTGACCCGTTTCTCCTCCTCTCAATCAGGCCTGACTGTCGTTTTTGTCTGATTTTCACTGCGATTGACTTTAACACCTAATTTACTTAACAGAAGGCAAATCTCAATAGGTGGTCAAGGTAACCTCTTGGCAAGGGGCCTCTTGGGGGGTGTTGCCAGGACCTGCTATTGTCCCTCCGGCAAGGGGGAGGCCAATTACTCCTTGAACACTTAAGTTAAAAAGTTAAAATCACTGGATGACATCTTTAAGCTAACAAAGGGGTATGGTGTACACCCACAACCCCCCTCAATTAGAGCACTGTGTGTACCTACGTTGCTATTTGGAAAATATACTCCAGAAAACACCAAAGTCTAGCTTTCTGGTGTGTCCACTTTGCATGAGTGTTCAGACACAATTTTTCACTGACGCCAGGCCTAAAACTTCAAGCTTAGCAGTTCTCTGAGCCTGATTCCTGGTGCCGAAGTCAGCACAAAGAGAAAAGGGAGGGAGGGTGAAATTAAAAGACCTCAACAGGGATTTTTTTTAAAATACTTTTTTTATTTATTTTTTTTATACTAAAACCTCAAATGTTTTTTCTTCCCTTGCTTGTATTTTTGGTGCCAGAGCTTACCAACTGTGACCTGCCAAGCTGGTGTGCTATTCCTGACATAATTGTAGATGGGCATTGTTCAAAGGCACACCTCTGTGTAGCTGGCCTCCATTTGACTCTCTTTCCCACAATATAGTGCAGACAACTGGTTTCAGATCTTTAGCTGCTTACTTAAGCATGGCATGTAGTCTGGTCAATTATGTCTGAGAGAAGGCTGACTGTCTGACACGTTCACTTTGATTAAAACAGACATGAGAGACAAGCTTGTTCACACTTACTGGTAGAAAGTGAGTCAGTCTGACATGTACTGGCACGCACGCAGATAAGCATGCATTTGATATAAAGAAAATGTCAATTCACATATCTATAATGCTTTCTAAGCCAGTGGTTCCCAAACTGGTTTGGAACTCAGTCTGGCTTTTTAAACTTACTCTTGAAAGTTGTAGAATGCACAAGGTGGGATTTCCAAATTGGGTAATGCATCATCAGTTCCTCTTCTCATATTATTCATTGCATACCTTAGAGAGCTATTTATAGCCTGTTAGAAATGTCCAGATCAATGTCCTAGAATTCTATACATTTTGCCATGTCTAAAGTCTTCATAGCTCAAGTTATTTTTCTTAATACAATCACTAAGCAGGCATGAGTAAGTCTATGGGTCATCACACAACAGTGTTGTTGTTGTGGTCATTGCCTCTGAACTTCACATTTCTGGGTCCTGATTATGAGAGGATTAAGGGTCGCAAACCCACGGTGACCTGTCTGGTCAGGGGTCAAGGGGGGGGTCAGGGCTCCCTCTTTACCAAAGCTGCAGATGTGTTATTGTTTCACTGCTGGTTGGCCGATGGGGCTCTGTTTGATACTGTGCCGCCCACCCAGCTCCTCTCGCAGTCAAAACAGAGGGCTCAGATGCCAAGCGTCACCAGCCCTCCGCCAACCTTTTCATCTCCAGCCGAGCGAGACATCCAAATAAATAACATGACAGCAACACAGCCCTTAGATCTATAATTACTGTCACGCGGCTCTTTATAATGCCCACTATAGCCCCTCCTCCTCATTAGCTGTCAATAGGGGGTGTGTCTTACCTCTTATTTTCTATTGCAAGGGGGGCTGATGACATCACATGGGCTGATGTCATCAGGGGGCTGATGACATCACATGATGACATCACATTTGACCATCAGACTTACTCCTTGAATAACTACACCTTGAAGTTTGCAGTTTTGCTAAACACAGGAAAAGTTCAAAAATCGCTGGAGGACGTCTTTAATGAAACACCTAAACCTGGCCCTGGGCCCCAAGAGGCCCTATCAGCGTCCCATACCTCTATGGGCTTTCTGCCCTCATCCCTACCTGAATGATTCCCGTTAATTTATCGAGAGGGCGAGCCATCAGGGTCATTTTCTCAAGTCAATTCCAGCACGTGAATTTAACCCGGTCCAGTTAATTAAACTTATCCCCTCCATCCATCATGCTGTTTCCCATTACTTCCATTAGCCATCCCTGGTAGGATGTAGGATGAACTCTTTCCATGCGACTGACTTTTTCATGAAGTGCAAAACCAGCTGTGGCGCTGCTGATGAACTATCTCATTTGTTGAGTTCCAATCACTCATTGGCGCCTCTGCACCCTCCCAAAGGGTTCGATATGATTTGAAATCAACAGCGCTTGTTTCCAAAATACCTCTCTCTGTTAACTTCACCAAAGGCATTCGTCCTCTATTATTCCAGTTGTGTACTTAGTATTTGCTTGAGGCATCAATACCGTCGTTGTATTATTATAATTGTTTTACTGTTTTCTTTACAGTTACAATGAGCCATTGATTGGATGTAGGGCAATAGGATTGACCATAATTGCAGGGTCAAATGTCAACCGTCATGGAGATGTGCATCTCAATGTTAGGATATAGAAGGTAATTCTAGTGGACCATCAATAACCACCAATGACAACTGAGATTTGCCTGATGCTTAAATGCTTAAAGCCACCGTTTGATTAAATAATGAAGACACACAAATGACACAAAGAGCCCAATGGTCACACTGTGTTAAAAAACAAATGACAGCGAGTGCCTGTGTGACTGTGCGCACGTTCTCTCACTCTCCTCCCTACTGCAGTGAAAAGCTACCAGAGCAAGTGTGTCAGTGCTGAAGCTGCAACATCATTTCAGCTATTTAGTTTCTTACTGGTTTCTGACTGAAACGTTCTGCTTTCCGAAATCCCTAGTTTGTATAGGAAAAACATTCCCTCTACCCTTGCTCTCTGTACGCATCACATGCAAATGACCAATAGAGCCTGACCTTATAGCCTATCATAATCACATCAATAAACAGTCAGCCCTAGTCTATACACAGCTCTGCTGTCCCAGGGTTCGCTAACAATGCACGTTGGGTCTGCCTATCATGAAGCCTCCGTCTCCCATTGATCAGCCATAGTTTTTGCGTGTTTTTATAGAAATTTGTAATACATCCTGACGTTTTAACCTCTGTTATGACCTAACGCCACACAATCAATAGTCACTGAAAAGAAGACCCAGCCCTTGATGTCCTTAGGTACAGAGGGTGACTATCTGTCAGTAGATGGATTATTGATTGGCTGTTTATCTCATATCATTTATTTGGTTGTCATTTTGTTTGACCCCCTAGGGGACATTTCTTATTCCATTGGAAGGTCACAGTCGTGACAGCATTATATCATCAGATTATAAGGGTCTCTGTGTGGTTTTAATGGCCAGCGTGAAAATGGCGACTGACTGCATACAGCCTCACTAACTCGCCATTCTCTTTCTCCAAGTAGAGCACAGAACGTCAGTGCTGTTTTTTTGCAGCCCAGTGTAAAACTAAGAATGGGCTGTGAACTTATGGTTGGCTGTAGACCTCGATCTGTCTGATTGCGATACGAAAACATCCTTTGTGCGAGTCAGTCAAACCCAGTGTTTTTTGCCCGACTTGACCCAAAAAGTCTGGAAAAACGATCTGCGCTGGAGTTAAACTTGGACGATTCCACGGAGGAGAGCTGGTAGGTGGTTAAAACATCACAGGAGATACCAATGGCCTGTGAGAGAAATGGGTTCCACAACGCCTGTTAGAGCTATTAAAGTCTTCTCTGGACAAAGATCTCGAAACATAAATTTTAATAAGCGGATTGAATTAAGGCTTCTCTGAAGTGTATTACCCTGGGTGTAATGAGCATTGTCTGCTTGGAGACAAGCTTTGGCACACGTCGCTTCTAACGTGGAACGTAAGTCATGTACTTTTGAAACGCAACCAAAATTAGACAGATTTAATGTCAAAGCAATGGCTTGTTCTGCGATGCATGTAACAATCCATTTGGGTTGACCTCGAGGTAAACGATGTAGTTGGCCATTATTCTGTGCTGTAATACAAGCCAACATGTTTTCATGACTACTACTTAAAGGGGTGTTTTCAGAACTGAGTGAATGTCAAGTCTATTGTCTTAACTCAAGAAATACACCACACCCAAAAATGTTCACAAAAAGTGGGGCCAGATTTGATGTCTAGTTTTTTTTTTTTTTGTTACTTTCAACAACAAAAAAATCATCCCCCAATCAAAGGGATATGAGTGAAGCGGGAACAAAGCAGGTTTGTGATGAGGGCTTCAGCACATGGCGTTCCCAGTACATTTCCTCTTCTCATGTGGCAGATCAAATTGCCTAACCAACATTTATAACGTTCCGACATTCCAAGCAGAAATATTTTCTGAAATTAAGATTTAGTTATGGGAAAATGTCCCTAGTACCTCACACAGAGGGAACAAACTTGTTCCTTCTGGGTTTTTTTTAAGCCACTCAGCTGAAAGACTAAGTTATACCTATATTTGTAGGCCCATCCGACCTGGAACCTTTTAAATAAACTTTTTCTAGAATAAGGAGTCATCTGCAGGAAAATGTCAAGAGTTGCAGCTTCAATGGCTCAGAAAATAATGCTGTGGTTTGGTGTTGAAAACGATTCTCCCAAAAAGAACATAACCTTTGTACATTTGGTGTTCATGAAGCCTAATTTACATATGGTTACACTCAAAAGACAGCATAACCCAACTCTTCAGCGGTAATGCTGTAGTCAATGCAGAATGTGCTCTGGTCATTTCTTCCCTTTGGGATGAATAGAACAGGAAGTTACCATATTGGGTCTGCCTTGCTCGTTTGGCAGCCCCTCGCATCGCAACGGGCTTCTTGTCTGCCTACCCATCATCCTCGGGAGACGCAGAGCGGCCATTAAGGGCAATTGGCAACGTTCTGCTGCGGTAGGCAGGATGGGATTCCAACGGCCTGTCACTAATTACAGTACTATAGCATTTTTAAAACTGAAATCATAGGCCTTCGCTTTCAGACGTTTACTAACTGCACTGTCATCTCTCACTTCCCTAGAACAAGGTCATTGAGGTTGCGTGAAGGTATGCAAGCAAGTTTTTATAGGGGTCTCATTTGCTAGTCGAGCCCCATATAAATTATAAATCCCTCACCGGGGTGTCTTGTTTTCGGTCTAAGGTTTTTTTTCTTCCTCTGTTTTGTGGCAAAATACACAGTTGCTGCAGCTTGCCAAGATTTCAGTTCTTCTCACAAACCGTTGAGTTAATGACCTCTAAGTGTTGTTTCTGTTTCACTGTGACTAGGCTGCTGCCGACACGGATCCCAGCCCTGGGTCACGAAGGACGAGGCTGGCGCCCAGTGACCTGGGTAACTATGAGAGGGAGAGAGCGAGGGGCTCCAGGCCTGACCTAGGGGCCAGCAGAAGAACTGGAACCACGGCTTCCAGACCAGAGCTGTGGTCCAGTAGGGGTCAGGCTGGCCATGCGGAGGGGATGACCGGGCGCGGCAATCGACCGTGGAGCAATCGTCAGACCGACAACTAAACCGGCCAACCATCTTAGTAGCGCCGCTTATTAATGTCCAGGTAGGATATGACATTTGACATTTTTGGCATTTATCCAGAGCGACTTACAGTTGAATGTCCGAGGTATCTGATTTCTGGCCTAGCATTGTTAATTTACAATAGTACCTTTTAATTTCTGATAGTGTATACAGGTTGATACTGTATAGTGTTATCACCTAACGAGATAACATGAAGGATTATCTTCTCGTCTCACTGAAACCGTGTAATAGCCATGACTATTACAACTACTGTATTCTTATGGTGGGAATCTTTTTAAGAGTATTTTTAGAACTCGGTCAGAGGATAAAAATGTGACTCCAGACTGAGCCACTGGAGACTGCTTGACTGCACTTCTTACTTTAATCAAAGGACTTGTAAGTTGGATTACTCCCACTCTAATGACGCCACCCAGCCCTCTCTTAGTATTCCTTCTTGTGCATTTATTATTATTTTTTTTTTCAGAGCTCTCCATACCCCCAAACTGCCTGGAGCCCCTCAACAAAGAGGAATGTACTACATCGAGCATATCTAAATCCCCCAGCAACAGCAGTCACAGCCATACAGAACAATAATCATCTCTCAAGACCCTGTCAAGATGGCCGCCCTCTGAAACCTTCAACCACACCCTCCATTTGCACAGACACAACGTCAGTTGTATTATAATATGCCCATATACAGTGTCGCTCTGGTGTGGACCTCACCACCAGTGAACATATCTTCTTCCACTTCTCCTACCGGATGTATTATAATGTATTCCTCAGACTCGACAAGGGAGAGACGATCACTCGTGTGACTGGGCCTGGAGGTGTGTATGGGGGGGGGGGGGGTGGGGGGACACAGGAAGGAAGGAAGGATTTGTTGTCTTTCGGAGTGGACCGTTAGAAGACCTTACTTTGGAACTTCGCAGCGGAGCTCCCGAGCTGCAAAGAGGATGTACCCATGAGACCAGAAACGGGGAGCGAATTACTTAGATAAAAAATAAATCTACTCTGATCTTTGATTTATTTTAACTTAATTTGGTGACCGCTTAGACCATGCATTTGCTTTATACCGGCAACTAGACAACGACTGATACCGATACTGATTTTTTGAGGTCAAGGAGGCCGATGGAGGATTTTTTTTTGTTTTGCCGATAATGGATATAATTACATTTGAGCATTTTGATACATCTTCCCAGAGACGGCCATAAATCAATTATACAACCATACAATAATTTTGAGTTTGTTTTTAACAATCTAACTACATAACATAATGGTAAGAATTTATTTGAATGGTTAATCTCTTGATAAACTGGGTATGTTTAAGTGTTTAAGTGTGTTCCACCTGAGGGAGTCTGACCACCAATCAGAGACATCTATGATGACACACCAAATGCGTTTGATGGATCCTTTTTGTCTTCTTCTAAAACCTCTTAAGAGGAAAGTAACGGAAAGTAATCAGATTACGTTTGGTTAATCCAAAAGTTACATTACTGATCACATTTAGAAAGTAACCTACCAAACCCTGTTAGGCCTACTGATCAACAAAGTGTTCGTAGGAGTAGCCTATTGCTTCTTTTATATAAACGTGTGCTGTCTCTAAAGGTGCTACACAGGATTTTTCCGAATTTTTGCATTGTAATTTCAAACGTCCATAATATAGTGGAATGATAGTGTTTCACAGTATTACTTACCCGCCAGTGTTGTGATTGGCTGTGATATTCGCCGAGAGATTTCTCTGTTGTCAAAATGGGAAAGCTGTTTTGACTTCGTGGCTGTTATCTAGTGGAAATCGGGTCAAGTAGCCAATGTAGAAATCACTGTTATTTACTGGTTGTTAAAATTCTACACTGTTCGCGTGATTTCAGTTTATGTAAGAAAACTAGCACTTAATAGTATAGGGTCACCAACCTTCTACCGCTCAGATTGTTTTTTTTACATGACTTAAACGTAAGCCTATGCAACATAAACCAATTAACATAATCAGATTTTCAAGCAATGAGGTCTGTACATTATCACCGTACATTATCACTGTATAATGTCCCCGTACATTATCACTGTACATTATCACTGCATAATGGCTATGTTTTAATTCCCCTGCCAATGATGTTCTTCTCATTTTGAAATTATAGGTATGTGATCACACTGGTAATAGATAATTAGTCATATTTTTACTGGACTGATGGCCTGCATCTGAGGGTCAGTCTGAGGGGAGGAAGGGAGCAGCGGTGAGGCTACCTCTCACCCGACTCTCCCTCCCTCAGTGGACACTGTCTTCCAGTTGATGGCGAAACTCAAGTTGCACTGCATTATTTCTGCTTCATGTACCATTGCATGTTACTCCTATGACCAGAAAAAGTGAAATATTCCTCAATATTAAAGACAAGCCACTAATAATAACAATGCAAGCTTGTCAGGACACTTTGCTATACTCATTCATTGCAGCTGCAGTGCTGGTTGTAGCGTGAGTGGAAGTAGGGAGAACGCACATTTTATGGCTTATAAAAGTTTTAAACAAAGTGTTGACAGTGCTGAATAACAACTTAAACGTGAACTTACTCATAAAAACAGCAACTCTTTGCTGCATTCGTTGAGTCTCTCTCTAGTCATGGTTTTAAACGTTTTGAAATCTCACAGTATCAACTTTGCTGTGCATTCGATGCTAATTTTTTTACTGTCTATTGCGCGAGGAAACTGCAGTGATCTGAGCCATCTGATTGGCCATCGGTAGGCCTATAGGTGCACTTGATTTGCTCTCTGGGCCTGCCAGGTAGGCGGAGTTCTACCTTCAGACACATGAAATGGTTCAAAATGGGATAAAGTTACCTTCCCGGCGCTAGGGCTGCTGAATCAAGTGCACCTTCCGTCAACAGCGAGAAACCAATACAAATAATAGGAACGCAAAGGCTTTATTTATTATTTTTACAGCAATGTTCGTTAGTGGCTGGCATTCGACCGGTTCGTGACCACTGGTGTAGGGAATCATTGTACCATCTAAATCGCTGTGAAATATCTTTTCAATAACAAAAAATATATATATTTTTTTACAGCTGTCTGAAGCTTGTGGACTAAAACCGAAAGCAAAAGGCTCAAGTGCGAGCCTCCACCAGGGAAATGGACTGCGGGGAAGTTGGGACATTTGTTTTGAATGCAGCCTAGTGCTGTTGCTATTCACCTAGCTTCCACATAGGGGAGAAATTCTGAGAAATTCTATGTGTAGCACCTTTACGAGAAAATACACCACTCAGGGCTCATGTAGCCAGGGAGTTCAGCTTGGCAAGCTGAAGACAAGTCATTTAGCAGTGAATTAACTCAATTTTTGGTGACAATCACCTTTGAAATGAGCATGTTTTGATTTATGGTAGCTATCACAACTAAAGTTCTAGGGTAGTGAACTGACGTTAGCTTTTATAGTTAGCAAAGTTCTCTATGAATGCAAGCTTTGTAAAGTGCAGCAGGACATTGTTTTGGCTAACAGTAAATTAACACTTTAAACATTTCTACATTCCGCGTGGCATTATTCAAGTGTGCTAAATGTATATGCAGCATGAGTGGGTCGCTAGCGAGCAGCCCAGAGGTTTCTTGAGGACAGGCTAACTAGCAATGAGCTGTGCCGGCTTGCAGGAGTTTCACACGAGAGGCAAGTGCGCTATAAAGGGAAAATCTGCTGCGCCGATAGAATTGGAAGGGCAAATTATCGGTCGTTCTCTACCGACAACCATAGTAATTTGGCAGGGTTTTATTTTGCACGCGCACACATCTACCCACCTATAGCCATTTTTAACCTACAAAACATGACTATCGTCCCAGAGAATGCATAATGTGGGCCTAAAAGAGGATTGAATGTAGGGCTTTGCGTAAGTTTGCATGTTTCTACAAACTGTATAAGAGGAGCATTTTGAAGTTATGTGCCTCCCAGTGTCCCAGCATGCTCTGCTTTAAGAACAACAAAGATAAGGCCCCTGTTACATAGATGCACATTCTTATTTACTTCTAGGCTGCATACAACGTCCTCTTCAACATCAATACCTAAGCAATGCGGAAGATGACGGTCAAAGACCTTGATCAAACCTTCAAATTGTGTCTCTTTTTGTCTCTCTGTAATTCACTTCCTGTTGCTCACTTTCGTCACCTCCCCCTCCTCAACTGGAATTGTGGATTAGAGCGGATAGTCTGCTGGGACAAACGGCAGAAAATAAGGTCCACCCCTTTTGGCTCAATGAATGATGGAATGCACATATTTTAGTTTGGGGGGAGATATACAGAATATTAGTCATCTGGAAGAGGACTACTATTCCTAGGGTGCTTTGCTTCAGCGCACCTTCCTCCCTGGACTGGACGCAGAAAGGAGGCTCCAACTGGAACTGCTGACCTGGATCCAGCAGTAAACTCTGCAGCGCTGCTGTGAAGAGCCAATCTGACATAGGAAGCAAGGCGTTGGGCTCGTATTGTCCAATCACCACAAGGAACAATCAGTCCAAATATACGCGACTGGGTTCGCAGTGCGAATCGTCTCAACTTCTCCCTGTTTAGTTTTTTTTCTATAGACATGTATTTTGTTGTAATATTGAAACTGTTGTATTAGGGAGGGTTTGCTGTCACTCTGGCCAGAAACCTAGAAATCATGGGGTTGCCATAGAAACACAACCAGTCTAGTTTTAAAGTCTGATATACTCTTATATATACACGCTACAATACTCCATACAGGCAATACTCTGTGAACTCTGAACTCTGTTAGGAGGTGTGCCATATCGCTTCAGGAAGGGCAGCTGAACCTGAGAATGTTGGCTGTCATTGTAAAGCTATTGGAGAGTCACTATATTATTACGCCGTGCATTGACTAGTACGTTGGATAGAAGAACGGGGTAATACGGACCGTACGGTTCCACGGCCAGCTAGTTCTCTTGGAGGTCTCGCCAGTCAGATCTCAAGTGTACTATGTGGGATTGACCAGAGCGATAAAAGTTTCCCCATGATACTGGTCAGCCAACCAGCATTTTCACTGTAGCTTTCATATTTATTACTTATCTACTACAAAATGCATATACCTATTTTTCATTGAACGTTGCAGTTTGGTGATGGGGACCTATCAACCACCTTGTATTCTCCTAACCACCCTGTATTCCCCTAACCACCCTGTATTCCCCTAACCACCTTGTATTCCCCTAACCACCCTGTATTCCCCTAACCACCCTGTATTCCCCTAACCACCCTGTATTCCCCTAACCACCTTGTATTCCCCTTGTATTGCTGTGAGTGATCCTCTAGTCTTACTCTAGAATTATATCTAAACATATTGGTGCCTTGAGTGAGAGAGCGAGAGGGGAGTGGGATAAATTGACACTAGTACAATATTTTAGTCAAGGTTCTGGTTCTTGTGTGGACAAGTATAATGAATGATTTTTACATTTGGAGAGAATATTTTATAGAATACTGGTTTCAATTGAATAACATTTTCCAGAAAATAACAAGACCCTCCTAACTTTTTTTGAATTGAATAGTTTTGTTTTGGGACCCATAAACAAATTTCCACTGCCCAAAATGTCAGAAGGGCTCCGGCTCGGGTTCAGCATCATTAAGCATTAGTGTTGCCATGTGGCCCCCTTACACGACTACTGGCCCATCTGCGAACATGTGTTTAGTGCAAACGCACACCGCTTGATGCTGTTCAGAAGCCCAGGACTACGTGATCACTTGGCCCCGCTTAGCCACTTCTGAAGGCTTCTGTTGTTGACCAGTCCTCCTTGGTTACCAGCATGACGACCGCCAGCCGGGCCACTCGTTCCAAATCTGTATTTCCAACCTTGTCACTTATGTCCTGCACAGTGGTTCTGAGAAGGGAAGAGCACAGTGGTTCCAGTTTTCCTCCTTCCCCAACTTCAAGAATGCCTTGATTCTTAACGACCGTGATAAGCATTGGTAGTTCTGAGAGCCGTTTTACAGGCTGCCAAAGCTTGCCGGCAAACGCTGATATACAGCCCCCGGGTAACTCAAAGGTCAAGGCTGGAGCTAATCGGGTCTTTCCCTTTGACCTTGGAGGGTTATAAATACTGGGGGGAAATCGAGACTATTTGGCAGCGGCGAGCACTGGCCCGAAACAGAGGCAGTCGATGGGTGTCCAGTCAAAACTTGATCCTATGATGCAAGGCCAGCACCCCTGTCCCAATGCCCTGAACCTCTTCCCCCACCGTACAGTCTGTGTCCCAGGATGACAGCAGCTGTCGGAAACCATAGGTTTTATGTGCTCTCCAAGGGCCGCCCCGGAGACGGGCTTCAAAGAGAGAAGCTTTTTAAAGGGCAAGGCTGAAACTCCATCTTCCCTACATGGCCCCCGTGTACATGAACACTTCACTGTAACATTACCACAACTTCCACCGCTGCATGGCCTCGCTATGCCCATCTAAGGGTTAGCAAGAGGGGCTTCATCTGATTTGGGGAAGAGGGAGGGGATGTGAATGTGCCATCAGCACCCCTTACCACAACATCCTCACGTGTAACTGGGTATTACCGGATGTTGTTTGAGTCTTTCAAGAGTCCACACTCTGTTTGACTTCAAAATAAGGCATTGCAGGATTTCAAAGGGCAACCAAATGTCTATGTTTGGTAATAGTGAGTATCACAGATATTTTGTCTGCTCAGATAATCAAAGTGATCACTGCTGTATGGAGATTGTCAGATTAGGTATGATAGGAGAAAGTCGGAAGAAAGACTAGGTTTAGACAGGAAGAACCTCCACCATTTTGAGATGAGAACTGAACGGTTAACACTGTTCATTCTGTAACTTGTGGTGTATAAACATCTGTTATTTACACGGCATTGTTTTTTCCTCTCTTACAAAGTAGTGGAAAATGTTCTTAGCGGAGGGAGGCCAGAGAGCGGAAATGGCTCTTTGGAGTGAGTTTGCATTGGTCCTCAAAGGCCTCCTTTGTAAGTGGAGGGTTCATAGTGTCAATGGACTTCAGAAACGGTAATCTGCACTTAACCAGCACTTAACTTAAGACCCTACATAAGTAAGCCCCCTTTTGTCAAAAGTCACTTTTGCGTTTGTCCCTGACCATTTTATTCCACTCTTTGTGATAATTTTTCTTTGCTGAATGTATGGTCATCAAAGGGGTGTGTGTGTGTGTGTGTGTGTGTGTGTGTGTGTGTGTGTGTGTGTGTGTTTTTGCACCAGCCAAATTGAAATTGATTGAAATTTTAAAAGTTGCTTGTAGCAACAACTCGTCCGATTAGCGTGAGGAGTTCTGGACTGTCACGTTTATTGTACAGATTATAATTATTATTAAGTGCTTAATTTTTTTAAACAATTGTGATTATTTCGTGAGGCATGGCACTCGATCACGCCTTCTAACATTGTGCCAAAATCATTCCACTCTGTTTTCATTTTACAGTCTGTGAGACAGCGCCAGTGTTTTCCAAGATGGATACCCTGTCTCTTCGACTATTTGTGCTGAAATAAGGGAAATATTCAATTTGAGGATACCCGTTTTGTTTGACAAAAGATGTCTTATTTTGGAAGGTGTATCGGATTGATATTATTTAAGAAAATCTTGTAATTTTGTAAAATGGACCTTATTGAAATATATTTAGTATTTGTCCTCTTTGATTGTACGGATATTTTTTGCTAGATACTGTATGCATCTTTTTCATTAATACACTCCTGGAGAGTACTTTTCCTTTGTTGTTTTAATGCGAGAGATGCCTCGTGACCTTGAGCTATGAGACGGCAAGAGGACAGAGACTTGTTAGAAGCCAGCCTTGTGTCATAGTCATTGAAGAATGAGAGTAATGTACATTTATCAGGAGCAGGTCTGCTAGGAATCAACGCAGTTTAAGTAATTTGCCATGTGGCGTCCTGTTTTATTAGAGGTTCAGGAATCAGTCAGTCTTCCAGGTTTTTTGCTACTCTGTCCCCCCCCCCCCCCCTCATAAATTCAGGGTTTGTTCATCTTGTGTGCTGTTTGCAAGTGCTGCCAAAGAAAAAGACACACACAAAAACACATACTTATAAAGAACTGGATATTCTCCAACACACACCCACTCACACTCCCATACACACGCAGAGGAATTTTGGCCTGTACAGTCAACCAGGGGAGTTGGAAGTCATGTTTTTACATTGCAGTGTGTTTATAAATAGATGGCCTCTTAAATGGCGGGAGGGAACTGACAGTCGTAACGAAGAGAGAAATGTATGTTAGCAAATAAATCAAAAGGGTTTATTATGGGCGTTGCTGTGCCAAGCTTTTCTGTGTGTCAGTAATACACAGCAAACTGTGCGGGATGCTTTTTCTGTCCTCGAGTAATAATACATCTGTGCATGTTTAACCGTACCGTACTCTGCATGTAGGTCTCTCCAAGCTGCCAACTGTACAGCGGACTATGTATTCAAATAAAATTTTAAAAAAGCAACCTGTTTGTAACCATGTTTCTGTGTCCGTGTCGACTTTACATCTGTACTGTGTATGCCTCTGTTACGGGAAAGTGGAAAAAAATCCATTCAACAGTGTTTTGGTTGTTAATTTTTGTTTAAAGGCTTCTGCATGCTTGGATTTTGACAGCGCCACTCCATAGCATGTGCGAGTGCACTGCACGAGAGTGTGTTTGGGTGAGAGCAACACTTCCATTGCTTTTATATCACCTGCAATTGAGGCTTTTGACAACGTGCAAGATAAGCAAACGACCAGACAAATTAGGCAAATACATCAGGTGAGCGGAGGAAACCACAAGCTCTTTCTATTAAACAGCACTGCCTGGCAGTGAGAAGGCTAGGATTGTTCTGACAGTCTTGCAGCGAGCAGGTGTAGTAACGGGTATAGTTGTGCTGGTGGCTTGGATCAGTAACGGCAGTTGCAAAATTGATAGGTTGGCCTAGTTCAGACTTAATGGGTAACGCTTTATTTTAATAGATGCACTACAGACTCCAGAACATTTCAACTATCTACTAACCTTAAATCGTGTCCTAACCCTAAACTTAACAAGTAGTTGCTTTTAGTTTGTTGATAGTATCAGCATCTACGGACTATCCAAATAGTGTGACCCACTGTTGTTGTACAACTGAGTGCATTTGACACAAGTTGTGATAGCATGGATATTTCTTAAGTGTTTGTCTGCACAAAAAATGTTTTCAAAACCGTTGTAGAGACAACGGTCACATTAGTTGTATAACCCGAGTGTGAATTAAGCCATTGATTGAACTCTGGAAAAGTGGGTCACAATGCAAAAAAGGTTCCGGGGGACCACAGAGGACCATCAGTGAGGAGGTTAAGGCCTTGATACAATCCGTAGCGCTGAAGCTGATTTAAATTAAGGTAATTTCCCATTGAGCGTGGATCTTCAGTGCTACGGATTGAATCTAGCCCGTAAATCAAGGCCCGTATCCACAAAATATCTGCGTAGAATTACTGACCTAGGATCAGGACCCCACCTGTCGACATAATGTCGTATCCATTATGATCTGAAAGGCCAAACACTCCTACTCTAGCCCAGAGGTCAAAAGGTCTCATTCTAGATCATAATCTGTCACAAGGTCATGTCCTAAGGAGGTACTCTACTGTGAACCCCTGAGCAGGGTTTCCCAAGAGTGTACTGGCATGGGTGACCTAAATAGTATGTGTCAAGTCAAGCATGCAAATAAATCATACTCTATGCAAAATGGTATTTATGAAAGTTTGTACAGAGAAAGAGCAGAACTTTGAATATGAAATCCTTAGCAGCTTAGCTTAGTAAATATCCCTAAGTTAAACAAAACAGGTTTCGTTATGCGGCTGTGACTAGAGAACTTTCCAGTATACAGATATGATTAGTGTTAGTGCCTGCCTTTTGGCATCTACTGTATTGTGATCTCCAAAGGCTTTTTCCATTGATTCTATCATCCTTGGGTCTGAGTATCAATAGTGTAGGCCATGTGTCAAACTGATTCCACGGAGGGCCAAGTGTCTGCAGGTTTCCCCTCCACCCCTGGTGTAGGCAATAACTCTAACTGATTCTTGAAACTGTCACGTGACTGGGTACATTACCACCCTGCCTGTGGCGTCTGTACAGGCAGGGTGTGTGTCACATGGCTGTTGGAGATGTGTTCAGACATGCCAAAGGCAGTCTGTCAAAGCTTTGTGTAACAAATATCTTGCGAGCAGGGACACACCTGCCAGGAGAGGAAAGTTCTGAACTCCAATGGAAACAGTTGTGTGTGTACTGTATATAATAACCCAAAAGCCACCCGCTACCCTGAGCCCCATGGTAAACCACACATGGAAATAACCCAGAGGCAACCTTGATGAGAGCTATTTGAATACATTTCCTAATTGAAGTTACTATAGTTAAGGCAAACCTCTGTGGTCCACTGTCCTATGCCCAGGGAAAATCCCTCTGATAATATGGGGGTATTGGTACTGAGCTATGTTCCCAAACTTCCCAGTGCAATTTCTCCACTGGTCTATCAGACCCTTACAATGGCGTTAGCTGCCAAAGCCTGTCTCAGCCACCTCACACACGCTCCAGGGAGCAGGCCAATGGTCAGGAAGAGTCAGCACTACATAAACACTGAGGCCACCCAGGTCAGAGATGTGTGGCTATGTCCCAACTATCTGTCCTTCCTCCCAAAGTCTGCACTTGTTCACTTCCCTTTGATTTGAAAGGAAATGACTGGTATAATAAATATGGCAAACTCACTAGCCAATGCTTCAAGATGTGGGAAGTAGTGAACGAGTGTACACTTCAGGAGATTATTGGGACGCACCCTCTGTGTGGACACTGGTCAGGAAGATCGTCTCCTCCACTGATAACCACCTGGGATTTGTTAACTACGCATGAAATGGAAGAAAGCTGAGTGAGACACTGGAGGTACCATCTGAACTTGTTCAATAACAAGAGTTCTTGACAAGATGCATTTATTTTATTTTTATACCCAAATGACAAAATATTTTAAAAAGTATACAATGAGGACAATAAAATAACATCGAAACAAGCTGTTAAAATAATAATTAACAAAAACATTCACAACTGGACTTTTTTCTCAACATAAATCATAGTATCTTTTTGCATTTAAATACAAACTGCTATTTTCTTTACTATGTGTCCAACCCTACATGGTACTCTTCAGCAGGAGGCATACAGCTAACGTTAGCCTTAAAACAATCAATACAATGCACTTGAAGGCTACAACATTGCAGCAACTAGCATCATTTCAATAGAGAAAAAAAAAATGGTTTCAATGGGAGTGAAACGGTGTTGCTACAATAGTGAATCTACCCTTTATAGCACAGCAGGGAGGAGCGCAGCGCTTGATTGGCTGCCCTCTGTGTTTCTGGATTTCATTGGCTGTTGTTCCGACCTCTTCATCCCATCTCTCTTTATTGCTGGGACAAGGGAACAAGGTCAGCCGTGACACTAGTGTCATCCTACCAGGGTAGGAACGGGCTACCCTGCTCATAGTAGACCTACCCTCATCCATGACTGATCACATTCTAGCAGCACTGAGGCTCGCTAGCTGAGACTTCCATTGAAGGTTCCACCTAGCTGCATCAGCTATGAGGACTCACTGCGTTGACTGTTGAGTGAAGAGGTGGTGGACGATGTGGTATTAAGGGTACGAGAACAGACTAACGTGCTGGAGCTGGCGCGTCCTTTGGGAACGTACAGTGGGGTTCCACTGTTTGCACCATATGTTAGCATTGGTGGTGGTAAAAAACGGAAACAAATGACAGGCACATTCTTTACATCTAAAGAGTCTTT
Organism: Thymallus thymallus; assembly: GCA_023634145.1. Classification (NCBI taxonomy): domain Eukaryota; kingdom Metazoa; phylum Chordata; class Actinopteri; order Salmoniformes; family Salmonidae; genus Thymallus; species Thymallus thymallus. Next base: position 34,187,971 of record CM042405.1, read on the forward strand.
GTTAGCAGGAGTCACTGACATTACTTGAACACGGAAGGACATTGTAAAGGGAAAGGGGTTTAGACGCTGGGGGAGGGCTGAGGGGCGGCGGTGGGTGTGGCCTGTCTGGGGAGGGTGTACATTGCGCCCAGGAACTGGTCTGCGATGCGTCCCGCCTCTCGCAGGCCGCTGAGCAGGGCGCCATGCACCGTGGCCGGATAATTCCGGATAGTGTGCTCCCCGGCGAAGAACAGACGAGGGACAGGCTGCGGGGGGGGGGGGGGGAGACAACAAACTCATCATCACAAACATGAGTGTTCTCATCTATCATTGTGTCGACATCAGAACGAGCCTAAAACATCTGTGTCGGAAACCACTCGCTTTGGTCAAATAATTGTGGGTTGACTAAGGAGGATGAGATTTGCACACAGTACTCTGGTGGTTTTAGTGAATGGGATCGGACCCAAACAATTATGAAATGTGCAGAGCGACTTTCTAGCGTGTGGCAACATTCTCATTGGCTTAGAGCAATGGGCCGTTTTAATGAGTCAACAGATGGCGTTTATAGTCTTGGTTCATAAGGAAATGGTTTAAGTATCAAAGTACGGTATCTTAACAGGGACCAACTCTGTTTAAAAAAAAACAAAAGGAATATCCATATCTACTCTCCTCACACATTCCCTGCTGAAGCTCTCATATTATGGGTAGCGGCAGGAGACAGCGCAGAGAAGCGGGTGAAATGTTACAGCGGTATTTTGCATAGAGATGCGAGACGTGCTTTGAGAATGCAACCTATGGATTACAAAATATACATTTTCATGAGAGACAGGAGTCAGGATTTGGGGTTTTAGTCGGATTGGGCCGATATATAGAGCCTAGGCTACTACGTGAGTCAATAGATACATAATACACTTGATTTAGGGTACATTATTGATACATGCCTTCAATTTCATTAGCCTACTTAATATAACATATTATCATCATGCAGTTGATCATCGCTAAGATGAGTTTTCCTCTGTGCATTTTTTTCTATGCCCAGCGGCGGTTTCGTCTCCTCTGCCGCTCAACACCAGTTTAAATCAACACAGTGCCTTCAGAAAGTATTATGACTTTTTCCACATTTAGATTTTTTTCGCCGTACCCATCTACACACAAAACCCCATAATGACAAAGTGAACACGTTTTTAGAAATATTTGCATATTTCTTAAATGAAATACAGAAATATCTAATTTACATACACTGGGGGCCAAAAGTTAAGGGTTTTTCTTTTATTTGCACTATTTGTTTTACATATGAATGCCAAGAGTTTGCAAAGCCGTCATCAAGGCAAAGGGTGGCTATTTGAAGAATCTCAAATATAAAATATATTTTGATTTGTTTAACACTTTTTTGGTTACTACATGATTCCATATGTGTTATGTCATGGTTTTGATGTCTTCACTTTTATTCTACAATGTAAACATTTTTGCAAATAAAGAAAAACCCTTGAATGAGTAATATTCCAAACTTTTGGCCCCCAGTGTAGGTATTCACACCTCTGAGTCAATGCATGTTAGAATCACCTTTGGCAGCGATTACAGCTATGAGTCTTTCTGGGTAAGTCTCTAAGAGCTTTGCACACCTGGATTGTACTATCTTTTTATGTCTTTCCATAGCTTTTCAAGCAGATTTCATTCGAAACTGTAACTAGGCCACTCAGGAACATTCAATGTCTTCTTGGTAAGCAACTCCAGTGTAGATTTGGCCTTGTGTTTTAGGTTAGTGTCTTGCTGAAAGATGAATTAATCTCCCAGTGTCTGGTAGAAAGCAGACTGAACCAGGTTTTCCTCTAGGATTGTGCCTGTGCTTAGCTCCATTCCATTTATTTTGTATCCTGAAAAACTCCCCAGTCCTTAACGATTACAAGAATACCCATAACATGATCCAGCCACCACTATGCTTGAAAATATGGAGAGTGGTACTCAGTAATGTGTTGTATTGGATTTGCCCCCAACATAACCCTTTGTATTCAGGACAAAAAGTAAATAGCTTTGCCTTATTTTTTGCAGTATTACTTTAGTGCCTTGTGGCAAACACTCACTCTGTCAATTAGGTTAGTATTGTGGAGTAACTACAATGTTGTTGATCCATCCTCAGTTTTCTCCTATCACAGCCATTAAATTCTGCAACTGTTTTAAAGTTACCATTGGCTTCAGGGTGAAATCCCTGAAAGGTTTCCTTCTTCTCCGGGAACTAAGTTAGGAAAGGTGCCTATATCTTTGTAGTGACTGGGTGTATTGATACACCATCCAAAGTGTAATTAATAACTTCACCATGCTCAAAGGGATTAAATGTCTGCCATTTTTTGCGAGGCATTGCATACTATGCAATGTCTTTTTATAGCTTGTTTTCTTGTATTTTGATACTTTTTCATACTGCCGCTCTATGTATCATGTATCTGTCTTTTGTGTATTTTCGTTCTGGCATTTTGCACCTGCCCTGTGATTTTTTTCCCCCTTGGGGATCAATAAAGTAAGTAAGTATCTATCTATCTAAAACCTCCCTGGTGATTGTGGTTGAAATTCACTGCTTGACTGAGGGACCTTACAGATAATTGTATGTGTGGGGCACAGAGATTAGGTTAGTCATTCAAATGTTAAACATTATTGCACACAGATCCAATGCAACTTATTATGTTGCTTGTTAAGCACATTTTTGGTCCTGAACTTTCATTAATAATTTATAAAAAAAACAATTTCCACTTTGACATTACAGGGTATTGTGTTTAGGCCAGTGACAAAACATCTCAGTTTAATCCATTTTAAATTCAGGCTGTAACACAATAACATTTGTAAAAAGTCAAGGGGTGTGAATACTTTATGAAGGCACTGAAGGCACATTTTCAGGTTCGGGCTCATTTAATATCTGTGACGTCACACCAGGCCTGGGTTCAGGCTTCAGCTCACCGGGATTGGTTTGGACCGGGATCGAATGTTCAGTTCTGATGAGAACTCTAAACTGCATTCGGCTTACGTGTGCAGTCCGGCAGTGTCAATTATGCATTTTAAATTTATGGCGACTTTGTGTGAAATAAATATCACTTTCTTCCTATGTTGCTGCAGCAGTCGTGTATTTTGTGGAATTGCATTAGTATGACATTGGGGGATTTTTTTACCCCCCCCGGGTCCTGTAATACATTTTTTGGGGGAAATGTGAAGTGGTCCCAGGATCCTGGTCACTGGTGTTAATCCCTAGTATCTAGTGTATAGAGTATTGTTTACTGGGCACAGATGTATGACTAGTCCTGGACCTGAAAGCACTTTTAATGGAGATTCTCCACAGCATGCTTATTGACCCAGGACTAGGCTTAATGTGTATCCAGGAAACTGTCTCGTAATGTATCATAGTGGTCAGATGTGTTACCTGTGACGCTCCAGGGATGGCTGGGCCAGGGGTGATTGGCTGGGCCATGAGGTCATAGTCATTACCGGAGGAACCGGCAGCCACGTACGAGTAGGAGCCCCGCGCCCAGGGGTCAGCACGCCAACGCGTCACCACCGTTTCCTTGGGCTGCCGTGACAACAAACAGCGGTGAGTTGCCATGCCAATATCAGATTTCAGTAAACATGGTTGGTAAACACTGAACAGTTCCAAAGATAACCAACGTGAATAAATACATATGATTAGCTTACATGACACCTTTTTTCATTATGTATTGGACTAGTGGTTTGAGAGGACTCATTGAAACATAGAAATATAATAACTAGAACAGATATTCTGATTCAAGTCAACGTTCCGTGATGGGTGGACCGGCAGCCATATTGAGGGTAATTCTATTTCTAAGCCAATTCACACATGCCTGAGGTACTGCACTGCTTCCAAAGATGCCTTTGAGGATGGCGAGGCAGCGTCCGACGATGACGTCGTCGCTGATGTTCTCCATGATGCCGGCCGCCTCTCCGGCCATCAGTGCCAGCAGTATGGGGGCTGGGAGGGGACAAAACACACATTGGTGAACTTCACAGAGGCATAGGTGAAAATGTAGTCATATTCATTCAGAGAATCAAATTCTGTCCCAAGTCAAAATGGGCGACTACATCCAAATGTCACCACGTCTCAATATCAATTGCTTACAAATCTAGCCTCTCCTTGTGTCTTCCCCTTTATCTGTACCGTGGAAGACTTGACAATTAAAAACGACACGGTGGAAGAAGCTCATCATTTGGCCGCCTTTCACCTGGTCAGTTCTTTCGGATCAGTGCAATGAAGGAGATGAAAGGACGGACGTTTAAAACAAAGAAAAATGTGTTTTTCCCAAGCCATTGTGCTTCTGCACCTGCATTGCTTGCTGGGTATCTGCAAAGCGCTTTGTAACAACTACTGATGTAAAACGGGCTTTTTTAAACTACGTTTGATTGAGAAAGAGCCCAATTACCACCGTTTTGAGATAATTGCCTGGCTCATTGTGCTCACCTTTGTAGAGATTCCAGAAGAGGAAGAGCTCTCCCCTGCTGGCTGTAGTGCTGCCAACATGGCCGAACAGGTTCACACTGGGGTCCCAGAACACACGGTCAAAGCACAGCACCACCTAGTGACGGGAGGTACACACAACATCAGCACGAGGGACTCAATACACACCAAAAACACAGATATAAGTCTAGTCAGGACAGTTTCCCAGGCAAGGTTTGGAGTTGAGCAATAAGGCTGGTTTGGTGGCCTGAGGTGAGGTAACAGAGCATGTAGGAGCACGGAGACTGGGAGAGCGTGAGGAATTCTGAGCTCTAGGCATTTCTGATGACGCTAGTGATCACTATATGAAAAGAACCCTAAAGAGTACGATGAATCAGAAGAGAACTGTTTCATAACAGACACCTGAGGGAAAGATGGAACTTCACCAAATGTGAGAACTCTGAGCAACTGCATTTTATCATTGCACTAACACAGAATTAAATAGAGATATATTCGTATAAGTTGTTCAAGACCCATTTCACACAAAAATATGTTCATATTACAAATGCTGTCATTAGGTGAGTGTTTTGCTGACGAACACTGTGGAGTTCAGGGTCCATTCAATTGGATCCATCGGCAGAGCTCCCTCTGGTGGTCGCAAGGCGCCACAAACAAACACACAGGTCCCATTGCATAATAATGCAGCATTTTCTGCTGCAGCCAAATTAGGAGAAAAAAAACTCTGCAGTAGATGATGCACATTGGCGCTCAATGAGAAAACAGAGAGCGAGAGAGAGGGAGGGAGGAAGTGAGAGAGTGGAGGAGGGGGATGGATTCTGATCTGATTACTAACAGATTGACTAAACCCTCACTCACCCATCAGTACACTCTCTCCAACTCTCCCTTCCTCCCAGAGCTGATATAAACCAGGATAAAAGGGTATTTTGGGGGGAGCGGTAACCATGTTTGGTTTTTTTTGCACTGTGTATGTACAAAACACCTGGGCTGATTCATGCTTGATGCCTCGGGATGCTTATCGTGGAAATCAATAATGAAGATGCTCATGTAAATTGGCAGGGTGCGTGAACGAGTGAAATACATGTCTTGACAGCGGGAGAGATCTCTATCGTTTGCTTCATAGTTTTTTTTAACTTATCAAGTGAGCCAAGAGGCTTTTTTAGACATCCATTTGTACAGCAGCAGGCTTCCCACTAAAGGTCAAGTTCCTTCCTCAAGGACACTGCAGCAAGACTCCCAGAAGTCTTACATTCATCTCAGTCCACATGGATGAACACCAAAAATAACAGACACACAAAGTGTGGCAAGGCCAAGTGGAGCGGTGTTCCGTACCTTGTTGAGGTTGCCAAAGCCCATCCTCTGGATAGCTGCGGTCTTCCACTCGGGCAGTGGAGGAACGAACTGTACTGTGGGGGGCTGTTGCTTCATGACACCCAGGGGCAGGGTGCACAGAACCGCATCACACTTGTAGATGAACGTCTGAGTGGTGGAGCGTGTGTTCACCGCAATCACCTCACAGCCTGGAGAGCAAGAGACATACAAACGCGATTATAGTTAAACAAGAAAAATAATAACGCCATAATAATGTTTGCTCTGTGTCATAGGCTACAGTTGAGCAGAGGCATTTTTAGGATTTCCACACATGGGATTTTATAAAAAGCAAATTCTATGTAATTTACATGACGGAAGACCTTAGCAGAATCTTTTTTAATACCACAAATGACGGAAATTAGTGGCTACTCTGACAGACTGACATCAATCTGGTGCAACAATGTCAAAGACTTTACTGAGTTCCAGTTCATAGAAGGAAATCAGTCCATTGAAATAAATTCATTAGGCAGTAATCTATTGATTTCACATGACTGGGAATACAGATATGCATCTGTTGGTCACAGATATCTTTAAAAAGGTAGGGGCGTAGATCTGAAAACCAGTTCACCTTCCAACAGGTCAACGACCCTAAGCACACAGCCAAGACAACACATGAGTGGCTTCGGGACAAGTCTCTGAATGTCCTTGGGTGGCCCAGACAGAGCCCGAAGTTAAACCCGATCTAACATCTCTGGAGAGACCTGAAAATAGCTGTGCAGCAACACTCTCCATACAACCTGACAGGGCTTGAGAGGATCTGCAGAGAAGAATGCGAGAAACTCCCCAAATACAGGTGTGCCAAGCTTGTAGCGTCATACCCAAGAAGACTCGAGGCTGTAATGGCTGCCAAAGGTGCTTCAACAAAGTACTGAGTAAAGGGTCTGAATACTTATGTAAATGTGAAATGTCAGCTTTTTTAAAAATAGCTAAAAACCAGTTTTTGCTTTGTCATTACAGGGTGTATTGTGTAGATTGATGAGGGGGAAAAAATATTTTATCCATTTTAGAATAAGGCTGTTACACATGAACAAAGGAATACACAGACTGACAAACAAGCATAAAACCCAGCTAACCACAAACATCCTGTAAACTTACCAGAGGCGGTGTATCGGACCTGTCGTACCGCCGTGTTCAGTTTGATGTCCAGGCCCTCGGCCAGAGCCACGGGGACACAGGAGTAGCCGTTCCTCACTGTCAGGTGGCTGCCTGTGAACTCAAAGTCGTCGTCCTGGACAGGAGAGAAAGGGAGGGAGAAAACAACACAAAAAGTGGGTTATACATGGTTTACAGGGACCAGGAGTGGGAGAGAACAGCACGACACATCAATGCATTTTAAAACACACTCAGAACGGGGATAATGTGTCGGTTATTATATGTGGTTTCTGCCTTTGCTTTTCTGAGTGTTTTAGGCTAGGTATCTGTAAAGCACTTTCATTGTGACAACTGCTGATGTGGTTGATTAAAAATGCATTTGATTGATTGGTTTACAAGGGCTTAGAGGGAGAGAGAAAACAGGACTCATAATAGAGGGTAGGCCTGGTGGTTTGAAAGGCATAAATTCAACTAGGTCTGGTGTCTAACAGCAGTGTCTAGTATGTGCACACTAGTCATCCTCTCTTCTGGTGGTTGAAATCGGATCTAGTGTGGATGTGCATACTAGGAGAGAATTGGATTGACTTGAGAAAGGGAAAGTCGCCATGTATTGCAGAAAGAAGAAATATATGTGTAACTGACGATTATGGATGAAGACCATCATGAAAATACAATAACAGTCATAACCGTTTCTATATTAAAAAATAGATTATTATAAATCATTTTCAAGGAGACAAACTTTACTCAAAAGCAGTCAAGTAAAAGTAACAACCGATATAAGGACATACGAGAGTCGACTGCTGACTGAAGACAGTCAGGCATTCAAAAAAGTGCAGTCGAGTCCGTTTCTGCAGTAACATGGACTACTCACAACGTGACCAAACTCTACTGTGTATCATGAATTACATGCACCCAATGGCTTTCCAAAAACACACTGACTTGATAGAGAAATGTCACTCAAGCTAGCTGTCATCTTGGCTAAACAGTAAACACAGAGCATCACGTTTCTGCACGTGCAGTCAGGAGTGGAGGAGAGGAGAAAATGGGCATCTTTTTTTTTTGCTATTCAAATGGTTAAAACGGTAACCGTGGTCATTTGGCTGACAAAATAACCCGCATCCAAATTTCCATGACCGTCACAGCAATATATGCAATCGATCTAACATTACCTGGTTGCTAAAATTCTATCATGCTTGCCTAATTTCAGTTAATGTGACGAAACAAGCACTGTATATTGTGGAGAATCATTGTACAGTCTAAACCGCTGTGAAATATGTTTTCAATAACCAAAAACGCTGTTTGAAGCTGGTGTACAAATCCGAACGTAAGATGCAAAAGCAAAACTTAAGGAGGGAAGCATAGAAATATTGCACATAGAACAGATCTACCGCTTATCAGAGACTGGTTTTCATTAAGGATGACAGATCTATTGGTCAGGTCAACCACAAAGCTACATACTGGCCCTAAGTGAGTAATGAGTTAGTATGAGCGTACCTGGTCCCAGTGCTTGAGTGAGAGAGTGGAGAGGGGCGTGGCGTTGGCAAATTCCAAGTTGGCAAAGTGCCAGTCAAGGATCTGCCTGTCCCGGGACGACAGGTACACGTCACTGTGGAGAGATCGACAGAGGGTGGGGGGAAAAAAACAACGGATGGATGCAAGCACATCTAGCCTGGTCCCAGATCTGTTTGTACTTTTGCCTACTCCATTGTCAGGCTAAACATTGGCATGACAATTCCACAAGAACGAGTGGAGACGGACTGGCACCCAGGCTAGAGCACACCTACATGTTTAAAAGAACAGGACAACAGCAGCCCTTTACAGTGGGCTGGAGGTGTTCGAGTGTTACCTGGGTGGGTTGGCCTCCAGTTCCTGTAGCTTCTCCTCTTGTTTGACCTGCGACTCCACCAGCTCATCATACTCCTACAGTAGAGGGGACAGAAAGGGGTTTAACACACACACACACACAGACAGAGACAGAGAGATAGAGAGAATTTATTTGTCTTGGCAAGACACAAAGGCCGCCATTGGAACATTCAGGAAACCATCGGAAGTCAACCAGTTTCAGGCATGGGGGCCAACCTGAGCAATAGAAGGGGAAACACTAGCGTACATCTATTTGTGCACACAAGAAGGTTTTAAGGTAAAGTAATCAGGACATCAGCCCAGTCAGTTTAATGGGCTAAGTCACCCTATCCAGGTTTCCCACAGGTTCATCACCTGCCTGTGCAGCCACCAGCCAATTGACAAGGCCTAATAAATATGTCCAAATCAAATTAAAACCCCACACCCCTCTGCCTAAGGCCTCCCCGACCCCTGTTCTAGCCTGTATGTGTACAACACACGCTCTCAGTGTGTGTGTGTGTGTGTGTACACCATTTCCAGCCAGACAGACCAGGCTGAGTAAAGCCTTAGAAGTGGCTTTTCAGTAGGCAGTCGACCGAAAGACGACTCGAGTTCAAACAGCAGCTGTGTTTAAACTTGCTTCCCGAAAAATCCTTTATCTGCAGAAAGTGAGGCAGTACTGCCTTTAATGAAAACACACAGACAAAGCATTAGGACCACTCAAACACATGCTGATGAAACAGTCTTGGTTTTGGTCTCTATGGGGCAAAGCCTTACTTCTACTTACGTCGAATTTTCCCTTAATTGTGCATTGGCGTCAATGGGAAACTAAGTAAAAATTGGACTTAAGTGACGGATGTGCCCCTGTGGTCTCAAGTACACTTCCGTCTCCTTTGCTTACAAGGGACACTTCAGGATTTTTATGTCTCTGTGTCCAGTATGAAGGAAGTTAGAGGTAGTTTGTGAGCCAATGCTAACTAGCGTTATCGCAATGATGAAGTCTATGGGTATTTTTTTTTTTTATCTACTAGCATGCTAGTAGAACGCTAGTTAGCAATTGCGCTAGCACTAGTTAGCAACTTCCTTCAAACTGCACACAGAGAAATAAACATCTGAGTTCATCTGACTCTGGGCCCAAATCCAATCCATCCATTTACAATGTTACCATGGTTTCTGCTAAGCTCATAGTGTGACAGCAAGTCGGCGATAGTCATTAAGCTCTATATTTCCCCCCTAATAAATTAGTTTACTCAAATGAAGGATAGACTGGAACAACCACAATTGTATTGGAAAGTTGACTAACACATTTCTCTTCGTGTGTTGATTGAGTATACTGTAGCTGCAGACCATTCTGGTAATCAAACTTCTATTGGGAGTACCAGTCAACAGAAAACATCAGGGCATACAATTTACTTGTTAGTCCACCAGCCACTGTGGCAGGTAAATGTTTTTTTTAAAAACTCTACCTGCCACTCAGATTTTTCACCAGACAAAATATGTTTTTATTTCGCCAAAAGTCTGACTAGTAGAAGCTTTGTCTTCTCTTCCCTAGCAGTTGAAACTCAAACAGAAAAACAACCTAGCTTGTGAACAAAACTATGTAAATAGCCAAGAAACACAACAGCTGTGTTCGAATACCCATACTAACATACTGTATACTACATACTTAAATGACTATTAGCACTACATACTGTCTACCGGAAGGTGATGCTGTTGCTATGCAACCTCTTGCTAGCTTGTTAGCATAACTAATTATTAGCTAGACATTTTACGACTTTGGGTGTGTTTTGTCTGGAGTGCCAGATTGCGCTCTGGGCGTTCGTAAATTCAGAGCGTTGTCAGTTTGTCCGTTCGTAAATTCAGAGCGTTTCGCTCTCGGGGCGTTCACAGGAGTAGGGTTGATCCGAGCATTCTGACCATGGAATGGCATCAAACACATGGAAACAATGTGTTTGATACCATTCCACTCTAACCATTACCACAAGCCCGTCCTCCCCAATTAAGGTGCCACTAACCTCCTGTGTTACGTAGCTAGCTAACATACTGCTGTAATAACCTCCTGTGTTACGTAGCTAGCTAACATACTGCTGCAATAACCTCCTGTGTTACGTAGCTAGCTAACATACTGCTGTAATAATATCCTATGCGGTTCGTAAGGATAGCGTAACTAACAAATTGTCAGCCAACTTAACATATAACGGAACTTATTAGAAAAGTCATTACTTTATTACATTGCTCAAAATGTTCTTAACATTTGTCATAATTAGTTAAAGCAATGAATTTGTATCCCCTCTCGTCGGACATCGGCTGCACACTTTCCACCATTTTCTTTAAGTCTGAAAATGTTGTGAAGTCACGGCCATTTTCGGAAAGAATTGCATGATGGACCCTAAAAGCATGGAAATAGTGTCCACTGCTTGTATACTTCGTATTTTGGCGAATGTAGTACGACATCCGGGAAACTTTGGCCATACTAACTATATCCATACTATGACCAATAAGCATACTACATACTCACTTTACGTCACAAATTGTATGGTTAGTGCGGTTAGGATGAGTATTCAAACACAGCTAAGGGCAAAGTCTCACTTCATCAGACTTTAGTTTTAAGTAAATTAGACCAACATTTATGCATGCGTGCAGCTCTTCACGTGCGAACAGCCCCCCGTCAAGCAGTGTTGCAGCACGAGGTGGAATAGGCTATTTAGAATTTGTAGTTTTGACTTTGTGCAATTAAATTTACCAGCTATTAAACAAAATGGCATAAAAACTTTGAAAACAGCTACTGCAGAATTCATGTCACTATAAATGTGATCATGAAATAGACATCTCAAATGCCTATTTCAAAACTGGTGCGATTGAAAACACATACATTGAGAACACCTTTAATTGAATCAAAATTGTGTCTGGAGGCTAGAAATAGGTGATGCTCCAGCTAATGACTTGAGCTGTTACATTTATGGCTTCTCCACGTTGTGTGAGTCTGGAGGAAGTAGCACACGGCACAGGAATTAAGTTTGTTTTGGAAAAACAAATAAGTAAACTGGAAATTAATCAAAGTAATGTGCATTAACTGCTTGCAGCTAGAAGCTATTTGTATGGAACAAGTAGGGAACTATAAAATCTGTTTTTGCCCGATTCCATTAAGTTTTCTCAATTTTGTTTTCCAGGTTGCCCCCAGTTTTTCGCTCTCAAAATCACATTTTTTTTTTTTTAAATAGAAAAACAACAAAATAGTCCACAACAATGCTTAAACCACACCAGGAGACCCACTTGAGTTCTGGGACAAATCTAAGAAACCTCTCCTCTGCCTCTACAGTAGGGTGGTGTAACAGAGCATGAGTGGTTGACTTGTGGTCTCACCTTGCAGAGTGCAGTGAGGTCGCGGTGCTTGCTCTTGACCAGGAACTCGGCAGTGATGTCTCTGGGGGGCTTGACCTCACTGGCCTCCTTGTGCTGCTGATGAAGCTCCTTGACCCTCTCCTTGGTACCCACCATCTGAGAGAATGAGGGAGGGGGAAGAGAGAAAGGTAGATAGACCAAAACAGATTAAAGGAGGGAAAGATTACATATACAGGCATCTACACAAAAGCTCCTTTTGACCTGTAAGATACAGTGGGGAACTCATGGTCACCTTGTTCAACAGCTCCTTGAGATCCTCTTGGGTCTTGACTATCTTCTTCCAGTGCTCTATCTGTTCATCTTTCACGTGTTTCTCCTGCAACCTATTGGAAGATACCAGTCAAAAGAACACCTGAGAATGTATATGCGCCGTTGAGAAAAAAAAACAAAGTACAACCATCGTCACAGAATTTGTGTAAGTTGCCCAGCCCTGCATATGCCTGGAGCCAAGGGCCAAACACTTACTGAATGACCACCTCCAGGGCCTGTCCCAGGGACACAGGCTTGTTGTTGAGGAAGTTGAAGTCCAGCTGGTGGCTGAGGTAGGAGGTGGCCTCCAGCAGACGGTTGAACTCCTGCTCCACCATCTCATCCTTCTCCTTGGGCACCTGATGATTAGATCAGCAATCAAACATTAAGATTCTAGAATTCTATTTTAGTAATTAACAATATGGATTATAGCAAGGTCATAAGGAAGGAGCATTGATCAAAACAAGAAAACTAATTACTGACTACAAGCCTTCTACAGCCAATGAACCCATAGACAGACAGGCACCTTTCAAGACACTCTAGGGCAGACCCAGTTCTATTACGGTCTACTGCACAGTTGTTTCAATGTGTACCGACAGCGGATTCAAGATGAATTATTAACAATAGGTGAACAATGTTATCATGTAGTAAATCAATACATACGCTTATGCATCGTTCCCCCTGTAGAGGTCCACCAGGCGATAAACATGGGAGGGATTGAGAGGGGAGAGAATTAACTAATTAGATAAACAAACAAAGGAAAGGTTCATCCATTTTTATTTTTTTTGATATTGTATGTGTGCATCTCTGAGCGATGTTCTCTCGATTCCCGGGGTCATTTCATGTTCTCACGGGTTTCTGAGCTATTCCCCGTTCTAGAAGTTACACAAACTCACTGTATTGCTGTCATATGATTCAAAATGTGAGACACTTTCTTTTGATGTTAAACTGGCTTACACACTTGAAAAGGGACACTTAATTAGCTTCATTAGAAGCTTCATTAGAAAAGGAAACACAGTTGCGCGTGGTGTGGGGAGTGACCGGATGATCTATCCTTGACTACCACCTCTGTGAACTGGGTCATATTCATTAGGCACCAAACAGAAGAAAATGGACTGAAACAGGTAGGGAACAATAAGAAGTGCTCATTTTCGTTTTGCGTTGAAAAACATTTGGCTATGTTTTGCCCTAACGAATAGGACCCTGGCCTGAAAATAACCCCAAACATCCTAGAGGGAGAGAGAAAATAATCATTTGAAGAGAACACTGCTGTTTATTTCCAGTCTAACGGTATTGCATTGGGAGAGTCCGGTCTCAACCCGGAGATGGCAGAGCTGCTGTTGATGACACGCTAAGCTAAGCGGCTAACTGAATCCACCCTGCTAAGTGGTTAACTGAATCCACCCTGCGTTTTGCTTGTGTTCCGCGGAAAGAAGCAGCTCTGCGGAGAAAGTGAAGGGCCCCGCTAACACAGCACTTAGCGGGGTGCTGGATGAAATCTAAACATCTTCAGCACAAGAGGTAAATAACAGAGAGTTAACATTGGGGGAAGAGGGAATAAAATATTTCTGTATACAGTAGTTGGCTACAACGGTAGTAGGGTTACATTTGTGGTTAGCAGACACTTCAAAGTCGAGCAGGCCTGCGCGAAACACCAAAACGGCAATGTAATACAACAATTAATTTTGTTCTAATGTTCTACAAGTATTTCACTCTGCTGCAGTGCATTGGCATATATGGGGCGTGTCCTAAACCTCATAACTCAAACCCAAACAGCTAGCTAGTGATGCAACACTCACAGCTTGACCGTTGGCTTCGTACAGAGGGCACTTCTGTTTGATCTTGGCTAGCTCCATGTTGACCTGCTTGCTGACCACCGCCATGGGATTCCCTCCTAGAACACACCAGATAGAACATCAGGATATAGGCCTACAGACATAGAAATATAATCTATAGACTATTTCTATGCCTACAACAGCCTATATTAGATAGCAGTGTTAGAACTTCAACTAATGTCATTGTTTAACAGCCTGACCGTTAACTTGCTGATGGCTAGATAGTGTAAGGAAATGTTGCACATATTTTGAACGTGATACAAGCTGAATATGATCAAACTTGGTATCATTTGAAACATTTGTGGAATCTCACGTTTTTCATATTCAATTGTCGTTTTTACAGTCTTTCATGAAACAAAAGAAGAAAAGTGATAAACCATAACGTTTTGCCTGTCCAGTCCTATTTCTTCAGACTACATTGATCAGGGCCTGTATCCACAAAGCGTCTCAGTAGGAGTGCTGATCTAGGATCATTTTTGCCCTTTAGGTCATAATAAAGAAATGTATTTGGACAGATCCTAGATCAGCACTCCTACTATGAGACACTTTGGTTCATACGGGCCCAGACTACATTTACACAGTCAACACCACCCTCTGCTGGTAAGAAGCTGTCATAGCAGAAACACTGACCAATTAACAGTAGAGGTATAAAGTCAATTGGGATTTCTTTCACAGTGAATTGTGTGATAATAGGTGAGAGGAGTTTGAGGCCCATTTGAAATTACTGTTCAAAGTGGCTTTCAATCATGTACATTAGAGGTTGACATGGGAACAGGACTCCCAAGGGTCTTGTGGGTACAGCGGGATTCATACAGGAACTGGAATGAAATTCTAGAGTCAAGATCAGGAGAGGATCAACAGTCCACAGGAACAGGCAGTACAGGAATTATTTTAAACTTAGTTATTTTTGTGTTATAAGCAGTTTTAGAAGGACAGGATATTACCCCCCTGCCCCTCCAACAGGAACACATGTTCTTTCGTTTTCAATCACTATAAAACAAATTATAATAGGCCTTTCAGCTGAGCAGGCAACAAAAATAGCTAGCTCTCTCTCGCCTCGAACAGCCAAGTGGAGCCGTTGCTATGGACACTCACACACGCAGAGAGCACATGGAGCAGCATAGGACGGAGCGGGCGACAGACATAGAAGAGCAGCTAACGGGGGAAGTTATTTCTGATTTTGGCATGTTAAAATGAGCATGGAAGTCATTTTTATTGGGACAGGATAGGACAGTTATCAGGGTTATAGAACAGTTGCGGGCTGTAATTGTGTGTGTGTGTCTATGAATGTTTGAATGCCTTACCCAGTCCTGTCACCACCATGGCCCCCAAATCAGCCACATAGTTGCCCTTCCGGAACGTGGCCACTCTCCCCCCAACACGGTCCTGAGAGGAGACAATAACCAAATCACCACAGTGAAGAGGAAAACCCTAACCATTAGATGTTCCACCAGGCCAAAACACGACACAAGGCAGAACATTTTGTATTAATGAATGTTTTGTTACGGCCTGCCCTTACTGAACATGACCCTCTTTTTTTGGGGGGTTCGTATTGACGTGTGATGTGCTATTGACCCACCCTGGCCTCCAGTACTGTCACATCCATGCCGAAGCTCTGCAACTGCCGAGCAGCCGCCAGCCCAGACACACCCCCTCCGATGATGATCACCTTGCCGGTCTTCTTCGCTGCAGGGACACAGAGGAGCCAGAGTGGTTAACAATCAGATAACCCGTTCATTTTTTTATGTGACCACGTTTTTCCAAAAGCTGTTAAATATCTACTCTACGAATTAAGATTCAAGAAGTCTGCAGATGACATGGCACCGTGAGTTTCAACAAATCTATTTTGGTTATTGAACTATAGTAAATTAACAACCACACTGACATCATGGGTCCCTGATCTGCGTAATTATGAATGGCATTCTCTTCATGGTGATGTATCCTGAACAGGTCAACAGAGGTAGGCACATGTAATGTGTTAGGGTATTATTTTACACACTGGCTATTATTCTAATGAGTTCGGCCAACAAAGAAGACCAAATTTGGTTGGTCAGGAAAAACTTTGTACCAATCATAGACAGTGTGTAAGTTTGGACATCTCATTAGAACACAGTAGAGTTCAGTACAGCACAGTATAGTTCAGTACTACAGTACGGTAGAGTTCAGTACAGCACAGTATAGTTCAGTACTACAGTACGGTAGAGTTCAGTACAGCACAGTATAGTTCAGTACTACAGTACGGTAGAGTTCAGTACAGCACAGTATAGTTCAGTACTACAGTACGGTAGAGTTCAGTACAGCACAGTATAGTTCAGTGCTACAGTACGGTAGAGTTCAGTACAGCACAGTATAGTTCAGTACTACAGTACGGTAGAGTTCAGTACAGCACAGTATAGTTCAGTACAGCACAGTATAGTTCAGTACTACAGTACGGTAGAGTTCAGTACAGCACAGTATAGTTCAGTACTACAGTACGGTAGAGTTCAGTACAGCACAGTATCATTCAGTACAATACAGTAAATTACACTGCACTAAACTCTAGTTTGCTGTACTGTACTGTATTTTACTGACCTATACTCTACTGTGCTGTCTAAACTTGTGAAACAGACTTCTATGATTGGTTCAGATAGAAGTTGATTGGTTCAAATACTTTGGGCGTCCGGTGCTCGGTGGGGGGAGGGCTGGTTACAGTAACTGGAAAGAGAGGGCTCATGGGTAGGTGTCAGTAAGAGCAGAGACAGGTGACATTAACTGGAGAGCGACAGGGAGAGAGAGAGAGGGACGGGCTGTCCAGGCTGTTTTCATACTCTTGCGTTGACCACCACGCGACAGAAAGAAAAATAAAACAAGTATTAGCTGAACATAACAGCATGCCAGTGGAAGGCAAGACAGTAGCAGGTGACCAAACTGTGGTTTGTGACTACTATGGATTCCCATTACAGCCAATTCAGTTGTAGTCATTGTATCACTCCTTACTTGTTCATTCTGTTACCAATTTGTTTTTTAATCCCTTAATGAATTGGTAGATCTACCTTTACTTGTTACTTCTCTGAACTTTCATTATCCTCCCTCATGAGGGAGAGAAATGTGAAAATATCTTAATGGGGCAGTGCAGTTAAAAATGTGATGTTCCTTTTTTTAATTAATTAATTAATAAATAAATAAATAAATAAATATATATATATATATATATTCCACACTACGAGGTCAAAATAATAATCCTCTTTTTGTGTAAGAATTGTAAAAAAAAAAGGTGGGATGGAACCTTAGTCCCACATAATGACATCACAATGTGATCTGATTATAATAGATCAATGACGGTTCATCTGTGTAAGGTGATGGGCTCTAGATCATCCTATCAGCTAATCAGGGGGATGTGTATGTAAATATATTCACATTTGTTTCCTAATTGCCCACACGATCAAATTGAGTATTTCAAGGCCGAAAGGAGGATCGGGTTAATAAATGATTACAAATATATATAAAAAATAAATTACATAGACTGCATGGGGGCTTTAAAGATATGTGGGTTTTTGGTACCAGAATGACAAGGCACTAGGTCATATTTCTTAAACTTGCAAATCATTTGCAAACTAAATGTTGATATTAGTTGGCAGGGGTCTTCACTTTAACAGTGTTTTGAGGTATTTCTAATAGCTTTTAAGACTTTATCTGCTAGTTGTTTTTACAAGACCCCTTTTCCTCTGTTTGACCAGAAATCAAAGCGTTTGCTTATTCCAATATTTTAGGATGAAAAATGGATCAAATATGTATATACGCCTTAATTTAAATAAACATAAAAGACTCGGCTTTAATTTGACGTGCTCTATGAACTGTCCTTAGGGCTTTTTACATGGACATACCCATATAAAAATGTGAGCATAAGCATTGTACATACAGTTACTATAGTATATCAGGCAGATAGTAAAAGGCTAGTGTACTCACTTGGTAAAGGCTTGACTCGCTTGTAGACGCCAAAGTTAATGAGGCCGTGTCTCTCCAGGTAACTGTGTATCCTATGCACCAGCACTGTATCACTGTTGTATGGCGCTTCAAGTTGTTGTGCTGTGGCTTCGAAGGTTAGCTGGATTTTCGGGTTATCAAGCCAAAGTTGGAGCTGAAACAAATACATTTGCCACAATTTCAGACCCAAATCCAAACGTATAATATTCTGCAGAACTAAGCAAGTCTTGCTAATGGAGTAGGTGTGTGTTCTCACCGTGCGGTTGCGGATGTACAGGAACACTTTCTGTGTCTGTTGGGGCCCGCTGATGATGTCCGAGAAGCAGGCGGCCTCCTGGGAGGTCATACGATCGTGGGGCAGGCGGCTCTGGAACGCGGCTCCCTCCACGCCTGGAAAACCACAAACACGCCACCCTCAACACCCGTCCTGACACACACACACACACCTTTCGCTGCCCAATGTGACATTTGCGCTCGCAGGTGCGCACTTTCGCACAGTCTGACTCACACTCACCAGAGGGCTCCTCAGGTTCGCTGTCCACCTCCTCCTCCACGGGCGGCGGCGGCGGCGGGATCACCTGCTTGCGCTCCTTCTCCGCCTTGGCGTTGCGCTCCTCCTCAGAGTAGTATTCGTCCTCAGACAGATTGGCCAGGCTCTCGTCCATCTCGCGGTACTCCACCTGCAACAAGAGGCACAATAAACGCTCCATTAAAACCACGTTCCGGCTCACCTGAGATTAAGCAAATGGTCAAGCTCCCTTCTACTGCTCTGGTGTTGTTCACCACTAATTTGATCGACATACCAAGATTACTGTAACTCAATACCGTCAGTCATTCAACGTGCTCTTGGACTAGGGCTGGTGGGGGCACTTGTTTGTAGTGACTTACTCTATTTCGTTCAAAGATGGGTTTACAGGTATTATAGGGTGTTTACTTTTGATCGCTTGCGACGGCTTGTCCTTCGACCCTCGGCCGTGTCCGGGTCAACCCCCCCGGGGCCCGGGGGGTGTGACAGCGAGGGCCCACCAGGTTCCCCGCTTGGAGAGGCTCGCTCCTTCTTTTTGATCTCCACGGCGCCCGGGGCCAAGGGAGGGGCCCCCGGCTGGGCAGAAACCTGGGCCTCAAGGGACCGCTCAGCTACCCCTGGCGCCAAGGAGGTGGAAGAGGAGCCTGCGTCTGACTTCTTACTCGACATCATCATGGAGGAAGACAAAGGCCTCTCCTTGAAAAAGGGAAACGAAAATCGACATGAGCCAAATCCATTCGCTGCTCTAGAGTTGTCTGTGATATGATGCCCTAGGACAGCCAGAGTTTGTTTTTTCACAACGTTGATCCATTGTGGTCAAAAATAATAACAGTCTATGACGTTGCATATTAGAAAAATGTCTGCATTTCGCAAATGAAGATCACAATGAATTGCTGTTCATGAAGATACAATTTGTTGTCAGTCCACTTTCTAGATGGATAATATTCCATATCATGATGTCAAAATATGGAAAATGTGTTCTAAACAACTCCATAACAGCTAACTAAACACATTTCTATAACTTTCTATTGTTGGAGCTGTAAATGCACCTGCCAGTAGCGAATGTATCTAGACTTTAAGATGAGGATGCATAAGATGTGTGCATGATGACAAATGTAAGAGGGTTTCACATTAACCTTGTCTTGCTTTACCCATTTCTCCGAGGACCTGGTAATATCCATTCAAACGCTAAGAAATAAAGACAGAATCAGAAAAATGGTCATGAACAAAAGCAAAGTCCACCTAGCCAGCCAGCTAGACGATCAGTCCTGGGGAGTATTCATTCATCCAGACAGTTGCGAAACAGAATGTTTTGCTACTACAACGAGAGTTTCTATTGGACAAATTCAGGTAGGTCCCTCCCCGTTTCGTTTGAGAAAAGTTTAGCAACAGAATCGGCGTAAAGAATACGCGCCTGGTTTATTGACTAACTATTGCAGTGTTATAATACTCATACTAACCATACTATGTATTACGTGAATTGCGAATATAGTATGTAGTATATACTCATTCAGTAATGTTAGTATGGGTATTCGAACACAACCGTTGGTAGTAGTGAATAGCGACATAGCTAATCAGTTAGCTAGCGTTAAGCTAACTTGCAATTGTATTTCAAATATGTGGATAAACGTTAGTATCTAGGCCAACTATCTACTTGGTTTTGTATCAATCGCATGTTCGTTGGTTGTTTCGTAAGGAAAACATGTCGGACAGCAGTATCCAGTTGGTGGAGCTAACAAGATACGCTAGCCTGGCTGAACCATACTGGTAGCTTAGCTAGCTATATTATAAAAACCTTCGGCCGTCGTTACAACCTAGTTAGGTAACTTTGCTTCTCTGACTTAAACATGTAAATGATCAGCGTCATGTGTGTGTTGTCTGACTAGTATATTATTCATTTGTTTTACTGCATGCACCGGGTTCAACTACGGCAGCTAACGTTAGCTAATAGGCTAACAATGAGTCTCTCAGTGTCTGTGTGCTAGCTAGCGACAGTGAAAACATTGCACTCAAATCACGTTAGTAACTACGCTATAACATAAAACAACATTTCACTATGCAGGTAATATTGGGGCCGTGAGTTGAAAGAGTAGAAACATAACAAAAGACATAAAATTATAACTGTACCTCCAGATCGCAGCAATCAATGTGTCAACTCAAAGACAATTCCCAACTCGTCCTCTCGTTGAATTATAAGACCCGCCCCTCACCATCATGCTATTGGGACGTCGGTGAGCTCGTGAACGCAACCATTGGTTATGGATGTTGTCAATCATCAATGAGGGGATTTGATTAATGCCCCGGGTCTACCCTTGGTGAAATCGTTTTCGAACCGGGTTGCTTCCCGGGCTTGAGCCAAAACAAAACAAAGTGACGTAGGTTAATCAGGTGGAGTAATGAGTAGCATTCTGTGTTTTCACATTCAAAAGTGATTGATTTAGTTAATAACGCTTTAACTGCATTCTCAAATTCGAATATATTTTATGGAAAATTATGTATGTTTCTGAACTACTCATCATGCTGCCTTGTTGACCACATGACCAAGCGGTGCAATTGTTGACAACATGATCAAGCGGTGCAGATTTCTGTTCGATTTGGAGAACGCCGCTCCTCCCTCACCGCTTTTGCCCGTTTTCGTCAACGGCCATTAGCCGGTGCACCGTGGGTCTGCTTAATCGAACCCCCTCAATGATGCTGACGGTTACTTTGAACAAAGATTTCCAGTAGGCTACTCGTGCATTTATTTTAAAAGTTAATTAAATGTATGATGTAAACCCCCTAGAGAAAGAAACCCACACTATGTGCACACATAGGTCACCAACAAAAATATAAACAATGGAGTAAATCACTAATAGTACAATGTTATGACAGTGTAAGTAATGTGTTACTGTAGTTGAATACTCACCATAGAATTAGGCTACATATACAGTGCATTTGGAAAGATTTCAGACCCCTAGACCTTTTCCACATTTTGTTAAGTTACAGCCTTATTCAAATTGGTTAAATAAAATATTTTTGTCATCAATCTACACACAAGTGAAAACAGGTTTTTAGAAATGTTTGCAAATGTATTAAAAAATACACCCAAAAAATTATTCAGACCCTTTGCTATAAGACTCGAAATTGTCAGGAACCCTGGTTCTGAACCCAAATGCAGATCGGACAAGGTAGGGGGTGAAAAAGGTGAGTATTCATTGATAACAGTATAACAATGAGGATGGTATGGCAGACGTGTAAACAGGGGAGTACAGATGATGGGAGGCTGAAGGTGTAGTATTGTGTTCCACAGATGGTAGACGGGTCCGGTAGCCAGGCAGGAGAGACAGGAATTCCAGGTGAACGTACTGAGGCAGAGAGAACAAGAAATCAGATGAGCAGGCAGACTGAGATGAACAAGGCAAACTGAAGATAGCTAAATAACTATGGTCTGGTGCGCAAGCACAACATACGGAGTGTGACTAACGATCCGGCAGGGACTGGATGTCAGGTCTCGGCTTAAGTAGGGTTGTAATGATGATCAGGACCAGGTGTGATGATTACTGACGAGGAACAGGTGAGAGCAGACTCAGGTGATCCTGGAATTCCCGCCTTACACTCATTGCCCAGCAACCGGAACGGGCACGTTCAGGAACACACACAAAACAGACACAGACAGACAGGAAAACAGGCTCACAGGGACGGGGTCTTGACAGAAATTGAGCTCATGTGCATCCTGTTTCCATTGATCATCCTTGAGATGTTTCTAAAACGTGATTGGAGTCCACCTGTGGTAAATTCAATTGATTGTACATGATTTGGAAAGGTACACACCTGTCTATATAAGGTCCCACAGTTGACAGTGCATGTCAAAGCAAAAACCAAGCCATGAGATCAAAGGAATTGTCCGTAGAGCTCTTGGGACAGGATTGTCTCAAGGCACAGATCTAGGGAAGTGTACCAAACATTTTTGCAGCTTTGAAGGTCCCCAAGAACACAGTGGCCTCCATCATTCTTAAATGGAAGAAGTTTGGAACCACCAAGACTCTTCATAGAGCTGGCCGCCCAGCCAAACTGAGCAATCAGGAGAGAAGGGAGGGGGTAACTCTGACAGAGCTCCAGAGTTCCTCTCTGGTGATGGGAGAACCTTCCAGAAGTACAACGGAGCAAAGTACAGAGACATCCTTGATGAAAACCTGCTCAGGACCTCAGACTGGTACAAAAGTTCACCTTCCAACAGGACAACAACCCTAAGCACACAGCCAAGACAACGCAGGAGTGGCTTCGGGACAAGTCTCAATGTCCTTGAGTGGCCCAGCCAGAGCTCGGACTTGAACCTTACCGGACATCTCTGGAGAGACTTGAAAATAGCTGTGCATCGACGCTCCCCATCCAACCTGACAGCATCATGATGTGGAAATGTTTTTCAGTGGCAGGGACTGGGAGACTAGTCAGGGTAGAGGGAAAGATGAATGGAGCAAAGTACAGAGAGATCCTTGATGAAAACCTGCTCAGGACCTCAGACCGCAAAGGTTCACCTTCCAACAGGACAACGACCCTAAGCACACAGCCAAGACAACACAGGAGTGGCTTCGGGACAAGTCTCTGGCCCAGTCTCTGAACTAGAGCCTGGGCCAGAGCCTGGGCCAAAACCCCAAACAGCAAGCAATGCAGATGTAGAAGCACGGTGGCTAGGAAAAACTCCCTAGAAAGGCAAAACCTAGGAAGAAACCTAGAGAGGAACTAGGCTCTGAGGGGTGGCCAGTCCTCTTCTGGCTGTGCCGGGTGGAGATTATAACAATTCATGGCCATTAAGGCCAGTTCTTTCTCCAAGATGTTCAAATGTTCATAGATGACCAGCAGGGTCAAATAATAATACAAGTAGTTGTTGAGTTTGCAACAGGTAAATACATCAGGAGTGAATGTCACTTGGCTTTTCAGTGCAATTGAGCGCAGGTGGGGAAGAGCGAGAGCGAGATGAAAACAGCAGGTCTGGGACAAGATGGCACGTCCAATGAACAGGTCAGGGTTCCATAACCGCAGGCAGAAGAGTAGAAACCGGTGCTGAAGCATGGTCCTCCGGGTAGGCTCAGGTCCTCCGGGAGAGGAGGTAGAGTGGGAGAGAGAGAGAATTAGAGGGAGCATACTTAAATTCACACAAGACACCGGATAATAACATCAGATTTAACAAACTGACCCTAGCCCTCCGGCACATAGACTATTGCAGCATAGATACTGGAGGATGAGACAGGGTGGGGTCATTATGCGGTAGTGTGTTTGAGGGGGGAAAACAATTTAATACATTTGAGAATGAGGCTGTAACGTAACAAGATGTGGAAAAAGTCAAGGGGTCTGAATACTTTCCGAATGCACTGTAGGATCTCAAATCAGGCAAGATAAAACACCCCAGATAATCAATAATATAAATAATGGAGATGACAGATCACATTTCATAATACATTAAAAAAAATGTCCATCAAAATATTTGTCAGTAGGCCTACATATACTTTTTCTGTTACTATGTAACTTGAGAGAATGTACATAGATCTACAAATTCATATGTGAAGGATTGAAATCTGGGGGATCTATGTGGTTTATGGAGAATCTGTCGACTTCACGTGACACAAATGGACCTTGTAGGCTTCTACACAGGCTATGCTTGACCCTGCCTAGATTAATCCGCACCAGCTTGGCAAAGCTCCTCAACTCAAGCCCCCTCTGACCAACTCGAGCACATATGGAAGCAAGCTTGCAGAATCATCCTCGGCACAACATATCCTGTCTTCAAAGACTGGTTACCCTGTCGAGGACAAGTGTCAGGTAGATCCACCTACCTTATGTCTATTCCACAGGTCAGGACGGAGAGATAAAAAGTCACCCATACCCTATTCAAATTAATCAAAACTCTTTGAGTCTCCTTAATAATGTCTGGGAAGGTGCCAATGGAATGGCATCAAACCATGTTTTTTATGTATTTGATACCATTCCACTAATTCCGCTCCAGCCATTACCACTAGCCCGTCCTCAACAATTAAGGTACTACCAACCTGTGTTCAGGATTTCGGCTATGAAGCCATTCATCTACTTCCCCAGAGTCAGATGAACTGGTGGATACCATTTTTATGTCTGCGTGCAGTTTGAAGGAAGTTTCTAACTAGCATTAATACAATGACTGGAAGTTTATGGGAACAGCTAGCTGTTCCTGTAGACATCCAATCATTGTGCTAATCCTAGTTAGCATTGGCTAGAGAGACTACCTCTAAAAGAGCCTAATTCACAAATGCATTGAATTTCATTGGCCGTACGTCCTTTTCACTGACTTGTCGGACAGGTGTAGTGTTTTCTAATGCCTCACATGTGAGCAGTCTGTTGCGTTGTGTCAGATGTCATTCATTTCAAATGGTGACCGTCCGCAATAAAGTGGTATTGCAGTGGTATTGAAGTCTCGGATGCCGTACACTTTGATGAACTGAAAAATGTTATGATTCAAAGAAAACCGGGATTGAGCTCCCTGCCATCCATGATCTCTATATCAGGTGGTGTGAAAGGAAGGCCTGGGAAATTGTTAAATACTCCAGCCACCTAAGCAATAACCTATTCTCTCAGATTCCGCATGGCAAGTGGTACCGGAGCATCAAGCCTGATACCAACAACCTCCTTCACTCTGCGGTCAACCTCAGCCTGAACCATCTCAATTGGGTTGAGGTCGGGTGATTGTGGAGGCCAGGTCATTTGATGCAGCACTCCATCTCTCTCCATCTTGTTCAAATAGCCCTTACACAGCCTGGAGGTGTGTTGGGTCATTGTCCTGTGAAAAAAAAAAAGATAGTCCCACTAAGCGCAAACCAGATGGGATGGTGTATCGCTGTAGAATGCTGTGGTAGCCATGCTGGTTAAGTGTGCCTTGAATTCTAAATAAATCACTGACAGTGTCACCAGCAAAGAACCATCACACCTACTCCTCCTTGATTCACGGTGGGAACCACACATGCAGAGATCATCCATTCACCTATTCTGCATCTCACAAAGACACGGCGGTTGGAACCAAAAATCTAAAATTTGGACTCATCAGACCACCGGTCAAATGTCCATTGCGCGTGTTTCTTGGCCCAAGCAAGTCTCTTCTTCTTATTGGTGTCCTTTAGTAGTGGTTTATTTTCAGCAATTCAACCATGAAGACCTGATTCACTGTTACTTGAACTCTGTGAAGCATTTATTTGGGCTGCAATCTGAGTTGCAGTTAATTCTAATGAACTTATCCTCTGCAGCAGAGGTAACTCTGGGTGTTCCTTTCCTGTGGCGGTCCTCATGAGAGCCAGATTCATCCTAGTTCTTGATGATTTTGAAACTGCACTTGAAGAAACTTTCAAAGTTCTTGAAATTTCAAAAGCCAGTCAGTTGATTATTGACAAGTTTTTCCAACACTTTTGATAAACAGGGCGAAATAGTTAGGCTAATAGTTAGCTTGATCTCCCCCTTTAAATAATGGACAAACCGTGGCTGCCTTCTGACACATATGGTTTTTGGGGTCAAGTTTATGGAGCTCCTTTAGCACCTCGGACTCAATGACTGCCTGCAGGGAGAAACTTTCTAGTGGGGGAGGGGAAAAAGAGGGAGGAGCATTGGGGCTAGTTGCATTAGAGGGGGTGGGAGATGAGGAAATGTTGGACATCCAAAGAGGCATGTTTGAATCAAATAGGAATCCTGACTTTTAAGTGTTGATTAAAGAGCTCAGCCATGTGCTTCTTGTCAGTAACAACCACATCATCAACTTTAAGGGACATGGGCAGCTGTGAGGAGGAGGGTTTATTCTCCAGGTCTTTAACCGTTTTCCAGAACTTCTTGGGGTTAAACCCACAGAGAGAGAACTGCTCCTTAAAGTAACTAACTTTGGCCTTCCGGATAGCCTGAATGCACTTACTGTATTTCTAATTTGCCACAACGAGAGCCAGTCAGCCTGAGTGAGCATGTGCCGAGCCTTTCGCCAAATGCAATTCTTGAGGTGGAGTAACTCTGCATGATCACGGTCGAACCAGGGGCTGAACCTGTTTTTAATTCTAATTTTCTTTATGGGGGCGTGTGTGTTAACAATACCACTGGAAATTTCAAAAAATAAGGTCCAAGCGTCTTCGACAGAGGGGATCAAGCTGATTCTATACCAGAGGCCAGGTCATGAAAGAAGGCTTGCTCGTTAAAGTTTTTTAGCAAGCATTTATGACAAATCAGGACAGGTCATTTCACTGAGCAGCCATTATAAACACAGGCTGTAAAACAGTGATCACTAAGGTCATTACAGAAAACACCAGACTGATACCTATCAGGATTATGTGAGGATAACATCGAGGAGAGTAGCCTTTTCTGAATGTTTGGAGTCATACCTTGTGGGATTGGTAATAATCTGAGAAAGAGGACTTGCTTTAAGCATGTGGTTTAAGCATGTCCCAGTTTATGTCACCTAGCAGGACAAATTCAGACTTAGTGTAAGGGGCCAGGAGAGAACTTAGGACAGGTAGGGTACAGGCCGGTGCTGACGGTGGACGATAACACCCAGCAACAGTCAACAAAGAGCTATTTGAAAGTTTAATACTTAAAACCAGCCAATCAAATTGATTGTGGACAGACTGAAGGTAAAGACTGCCACTCCCCCACCTTTGGAAGATATGTCTTGCTGAAAAAGGTTATAACCAGAAAGGTTAACATCAGTATTTAAAACACTCTTCCTTGACCACGTCTCAGTAATGACCAACACATCTGGATTGGAGCTGTGAACCCACACTTTCAATTGATCAATTTTAGGTAATAAGCTTCTAGTGTTAACGTGCAGAAAACCCAGGCTTTTACTAGAGCAGAAATCAGTGAAGCAGATATCAGAGCACAAGTCAGAATTGTGGCTAGCAACAGTAGATGGGCCAGGATGTACATGTACATTACCAGATATCATCAACAGTAATACAATCAATGCAGGGCATAGGACAGGGAGAGCGCTGCAGTGCTGATGTATGACATCTGAATGTGCATTTGATGGCAACAAGATCATATTGTACAGCAATTTCATTAGGTAACATGAATACAAAGCCGGCAAGAGGTGGTTAGAATAGGATGGGAGGCTAAAAGTCTTTGTAACCAATAGAGTCCCGAGTGTGGGAACAAACATAGTCTGTTCCACGGTTGGGTAAACAAGAAAGTTCATTGTCAACAAAGCATGCAGGAGTCATGAGTCAAATAGCAAAATGCACAAGAAGAAAAATATAAAGACTTGGGGCGCCGTTGTAAGTTCAGTCACTCTCCCCAACAGTGCCTGTGTGCTGGAGGCGAGTGAAGGCTCGGGAGAGAGTGGGGTGTGGTGGGGTGGGGGTACCTGTACCAGACAGGGGGAGATGGTGATCAGATCGCCAGGTGGAATCCAAGCAGCAGTGCAGCAGGCATCGGTGTCACGGCCACTTGGGAGAAGCTTTTATTTCTGGAGGCAGATTTCTTGTAGAAAATGCCAGTGGATGGTCTCTGAACAGCGGGAGAGGGCTTCAAAGGCCTCGGATTTGGGTGGGGTAGCCTGTGAGACTCAGTTTTCAGCAGTCAGATGCTAAGTAAACCTAACTAGTAAACAACGTTGGAAAGCACAGCTAGCTGGTTTACTAACTAGCTTGCTGTAGTTGTCCAACTATCATAGTTAGCTATCTAGCTTGCAAGAGGAGATTAATATGGCGCTAAGAGAAGGGAATTCGTTTTTTGTTTTTTTTCTCCCGTGATACATTTGATTACTGCACCATTTGTATTAGTTAGTTAGTTCGTCACATGTTTTATGCACGGAAAATCATTAATCAGGTCAACATTTTGTTTAAACTTGGTTGTCTGTGCACACTCTCACTGACAAATGCAGTTTAAAAAAATGAGAGCTGTGCATTCTCCTTACCAGAGTTTCGCTACGCTGTGATGCACTTCACTTTATTGCAGAGTGACAATTGCAATAGCTAGCTAGTGATATTATTGTCATACATGTTGCATAACTGTTAACTGTCATGGTAGGATAAGATCAACAGAACAGAGGCATCACTACAGGTTGTATCACAACCGGCCGGGATTTGGGAGTCCCATAGGGCGGCGCACAAATGGCCCAGCGTTGTCCGAGTTTGGCCGGTGTAGGCCGTCATTGTAAATAAGAATTTGACTCGCCTAGTTAAATAAAGGTTACATCAGTGACTGTCTGGAGGGTAAGATACAGTATATAGGTCTCTCTGTGGGTGGGAGATGGACATTTAAGCTTACCAACGCTCTCTTTACTTTACTGACTTGTTGAATGATTGATCCATTCATCCTTCCATCCGTCCATCTCTCCCCAGCCTTCCTCTCCTCTGAGGAACTAGTGAGGGTGGAGCTCAGTCAGTGAGCTGTTCAGGGACTGGTTAGGAAGAACTACGTGAAATTCTGTACGCAATGCCCATCCTGGCAGATCTGAACCTAATGTGAGCACAATGTGACGTTCGTGCATCCAGACCTAATGCAGCTCGGAGTGATCGGATGACAGAAGTCACATTTAAGTGTTGGGTGTAACCGAGGCCATAGATGTTACATATCCATAACTTGGGAGACCATCTCAAGCATACCCCTGGTAGAGCTGGGAATGGTGTTTAACACACCACCTCGCCTTCAGCAGGGTTGAAAAGTGGAATTGATCTGTGTTACGGATACAGGTATCCCGTGTGTGTATTTGTTTTCTTTCCTTCTGCCCCAGTCACAGGTGTCACTCATCAGCAGTCATCAATCACCAATCAGTCCCAATCAGAAGACACACCCAATCACATCCCCTTTCCCTTGGTTTAAAACCCCCACAGTTGTCTCTCTCAAAAGCTCTCTTCACACCTCTCTATCTCTGTAAGGATTTGCTGAAAAGCAGTTACTGTTAGTTTGTTTTGTGCGTTATCTCTCTTTTGTTTTTGAGCCTAGATCTCACATCAGCTGTTGTCATGTGAGTATGTATTGCTGTGTTGTATTGTTTGTTTGTTGGTGGTAAAAGGGGATAACCAGACAAGTCGCCCATGGGCATACATTACCCGTAGGAAACCCTTTGTCTAAATACATTAGTTAGAACTGGGCGGACCACCCACTGTATTTAATTGGTTAGTTAGCTAGCTGTTCGTGACGCAGGTAGACTAGCTTAGGTTCCTTGGGTCCAGCTCCGCCCCTTTTCCACACCACATTACCGTGTGTTTGGAATAAACCAGTAGTGTTTGATGGTAGATTTAGGTTGTCTTTTATTTTTGTTCTCACTGTTACTTTTTCTACTGGGGTGATTTGCATGAGATATGTTACGGGTCTCGTTTCCATCCCCCCTAGACTACGGGGCAAAAGGGATTCGTAACATAAATGGGGGCTCGTCCGGGGGTAATTGTTTAAATTTTCAGTAGTGAAATCCTTTGATGTATTTTTGTTGATTTGGCTACATAAATAATGATTACTAAATGTTACATAAAAGGTAAATATCAAAACTGAATGGAAACCCCTTTGTTAATATGTATTGGCATGGAATAATAAAAAATGAATATTTTGTCACGCTGGATGGTTGAAATATGACAATTAGCACTTGAATGTTGTAAATAAATAACGTGTAAATACTGAAGTGATGTACAGTGCATTCGGAAAGTATTCAGACCCCTTGACTTTTTCCATGATTGACTAAATTATTTTTTTCCCTCATCAATCTACAGCTGAAAAGCCTGGTGCCAGGTTTCCTCCAGATGTGAAGCTTGGCGTTCAGGCCAAAGAGTTCAATATTGTTTTCATCAGACCATATAATCTTGTTTCTCATGGTATGAGAGCCCTTTAGGTGCCTTTTTGGTAAACTCGAAATGGACTGCCATGTGCCTTTTTACTGAGGACTGGTTTCTGTCTGGTCACTCTACCATAAAGGCCTGATTGGTGGAGTGCTGCAGAGATGATTGTCCTTCTGGAAGGTTCTCCCATCTCCACAGAGGAACTCTGGAGCTCTGTCAGTGACCATCGGGTTCTTGGTCACCTCCCTGACCAAGGCCCTTCTCCCCCGATTGCTCAGTTTGTCTGGGTGGCCAGCTAGGAAGAGTGTTGGTGGTTCCAAACTTTTTCCATTTAAGAATTATGAATTCTTGGGGAACTTCAGTGGTGTAGAAATGTTTTGGTACACTTCCCCAGATCTGTGCCTCGGTACAATTCTGCCTCGTAGCTCTACAGACAATTTCTTCGACCTCATGGCTTGGTTTTTGCTCTGGCATGCATTGTCAACTGTGGGACTTTATATAGACAGGGATGTGCCTTTCCAAATCAAGATTAAAATACAAATATTCTGCTTGTCTCCAGTCATGTAAAATGACATTGCGTTTTATATATAAAATAAAGTGTCAGACCACAAATAAGATGATAGCCATTATAAATAAACCTATCTTTTCGCCCCCCTTCTTTGCCATGTAATGCTTACAAAACGAAGAACAGTTTCTAAAACTGCATACATAAGGCTCTGGGCCCGGTTGCATAAAACATCTTGAAGTGTTTTAAGGGTTTACCTTAAGGCTTTCATTTCGTGAGACGGCAAAATATTACTTCTACAATCAAGACAGGATATTACCAAATATCTTGTAGTTACTTTTTTCTCAACCTGTTTATATTACTTTCTAGTACATCAAGCTAGCTTACAGAATAGCTATAGCTAACTAGCCAGCTAGCTTTGTAGCCATGGATTGTGCACCTTCCATTGTATAGCTAAGTACTGTAGCTAGCTGGTTGATGTTTTCCTTTTGTGACCAGAGCAGATGAAAAGCAAGGCAACTGAGCCCTGGTCTGTCCTAGGAGTGAGGATAAACAGTAGGCATGTTCTCTGCTACCAACTTTAAGTTTTAGTTATTATTTGGGGTATTGTTTCTTTTCAAGTGTTGAAATATTTTCCACACACACCTGTAGCCTACTTGGACACCGGGTCTCCACAATTTCCCACACCGAATAGCCTGAAGCCACCAGGATTTTCTTGCAGGCTCTATTTCCCTATGTGGGAGCATTGCAAACCGTAGGTCATATTTGACCTGGTTACATGTACATGGAACAACACCGCAGCTTGTTTTGTTTTGATTTGTTATTTCTGTTTAACAAAAAATCTACAACGAAGTTGGTTCTTTTACACTGGGGGTCAATAGGAAATAATGTTTTTCTCCCCCAATTTGTGGGTGTGGTCGAGAGGAATTCCTTATTATTATGTGAATATCGACTCCACGCTCTCACCAAGCTCTAAGAAACATATGATTATCAGAATGTTATGTGGGTCCATAAACCAGGTCTTGAGGTCAACAGGGTATTAGTCGTTGGAGAAGCCCAAGGCATCTCTGTTCTTGTCAGCGGCCTCCTGCGTGCCGTTGCCTCTGGAACTCCTCCTCCTCATGGATCTGAGGAAACCATTTAGGTGTTCCATGCTGTCCATCTTGAGCAGGATTTTCTCCTGCAGCTGAAATCCTTGGCACAGCGTCTGCATGTCACCTTTGCCCTGCAGAAATCCTTCTTTGCCCTGACAGGAATAGTGACAAACATACATGTTGAGTGTGTCCTCCAAAACACTGCAACTTAGAAATACACAGAGCAGTATGATTTTAGAACTATTCATCAACCTGTCCATGTGCAATGCACATTTGCAATGTGAAAAATATGTCAGACTAGTGTAGAGATTTTATTACCAAAAAATAATCTGATTCACAAATTGACTAACAGTAACTAGTATTCACCAACCTGACCAGGGCTTTTCTTCCTGCTGATCCACAGGAAACTCATGGAGATGACCAGAAAGGCCATGATCAAGCAGATTACCCTCAGTCGGGGCCATGTCCAAGAAGGAAGTGTCAAACTCCTTGCTCTCAACCACCTTTCTCAGCTCATCGGGTGTGATCTCCATCACAACCCTTGACCAGGTTGGGTGTTTGCAGTGCTCCACACCAATATCGACACAGACCAAAAACAGCTCTGGTTTCTTCTCTTTGGCGGCCAGAGATGTATATCCAATCGTGTCTGAGTAACGCATGAGGGCCTGAGCCAGCGTAGCCTCAGACCAACTCAGAAGCCCCATTATTACATAATCTGTGCCATGTTTGCATCATGACTGCCAAATGACAACTATACCAACTCTGAAAATGTATCATTTGTGAAAATAGCACCCTGGTGTGGTGCATATCAAAACGAAATGTAACGAGCACAGTGCATCTTAAATCGTTTTTTAAAGTTAATATAATAATGAATTCAATAATTTAATTATACATTCCCTCTAACACCTTTCTTAAGTACAGAGTAGTATCAAAAGACACAAGGCAAAATGGAGTTTGGAACTAAGTCATATTTTACTGATTTGAAGCAGTTATTTAAGGTTCAAGAAGAGAACAGGCTCCAATTCCTGACTCAGATCTCCTGAGTGGTTGCCCTGGTCTTCACTCTCCTGATGGGTAGCAACACGAGGAAGTCTCCACAGCGTCATAGCGGGTTAGTTCCTGGCCCCTGTTGTTTCGAGGTGCTTTCCCCAGTCTCCTCCGCTCCTCATTGACCGCCTGAAGCTTCTTCTCCATGGCCAGCAGCCTCACCTCCACGCTCTTCAGCTGTATGAACTGCTCTGACAGCATGGCAGATGCTTTGAGCACGTCAGACTTCTTCTGCAGGAAAAACACATTTCAGAGATGGCCCTCTTGAATTTTTGACCAACATTTTGACAACCGATAAATCCTCTTAGTGTTATTAACAATTTTCTCAAAGTTTTCTCTTTACAACCAGTTTGCCTGAGACTAAACCTTACAACCAGCTTGCCTGGGACTAAACCTTACAACCAGCTTGCCTGAGACTAAACCTGGACAAGCAGCAATATAGTAGATATCTAGTGATGCTTCCAAAAAAATTGAATGTTGCCCTGATGTGAAAGTAGGTGCAGAATGTTACTTACCAGTGATGCCTTGATCAGCTTCCTCTTGTATTTTTTGTGGACATTAAAGGCAAAAAATGCCAAGAAGATCACTGGCAGGTATGGGAACACAGGTTCTATTGCACTGAAAACTAGGCTAATCCGGCTGGCAGGTTCAGGTGTGAAAAATGTAGCAAGTTCCTCTGGAGTTATATCTATTCCCACCGTTGCCCATGCGGGAAGGCTGGGGAAAATTTGACGTTTTGGGGGTGGGGGACTGGAAAAGGACAATATAGAAAAGGCCATTTTACCAGATTAAACCATACCCAGTGAAGCTGAGACAGGCATTCGAAATTGAGCAAAATGTAGAATGTCAATCTGAGCATAGAATCTTTGGCAACATTCCACTCAGAGCTGTAATTGTGACAATATCATGGAACTTATGATGCAAACTCATAATTCCATAACAACTCAAGGAGATGGCAGAGAGCATTAGTTAAATTCCTCAAGTTGAGAATATATTTATTTCAGAAAAATACTTAGCCCAGTGATTTTGTGGCTCCCTCAGAAATATTAGTGACTACCACTGCACTATGCTATACTGTGTAAGAACATTAAAATAATATTAACTTTGAAATTAGAATCTGAGAACTCATTCAGACTGTCAAATGGTTTCAACAACCTTGATCAAGCAAGCCACTGATTTTCACAGGGCTTGTTGTGCTAGACCCACTCTTTGTAAATTTTGCGTTTACTCTTTCCCTAGCATTTAATTTTTTTCCAAGGCCCATCGGAGAACGGGGGCAAGTCATGGTAGTATCGTCTCCCATTCTCAACTGGTAAAACTAGTTAAGCTGAGATGCAGGGGTAATCGATCGAGCAACAATCTGTTGTAACAGGCGACACGAATACAACTCATTACAGTTGTCTCATTACAGTTGTCTCATTACAGTTGTCTCATTACAGTTGTCTGCATTTATCTGGAGTTATAGCTTGAAAATGTAGTCAATGTTCTCTCTGATGAAAGAGTGAGAAATGACAAATGACAAATGGATTAGAATGAAATCAATGCGTTTTACGGGAGTGGTCATTGAATTATGTGACATTGCGATTTTTGAATCATTCGTCATTCCGTATATAATTTAGTGTTCAGGCACAAAAGATGCTTGATAAGCACTGAAGCCTGTGCCCCTTCACACAGTCCCATTGGCTTGTTAGACCATCTATAGACCTATACACATTGTAGTGAAGGATACTGTAGGTGATTTCAAGAGAGTAGTTCCCTGCAGCTAGGCCACTGGCATAGTCACCATCTGTGATTCGTCAGTAAAGCTTCCTGAAGTCTGGCAGGGCGGCCCTCCTCAAGAAGCCGTTGTTGGATGGGTTAAAGGTGTCCAGCTCATAGGCCGGCTTGGACCAAGAGGATGGCTTCACAGTACCTACGTGAAGAAAGCTAATAAAGTCAATGCAACATCCGACTTCTAGGACAGTGTGTTAAGACATGGGTATTACGGCATCTCAAGTCAGGATGTCACTGAAAGTATTCACACTCCTTAACAGCTACTTAGACTATACCTAAGAAATTCTCAATGTAACCTTCATTTAATTAGGCAAGTCAGTTAAATTCTTAATTACAATGACGGCCTACACCAGCCAAACTTGGACGCCGTTGGGCCAATTGTGCGCCGCCCTATGGGACTCCCAGTCACGGCCAGTTGTGATACAGTCTAGATTTGAACCAGGTTGTCTGTAGTGACGCCTCTAGCACTGAGATGCAGTGTCTTAGACCACTGCGCCACTTGGGAGCCCAGAGTTCAGGGAGGAGGAGGAAAGCAGTCCCATGGTAAAATCCCCATGACCTTACTTCTATCCTGGCCCTCCACCCTCTCCAGAACTTCCAGGTCCAATATCTGACACATTTTAGTCACCAGCTTTCTCTAATCTATGTAAACCATATTGCCACCCACCTGACCCGTAATCCCCAGTCTAGATGTTCCTACCCATCTCTCCCTTGAACCTGTATCTCCCTGGACCTGGACCACCCTCACTGCCTCAACATATGACACCCTTCTCTCCACTTTCACTTGTTGCACCTCCACTGCCTGCTTCATTGCCTCACACCCACTATATGCCCCACTATGAGCACTCCCACAGCTGCAGCACTTCGGTTGTTCACCATCCCCACCCTTCCCATACTCATGCTCCCCTCGCACACCTCTTTTTCTCTTTACAGGCTGTTGCCACATGCCCAAACCTCTGGCAGTTATAACATCTTAAAGGCTTCAATACATAAGCCTCGATACATAATAACTCATACATCCTATGGTTACTTTATTTGGCAGTATCCCATCCTTGAAATGTAACAGAATATCTGCCTTAACTCCACCCCTTGTTGCTTGCAATCTTTGAACATTCACCCCCTCTCAAGTTGTCACTTAACTCTTTAGTGCTAACACTCAGGCACTCCTGTTATCACTCCTTTTATCCACTGCTTCCCTGCTTGATCGGTCCAGCTGCTCAACACCACCTTACACTTCCCTATTTGCTTCCCCTCTGTGCCATGTCTCTTAACACTTCAGCATTGACAACTTCCCCAATCAACTCTTTTATCACAGCCGTCACCCTTATCGGACTCATCACCACAACTACCCCTCCTCCTTAACCTTCAGAATCACTTTATGCTCCTCCTCACCTCCATGCTCCTCCTCACACCTATGCTCCCCTCACAACTCATCTTGCCCTTCCTCTGCACTCTGTACCTCCAAACTGCCTCTAGCGTTGGAAACTGTTGCTCTCCTCAAACTTCCTTTTCTGCCTCCTCTCTGCCTCCATAGACCTTTCTCTCCCGTTCAAACCCCTCCTCCCTTTCTCTCCCCTTCAAACCCCTCCTCCCTTTCAAACCCCTCCTCCCTTTCTCTCCCCTTCAAACCCCTCCTCCCTTTCAAACCCCTCCTCCCTTTCAAACCCCTCCTCCCTTTCTTTCCCCTTCAAATCCCTCCTCCCTTTCTCTCCCCTTCAAACCCCACCTCCCTTTCAAACCCCTCCTCCCTTTCTTTCCCCTTCAAATCCCTCCTCCCTTTCTCTCCCCTTCAAATCCCTCCTCCCTTTCTCTCCCCTTCAAACACCTCCTCCCTTTCTCTCCCCTTCAAACCCCTCCCCCCTTTCTCTCCTGCTGTCTTTTTCCTCCTTCTTCCTCCCTCCTTTATTTGTACCACTATGTTTCATACCTGCTTCACTTTCTTCTCCATCACTACCTCCTACCAACTCTGACCCAGTCACAGCACAGCAGTGTCGAACTGCCGCCACACCGAGTAAAGTTTGTTTGCTTGTCAACGATTGACCGCAGCTTTCAGCCTCTTCCTCCGACTTGCACTGTCAATTTTGAGACCTTATAAAAGACGGGTGTGTTTCTTTCTAACAATTGAATTGGCCACAGGTGGACACCAATCTAGTTGTAATGGGATGCACCTGAGCTCAATTTGGAGAGTCATATCAAAAGGTGTGTGAATACTTATGTAAACTAGATATTTTCAATACATCTGCTAACATTTCTAAAAAAATCTTTTCACTTTGTCATTATGGGGGTATTGTGTGTAAATGGGTGAGATTATTATTTTTTTTTACTTAATCCATTTTGAATTCAGACTAACAAAAATGTGGAATAAGTCAAGGGGTATGAAAACTTTCTGAAGGCACTACTGTCACCTACCTCCTGCCAAGTGTTGAATTAGCTTGTAAACAACCTTGTGAACAGATAGCAAGATAACATTCAAGTTGTAGAAGATGTACACAAGTAACTAGAGTTAAAACCGTAAAAATGGAGCGACTCTGAGGCGTTGAAAAACATCAGAACTAAATTCAGAACATAACTGGACAATATTACATTTTATGCATATGCACACTACAGTTATCATATCAAAAGTCCTGAAAGTAGGGGTCACTTTTGACCAGTTATGCCCTCATCAGTCACACTCTTACCTCCAGCACTGTGTTCTGGAAGGTGACGAAGAGTGCAATATCTATGCCAATGAATGCCAGGCCAATGTGTACAAAACCAGGGATGACGACACCAGCCGACAACATGGGCTGCCAAGCAGGTGTGTTTTCTGGCCAGTTGGCCGTTTCTAACTTTTCTTCTGTCATGATTCTGTTAGTAAGAAGGAATAGGGAAGGACTTTTATACATATGAGTGTACAAAACATTAGGAACACCTTGCTAATAATGAGTTGCACCCCCTTTTGCCCTCAGAACAGCCTCAATTCGTCAGAGCATGGACTCTACAAGGTGTTGAAAGTGTTCCACAGGTATGTTGGCCCATGTTGACTCCAATGCTTCCCAAAGTTGGATGGATGACCTTTGGGTGGTAGACCATTCTTAATACACACAGGAAACTCCTAAGTGTGAAAAACCCTGCAGCGCTGCAGTTCTTGACACACTCAAACCGGTGTGCCTGGCACCTACTACCATACCCTGTTCAAAGGCATTTAAATATTTTGTCTTGCCCATTCACCCTCTGAATGGCACACATATACAATCCTTTTCTTTTAACCTTCTTTTCTCCCCTACATTTACACTGATTGAAGTGGATCTTTAACAGGTGACAGCAATAAGGGATCATAGCTTTCACCTGGATTCCCCTGTTTAGGAAAGAATAGGGGTTCCTAATGTTTTGTATATCCAGGAGAGCTTTGGACCAACATATCAGGGCAGGGGGCAGTTTGAATTGAAAGCAGTCAATTCAGGAAGTGATTTAAATGTAATATTCAAAAACTTGAAATAAATGCCTAAAACTTCTATCCCTCAGTTTTTTCAGAAGTAATTGAAAATATATGCTGTTTTTTTTTCACATTTTGAATTGTTATTTAAGTTTACTTCCTGAAATGACAACAACAATAGGATAGACCTATGGAGTTGCACTGACATATGATTATTAAAATCAAATGTTATTTGTCATGTGCCAGATACAACAGGTGTAGACCTTACCGTGAAATGCTTACTTACAAGCCCTTAACCAACAATGCAGTTCAATAAATAGAGTTAAGAAAATATTTACTAAATAAACTAAAGTGGTCAATGCTAATAGTCCGGGTGGCCATTTGATTAATTGTTCAGCAGTCTTATGGCTAGGGGGTAGAAGCTGTTAAGGAGCTTTTTGGACTTAGACTTGGCGCTCCGGTACCGCTTGCCGTGCGGTACCAGAGAATAGTCTATGACTTGGGTGACTGGAGTCTTTGACAATTTTTTTGGGCCTTCCTCTGACACCGCCTAGTATATACAGTGGGGAGAACAAGTATTTTATACACTGCCGAT
Organism: Thymallus thymallus; assembly: GCA_023634145.1. Classification (NCBI taxonomy): domain Eukaryota; kingdom Metazoa; phylum Chordata; class Actinopteri; order Salmoniformes; family Salmonidae; genus Thymallus; species Thymallus thymallus. The sequence goes on from CM042405.1 coordinate 34,226,850, forward strand.
TTTGCAGGTTTTCCTACTTACAAAGCATGTAGAGGTCTGTAATTTTTATCATAGGTTCACTTCAACTGTGAGAGACGGAATCTAACAAAAAATCCAGAAAATCACATTGTATGATTTTTAAATAATTAATTTGCATTTTATTGCATGACATAAGTATTTGATCACCTACCAACCAGTAAGAATTCCGGCTCTCACAGACCTGTTAGTTTTTCTTTAAGAAGCCCTCCTGTTCTCCACTCATTACCTGTATTAACTGCACCTGTTTGAACTCGTTACCTGTATAAAAGACACCTGTCCACACACTCAAACAGACTCCAACCTCGCCACAATGGCCAAGACCAGAGAGCTGTGTAAGGACATCAGGGATAAAATTGTAGACCTCCACAAGGCTGGGATGGGCTACAGGACAATAGGCAAGCAGCTTGGTGAGACGGCAACAACTGTTGGCGCAATTATTAGAAAATGGAAGAAGTTCAAGATGACGGTCAATCTACCTCGGTCTGCGGCACCATGCAAGATCTCACCTTGTGGGGCATCAATGATCATGAGGAAGGTGAGGGATCAGCCCAGAACTACACGGCAGGACCTGGTCAATGACCTGAAGAGAGCTGGGACCACATTCCCAAAGAAAACCATTAGTAACACACTACGCCGTCATGGATTCAAATCCTGCAGAACACGCAAGGTCCCCCTGCTCAAGCCAGCGCATGTCCAGGCCCGTCTGAAGTTTGCCAATGACCATCTGGATGATCCAGAGGAGGAATGGGAGAAGGTCATGTGGTCTGATGAGACAAAAGTAGAGCTTTTTGGTCTAAACTCCACTCGCCGTGTTTGGAGGAGGAAGAAGGATGAGTACAACCCCAAGAACACCATCCCAACCGTGAAGCATGGAGGTGGAAACATAATTCTTTGGGGATGCTTTTCTGTAAAGGGGACAGGACGACTGCACCGTATTAAGGGGAGGATGGATGGGGCCATGTATAGCGGGATCTTGGCCAACAACCTCCTTCCCTCAGTAAGAGCATTGAAGATGGGTTGTGGCTGGGTCTTCCAGCATGACAACGACCCAAAACACACAGCCAGGGCAACTAAGGAGTGGCTCCGTAAGAAGCATCTCAAGGTCCTGGAGTGGCCTAGCCAGTCTCCAGACCTGAATCCAATAGAAAATCTTTGGAGGGAGCTGAAAGTCCAGCAACAGCCCCGAAACCTGAAGGATCTGGAGAAGGTCTGTATGGAGGAGTGGGCCAAAATCCCTGCTGCAGTGTGTGCAAACCTGGTCAAGAACTACAGGAAATGTATGATCTCTGTAATTGCAAACAAAGGTTTCTGTACCAAATATTAAGTTCTGCTTTTCTGATGTATCAAATACTTATGTCATGCAATAAAATGCAAATTAATTACTTAAAAATCATACAATGTTATTTTCTGGATTTTTGTTTTAGATTCTGTCACTCACAGTTGAAGTGAACCTATGATACAAATTACAGACTTCTACATGCGTTGTAAGTGGGAAAACCTGCAAAATAGTATTTTATATTTGAAAATGTATAAAAGGACATCTGTGGGAGTCAGTTTGAATGGGCCTGATGCAGCTGATAAAATTAATAATAGTATTGTTATCTATAATTTACAGGTGCTATGCTTAAGTTTGTCAGTATAGGAGATGCTGGATCATCAGCCAGTATCAGTTGATCCACATCCAGCTTCAGCAAGTACTAACACAGACCCAGTACAGCTGGCTTCAGCTAATACTAACACAGACCCAGGTGAAGTACAGGCAGCCTCAGTCAGTACTAGAACAACCAGAGGTTTACAGCCAGCATCAGATACAAGCAGCTCAGACCCTATTTGAAAAGTTGCTGCTCCACCAAATGACCCAGCAGATTGGCCCCCAGTCTTAACAGACTTTATGAGGACTTAGTTAGTGCGCAGAGGTCCATTCAAACCAGGTTTAGAAGAGGTTTCCATTCAGGCTTATTATAGAGACGGCTGTCAAATAGGGAAAATAATTACCAGGAGCTGGCTTTCATACTCATATTGTTTTTGCTGTAAGCTCTTTTCTACAAAAGACTACAATGACTACAATGAATGACTGGTCAAATATCAACGCCATTCTGAAACACCATGAGGGTCGTCCTGAACACTCAAACAATATGATTAAGTGGAGAGAACTTGATCTGTGCCTAAGTCGGGGACAGACTCTTGACCAGATACAAATTACATTTTTGGAGGCTGAAAGAAAGAGATGGAGGGAGGTCCTCACACTTTTATTAAGTATCACCCAGTCTCTGTCTGAAAGAAACCTAGCATTCAGGGGTTCATCAGACAAACTCTTCCAACCAGATAATGGAAACTTCCTAAAAGATGGTAGAGCATTGCAGCTCCAGGATGTTGGGTTTGATTCCTGGGATCACCCATACTGTACATACAAATATATTCACGCATGACTGTAAGTCATTTGGATAAAAGCATCTGCAAAATTTTATATATTATACAGTATTTCCCTAAAACATTTCTAGGATGGCCCAACCTCTTTCCCTAGTAAATATTGGACCTGACCTCAACTTCCCCCAAAATGCTGTTCTGCAGGATGACACACTCTAAGGTACAGTCATGCACAGCAAAACATGTTGCTAGGGCCTTTTAAAGTCTGTTGACATTTTTTGCCTACTTCTGTTTTTTTTTCCTGGTTTTGTTTTTCCAGGTTTCAGATTTCCCCCATTTTTCCTTGTTTACCCCAGTTTCTTATTAGAAAAACAACATTTGATTTTCTGTGTTCACAACAATGCTTGTCTTCTAGCCAAGATATGAAATCATTTACTGTAGCGCATGTAAAGTAGACAGAACAGCTACCGGTGGTTCCATGATGACTGAAAACACAACTGTGGGACAAACGAGTGATGAATTTCCGAGCAAGAGTCAACTCATCATGACACGTCATCAGAAGTGCCCACTTAATTTGAGGGCTGATGGGAAAGGGTGTGTATATACATTGTACAGACTCTACATTGTACAGTATTCCCTACAATACTTTTACTGTGGCACCCAAACTTGTCTCCATGCTGCTGTGCTGTTTGTTGCTACTTGCCAAACTTTTCGTTTTTTACCTCCACCAGCCGAAAAAGCATTAACACAATGCCATCTAATTGCAGTCGCTGTACTCATAATATACAGGAGAACTAACTATTATGGTGAGGATAGCAGTGTTGCTTCAGATGCAATTGTTAGGCAAGGTCAATTTAAGTGTAGGAAAGGATGAAACAGCGGTAAGTACAGATGGTAGAATAAATCAGCCGGACAATCAGCCGGACAACTTCTGGAAAGAAATGCTGTTGGCATGCTCAACCGGTGTCGCTCATTCAGCCGACAGAAACGTTCAACCAGTTCTCCCCATTAAGCAACGAGTCTGAGCCACCGAAGCCTCCCACCATTAGCTCTGACAAATTGAAAACCCCAGTCATTGGCGACTCCGCAATATTAGACTTAAAAATAATCATCCAGTGATCGTACATTCTTTACCAGGGCACAGGACGTCCGACGTAAAGACTAATCTGAAGAGTGGGTGGCCAAGGCCTGAACTGGCAAGCGTAGAGAGTATAGGGATATGGTTATCCACGTTATCCAATGATGATAGGATGAAACAATCAGAGGTCACCAAGCTCAACATAGCTTCAGCGTGTACATTAGCTAGAAAGATGTCGGCATTAAGTAATTGTCTCTGGCCCCCTCCCAGTTAGGGGATGTGATGAGCTCCACCGCAGAGAGTTTTCTGCCCCTCCCAAATTGTAGAATTTGTAGATAATTGGCCCTCTTTCTGGGACTCGCCCACAAACAGGAACACGCCTGGCCTGCTGAGGAGTGACGGACTCTATCCAAGCTCACATCTTATCTATCAACAGACAGTGCTCTTACTCCTCTAGCTCCACAATGAGAGAGGGTGCAGGCCAGGCAGCATTCAGTGTAGTTACCTCAGCTATCATAGTTACCCATTGAGACCGTGTCTGTGCCTCGATCTAGGTTGGGCAAAACTAAACATGGCGGTGTTCGCCTTTGCAATCTCACTGGAATAAAGACCTCATTATTACAATAAATCCCTCATTCCCATGGCAGTCATAGTCAATGAACTAATCACTGATCATAATATTACTGTAATTGGCCTGAGTGAAACAGGGCTCAAGACTGATTCATTTAATGTGTTAAATGAGGCCTCTCCTTCTGGTTACACCAGTGTCCATTTCCCCTGCGCATCCTGCAAAGGCGGAGGTGTTGCTAACATTTACGACAGCAAATTTCAATTTACAAATTTTTGTATGACTTTTCATCCTTTGAGCTTCTAGTCATGAATTCTATGCAGCCTCCTCAATCACTTTTTATAGCTACAGTTTACGGCCTCCTGGACCGTATACAGTGTTCCTCACTGAGCTCCCTGAATTCCTATCGGACCTTGTAGTCATGGCAGATAATATTCACATTGTTGGTGACTTCAATATTCACATGGAAAAGTCCACAGAACCACTCCAAAAGGCTTTAGGAGCCATCATCGACTCAGTGGGTTTTGTCCAATATGTCTCCGGACCTACTCATTGCCACAGTCATACACTGGATCTAGTTTTGTCCCATGGAATAAATATTGTGGATCTAAATGTTTTTCCTCATAATCCTGGACTATCGGACCACCATTTTATTACGTTTGCAATCACAACAAATAATCTGCTCAGACCCTAACCAAGGATCATCAAAACCAAGCTATAAATTCTCGGACAACCCAAAGATTCCTAGATGCCCTTCCAGACTCCCTCCACCTACACAAGGCAGTCGGAGTACAAAAATTGGTTGACCACCTAACTGATGCAGTCACAACCCTAAAAACAAGAAAACATTTGTCACAAGAAATTAGCTCACTGGTACACAGAAAACATCCTGAAGCAAGCTTCCAAAAATTGGAACGGAAATGGCGCTCCACTAAACTGGAAGTCTTCCGACTAGCTTGGAAAGACAGTACTGTGCAATATCGAAGAGCCCTCACTGCTGCTCGATCATCCTATTTTTCCAACCTAATTGAGGAGAATTATGTTTTTGATACGGTCGCAAAACTAACTAAAAAGCAGCATTCCCCAAGAGGGGATACCTTTCACTTCAGCAGTGATGAATTCATGAACTTGTTCGACGAAAATATCATGATCATTAGAAAGCAGATGACGGACTCCTCTTTGAATCTGCGTATTTCTCCAAAGCTCAGCTGTCCTGAGTCTGCACAGAACTGCCAGGACCTAGGATCACTCAAGGTTTTTAATCCTGTAAAAACATCAAGCTGCATGCTGGACCCTATTTCAACTAAACTACTGAAAGAGCTACTTATTGTGGTTGGCCCTCCTATGTTGAACACAGTTAAGGGCTCCCTCTCCTCCAGATGTTTTTATTTATTTAACCTTTATTTAACTAGGCAAGTCAGTTAAGAACAAATTCTTATTTACAATGACAGCCTAACTACAGGGTCAGCCCCTGGAGCAAATTAGGGTTAAGTGCCTTGCTCAAGGACACATTGACAGTTTTTTTTCACCTTGTAGGCTCAGTATTCAAACCAGCGACCTTTGTTACTGGCCCAACGCTCTAATCACTAGGCTACCTGCCACCCTAAAATGTGTACCAAACTCACTAAAAGTGGCAGTAATAACGCCTCTCCTGAAAAAGCCAAACCTTGACCCGGAAAATGAAAAAAACTATCGGCCTATATCGAATCTCCCATTCCTCTGAATATTTTTTGAAAAAGCTGTTGTGCAGCAACTATTTGCCTTTTTGAAGACAATGTATAAGAAACTTTGGTTTTCGACCCCATCATAGCACTGAGACTGCACTTGTGAAGGTGGTAAATTACCTTTTAATGGCATCAGACCAAGGCTCTTGTCACGTTGCATAGAGAGGACCCGAGGCACTGAGCAGTAATGTGAAGTAACACCTTTTAATATAAGCAAAACCACAAACGGCGAGTACGCAAACATGAACTGGTGGGCAACAAAAGGAACACACGCAAAGACCCACACCCTGGTGGAAAACCACTCAACTTAAATAAGCTCCCCAATTAGAGGCAATGCCGCGCAGGTGCCTCTAATTGGGGAGCAACCACAAACTCAACATAGAGTTATCCAGAGAGGTCTCTGGACACTAAACCTGAATGCCATAAAGTTTTCCAGAGACCTCTCTGAACATAGATCATTACAGCTCTGCATCTGTCCTCGTGCTCCTAGACCTTAGTGCTGCTTTTGACACCATTGATCACCAAATTCTTTTGGAGAGATTGGAAACCCTAATTGGTCTTGCCTGGTTAAGATCTTATCTGTCAGAAATATATCAGTTCGTCTCTGTGGATGGTTTGTCCTCTGACAAATCAATTGTAAATGTTGGTGTCCCTCAAGGTTCTGTTTTAGGACCACTATTGTTTTCACTATATATTCTACCTCTTGGTGATGTCATTCGGAAATACAATGTCAACTTTCATTGCTATGCAGACAAGATTTCGAGGAAACATGAAGCCCTAAAATTGCCTACCCTAGAAGCCTGTGTTTCAGACATAAGGAAGTGGATGGCGGTAAATTCTTTACTTTTGAACTCGGACAAAACAGAGATGCTAGTTCTAGGTCCCAAGAAACAAAGAGATCTGCTGTTGGATATGACAATTGATATTTATACATTAGTCTCAAATAAAAATGTGAAGGACCCTGTTACTTCTATATTAGACTACTGCAATGCTCTACTCTCTGGCTCTACAGCTGGAGGCAGGGCTTTTTCTTATAGAGCTAAATGTTTATGGGATGATCTGTATATCCATGTGAGAGATGCAAACTCGGTCTCGACCTGTAAGTCTTTACTGAAGACTCTTCTGTAGGGGTTAGAAGTTGAACGGCAAGGCACTGGAGCGACAAACCACCCTTGATGTCTCTGCCTGGCTGGCTCCCGTCTCTCCACTGGGATTCTCTGCCTCTGACCCTATTACCGTGGCTGAGTCACTGGCTTACTAGTGCTCTTTCATGCCGTCCCTAGGAGGGCTGCGTCACTTGAGTGGGTTGAGTTACTGACGTGATCTTCCTGTCCGGTTTTGCGCCCCCTCGGGCTCTTGTGGTGGATGAGATCTTTGTGGGCTACACTCAGCCTTGTCTCAGGGTAGTAAGTTGGTGGTCTGTTGATATCCCACTAGTGGTGTGGGAGCTGTGCTTTGGCAAAGTGAGTGGGGTTATATCCTGCCTGGTTGGCCTTGTTCCGGGGGTATCGTTGTCTCAGCCTCCACTACCTCATTTCTGCTGTCCAACCTGGATCAATATTTGGTTTTAATGCAGACGAGAGAACTGAATCCAGCTTCACACAGATATGAGCTGGGGAAAGGTACCATGAGTTTAAAGTGCTTTCAAGACAACTGGGAACTCTGAAAAATCAGAGGTCAAATCATGACGTCAGTGATCTTCATGTCGGGGCTCCAGAAAGAGGCCAGAGATTCCGAGTTGGATGACCGTTCAAAACAATTTTTCCCAGTCGGAAATCGGAAGTCGGAGGTCAGAGAGATGGCGCCGATAAAGAGGGCGGCCGTGCTTCTAGGTCAACTTTGCAGTATATTATTCTTTTTTAGTTCTTCAAGCTCTGTCAAGTTGGTTGTTGATCAATGCTAGACAGCCATTTAAGTCAAAACTGTAACTAGACCACTCCGGAACATTCTATGTCGTCCTGATGAGTAACTCCAGTGTATTTTTGGCCTTGTGTTTTAGGTTATTGTCCTGCTGAATTGGTCTCCCAGTGTCTGTTGGAAAACAGACTGAACCAGACTTTCCTCCAGGATTTGGCCTGTACTTAGCTCTATTCCATTTTTGTTATCCTAAAAATCTCCCTAGTCCTTACCGATGACAAGCATACCCATAACATGATACAACCACCACTGTGCTCGAAAATATGAAGAGTGGTACTCAGTGATGTGTTGTGTTGGATTTGCCCCAAAAATAACGCATTTTAAAGTACATTTTTTGCCAGATTCTTTGCAGTTTTACTTTAGTGCTTTATTGCAAACAGGATGTATCTTTTTGAATATTTTATTCTGTACAGGCTTCCTTATTTTCAGTCTTTTTTAGGTTAGTATTGTGGAGTAACTACAATGTTGTTGATCCATCCTCAGTTTTATCCTATCACAGCCATTAAACTATGTAACTGTTTTGAAGTCACCTTTGGTGATACATGGTGAAATCCCTGAGCGGTTTCCTTCCTCTCCAGCAACTGAGTTAGTAAGGACGCCTGTAACTTTGTAGTGACTGGGTGTATTGATACATCATCCAAAGTGTAATTAATAACTTCACCATGCTCAAAGGGATATTCAATGTCTGTTGTTTTTTTTCACCCATCTACCAACAGGTGCCCTTCTTTACGAGGCATTGAAAAACCTCCCTGGTTGAATCCGTGTTTGAAATTCACTGCTCGACTGAGGGACCTTACAGATAATTGTATGTGTGGGGTACAGAGATGAGGTGTTCAAACAACACCCTCCAGGTGGCAGTATGCACCCTTTCAGTTTGTTTGCCAACTCATAGAAGTAGTAGAAGTAGAAAATTCACTACTTCAAAATGAAAATGGCCTCAATGGCATTGCCCGTGCTCTCACAGACACCGTGATGGGACAGATACAATGATGCGATGTCTTTCTAAGTGTATGGATTGCATACACTGCATTGACGTGTGCCTCTGCCATTTATCTTAATGTAAATATGGGCTACATCAGAGAAGAAGAAGAGGCGAAGCGAGAGGGTCCACTCCCGTCAAAATCTGTCGATGCGGGAATACAGTGATAAGAAGGCCGATAAGCAGACTGCCTGCCTTCCCGCTATTGGCACAATGAGTCCCATTGTTATGGCGGAGACAAGACTATCTTGTCATTATTTACATTACAGTATCTCTGGCTACTTTTTTTAGTTGGCCTTTGCTGAAATTAAGCTTTGATAAGTGTTATATGTGTCCAATGGATGGCACTGCAGTACACCTTTCTCTCTAGCATCATGCAGGCATGGACAACCATGACTTGTAAAGTAAGGGACAGTTATTTTTGATCAGTTTGACAGGGAATACATAAATAATTTGTTTATTGCATGTAGGTTTTTCTTGAAGTTTACCAAAAATCAGTTGCAATGCCATATATGAACTAGATTTTATTGAGCTGCCTTTGATTTGATACAACAGAGAAAATGATATACACATCTGCTACAGATTCTCTTAATATAAACCGTGAATGTCAAGTAACCCATCTAATTAATTCCCTACCATTGTATGTTGTACATTTAAACAGTCAGATATACAGGCCTGTCAATAAGCGTGTGTAGCCTAACACAACAATGTCTTTGAAGGACATGGTGAGCACATCATGAAGTACATTTTCAATTATTTATCCGGCAAACCACTTAAATGAGGTTCTTCTCAAATGAGCATATTTCCACCCGCAGGCAATTATGCAAATTGTACACCTAGCTAGAATTTGCTTTATTTTGTCATATGACAGCGTGAGAGGAAGAGAACACATTTTCAGAAACCCCAGTTGGCCTACCTGTGCTCACATCATGTCTATCTAGACTGCATGTCATCTCTATCTAACCTGCATGTCATCTCTATCTAGCCTGCATGTTATGTCTATCTAGCCTGCATGTCATCTCTATCTAGCCTGCATGTCATCTCTATCTAACCTGCATGTCATCTCTATCTAGCCTGCATGTCATCTCTATCTAGCCTGCAGGTCATCTATCTAGCCTGCATACGTGATACATAGTGCGGCACTATGAAAAAGAATACAAATACAAGAATTCTAGAGTGCAAAAAGCTATAAAAAGGCATTGCATAGTATGAGTGAATGACTATGTACACTATACATTGTTACAGAGTGTTAGGTGAAAAATGATACAAATATTGCAAGTTGATATAAATATATTAAAAAAATATGTATAGGGACTGCAGTCGGTTGGGCCTGGGTTCTCTTGAAGTCTCTTTTGTTTTGCTGATTTTGAGCTGAAGGTGGTTCTGCTCACACCACACCACAAAGTCAATGATTGTGCTCCTGTACTCCTCCTCCTGCCTACTCCTACTGCTCCCTACAATTGCTGAGTCATCCGAAAACTTCTGTAGGTGGAATGTTTCAGAGTTATATCTGAAGTCCGAGGTGTAGAGGGTGAACAGGAAGGGGGACAGGACCGTTCCCTGGGGGGCCCCTGAGTTGCTCACTGCCCGTTCTGACACACAGCTCTGTAGTCGCACAAATTGTGGCCTACCGGTCACGTAATCCGTAACCCAGGATACTTTCATCCTCCTCATCTTCTCACCCAGTAGCAGGGGCTGAATGGTGTTGAAGGCACTGGAGAAGTAAAAAAACATAACCCTCACAGTGCTACCTGCGTTGTCCAGGAGAGAGTAGGCCCTCTGCAGAAGGTAGATAATTGCATCATCCACCCGATTTGCGAACTGCAGGGGGTCCAGTGATGTACACACCAGGGGTCTGAGGTGAGCGAGGACTAACCTTTCCAGGGTCTTCATGATGTGGGATGTTAGCGCTACAAGTCTGACGTCATTCAGGACAGTGGGGTGCGCCTTCTTGGGCACTGGGACCAGGCAGGATGTTTTCCACAGCACAGGGACCCTTTTCAGGCTCAAACGTTGAAGTGGCGCTGTGTACAGATCCTTGCGACATGGGGCAGAGCATTATCATGCTGAAACATGAGGTGAATAAAGGTTACACACACATGAATGGCATGACAATGTGCCTCAGGATCTCGTCACGGTACCTCTGTGCATTCAAATTGTGTTCATTGTCCGTATCTTATACCTGCCCAATCAATAACCCCACCACCACCATGGGGCACTCTGTTCACAACATTGACATCGGCAAACCGCTCGCCCATACGACCATCTGCCTGGTACAGTTAAAACCGTGATTCATCCGTTAAGAGCGCACTTCTCCAGAGTGCCAGTGGCGATCGAAGGTGAGAATTTTCACACTGAAGTTGGTTACGACAACGAACTGCAGTCAGGTCAAGTGAGGACGACGAGCACGCAGATGAGCTGACAGTTTGTGCAGAAATTCTTCACTTGTGCAAACCCACAGTTTCATTAGCAGTCCGGATGGTTGGTCTCAGACGATTCTGCAGATGAAAAAGCCCGATGTGGAGGTCCTGGGCTGGCATGGTTACACGTGGTCTGCGGTTGTGAGGCCGGTTGGACGTACTGCCAAATTCTCAAAAATGTCAGTTATTTCCCATAATTTCTAATCTACAATGTTTGTTTGGTTAAAGTAATTTCTGTTAATGCATTCAATATATTAGCATTACAGTCTTTTACCCTTCTCATTGTCGGAGTGGACACGTTGTTTGCGGACCTCACAACCTAGGCTACACTTGTGAGGAAGTTTTGGTTGATTTCATTCCATTTAAGAGTTGTCAATTTATTCATTGTCTTTTGTTTGTAGCTCTCCTGTCAATGTTGAGTAAGGACACACACCTGATTATGCATAGAAGTATGCCTATAGGCTACCTGGCCTGCACACAAATGTAGGCCTATTTTGGGATCTGATAGTATTTCTGATTGTCTCAACTCACCACAACTGTGGAGCTTCTCAAAGTAATTGCTTCTTCACCTAAAAAAACAAGTAAACAAAGTTTTGTTTTTATATCCATTGAGAATTACAAAAGTTCCTCAACGCAGCCTATTTGACAAATCATTCCAGCTCTCTTTCGATAACCACTCCATGTTAAAGGGGAAAAGAATGTCATGTTCTGATCCCAGGGAAACCTACCTGATTGCTTCTTATTTCTTGCGCAAATAGCCTACAGCTATCTGGCACTCACTGGGACGGGAATCTCTGAGGGCCCAGAATATTTGATACAATGTTGAAAGTTTGCTAGTGTGAGCTTCAGGCTGGATCAAGTGGATAGTTGATACAATGTTTAGCCAATGTGATTTATAGAATATTTATTTTTATCAGGATATTTTCCTGATGCAGGCTGCAGTGTTTTTATTTGTTGGCTTTATGTAGACTATTTTTATATTGTTGGCAATGGCAATATAAGCTACTTTTAGAATTTTGATTAACCACATGATACAGTATGAAATCATTGGCAGATCGGTAGAAATTGTAAGATAAATTGGCACTCGACCCCTAGTGTAGCCCATTACCATCAAATTCAGGAGTATAATGGCTGAATCTGCGAAGGCCAGCAGCAGCTGGAGGAGGAGGGTTGGGAACAGGTTTATTCATTTGATCTCTGGTTCCCTCTTGAGTCATTTGTGTGTCTTAATTGTTTAATCACAGTGCGCTTAAATGATCAAACAAGCTACATATAGTTGATTTTATTAACACATAGGGTGTGTCTATATAGGGAAAACTACACGTTTTAAAATTCCGACCAATCGATTGGTCGAAAGAACAGACGACTCTCTGTCGACCAAGATTTTTTTTGTCGGTACATAGAGTACCTACAAGACAAAAATCTTCAGGTCTCTAGCACAATCTCCCACTGACGATAGATACGCCCACATTCAGCAAGTCATCATGCCATGAGTCCAGGATACGTCACCAAACACGATGAGTTGTCTGCATTGCTTTTAAATGTGAGTAGCAGTAGCACATATTGAAACGTAGCAGAGTGCTGCTGAAATGTTAATTGTAATGTGTTTTTCTTTCCAAAATATCATCTTGTGACTGACCCTATGGATAGAGTCCGCAGATGTCAGCCCAACCCAACAGGGAGACCCTGGTTCCTGTCTTTAAGAAGCATGTGAAGCGTCAGAGTATGGTAGTCAGTGATGAGTGGAGACGTGAATGTCAACCTAAGTCAGAATTATGTAGACCCGAGTACAGGTTTGCACACTCAGAATATTGAGAGGGCGTGGCAGACTTACAAGAAGGAAGTGTGTCGTCTGCGTGGAAACTGATCAGAGAAGTTAAAGCCCCTCCCTCTGCTTAGAGAGACACAGTCTCAAACTTTTCCCTGGGGTGCAGCAGAGCTGCGTGTGCTAAATCCAGAAGCTGAGCTCGGTTGTAAATGATAGAGGACTCGCGTGTATATTCGGCGCTGAGAAAAATAAAAAAGTGCCTCAGTGATAAAAAGGACCGTTAAAACCTTCGTAAAACAGTAGCACTCCATAATCCTGAACTAACTGTTGCAAAAAAACTCTGCCACCCCTTCTAATGCAACTATCCCCGATGCTTCTCCCTCTTTTTCCCCTGCCCCGCTACAAAGTTTTTCTCTGGAGACAGTTACTGAGTCTGAGGTACTAAAGGAGGTCCTGAAACTTGGTTTCCGCTCAGGTTATGGATGTGCCACTGCACATGACTTGGCTAAAGCTTTTGATACGGTAGACCATTCTATTCTTGTGAGCCGGCTAAGTAGGATTGGTGTCTCTGAGGGGTCTTTGGTCTGGTTTGTTAACTACCTCTCTCAAAGAGTGCAGTGTATAAAGTCAGAAAATCTGCTGTCTCAGCCACAATTTACATAAACAACATAGCTCAGGCAGCAGGAAGCTCTCTAATCCAGTTATATGCAGATGATACAGTCTAATACTCAGCTGGCCCCTCCACGGATTTTGTGTTAAATGCTCTACAAGTAGGATCTATCCAACAAGCTTTCTCTACCCTTAACCTTGTTCTGAACACCTCCAAAACAAAGGTCATGTGGTTTGATAAGAAGAATGCCCCTCTCCCCACATGTGTGATTACTACCTCTGAGGGTTTAGAGCTTGAGGTAGTCACATCATACAAGTACTTGGGAGTATGGCTGGACGGTACACTGTCCTTCTTTCGGCACATATCAAAGCTGCAAGCTAAAGTTAAATCTAGACTTGGTTTCCTCTATCGTAATCGCTCCTCTTTCACCCCAGCTGCCAAACTAACCCTGATTCAGATGACCATCCTACCCATGCTAGATTACGGAGACATAATTTATAGATCGGCAGGCAAGGGTGTTCTTGATCGGCTAGATGTTCTTTACCATTCGGCCATCCGATTTGCCACCAATGTTCCTTATAGGACACATCACTACACTCTATACTCCTCTGTAAACTGGTCATCTCTGTATACCCGTCGCAAGACCCATTGGTTGATGCTTATTTATAAAACCCTCTTAGGCCTCACTCCCCCCTATCTGAGATATCTACTGCAGCCCTCATCCTCCACATACAACACCCGTTCTGGTCCCCAAAGCACACATCCCTGGGTCACTCGTCTTTTCACTTCGCTGCAGCTAGCGACTGGAACGAGCTGCAACAAACACTCAAACTGGACAGTTTTATCTCAATCTCTTCATTTAAAGACTCAATCATGGACACTCTTACTGACAGTTGTGGCTGCTTTGCGTGATGTATTGTAATCTCTACCTTCTTGCCCTTCGTGCTGTTGTCTGTGCCCAATAATGTTTGTACCATGTTTTGTGCTGCTACCATGTTGTGTTGCTACCATGTTGTTGTCATGTTATGTTGCTACCATGCTGTGTTGTAATGTGTTGCTGCCTTGCTACGTTGTTGTCTTAGGTCTCTCTTTTGGTAGTGTTGTTTTGTCTCTCTTGTCGTGATGTGTGTTTGGTTCTATATTTATATTTTATTTATTTTAATTTTTAATCCCAGCCCCCATCCCCGCAGGAGGTCTTTTGCCTTTTGGTAGGACATCATTGTCAATACGAATAGAGTGGACATACTGGTTGGGCCGGAGACATAAACATGAAGTCCTTGGTAGACTTTGACGACATAAAGAATGTGAAAAACTGAGGCTGTGATCAATATGATTGCGACCATTTGAAACGCAAAATGCACACACCATACACACAATCACCATGATCACTGGTCCATTCTTCAACTGGTCATTCAGTACAGTAGGCCTACTGTTTTCTTTGAATTCAATGTTGCACACCATTCTGTCAAACTGTATTCACCCCTGGCAACATGGTGGGTGATGGTCAGGTAAAGGTCACAGAAATGAAGAGAACGGGGTAGCTACTTCCCTTCCAACTAAGATAAGCGGACAAACATGTTCTCTTTGTTGCAGGACAACAGTAATTAATTAATTACAAAAACAGGTCATCTATACCTGTGTAAACGTGATGATGTTTTACACTCCGTTGCGAAACGGATGCCACAGAGTCCGTCAATAGAACAGAAAGTTACCAAACCACAGAACAAAATGAAAATATGTGGTTTTAGGCGATGGCTTTATGGGATAGCTAGCAACTTGTAAACAATGACTCATTCCTATAAGTTAGTACGACTGTTGCCTCCTGTTTTAGAATATTGTCATGGTAATGGTGTTTATGTTTTATGATAATTATTAGGTGGAGGTCGCTAGCAAGAGCATCGTCAGGCTAGCTTTTAGCTAGCTGGTCTGAAGTAAGCTAGCTTGACTTGCTATAAAGTAAAAGAGAAACAAATTAAGGAAAAGTAACTACATAAATGAAACGTGTTTTATTATCACGTAAAACAACGTGTTTCTCCTGTCATATTTTGCATTCTCTCAAAATAAATGTAATCTCTGACGAGAGGCTCTCCTCCATCTTGTCTTGCGTTGTGAAGTTGTGAAACCCTATGCTCGCCATCCAGTAGCGGAACGAGAATGCTTGAAAATGACGCACGGCATAATGAAATACATCACGATGTGTCTGAGGCATTACTCAGCATGTGTCCAGTTCTGATCATCCTCACCGTCGGTGTGGTGTTAGTATTCCTCTGCGGTTCAGCTCCATTCATTTCCTTTTTCTCCAGCTGTGTGAAGGCAGAATGTCAAGGGAAGGGTAAAGAAGGCATCTCCTGTCCCAGCTGAGCCATTGGTCTCTCACTGTGTGTGTTAGGTCAGACAGAATGAGAGCGCAATATGTCCTATCTTTACATAATACATGTAATAAATGGATTGATGGTGAAGAATAACAATGATGCAATGGGCAATTTGTATTCCTCTGACCGCAAATACATGAGTCAAGAATTTGGTCGTGTTAATTTGTCCAACACACCACACAGATACAGGCTCATCATTATTGGAGTGAAAATATCTCCTCTCTTCTTGTGGTAGCCTGTACCCACATGACTTCGCTTTGTGTTGCTGTTGGATACGTTCACACAGCAATACCTGGTAACCCGGTTCTACCCCACAGTATTATTGATGTGGTGGGAGTTGTGGAGAGCCAGAGTGGAGAAAGAGAGGGAGAGAGAGAGAGAAAGGTGTGTTTTAAGGAACTGAGCAGTTGAAGTGGTGTGAGGCTGAGTTGTTTGTCAGGTGGATGCTTGATAGAGTGAGAAATGGAGCCGGGCTCAGCACGATTGACTCATCACTGCGGTCAGAGCGTGTTTATTTACCCCACACCCTGAGTGAACACAGCAGGTATTGTGGCTTCGTTGATTAATCCACTCCACGAACAGCACTAATGCTGTGTTCGTAACCAAGTCGTAGGTGGGTATTTACCAGTTGTGAAGTGGTAAATACCAGTTGTTTGCATTCACGTGTTCAACTAAAATATAAACGCAACCAGTGTTGGTCCCATGTTTCATGATCTGAAATAAAAGATCCCAGAAATTTTCCATACACACAAAAACCTTATTCCTCAAAAAATTTGCACAAATTTGTTTACATCTCTGTTAGTGAGCATTTCTCCTTTGGCAAGATAATCTACCCACCTGACAAATGTGACATATCAAGAAGCTGATTAAACAGCGTGATAATTACACATGTGCAACTTGTGCTGGTGACATTAAAAGGCCACTCTAAAATGTGCAGTTTTGTCACACAACACAATGCCACAGATGTCTAATGTTTTGAGTGAGCGTGGAATTGGCATGCTGACTGCAGGAATGTCCACCAGAGCTGTTGGCTGAGAATTAAATGTTCAGTTCTCTACTATAAACCGCCTCCAACGTCGTTTTAGAGAATTTGGCAGTACGTCCAACCGTCCTTACAAACACAGACCATGTGTACCCATGCCAGCTGAGGACATCTGGCTTCTTGACCTGCGGGATCGTCTGAGACCAGCCACCTGAACAGCTGATGAAACTGAGGAGTAGTTCTGTCTGTAATAAAGTCCTTTTGTGGGGAAAAACCCATTCTGACTGGCTGGGCCTGACTCCGCAGTGGGTCGGCCTATGCCCTCCCAGGACCACCCACCCACCCACCCACCCAACCCCTGCACAGTCATGTGAAATCCATAGATTAGGGCCTAATTAATTTATTTAGTTAGTTTTCCTATTAGAACTGTTACTCACTTAAATCGTTGAAATTGTTGCATGTTGTGTTTATATTTTTGTTCAGTATATTTGAGAAACACTGATTGGCTAAAGGCCAACAAGCTGCAAATAAACAAACTAAAAGCACAGCTATCACAGCTATCATGCTATCATGCTATCATGCTATCACAGCTATCACGGCTATCATGCTATCATGCTATCACAGCTATCATGCAATCATGCAATCAAATTAGTGTTCAAAAACCATATTAATTGATTGCTTTTTATAAATAATATTTTGTTGCATTTAACTGTCAAAAAGGCTGTTATCGAGGCCATTTTTCAACAGAATCGGCGGAATGAATACACCCCTGAGGTGCGTTCTGGAGAATGGTGTGGAGGATCAGAACAGGAACGGAAGAGGAAGTGAGATGGTGGATGGCGGTTGGAAGAGCACGCTTGTTTGAAATGGAAAAGCGTTGAGGTAGCTATTGATGAAGAAGAACATCAAGACGAAGCAGCTGCTTTACAAGTGGGATGCACTGTTGAGCACTACATCCCGAGGGGTTCGCCGGCTAATGCCAGGGACTAATGCCAGGGTACTGGGTGGAGGCCGGCTAGTGATGGCTATTTAACAGTCAGATGGACTTGAGATAGGAGCTGTTTTTCAGTCCGTCTCTCCGTCTCCGTTTGATTCACCTGTACTGTCTCCACCTTCTAGATGGTAGCGGAGTGAACACTAGTGGCTCGGGTGGTGGAGGTCCCTGATGATCTTCTTGTCCTTCCTGTGACACCGGGTGCTGTAGATGTCCTGAAGGGCAGGCAGTGTTCTCCCGGTGACGCGTTGGGCTGACCGCACCACCCTCTGTAGAGCCCAGCGGTTACAGCCGGTGCAGTTGCCGTTCAAGGCATTGATACAGTCAGACAGGATGCTCTCAATTGTGTATCTGTAAAAGATTGTAAGGATCTTAAGGGGCCAAGCCGAATTTCTTCAACCTCCTTAGGTTGAAGAGGTGCTGTTGCGCCTTCTTCACCACACTGTCTGTGTGGGTGGACCATTTCAGATTGTCATTGATGTGTACGCCAAGGAACTTGAAGCTTTTTACCTTCTCCACTGCATTGATGTGGATGGAGGCATTCTCCCTCTGCTGTTTCCTGAAGTCCACCATCAGCTCCTTTGTTTTGTTAGATAGATAGATAGATAGATAGATAGATAGATAGATAGATAGATAGATAGATAGATAGATAGATAGATAGATAGATAGATAGATAGATAGATAGATAGATAGATAGATAGATAGATAGATACTTTATTGATCCCCCGGGGGGGAAATTTCATTGTCAAGCAGCTACAACAAAACACAGGGCAGGTGCAAAATGCCACAACGAAAGTACACAAAAGACAGATACACGGTACATGATACATAGAGCGGCAGTATGAAAAAGTATAGAAATACAAGATATCTGGAGTGCAAATAAAATAAAAGCTATAAAAAAGACGTAGCATGTTGGCTGAATACAGTGGGGAGAACAAGTATTTGATACACTGCCGATTTTGCAGGTTTTCCTACTTACAAAGCATGTAGAAGTCTGTAATTTTTATCATAGGTACTCTTCAACTGTGAGTGACGGAATCTAAAACAAAAATCCAGAAAATCACATTGTATGATTTTTAAGTAATTAATTTGCATTAATTTGCATTAATTAATTTGCATTTTTTAAACTACTGCACAACGTGTGCAGTAGTTTACTGCACACGTTGAAGGACCTGAGCCTCCTCAGAAAGTAGAGTCGGCTCTGGCCCTTTTTGTACAGAGCCCCAGTGTTACCAGCCCATTCCAGCCTGTTGTCCATATGGACTCCCAGGAACTTGTATGACCCAACCTTTTCCACATCCATCCCCTGTATAGGGACTGCAGTCAGTTGTGCCTTGGTTCTCCTGAAGTCCACCACCATCTCCTTTGTTTTGCTGATGTTGAGCTGAAGGTGGTTCTGCTCACACCACAACACAAAGTCACTGATTGTGCTCCTGTACTCCTCCTCCTGCCCACCCCTGATGCAGAGTCATCCGAGAACTTCTGTAGGTGGCCTGTTTCAGAGTTATATCTGAAGTCTGAGGTGTAGAGGGTGAACAGGAAGGGGGACAGGACCGTTCCCTGGGGGGCCCTGTGTTGCTAACTGCCCGTTCTGACACACAGCTCTGTAGTCGCACAAATTGTGGCCTACCGGTCATGTAGTCCGTGACCCAGGAGACTAAGGGTGCTTCCACTTTCATCCTCCTCATCTTCTCACCCAGTAGCAGGGGCTGAATGGTATTGAAGGCACTGGAGAAGTCAAAAAACATAACCCTCACAGTGCAACCTGCGTTGTCCAGGTGAGAGTAGGCCCTCTGCAGAAGGTAGATGATTGCATCATCCACCCCGATGTTGCGCTGGTATGCAAACTGCAGGGGGTCCATTGATGAACACACCAGGGGTCTGAGGTGAGCGTGGACTAGCCTTTCCAGGGTCTTCATGATGTGGGATGTTAGCGCTACGGGTCTGAAGTCATTCAGGATAGTGGGGTGTGCCTTCTTGGGCACTGGGACGAGGCAGGATGTTTTCCACAGCACAGGGACCCTTTCTAGGCTCAGGCTAAGGTTGAAAAGACGCTGGAGTATTCCACACAGTTGGTCAGCACAGACCCTAAGCACCCTTGGGCTGATGCCATCAGGGCCCGCCGCTTTCCACTGATGTAGTCTCTCCAGCTCTCTCTTCACTTGGTTGGTGGTGAAAGCCAGCCGAGGTGGGGGGAAGGGGGGTGTTGAGGATCAGTCCAGGGGGAGCAGGGGCGGAGGTGGGGTCACTGATTGTCTCAGCAGAGGTGTTGTGAGCAAAGTGGGGGTGGGACAGCCGTGAGGGTGTGTGGTCTGGGGAGCTGGAGGGGAGGTGGACAGGGCCAGTATCAAACCTGTTAAAAAATTGGTTCAGCTCATTGACTCTGTCCTGGGTCCCCTCCATCTGCCCACTATTTCACTTTTTGAAGCCAGTGATATTTCTCATACCCTTCCACACCTCTCTCACCTGGCTCTGCCTCACATAGGGAAAATAAATGTTGCCTAATGTTGATTCTCTCTGTGCTGTTTGTCATGATCTTAGTCATCATGATTACAGTATTTGGATGTGACTGTTGTTTGAATTCATGCAAAACGGAATGCACGTGATATCCAATTGGTAGTTACACTCTTGTCCCATCACTGCAACTCCCGTACGGACTCGGGAGAGGTGAAGGTCGAGAGCCATGCGTCCTTCGAAGCACGACCCTGCCAAGCCGCACTGCTTCTTGACACACTGCTCGCTTAACCCGGAAGCCAGCCGCACCATGCACATGTGATTTTACCTTTTCATACAATCATACTAACAATAGGTGCAATTAGTGGCAACTGCTTTCTAATTGCTTCCATTAATTGAGCCTACTCACTACACATATTTCAAACCTAACCAACTATGTATACTATCAACAACTGACAGTATTTCCTATGGTATTGGAGACATAAATCTCCCAGAGACAACAGGGTCACGCCCAACAGTACAGTTTGCAGTGATGTCTATGAGAGAGGGAAGAAGAGTAACCAATGGGATGGCGTTCTTGGATTTGCTATCTCAACATGTGATTTCCTTTAGTTGAAAATAGGCTCGGTGTTGTTTCCTCACGGTTATGGGCTGATTCAACTACAAGTTATGTCTTAATTAAAGAGATTCCCATCTGGATGTGGTTTGACTGGTGTAGAACTCTACTAATCCTCTACACACACACACACCAACACACACACACACACACACACACACACACACACACACACACACACACACAAACACACACACACACACACACACACCCCATGTATGTAGCTGTACTGTCTTTGCCCTGAATATTGTCGGTTCGTAGTGAAGTCTGTAAGGAATGAAATGTATGGTTGTCTGTAGATACAAAGGTCTTTCTCATTGAGGAATATTCTTCTAAAATTACCCACACAGCTGATCTCATTATTGGCCACCCATTTACCTCCCTAAAGAGGATGTTGGGGTTTACTCTTAGTCCTGATTGCTGACAACATTTTTCAATACTATTTTGCCCTCTTGGAACAATTTAATCCTGCTATTTTACCAGACTAAGGGCAATTTATCTATTTGACAATCATTCCATACAACTGAAATAAAGTATTTAATTTCCTCGTTTATCGTTTTATGAAATTATCTTGTATTTGGAAGTTATCTTAATCAAAGAAACAGATGCAAAGTGCTTTGTTTTGCATTGATATTTAAATTGTCTATCACACGTTACTGCAATCAATATCACTTTCATTTTGGTCATTAATTACACTGGACAAATATGTAAACACAACATGCAACAATTTCAAAGATTTTACTGAGTTAAAGTTAATATAAGGAAATATAATCAATTTAAATAAATCTAATCTATGGATTTCACATGACTGGGAATACAGATATGTCACAGATACCTACCTTAAAAAAACAGGTAGGGCCGTGGATCAGAAAACCAGTCAGTATCTTGTGTGACCACCATTTGCTTCATGCAGTGTGACACATCTCCTTCGTATAGAGTTGATCAGGGTGTTGATTGTGGCCTGTGGAATGTTGTCCCACCCCTCTTCAATGGCTGTGCAAAGTTGCTGGATATTGACAAGAACACGCTGTCGTATATGTTGTTCCAGAGCATCCCAAACATGCTCAATGGGTGACATGTCTGGTGAGGCACCAAGCCATGGAAGAACTGGGACATTTTCAGCTTCCAGGAATTGTGTACAGATCCTTGTGACATGGGGCTGTGCATTATCATGCTGAAACATGAGGTGATGGCGGCGGATGAATGTCACGACAACGGGCCTCAGGATCTTGTCACAGACGATCCTGCAGGTGAAGAAGCCGAATGTGGAGGTCCTGGGCTGACGTGGTTACACATGATCTGTGGTTGTGAGGCCGGTTGGACGTACTGCCAAATGAATGATCTGTGGTTGGAGCCGGCTTATGGTATAGGAATTAACATTAAATTCTCTGGCAACAGCTTTGGTGGACATTCCTGCAGTCAGTATGCCAATTGCATGCTCCCTCAAAACTTGCATGCTCCATCAGCACATTTTAGAGTGGCCTTTTATTGTCCCCAGCACAAGGTGCACCTGTGTAATGATCATGCTGTTTAATCAGCTTCTTGATATGCCACACCTGTCAGGTGGATGTATTATCTTGGCAGATGAGAAATGCTCATGAACAGGGATGTAGCAAATTTGTGCACAAAATTTGAGCGAAATAAGCTTTTTGTGCGTATGGAACATTTCTGGGATCTTTTATTTCAGCTCATGAAACATGGGACCAACACTTTACATGTTGCGTTTATATTTTTGTTCAGTGTAAAAGTGTGTCTTTAATAACTTTATTTTCCCTGAAGAGTAGCCTCGATGTAGGCATAATATGGCTAAGTAATTGTCTGCAATTAAACGTGTTTTGACATTCCAGTCGAATCATATTATTTCAGTTGTAATATGTCATTTAGCTTCGGTTTCGTTGTTCCTGAAAGGATATATTACTTAATTGGGGTGGGAGTAGGCCTAGTGAACACAGACAATGAGCATTTCCTCTGTCTAGTGTCAAGTCGGCTTGACACCCGTGACAAAGTCAGATCAACTGGTCTGCTAATTTATTCTGGTGTTCTTTTCTTGCAAAAGTACCTCCCTTTACTAGATCTCGGCGAGTTGGATTAATCTCTATCCAGCAGTGCTGACACAAACATTTAAGTGCAAAACTTTTGAGAGGGTTGAGTTAGCTCTGTGCTTATTCTGCATTTAAAGTTGGAGCTTATTAGTACAAGAACTGTCTGGAGAGTTTATTTTTTTCTCAAAAGTTCCCAAAAATGATCTTTGAAGATTAAATGTGCTTTAGCTCAGCGCAGAGCAGACTGTACATTTCATTGACAGAGGCATTTGTTTATATTATTTGCAAGTTAGCAAGTTATTATCCCTATAAGTATAGGTCAGCAATGGGGAGTTACTGCTTCCTACAAGAGCACAAAACATGAAGGCTACATTTCAAGCTGTCTTAGAAAAGCCAGTCAGGTAAAAAGCTTGTCTTAATTAAAGGGGCAGTGTTGTATTTTGACACAGGCTTGAATATGCCAATAGGCAAAGGGGTAGCCAACATAGTCTAATTATCTGGTAATAATAATCAATTTGATTTTGTAAAGTGGTTTCTTGCATTATACAACACAATACAATGCAATTTACGGTCAACTATTTGGCCCATGGTGTTAGACTTTTTTGATGGGGATCTTTTAATTATGTTAATTAGATTTCTGCAGGGGCGCGACCATTGTAGGCTAAGGGTTAAACACAGCCATTGTGTCTGGTCAGGCACCTATTCATTTCAAATTCATAATCTGTGCTTCTGCTTTATCAATCCATTCTGACATGAGCAGCAATTCAGAAGTTATATCCCAGATGTTATTTCCACCATCATTACTAGAACAGTGTTTTGAAATAAGATATGGTAGGGCAATACCACGTCAGCATAAACATAAAATATTTTTGGTATCTCAGATTGTTCTGGCAATTCTCACATAGAAACCTCATAGGGAGGAAGAATGTTTGACATGCTTTTCACATTTGTATCACAAACCATTTTTTAGAAAGTGGCCATTTTAGTATCTTTTTAGACCTATACATGCCTCCTGTAAGACCCTATGATCTGTGAACCATACATGACACAGACATCTTGGTGTCATTATGATCTGTGAACCGTACATGACACAGACATCTTGGTGTCATTATGATCTGTGAACTGTACATGATTCAGACAACATCTTGTCATTATAATCCTTGTAGTGTTGTTTTCTCAAATATGGAGTATGTCTACATTCTGAAATACACATTTTCACATTCATTTATTCAACATAAAAAATAAGAATATCCTATTTTTGCCTATTGCCGATTGCCTATTTCTAGACATATTGTTTGTTACAATATACTATTTCAACATGTCCAATTTCCAGTGTGGGCTCTCTGGTAATTTTAATGATTTGATCCAATCATTAACCAATCACAGCCCTCCTTTAGGATTGCACATTCGGCAAATCCCCTTTGAATCCATTTACCATTCACTGTCTTGGTGCTCATAAAATTGATCAGAACTTCAGAATGAGCTGAGAATTAGCAGAGAGCCCACTCTAGAACACACTATAAGGATTATAATGATCGCAAGATGTCTGTGTCATGTACGTTTCACGGATAATAAGGTCTTGGAGGAGGCAAGTACATGTCTAAAAAAGCCCCAAAATTGCCACTTAAAAAATAAATAGTTTGTGACGCAAATGCAAAAAAGCATGTCCAACCAAGCATGTCCTCCCAATGACGTTTCTATGTGAGAAATCCCCAAACAATCTGAGATACCAAAAATATTTTCTTCCTATGCTTGGTTGGAATCGCCCGGTAATCTCTTCTACCTGTTTCTAATAATTAGGGAAATGTATAAAAATTATCTTGCTCGGAGAGAAGCTCAATAATTAGACATCTCTATGCCTGAAGTTGATTAATTAAATCTGGCTGAGACACATACTTAATAATTAAATTAAATTAGAAAACTAATTACCTATAGTCTATTATTCTGAGAAAAAGTTAAGCCCAACCAGAAGAGTTAATAAAGCTTTTGACAACGAACAGCCAGAAGCAGAGGATGGCTGTCCTATCACTTGCTATCAATGCGGTGTGTCATAGCAACCACCTGCTGGGTGTCGACGGACAGTGGATATTGTCACAGATTCAACCTGTTGAATAATTCTGTTCAAAGACACTGAGTTGCACATTTGCAACATTTTGTTACGTTAGCCTTATTCGAAAATGGATTAAAAAATTATAATATTCCTCAATCTACACACAATACCTCATAATGAAAAAGCGAAAACAGATTTTTTGAAATGTTAGCAAATTTATTAAAAAAAACTGAAACAGAAATGCATTATTTACATAAGTATTCAGACCCTTTGCTATGAGACTCAAAATTGAGCTCAGGTGCATCCTGTTTCCATTGATCATCATTGATGTTTCTACAACTTGATTGGAGTCCACCTGTGGTAAATACAATGGATTGGACATGAGTTGGAAAGGCACACACCTGTCTATATAAGGTCCCACAAGTTGAAGGAATTGTCTGTAGAGCTCAGAGACAGGATTTTGTCGAGGCACAGATCTGTGGAAGGTTACCAAAACATGTCTCAGCATTGAAGGTCCCCAAGAACAAAGTGGCCTCCACCATTCTTAAATGGAAGAAGTTTGGAACCACCAACACTCTTCCTAGAGCTGGCCACTCGGCCAAACTGAGCAATCGGAGGAGAATGGCCTTGGTCAGGGAGGTGACCAAGAACACGATGGTCACTCTGACAGAGCTGCAGAGTTCCTCTGTGGAGATGGGAGAACCTTCCAGAAGGACAACCATCTCTGCAGCACTCCACCAATCAGGCCTTTATGGTAGAGTGGCCAGACTGAAGCCACTCCTCAGAAAAAGGCACCTGACAGCCCGCTTGGAGTTTGCCAAAAGGCACCTAAAGGACTCTCAGACCATGAGAAACAAGATTCTCTGGTCTGATGAAACCAAGATTGAACTCTTTGGCCTGAATGCCAAGCGTCACGTCGGTAGGAAACTTGGCACCATCCCTACAGTGAAGCATGGTGGTGGCAGCATCATGCTGTGGTGATGTTTTTCAGCAGCAGGGACTGTGAGACAAGTCACGATCGAGGGAAAGATGAACGAAGCAAAGTACAGAGAGATCCTTGATGAAAACTTGCTCCAGAGCGCTCCTCAGACTGGGGCAAAGGTTCACCTTCCAACAGGACAACGACCCTACGCACACAGCCAAGACAACGCAGGAAGGCTTCTTAAGTGGCCCAGCCAGAGCCTGGACTTGAACCCGATCGAACATCTCTGCAGAGCTCTGAAAATAGCTGTGCAGCGACACTCACGATCCAACCTGACAGAGCTTGAGAGGATCTGCAGAGAAGAATGGGAGAAAATCCCCAAATACAGGTATGCTATGCTTGTAGCGTCATACCCAAGAAGACTTGAGGCTGTAATCGCTGCCTATGGTGCTTCAACAAAGTACTGGGTAAAGGGTGTGAATACTTATGTAAATATGATATTAAAAAATTTGACAAAAAAATCTAAAAGCCTGTTTCTGCTTTGACATTATGGGGTATTGTGTATAGATTGATGAGGGGAAAAAAATGTGGAAAAAGTCAAATAAAAGTCTGAATACTTTCTGAAGGCACTGTAGACGTCCTTGGTCTTTTTATGCCAGGCACTCCACAGGCCCTTTATTGCCCAATACTGCCAGCTTAACTAAAGCTGGTTTTAAGAACTGGTTTGATTGACGGAGCGACATGTGTTGTAGACATGGTGCTGGGACTGACACCTCATATAATCAGTGATGGCCATAGCCATTTCTCTGCTGCAGCAATGATGCCAGTGGAGGTTAAAAACACATGAAAATGCACTTTTTTTATTTTGTGTGAGCCTTTACCCACTTTCTTTGGAAAATACATTAAATGTATAGGGAGCTTTACTTTATTCACCGCAAACAGTGATAAGCATTTACCCATCTTTTTTTTAACCACTACATCACTGAATGATGCATATCTTGCATATCTCAAAGCACCCTGTTATGTCTGCCTATAAGGTTACGAAAAGCCCCTCTTTTTGGATTGAACCTACTGTTTTGCTTACCCAATATACCTTGCGAGCCTTACATGCTATATGTGGTTAGGGTTCGTTGCTTGGGGTCTCTGGACTGCAGCATTAGATGAACAAACTAATCATAAGTTGCTCTGGATAAGAGAATCTGCTAAATTACTCAAATGTAAATTTAAATTGATGATACAGCTTCCCTGAGGGGTTTTCAGAGGTGGGTTATTGTTGTCAGCCGTTGGAAGGAACCGTGTGTGTGTGTGTGTGTGTGTGTAGACCTGACCCCACCTCACACAGTCTCACAGGCCATATAGTACATTACTTAGAATGCACTCTACAAATTGTATGCCGAACATCTGCCAGTGTTTCATTCCCATTCAATCTCCATTCAAGAATCTACCATTTGCTGCTGTACGAACCATCACATTTTTCTGACATTTAAATGTATTTTTTTGTCCATGTGCTTGACATCCCACTCGGCAAACCACGTAATTTCAACGTGGCTAATTGGCTAATATTTGGTTGAGACGTTGATCAATGAGATTAAAATCTATATTCATCCACTCAAAAAGACAGACAAAAGTTGGTTGAGTTTCCATTGTGTCACTATGCTTTAAATAATCTAAAAGTGCAACCAAAATGTTAATTTATACATGGTTTTAACTTTAAAAAAAATAACAGGTGTCATTTCGAATTTTGGGAAAGCGGGATCTCACTTCACTCCCGTCAACAAACGTCTAGCTGAAAATGTGATGCAGGTATTTTCTGGGGCTATCTGAGGGGGAGAAACTGTGCTATCTGAAATAATTACAAGTCGGGCCAGGGTTACCGGACCCTACGGACCCTGCTGTGAGAAAGGAAAAAATTCTACCCATCACTGACTGACCTCTACGACGTCAGTCAGCTAAAGATCTTTGAGTATCTTGTTGAAAGGCAATGTTATTACACCCGGGAAGAATTTGTACGAGTACTTTCAGGCTGGAGTGTGCTAACCTACAGGGTAGAGGATTTCTTTGTTGTTTTACGGCGAGATCGAGGCTAGCCAGACGCTGTCCAAATACTTCTCTATGTTTTATGGGCATCCTAGTAGTGCTCACATATGAAATGCACTGTCTAATCAAACAAAAAGTCACTTACTCTGTGTTGCTTGCTAGATGTTTCATGCACTGGCTAAACTCCGGACTGAATCACGTTGTTGCTAGTATCACATTGTGGACAGTCAGACATGAATAATCAATTAACAACTCCAATCTGAACTGATAATACAGCTAGAATTAATTAACTTAATAAACTCCTGTTCATGCCTAAGCTATTATGTGTATGAAGTTACAGATTTAGCAACCAGTCACTGAATAAAATGTATCTATCTTCATGCAGCAACGGAGAGGAGTGTAGCCATGTAGGCACTGTTTTGGTGACAGTGGAGCAGTGGGTTCTGGAGGGACTTCAGAGTGGTCCATTAATAACATCAAAACCAAGTGTGTGGTCACAGGTGACAAAGTAAGAATAGAATAGAATAAGCCTCACTGTTTCATATTTCAGTCTGATCCAAAACCAGTGGCAGGATTAAACAATCCTTCTGTTGGGAAGCCCCTGCCACAAGAGGTGGCATGTGACCTACGAATGACAACTCTAGAACCCAACGGTTCTCCAATAAAGCTTTTTAAAGTCCCGAAGGTAAGACTTAGACTTGGTACCTCACCCGGTAGGTCTACACCACCTTGTGGCAACAATACCAGCAATTCCTATTCAGTTGTAGGTCAACAATGTCTAGGCTAGCTTAGCTTAATCTTCATGACTAATGTTCAAATTTAGAAGTCAGACAGTATCAAAGTTCTGGTCTAATGCTTCTAAAAATGTTACGCATGACCGTGTTCATGGAGCTCTCAACTAGCCTTACACCTCACAGAATAGGGTGTTTTTTTTACTGCATCAGTACCGCTTGCCGTGCGGTAGCAGAAAAAACTGTTTATCCCAGAATTTATGGCCATATACAGTTAGGTCCGTATGTATTTGGACACAGGCACAATTTTAGATTTTTTTTAGGTTTTTACCAAAACATATTCAAGCTATAGTTATATAATGGATATGGTATTTACATCCAAATTGGAAGAAGGGTTTAGGAATTACAGCTCTTGAGAGTAGCTACCCCCCATTTTCAAGGGACCAAAAGTAATTGGACAATTGAATCAAAAGCTGTTTCATGGACAGGTGTGGGCTATTCCTTCGTTATTTCTTTATCAATTAAGCAGATAAAAGGTCTGGAGTTGATTCTAAGTGCGGTATTTGTATTTTGAATCTATTGCTGTGAACCTTCATCATGCGTTCAAAGGAGCTCTCCATGCAAGTCAAACAGGCCATAATTAGGCTTCAAAAACAAAACAAATCCATCCGAGAGATAGCAGGAACATTAGGAGTGGCCAAATCAACAGTTTGGTACATTCTGAGAAAAAAATAATGCACTGGTGAGCTCAGCAACATAAAAAGGCTTGGACGTCCATGGAAGACAACAGTGGTAGATGATCGTAGGATCCTCTCCATGGTAAAGAAAAACCCATTCACAACAAGACTTCACGAGAGCAAATACAGAGGGTTCACCACAAGGTGCAAACCATTCATAAGCATCAAGAATAGAAAGGCCAGATTAGACTTTTCCAAAAAACATCTAAAAAAGCCTGACCAGTTCTGGAAAAGCATTCTTTGGACGGATGAAACTAAGATCAACCTGTACCAAAATGACGGGAAGACAAAAGTATGGAGAAGGCTTGGAACAGCTCATGATCCAAAGCATACTACGTCATCTGTAAAACATGGTGGAGGCAGTGTGATGGCATGGGCATGCATGGCTTCCAGTGGCACTGGATCACTGGTGTTTATTGATGATGTGACAGAAGACAGAAGCAGCCGGATGGATTCTGAAGTGTATAGGAATATACTGTCTGTCCAGATTAAGCTGAATGCAGCAAAGTTGATTGGACGGCTCTTCACAGTACAGATGGACAATGATCCAAAACACACAGCAAAAGCAACCCAAGAGTGGAAAAGAAAAAAATGTGGAATATTCTGCAATGGCCGAGTCAATCACCTGATCTCAACCCGATCGAGCATGCATTTCACTTGCTTAAGGCAAAACTAAAGGCAGAAAGACCCACAAACAAACAAATATTGAAGACAGCTGCAGTTAAGGCCTGGCAAAGCATCACAAAGCAGGAAACCCAGTCTTTGGTGATGTCCATGGGTTCCAGAATTCAGGCAGTCATTGCCTGCAAAGGATTCTCAACAAAATATAAAACATGAACATTTTATTTATGATTATATTAATTTGTCCAATTACATTTGAGCCCCTGAAAATGGGGGGACTGTGTATAAAAATGGTTGCAGTTCCTAAAATGTTTACTTGATATTTGTGTTCAACCCCTTGAATTAAAGCTGAAAGTCTGCACTTCAAATTCATCTTGATTGTTTCATTTTAATTTTATTCTGGTGGCATACAGAGCCAGAAGTATGAAAATTGTGCCTGTGTCCAAATATATATGGACCTAACTGTATATACACACTACATGATCAAAAGTATGTGGACACCTGCTCGTCGAACATCTCATTCCAAAATCATGGGCATTGATACGGAGTTGGTCCCCTCCTTTTCTGCTATAACAGCCTCCACTCTTCTGGGAAGGCTTTCTCCTAGATGTTGGAACAGTGTTGTGGGGACTTGCTTCCATTCAGCCACAAGGGCATTAGTGAGGTCGGACACTGATGTAGGGCGATTAGGCCTTGCTAGCATTCAGCGTTCTAATTCTTACTCTGTGCAGGTCAGTCAAGTTTTTATTTTTTAATGTGCAGATGACGATGTGCAAATATGCCTTTGGTGCGGGCAGAGATACTGGGGTGTGAATGAGCAAAAAATAAATATATAGTATGGGGATGAGGTAGTTGGGGTGGGCTATTTACAGATGGGCTATATACAGGTGCAGTGATCGGTTAAAGTTAGTGAGGGAGATAGGAATCTCCAGCTTCAAGGATTTTTGCAATTCATTCCAATCATTGTCAGCAGAGAACTGGACGGAATGGTGGCCAAAGCAGGTGTTAGATAGATGATAGATAGGTACTTTATTGATCCCTGAGGAGAAATTTCTTTGTCAAGCAGCTACGAAGCAAACACAGGGCAGGTGCAAAATGCCAGAACGAAAATATACAAAAGACAGATACGCGATACATGATACATAGAGCGGCAGTATGAAAAAGTATCAAAATACAAGAAGTCTGGAGTGCAAAAAGCTATAAAAATACATTGCATAGTATGGGTGGATGGCTGAATATGTACACTATACATTGGTGGATGGTTCATGGTTAACTATACTATACAGGTCGAAGGCAGAGAAATACTTAAATAGCTAAAAGTGTGTATGATATAAGTGAGGGTAATAATAGTTTACTTAATATACAGTCTGGTTAAATGACCAGGTAAGTGAATATTTTGCATGGTTAAATTAACTGTACAGGTAAATGTACAGTTAAATTAACAGGTAAGTGAATATTTTCCATGGTTACATTAACTGTACAGGTAAATGACAGGAAGAGATACTTAAATAGCTAATTGACCAGTGAAATATACCTGCTGGAGCGCATGCTACGGGTGAGTGTTGCTATGGTGACCAGCGAGCTGAGATAAGGCAGCAATTTACAGATGACCTGGAGCCAGTGGGTTTGGCGACGAATATGTAGTAAGGGCCAGCCAACGAGAGCGTACAGGTCGCAGTGGTGGGTAGCATATGGGGCTTTGGTGACAAAACGGATGGCACTGTGATAGACTACATCCAATTTGCTGAGGAGAGTGTTGGAGGCTATTTTGTAAATGACATCGCCGAAGTCAAGGATCGGTAGGATAGTCATTTTTACGAGGGCATGTTTGGCAGCATGAGTGAAGGAGGCTTTGGATAAGTGGGTTGGCGCCGCCCTGTTTGGTTGCCTGTTAAGCAGCTCCCATTGTTTATGCATTAATTGTTGTTTTAGTGTGTTTTGCGTCAGTTTTTCATCAGTTTTTTTTGCAACAGTTGAACTATAATAGCTCAGGATTATTTAGTGCTACTGTTTTACGAAGGTTTTAGGGGTCCTTTTAATCACAGAGGCACTTTTTATTTTTCTCAGCGCCGAACGTACACGCGAGTCCTCAATTATTTACAACCGAGCCCAGCTCCTGGATTTAGCACACTCAGCGCTATTGCACCCCAAGGAAAAGTTTGATATTCCGGACGAGTTGAAAAGGCGACGGCGTGGACGCAGGGCGGGATGGAAGTGTAAGGCAAAGCTGAGGAAGTACAAGCCGGCAATACCGTCTATCATTATGGGCAACATGAGATCTCTACATAACAAGATGGACGAGCTTGATGGGCTGGTCCATGGGCAAAGAGACTACCGGGAAGTTAGTCTATTGTGTTTTACTGAAAAAATGCTGAATGATAACGTCATCCACTCTCTTATCGCGAGGTTACAGACAGCGCATCCCAGTGCTGTCTTTGCCATTTTTGAGGGATTTTAACCATGCTCTCTTCAATGCTGCCCACGTTCAAACAGTTTGTGAAGTGCCCAACCAGGAATAATAGAACTCTGGACAGCATCCTGCGACCACTAGGACCATTAGGAGATGGTCCCTGGAGGCGAATGAGGCCCTACAGAACTGCTTTGAAACAACAGACTGGGATGTGCTCTGTGAGGCTCATGGGGAGGACATTGATGGACTTAATGACTGCATAACGGACTATATACATTTTTGTGTAGACAACACTGTACCCACTAGGAAGGTACGCTGTTTTCCAAATAATAAACCTTGGGTCACCAGCGACCTGAAGGCCCTGCTGAATGAGAAGAAGAGGGCCTTCAAGGAGGGGGACAGGGACAAATTGAAATGCGTCCAGAGGGAGCTGAAGTTGCGGATTGCTGAGGGGAAGAGAGGGTATAAGGAGAAGATGGAGGACAAGCTGAGGCAGAGCCAGGTGAGAGAGGTGTGAAAGGGTATGAGAAATATCACTGGCTTCAAAAAGTCAAACAGTGGGCAGACGGAGGGGACCCAGGACAGAACCAATTTTTTAACAGGTTCGATACTGGTTGGTTCTGTCCTGGTTCCCCTCCGTCTGCCCACTGATCAGGAAGGCTAGCTCTGTTCTGGGTATTAGCCTTGACACTCTAAAGGAGGTGGCGGAGATACGGATCCTGGCCAAACTGCTGGCCATCATGGACAACGTCTCCCACCCTCTGCATGCCATGGTTATGACGCAGAGGAGCACCTTCAGTTGCAGACTGATCCCACCAAGGTGTGCCAGAGAGCGCTACAGGGGGTCCTTCCTGCCGGCGGCTATTAGACTTTTTAATGCCTCACTGGGGTGCTGTGCCGTCGGCAACATAGACCTGGAACTGTTGGGGTGTTAGGACCTTTTTTAACAATTTTGCATCCATCCATAAGTAACTCTGGTCTGTAATCACTCATTCACTTAGGACTTATTTATTAATTCAGGTCTGTATATACATATTCATGTACAGTTGTTATATCATATCACATGCAATATTGTAAGTCATTCTTGGACTGAACTTACGTAGTCATTCATTCAGGAATGCATATTAGTATCCTGTCAGTTGTATATTTTTTTATTGCTTTTAGTATATCGAATGTGCAATACGTGCATTTATCTGTAACTAAACCCTGCACTAAGGACTGTATTTTAAGGGAATTACTATTATGTGAACAATGCAAATTAACGTTAGCAGCGTGGCAGTTTCCCAAAGTTTGGTGTTTTTAAACTTAACGTAACTAAAGTTAGCTAGTTACAGTGGGGAGAACAAGTATTTGATACACTGTCGATTTTGCAGGTTTTCCTACTTACAAAGCATGTAGAGGTCTGTAATTTTTATCATAGGTACACTTCAACTGTGAGAGACGGAATCTAAAACAAAAATCCAGAAAATCACATTGTATGATTTTTAAATAATTAATTTGCATTTTATTGCATGACATAAGTATTTGATCACCTACCAACCGGTAAGAATTCCGGCTCTCACAGACCTGTTAGTTTTTCATTAAGAAGCCCTTCTGTTCTCCACTCATTACCTGTATTAACTGCACCTGTTTGAACTCGTTACCTGTATAAAAGACACATGTCCACACACTCAATCAAACAGACTCCAACCTCTCCACAATGGCCAAGACCAGAGAGCTGTGTAAGGACATCAGGGATAACATTGTAGACCTGCACAAGGCTGGGATGGGCTACAGGACAATAGGCAAGCAGCTTGGTGAGAAGGCAACAACTGTTGGTGCAATTTTTAGAAAATGGAAGAAGTTCAAGATGACGGTCAATCTCCCTCGGTCTGGGGCACCATGCAAGATCTCACCTCGTGGGGCATCAATTATCATGAGGAAGGTGAGGGATCAGCCCAGAACTACACGGCAAGGACCTGGTCAATGACCTGAAGAGAGCTGGGACCACAGTCTCCAAACCATTAGTAACACATTACGCCGTCATGGATTAAAATCCTGCAGCGCACGCAAGGTCCCCCTGCTCAAACCAGCGCATGTCCAGGCCCGTCTGAAGTTTTCCAATGACCATCTGGATGATCCAGAGGAGGAATGGGAAAAGGTCATGTGGTCTGATGAGACAAAAATAGAGCTTTTTGGTCTAAACTCCACTCGCCGTGTTTGGAGGAAGAAGAAGGATGAGTACAACCCCAAGAACACCATCCCAACCGTGAAGCATGGAGGTGGAAACATCATTCTTTGGGGATGCTTTTCTGCAAAGGGGACAGGACGACTGCACCGTATTGAGGGGAGGATGGATGGGGCCATGTATCACGAGATCTTGGCCAACAACCTCCATCCCTCAGTAAGAGCATTGAAGATGGGTCGTGGCTGGGTCTTCCAGCATGACAACGACCCGAAACACACAGCCAGGGCAACTAAGGAATGGCTCCGTAAGAAGCATCTCAAGGTCCTGGAGTGGCCTAGCCAGTCTCCAGACCTGAACCCAATAGAAAATCTTTGGAGGGAGCTGAAAGTCTGTATTGCCCAGCGACAGCCCCGAAACCTGAAGGATCTGGAGAAGGTCTGTATGGAGGAGTGGGCCAAAATCCCTGCTGCAGTGTGTGCAAACCTGGTCAAGAACTACAGGAAAGGTATGATCTCTGTAATTGCAAACAAAGGTTTCTGTACCAAATATTAAGTTCTGCTTTTCTGATGTATCAAATACTTATGTCATCCAATAAAATGCAAATTAATTACTTAAAAATCATACAATGTGATTTTCTAGATTTTTGTTTTAGATTCCGTCACTCACAGTTGAAGAGTACCTATGATAAAAATTACAGACTTCTACATGCTTTGTAAGTGGGAAAACCTGCAGAATCGGCAGTGTATCAAATACTTGTTCTCCCCACTGTATATAACCATATACTGTTGTATTGTATGGGAGCGGCATGTCAGTAATGAATACCTCACCAGAAAGTGCATTGAAAACCTCAATAATTGCTAAGAAAACATCTATCCCCCCGGGCAGACATTTTTAATCAAGCTCGCCAGATATTGCCTCATATAAGGAGATATAGCCATCAGGAGTTTAAAGCAACCAGTTTATTCGATGGTATTTTCAGGTGTGCGTTAAAGCAAACCCTTCATTGCATTTCTATGTTAACTAGCCCCACAGTTAGTTTCAAGCATGAGGGCAATTATGGAAATCACTACTAAGCCATAATTGCTTGCCCATGGTTTTACTGTATAACCATGAGAATATTTTTTGTTTCATCATCAACAGCTTGGAGTTATAGAATTGTGGTGAAGGTAGTGACTTTAATAAAACAAACATGGAACGATACAAAACAAGAGTAGCATCTGAACATGAAACACATAATCAATACTGCCTGGGGAATTAACCCAAGGGAGTGCCAGGTATAGGGGAGGTAATGGAGTCCAGGTGTGCCTCATAATGAGGCGGCTGCGCGTAATGATAGTTGCCAGGACCGGGGACGAGAAGTGGACCGGTCCAGGCAGCAAAGATGGAAATCAAGGATGATGATGTTGGGATCCAAAATGTCCTCCACCTGAACCCAATACCCCTCCTCTGGACCGTACCCCTCCCAGTCCACCAGGTACCGGAGCCGACCCCCACGATGTCGGGAGTCCAGTAGGTATCTGACGGCATAGGCAGGACCTCCCTCCACATCCAGGGGGGGCGGAATGTGGAAAAAGGTCCTGCCTATGCCGTCAGATACCTGGGGACCAGAAACCTCAACCAGAGGACCAGAAACCACCGGCCTGAGAAAGGAGACATGAAAGGAAGGTAAGATATGGTCATCACTGGGAAGCTGTAATCTATAAGTCACCTCGTTGAGGCGCAGAGCGGTGGATGTGTGGTGCACATAAATAGAATCCCCAATTAGAGACAACTCAGGACAGCTGTCTCTAATTGGGGATCACTAACTTCCCAATCATGTGATGTGAGGACCTGACTGTGGCCATCCCACTCCCTCTAGTGGGAGTCAGAGGCCTAGCCTCAGTCAATCCCTCACACTCTTCTGAATAGCTTACGGAGCGCCGGCCCATTCCATCTACTGGATGCTGCTACTGTCCGGAAGGTGAGCTCATACCCGCCAGAGGTCTGTTCCTCCTGCCGTAGTTGGAGCAGGAGCTTACCCCCCTCTCTGCCCTCCGGTGGATTATTGACGATATCTCTGAACAGAGCCATGAACCCCTCATACGAATCCAGCTCTTCCTCTCCTCTCTCCCAAACGGCCGTGGCCCATTCCAACGGCCGCCCAGTCAGCAGAGAAATAACCGTTAGATGGGGTTCCATCATATATATCCGGGAGGGACAAAACAGGCATCGTTGACCTTGGTGGGCTGCTGAATAGACTGGTGTGCTGGCCCGCTGGGTCGACTGGTGGCAGAGTATCCTCTGCTAGTTGAAGGCAACACCTCTCGGGTATGTTTGAGACATTGACTGCGAAGAACCTCCTCAATAGTTGCGCCAGCTGGTCGTGGTGTTGACGAAGTAGGTATCCTTGTTCGTCGACTGTCTGGGAGATGTTCTGATTTCCTGCTGCTTCCATTTGTTGAGGCAGTATTCTGTAACGAAGACGCTGGGAGTCGAGAAGCAAGTGCAGGTGGTGACTTTAATAAAACAATAAACATGGAACAATACAAAACAGGAAGAAGCCGGCCACACCAATGTGTCGGAGGAAACGCTGTTGAACTGGAGACCGGGGTCAGCCTGCAGGCATCCGGCCCGCCACAAGGAGTCGCTAGGACACGATGAGCCAAGTAAAGCCCCACTGGCCAAACCCTCCCCTAACCCGGACAACACTGAGACAAATGTGCACCTTCCTATGGGACTCCCAGCCATGGCCGGTTGTGGCACAGCCCGGGAAGGAACCCGTGCCTTAGACCGACCGCTGCGCCACTTGAGATGCCCTCGCATATTTCTTTTAACATGAAAGTGCCTGGCAAGAGGAAAAATAAACAGGTTTGGAGGAAAGGTTAAGCAAGAGTGAGTGGTTGCAGCTTTGATAAATTATGATAAAGCCTATGCTAATCCTATGCTATGACCAACATCATTACCTGTTCCCTCAGCCGTTGAATCTAACTTAGCCGTTGACCATAATTTTAACTTGCACCTGTCTGAGATGGGAATCATTATTCTTCATGATTTAGATATTAATTCAGTCATTAAAGAAACATGAGTGCCTCATGCTTTACTTATTTAAGTTCACACAGAGTTCACCTTCCCTCATCTAATGAGATCCGTTACAGCCTCGGTGTGAACAGGAGATTACCAGGAAAGTCCACAGGGGATTAGTAGTTAAATGGTGGAAACGTCAGTGTCAATCATTTAGATTTGGGGTCAATTCCACAAATTCAATTCTAATTAAATTCTCTCTCCCTGTAAATTCCATTGAAATAAATTCAAATTCCAGTTCAGTCTGAGGTAATTAAATTCCTCTGAATTCCAATCTTAATTAAATTAAAAAAAATGCAATATTATTATCCCCAACAATTCCACAAATTCCAATTCAAATTCAATTTCCTCAAGCTTTCAAACTCTATACTACTTTCACAGGATTCACGGTATGTTGCCTGTAAAAAATAATAATCTGGCAATGATTTTAAGAGCCCAATTAATACGGTTCAATTTATACCACATTCTTGTAGGGATAAGGCTTTTCCCTCCTGTGCACATGCCGGCAAGTTTAGGAGTGGGAGTAGGCTTGGGCCGATGTGGGTGAGCATCTATTTTAATAAATCTATTGAATATACACCATCACTCATTTGTTTAGGCAGATCCTAAGAAAAGTTCTAAGACTATTTTCACAAGAATAGAATAGCATAGTTTGAGTTGAACTGTGTTACAGGTCAGTGCAGCCTACGCCATGCAAATTAAATCAACAGCTGTTCAATTAGATACGGGATGCACTACCGAAATCAACGAATAGCGGGAAACAACGCAATCACACATGACGCATCCTCAGTATGCGAAAATCGAACTTTTTTTTAAAAGTATGGTTAAAATACCAGGATGTTGTACTAATTTCTAGTAGAATTTTTCCACAATGCATTGGAAGAGGTGGGCTACGAGTGATGGGCCCTAGTTCTCTTCATAGTAGCCAAACAACAAAACTAGGCTTTTTTTATTTAGCTAGGCAAGTCAGTTAAGAACAAATTCTTATTTACAATGACGGCCTACCCTGGTCAAACCCTCCCCGAACCCAGATGACATTGGGCCAATTGTGCGCTGCCCTA
This sequence comes from Thymallus thymallus, assembly GCA_023634145.1. NCBI lineage: Eukaryota > Metazoa > Chordata > Actinopteri > Salmoniformes > Salmonidae > Thymallus > Thymallus thymallus. The sequence goes on from CM042405.1 coordinate 34,265,555, forward strand.
AGACACTCCCGATCACGGCCGGTTGTGATACAGCCTGGGATCGAACCTGGGTCTGTAGTGACGCCTGGAGTGTCTTGATATTATTTTTTGAGAGCAGAAGCTTCTTCCTTCCTGACCTCCCGTGTAGGCCAAGTTTGTGCAGTCTCTTTCTGACAGTGTACCCATGCAATTCAACATTGATTGTGGCAAGAGAGGCCTGTAGATCCCTTGATGTTACCCTGGGGTTCTTAGAGACTTCTATGAGCATCTTTCGGTCAGCTCTTGGGCTGACTTTGGTGGGACGACCTGTCCTAGGTAGTTTGCCAGTGGTCTGGAATTTTCGTCAGACAGTGGAATGATGTACTTTGAATTGCTTGAAAAATGGATTTGAAACTCCTCCCAGACTCATGAGCATCAATAATCTTTCTTCTGAGGGCCTCGGGTAGGTCTTTTGATCTTTGAATGATGTGTTACCACATCCATATGGTTAAGACCAAACCAGACCAATTTTCTTATCTTTATGGAAGGCAAGTTTCTCTCTAATGTTTTCTTATCGTTTGCTCTTATTTTGCTACACCTAATTCTAATTTTAGCCATTTTATGTGATGGTAAAGGTAGGGGTGTACTAACTTTTTCCCCATAAGGAAAAGCCATTTTTGTTTATTTTAATTGCATAACATTTTTTTTTTTGTCATTTGTTAAATTGGGTAACCTTTATCTGTCAATAGTGTAGAAGTGAATATTACATATCCATCTGTCCAAATATGTAAAAAATAAAAATAAAACTTTCCAGGGGGTGTACTTACTTTTTCACTTGACTGTACTTCCATTTTTGTGGCAAAATGGCTTAAGGACAACAAAGTGAAGGTATTGGAGTGGCCATCACAAAGCCCTGACCTCAATCCTATAGAAAATTTGTGGGCAGAATTGAAAAAGTGTGTGCGAGCAAGGAGGCCTACAAACCTGACTCAGTTACACCAGTTATGTTAGGAGGAATGGGCCAAAATTCACCCAACTTATTGAGGGAAGCTTGTGGAAGGCTACCCGAAACGTTTGACCCAAGTTAAACAATTTAAAGGCAATGCTACCAAATACTAATTCAGTGTATATAAACTTCTGACCCACTGGGAATGTGATGAAATAAATAAAAGCTTAAATAAATCACTCTCTACTATTATTCTGACATTTCACATTCTTAAAATAAAGTGGTGATCCTAACTGACCTAAGAAAGGGAATTTTTACTAGGATTAAATGTCAGGAATTGTGAAAAACTGAGTTTAAATGTATTTGGCTAAGGTGTATGTAAACGTCCGACTTCAACTGTGTGTGTATATATGTATATATAGTATATTTTTTACCTTTATTTAACTAGGCAAGTCAGTTAAGAACAAATTCTTATTTACAATGACGGCCTACACCGGCCAAACTTGGACGACACTGGGCCAATTGTGCGTCGCTCTATGGGACTCCCGATCACGATCGATTGTGTTACAGTCTGGATTCGAACCAGGTTGTCTGTAGTGACACCTCTAGCACTGAGATGCAGTGTCTTAGACCACTGTGCCACTTGGGAGCCAATATGCCTATAATTTAGGTCTATTTAATGTTGTTAATTAAACTATAAACATAGCACATGCTTGGGTACCAACCTAATCTACTTGACTCAAATGAATGCTAGAACATTGGTTGCCAGGATTAGCTATTTGTAACTAGCCTATTAACTGCATAACGGTGCAAGATAGACACATGTTCGTTATAGTCACACTGAGTCGGTGATGCAATGATTTGCTATCGATCCTCCAGACTCACGTGGCCCTATTGCATTTATTCACATAATAATGGCGTCAGATTGATGAATGTAGTTTATTATTGTTATTATTATTCAATAATGTCTATTCAACTACATAATGGTGACCCGATGTGATTTGAACACGCAATATACAGTATAATATACAGTCCATTCGGAAAGTATTCAGACCCCTTGACTTTTTCCACTTTGTTTTCCCTCATCTACACACAATGACAAAGTAAAACCATGTTTTAGACATTTTTGCAAATTGAACTGATCACAACTATGTAAAGTATTCAGACCCTTTACGCCGTACTTTGTTGAAGCACCTTTGGCAGCGATTACAGCCTCGAGTCTTCTTGGGTATGACGCTACAAGCTTGGGGAGTTTCTCAGATTCTTCTCTGCAGATACTCTCAAGCGCTGTCAGTTTGGCTACACAAGGACCATCCTTGATGATAACCTGCTCAGGACCTCGGACTGCGGCGAAGGTTCAACTTCCAACAGGACAACGACCCTAAGCACACAGCAAAGACAACGCAGTAGTGGCTTCAGGACAAGTACCTGAATGTCCTTGAGCGGCCCAGCCAGAGACTTGAACCCGATTGAACATCTCTTACTAGAGGTCTTCATGGGTCCAAAAAGTTGGGCCCATTCAGAAATGGACCTGGGACTTTCCCACCTAGACCCGATATGCATAAATACATTTTTTTAATAGATTGACCCAATCCGAACAGATCCAAGGACAATTAGACCTGTTCCAGGTCGGATCCAGACCCTGTTTGATCAGAGTGAGGGAAGCAGCAGAAAACAACACATTTTTTAAAGTGCAGAGGGGTGTACTGTGAGCGAGTGACACGGCGAGGAGGGAGGACGAGACAGCATGTCACGTTCAGGTGTATAAATGGACCAAGGCGCAGCGCAGCGATAGTTCGACATCATTTATTTAATAACGTAAAGAGACTGGATGTGAACTATACAAAAGAAACACGATATAACGAAAGTAATGAAGACAATGAACCACGCCTAAGGGGTGGAACAAACACATATACTGTAAGTAGGATCCTTAATTAGAGACAATGCATAGCAGCTGCCTCTAATTAGGGATCCCACACACAACACCACACAGAAATAGAACTTATAGAACTGCCAGACTCTGACCATAGAATTATAGAGAAGCAAGGCTTCTCTATGGCCAGAGCCTGACAGTACCCCCCCTCAAAGGCGCAGACTCCCGGCCGCAAGAACCCAAACACAATTACAAGAGGGGATGGTTACGTAGGGAAAAACAACAAACAATAACCATCTCAGGTGGTGGTTCCAGCCCCGGCGAAGTGGATAGCTTCCTCCTTAGTTCTACTGGGCCCGGACTGGGCACCGGTGTGGCGAATGACTCCGGCCATGGAGCGGGGCAGATAACCGGGCCAGGACTGGGCACCGGTGTGGCAGGCGACTCCGGCCATGGAGCGTGGCGGACAACTGGTCCTGGAATGGACCTCAGTAGGTTAAGGGACTCAGGCCATAGAGCGGGGCAAATAACCGGGCACCGGTGTGGCAGGCGACTCCGGCCATTTAAAGGGGTAAACAACCGGTCCTGGAAATGGCACCGGTGGGGCAAAAGCCTAAGGCCATGGAGCAGGGCAAATAACCGGGCCAGGACTGTGCACCGGTGTGGCAGGCGACTCCGGTCATTTAAAGGGGTAAACAACCGGTCCTGGAAATGGCACCGGTGGGGCAAAAGCCTAAGGCTATGGAGCAGGGCAAATAACCGGGCCAGGACTGTGCACCGGTGTGGCAGGCGACTCCGGTCATTTAAAGGGGTAAACAACCGGTCCTGGAAATGGCACCGGTGGGGCAAAAGCCTCAGACCATGGAGCAGGGCAAATAACCGGGCCAGGACTGTGCACCGGTGTGGCAGGCGACTCCGGTCATTTAAAGGGGTAAACAACCGGTCCTGGAAATGGCACCGGTGGGGCAAAAGCCTCAGACCATGGAGCAGGGCAAATAACCGGGCCAGGACTGTGCACCGGTGTGGCAGGCGACTCCGGTCATTTAAAGGGGTAAACAACCGGTCCTGGAAATGGCACCGGTGGGGCAAAAGCCTCAGACCATGGAGCAGGGCAAATAACCGGGCCAGGACTGTGCACCGGTGTGGCAGGCGACTCCAGCCTGTGGACCATCACAGAGGCTCCGGGCTGAGGACCATCACGGGAGGCTCCGGGCTGTGGACCATCACGGGACGTACCGGACTGGAGAGCCGGTACTGGAGGCACCTGGCTGGGCGCAGGCACTGGAGGTCGGGTGCGGGGAACCGGCACGGGACGTACCGGACTGGGGAAGTGCACCGGCGGTCGAGTGCGTGGAGCTGGCACTGGAGGCACCTGGCTGGGCGCACGCACTGGAGGTCGGGTGCGGGGAGCCGGCACGGGACGTACTGGACTGGGGAGGCGCACCGAATGGTCGGGTGCGTGGAGCCGGCACTGGAGGCACCTGGCTAGGCGCACGCACTGGAGGTCGGGTGCGGGAAGCCGGCACTGGAACATACCGGACTGGAGAGACGCACTGGAGGCCTGGTGCGTGGAGCCGGCACAGATGGCACCAGACTGGTGACACGCACTTCATGGCGAGTGCGGGGAGCCGGCATGGAACATACCGGACTGGAGAGACGCACTGGAAGCCTGGTGCGTGGAGCCGGCACAGATGGCACCGGACTGGTGACACGCACTTCAGGGCGAGTGCGGGGAGCCGGTACTGGGCTTACCGGACTGGAGAGACGTACAGGAGGCCTGGTGCGTGGAGCTGGCACCGGTGGAGCGGACTGCTCTGGCACTGTAGTGTAGCAGACGGCCGGACCCGGACTGGGCACCGGTGGAGCGGACTGCTCTGGCACTGTAGTGTAGCAGACGGCCGGATCCGGACTGGGCACCGGTAGGGCGGACTGCTCTGGCACTGTAGTGTAGCAGACGGCCGGATCCGGACTGGGCACCGGTGGAGCGGACTGCTCTGGCACTGTAGTGGAGCAGGCGACCGGACCTGGACTGATCCATTCCGACATTTCCTTTTCTACCTCCTCCGCTATCTCCCACATTTCCTCCAGAACGTCTCAAAAATATTTCTCCAAATATTTATCTTCTTCTTCACTTTGCGCCCCCCATTTGTATTCCAGCTTCATTATATTCCACATGGGGAGTGGTACTGGCGCGTCCTCTTCCCAGCCAGACCACCCCCATAGCCCCTCCCCTAAATGTTCTTGGGGCTGCCTACGGGCTCCGTTTCCTCCTGTTCCCCGATTACACCACTGTCCTCTCTTTCTCTCCTTAACTCCCAAATTACGCTGCTTGGTCAGTTGGTGGTTCATTCTGTCACGTTCGGGTGTATAAATGGACCAAGGCGCAGGCAGCGCAGCGATAGTTCGACATCATTTATTTAATAACGTAAAGAGACTGGATGTGAACTATACAAAAGAAACACGATATAACGAAAGTAATGAAGACAATGAACCACGCCTAAGGGGTGGAACAAACACATATACTGTAAGTAGGATCCTTAATTAGAGACAATGCATAGCAGCTGCCTCTAATTAGGGATCCCACACACAACACCACACAGAAATAGAACTTATAGAACTGCCAGACTCTGACCATAGAATTATAGTGAAGCAAGGCTTCTCTATGGCCAGAGCCTGACACAGCAACCAACCAAGCCAACTAATATCTGCCATAGCTAGGTTATTTATCAAATATGATTACGTAGTACCTGTCTTGGTATTTTATTAGGATCCCCATTAGCTGTTATGAAAGCAGCAGCTACTCTGCCTTGGGTCCACTGTCAGGTCCTGACTATAGGGAGGCCTCTAGGCATCTTCAGCTACACAACGGGGGGGGGGTTCAGTCAAGAGCCCCTGTCGCTATACTCGTGGGGCTTCATTGAAGAGCCCCAGCAGCCATGGGAACAGGAGTACAGTGAGGCGTCGGATGAGGACAACGAAGTGCTCCCGTCTCCCAACTTGTGGGGGCTCTTGGATGAGCCCCTGCAGAGCCGGGACCTGCTCTGTATATACATATTCATGCACAGTTGCTATATCATATCACGTGCAATATCGCAAGTAATTCTATTATTACCCTCACTTATAAGCAGGCGTCGGAGTCTCCACCAACGCCTGCTTCCCGCCCCTGTCTATTTACTAGAGCTCTGCGCCTCGGCTCCTGCCTACCAGCTAGGACATCCATACAAAGCATGAAACATTACATAATACAGAACATTAATAGACAGCAGCTCAAGGACAGAACTACATACATTTAAAAATGGCACAGATAGCTACATATTAATACATGCACACAAATATCTAGGTCAAATAGGGGAGAGGCGTTGGGCCAGGAAGTGTTATTTGTCTTGACTGCATCAATCCGGGAGAAGCTAGTTAAGCTAGCTAACATTAACTAGCTAGGCTAATTGAGGCTGCAGTGCATGCGCCTTCTCATCCTACAATTACAAATAACAACAATTCCATTTACAATATTAAGTAGCAGCCTACCTGTTGGTTCTTGGTCACAGGTTTAGAAATAATGAATTTATTTAAGCACGAAACCCAAAGTGCAAAGTACTGTATAAAGTACTCAGGAAATAGTAGGAGAGATTCCTCACAGGAAAACAAGTAACATTTACAATGACCGACAAATGACAGAGGGAGTTTATATACAGTGATAGAGTGGGGATTGGAACCAGGTGTGTGTAATGACAGAGGGAGTTTATATACAGTGATAGAGTGGGGATTGGAACCAGGTGTGTGTAATGACAGAGGGAGTATATATACAGTGATAGAGTGGGGATTGGAACCAGGTGTGTGTAATGACAGAGGGAGTATATATACAGTGATAGAGTGGGGATTGTAACCAGGTGTGTGTAATGACAGAGGGAGTATATATAGGAACCAGGTGTGTGTAATGATGACGAGACAAGTCTGGGGTTGATTAGTGAAGGGCGTTTGCCGAAAACGGACCGGCGGAAGGAGGAAGAAACGCGGCGCGGAGTTTGAAATTAACAAACAACAAAATCAATCAACGGGATTTTTACGTTGAGAGAGAGAGAGATGACTAGATCTCGACTAAAAATGTGGCTGATCCAGAGACAAAGGAATGCATAGACGATTCAGAGGAAGGAGAAGGAGATGGGATGGAGGTAGGTGGGGAAAATGTAGAGGAGAGGAGAGCATTCACAATGGTAGGGACAAGGAAAAGGAAAAATAAAAATAAAGAAGGGACAGCAAGTAATTCAGGGGAAAGTGGAGAAGAAGAGTGGATAGAAAGGAGAAGGGATGAGTTTAAGTTAATAGTTAGGTTTAAAGAGGGTGAAGGAATGACAGGGGTGAGTCCCATAGCTTTGACGATTGAGTTAAAAAGGTTGATAGGTGAGATAAAAAGTGCAAAGGTATTGCAGGATGGAGCATTGTTGATGATATGTGTTAATGAGGAGCAAAGGGGAAAAATAATGAGAGTCAAAAAGGTGTGTAAACAAGAGGTAGTGAGTTGCAAGCCAGTAGGTGAAAAGACGTGGGTAAGTGGAGTAATTTCTGGAGCTCCGTTAGAGGTATCAGTGGAAGAGTTAACAATGTTGCATATGGGGGCTGCGCAGTAAGGAAGAAAGCAGTAGAAGTTCAGAATGAGAAGAATAAAAATAATATGACATATGCTGAAGCAGTGAAACTAGTGGAACGAAAGAGCAAGGAGAAGATAGAAGATGACAATAAAGAGGGGCAGAATGTAAGTAAGCCGAGAGATCAAATAAGGGTGGAAGAAGGGACGGTCAGGGAAGATGTGTTAGTGGTAAGCAAGAAGATTTTTGTGTTGTTTATGTCAGAAGTTATTAATTGTACAGCTCAAACGGATAAAAGAACAGAGAAGATTCAAATAATCGTAAAGGCAGCGGAAAGATTTCTAGGTGTAAAAGGACTCACATGGGAGAATGTTAGAGATGATCTAACTTTGGAGTCTCAGCAAAGTCAGGAAACATGGGTTGGTCAACAATCTGGATGATATTAATATTGCAGTGGAATGCAAGGAGCCTGTTGGCTAATGGTTTGGAGTTCAAAGGATATGTTAAACAAATGAAAGAGAAACCGGATGTGATTTGTATACAGGAATCTTGGCTTAAACCTTGGACTTGAGTTTGTACTGAAAGGATATTCTGCAGTGAGAAGGGATAGAGAAGAAGGTAATGGAGGAGGATGTGTGACTTTTATTAGAGTAGGCATTCCATATAGGAAAGTAGGAATAGGGAAAACAAGTGAGTATGTAGTGGTTGAAGTATGGGATCAAGGGAAGAAGTATGTGATAATACATTTGTATAACCCATGCAAGAGATTAGGATTGAATGAATTGGAAAAAAGGACAAGATGATGAAAGAGTTATCTGGTGTGGAGATTTTAATGCACATAATACACTGTGGGAAAGTAGTGGATATAAATGGACAGGTAGTAGAAGAGGTAATAGGTGTGAGAGAATTAGTTTGTCTCAATGATGGAGGCGGAACGAGGACAAATGTCTCTTCTGGGTTAGAGTCTGCATTAGATTTAACATTGGTATCAGGAGTGTTAGGAGGAATAACGGAATGGGAAATTTTGAAGAATTGCACTATGGGTAGCGATCATTACCCGCTAATAATCACCGTTATAGGGAGTGGAAGAAGAGAAGGGATAAAGAAGGGAGCTACAGGGAGATGGATATATGAAAAGGCTAACTGGGCATAATTTTTGAGAAAATGTGAGGAGGAATTGAGTATGGTGGATAGAACAGAAGGAAATAGTATTGATGCTTTAAATGATAGGATCATTGCAATAACTAAAGGGGCAGCAGAGAAATGTATCCCAAAGGGTAAAGGAATTAGGAAGTCCAAAATGGTTCCTTGGTGGAATGAAGCCATAAGAAATAAAAGGAAAGCATTTAGGAAATTGAAGAGAACTCACAATTTTCAAAATGTAGTTAAATATAAAGTGACTGAAGCAGTGGTAAGGAGAGTGGTAAGAAAGACAAAAAGGGAGTTTTGGAGATCATTCTGTAATGAAATAGGGCGAAGTACTCCAGTAGAAGATATATGATTAAGAAAATGAGAGGAATAAGTAAAGAATTTGATTTATCAAAATGGGAAAGGAGTTAGCAGTAACAGATGAAGAGAAGGCAATAATGTTTCGAGATGAGTTTATTAAGGTTAACTCTTCCAGAAACTTGTGTGAAGAGAGAAAGAGAATAAGAGAAGAGACGTTAAAAATAAATCCGACAGTGGAAAACAGAAGGGAAGTTTTGGACAGTGTATTAGATGTTCCATTTGAAATGGCTGAATTGAAGAGAGCATTAAAAAGAGTGAAATAATCTGCAACAGGGCAAGATGGAGTAAGCTATAGTATGATAAAACATTTAAATGAAAAGGCATTGGGTGTAATATTGGAGTTTGTAAACAGGATATGGATGGAAGGAGTGTTATTTAAGAGCTGGAAAGAGGCAATACTAATTCCCATAAGGAATCCAGGGAAGGATCATAGTATTCCAACAAATTATAGACCAATAGCACTTACCTCCCATGTATGTAAAATAATGGAAAAAATGATTACAGGCAGGTTAAGGTATTATTTGGAAAAAGAGAAGAAGTTATCTCTAAATCAGAGTGGATTTAGGGGGGGACGAGGAACGATGGACCCAGTAGTTTGCTTGGAGTCAGATATTAGAAAGGCGTTGATTAATAAAGAGATTGTGATAGCAGTGTTTTTTGACATTGAAAAGGCATACGATATGGTATGGAGAGAAGGATTGCTACTGAAATTGGAAAGTATGGGGGTAGGAGGGAGAATGTATAATTGGATCAAAGAATTTCTGGAAAATAGATCAATTAAGGTAAGAGGGGGAGAGTGCATATCATCAAAAGGTATGATAGAGAATGGCACTCCTCAGGGGAGTGTCATTAGTCCTTTGCTTTTTATAATCATGATAAATGTATTTAAGAGGGTGGATAAAAATATTTGTAGATCTTTGTTTGCAGATGATGGAGCTCTGTGGTTCAGAGGGGGAAATATAAAGTATGTTGTGAGGAGAATGCAAAATGCTTTAAAAGAAGTTGAGGAATGGTCATTTAAGTGGGGATTTACATTCTCAGTGGAAAAAAACTCAGGTAATCTTTTTCACTAATAAAATAATTGATGATGAAATGAAATTAAAGTTGTATAATCTCAATCTAGAACGGGTATCCAAAATAAGGTTTCTTGGAATATGGTTAGACAGCAGACTCACATGGAAAGGGCATATTGAGAAGATGGAAGATAAGTGTAAAAGAGTGTTGAATATAATGAGATGTGTGTCTGGGCAAGTCTGGGGGGCAGATAGGCTGGCACTGAAAACGATTTATATAACGTTAGATCAGTAATAGATTATGGAAGCATAGTACATGGATCAGCGGCAAAGACTCACATGGACAAACTAGAGCGAATTCAAGCAAAGGCATTAAGGATATTTGTTGTGGAGCTTACCCTTCGTCACCTGTTTCAGCGTTGCAGGTAGAAGTAGGAGACATGCCTCTCAAATTAAGAAGACAACAGTTAAATGCAGTATATTGGGCAAATCTTATGGGACAGGACAAATCTCATCCTACTTTAAGGGTATTAGAGCAGTGTTGGGAGTATGGAAAAAGGAAGTGTAATAGTTTTGGATGGGTGATTGGAGATCTAGTAAAAGAGTTGGATATTAAAGAGTTAAGAATTACTCCAAGAGTGGTGTTACAAGCTGTCCCTTTGTGGATTTCGCCACAACCGTCAGTTGATTTAAGGATGTTAGAAAACAGGCAGAAAGAAGGTCAGAGTGAAATAGAGGAAATCCAGGTAAGGGAATACTTATGGTTAAATTATGGGCATAAAATACAAGTATTTACAGATGCATCAAAACAATCCAGATAATGAACATGTAGGAGTAGCGTTTGTTGTTCCAAAACTACAGATATCCAGAAAAATAAGGATATCAGATAAATTATCAGTTTTTTCAGGGGAGTTAATTGTAATAATGATGGCATTGAGATGGATAAATGAGGCAGGATTAAAGGAGGTGGTAATATGTTCAGACTCCAGTTCTGCTCTTAAGTGCATTGAAGCACAACAGTCAGACACTAGACAGGACTTAGTAGTGGAGATATTACAAGAATTATATATGTTACAGCAGGAAAGAGTGAGGGTAATATTCATGTGGGTACCAGCTCATGTTGGGGTGAAAGGGAATGAGGCAGCAGATAAAATGGCGAAACAAGCATTGCAGGAGGATAGAATAGAAATGGAAATAACACATAGTAGAGATTAAATTAAAGCTATAATTAAAAAACAAATAAATCAAAGATGGCAACAAATGTGGGAAACAGGAAGTAAGGGTAGACATATGTATGCAATCCAACCAAAAGTGGGGAAAAAGAGGTACTCAGGTGGAAGTAGAAGGGAGGAAAACATTTTATCAAGACTTAGAATAGGACATACAGGACTTAATAAAACATTTAAATTAATGTCCAAGCATCCGACAGGACTCTGTGAATGGTGTGGAGAAAATGAAACAGTAGAACATGTTATCATGTATTGAGAAAGATATAAAGAGGAGAGAGGGAAATTATTTGAAGAGATTCTGAGGAAAGAGGAGACTGATATAACTTTGAGAAACATATTAAAACAAGAACAGGAAAATGTAATAGAGAAGCTTTATTTAAATATTTGGAGAATACAGGCTTAATTAATAGGATTTGAAAGGGTGTTTTTTTATTTTATATATATATATATTTTCTTTATTTGTTATAAAAAAAAAACACGCAGCGCTGGCTGTAGCACATAATGTTTTAATATAGTGGGTAAGGATGAGGAGAGGGTAGTTGTTAGAGTCTCTGGATCAAGTTCACAGTAGGTGGCGGTAATGCGCGAAATCGATGCGAATCGCCAAACAAAAAGGAAGAAGAAGAAGGGTGTTTGCCAGCAACAGGTTCGGCAGCAACCTGAGCTGGACAGGAGGGGGGAGCCAAAGCGAAGTCTGGTGTGACACCTAATCCTTTCATTCTAAAAAAGTTTATTTTAGATTCTTCAAAGTAGCCACCCTTTGCCTTGATGACAGCATTGCGCACTCTTGGCATTCTCTCAACCAGCTTCATGAGGTAGTCACCTAGAATGCATTTCAATTAACAGGTGTGCCTTGTTAAAAGTACATTTGTGGAATTTTCTTTCCTTCTTAATGCGTTTGAGCCAGTCAGTTGTGTTGTAACATGGTATGGGTGGGATACAGAAGATAGACCTATTTGGTAAAATACCAAGTCCATATTATGGCAAGAACAGCTCAAATGAAAAACGACAGTCCATCATTACTTTACTTCAGGCTCCCAAGTGGTGCAGTAGTCTAAGACACTGCATCTCAGTGCTAGAGGCGTCACTACAGACAACCTGGTTTGAATCCAGACTGTATCACAACCGGCAGTGTTTAGGAGTCCCATAGGGTGGCGCATAATTGGCCCAGCGTCAACCAAGTTTGGCCGGTGTAGGCAGTCATTGTAAATAAGAGTTTGTTCTTAACTGACTTGCCTAGTAAAATGATAATAATACAAAAATAATAATAATAATAATAATAATAATTAAAACTTTAAGACATGAATGTCAGTCAATCTGGAAGTTTTTTTCAAGTGCAGTCATAAACACCAACAAGCGCAGAGACCCAGAGTTCCCTCTCCTGCAGAGGATAAGATCATTAGAATTAACTGCACCGCGGATTGCAGCCTAAATAAATGCTTCACGGAGCTCAAGTAACAGACACATCTCAACATCAACTGTTCAGAGGAGATGGCGTGAATCAGGCCTTCAGGGTCGAATTGCTGCAAAGAAACCACTACTAAAGGACACCAATAAGAAGAAGAGACTTGCTTTGGCCAAGAAACACGAGCAATGGACATTAGAACGGTGGAAAGTCCAAATTTGAGATTTTTGGTTCCAACCGCCTTGTCTTTGTGAGCCACGGTGTGGGTGAATGGATGGTCTCCGCATGTTTATTTCCAACTGTAAATAATGGAGGAGGAGGTGTGATGGTGTGGGGGTGCTTTGCTGGTGAGAATGTCAGTGATTTATTTAGAATTCAAGGCACACTTAACCAGCATGGCTACCACAGCATTCTGCAGCGATACGCCATGCCATCTGGTTTGGGCTTAGTGGGTCTATCATTTGTTTTTCAACAGGGCAATGACCCTCCAGGCTATGTAAGGGTAGGCCATCATTTTAAATAATAATTTGTTCTTAACTGACTTGCCTGGTTAAATAAAAATATATAAATATATTTTTTACCAAGGAGAGTGCTGCATCAGATGACCTGGCCTCCCCAATCCCCCGACCTCAACAAATTGAGATGGTTTGGGATGAGTCTGACAGCAGAGTGAAGGAAAAGCAGCCAACAAGTGCTCAGCATATGTGGGAACTCCTTCAAGACTTTTGGAAAAGCATTCCAGGTGAAGCTGTTTGAGAGAATTCCAAGAGTGTGCAAAGCTGTCATCAAGGCAAAGGGTGGCTACTTTGAAGAATCTCAAATATAAAATATATTTCGATTTATTTAACACTTTTTGGGTTACTACATGAATCCATATGTGTTATTTCATAGTTTTGATGTAAAAACCCTTGAATGAGTAGATGTTCTAAACCTTTTGATTGGTAGTGTATGTTGATTTGAACACTTTTTTGGTTACTATGTAGTAACCAAACTATGTTATTTCATAGTTTTTTATGTCTTCACTATTATTCTACAATGTAGAAAATAGTAAAAATAAAGAAAACCCCTTGAATGAGTAGGTGTCCAAACTTTTGACTGGTACTGTGTACATATACTGTATATTTGGAATGAGTAGGTGTCCAAACTTTTGACTGGTACTGTGTATATATATATTTTTTTTTAATGAGCAAATGTCCAAACCTTTGACTGGTACTGTGTATATGTATATTTTGAATGAGCATGTGTCCAAACTTGACTAGTACTATGTGTTTATATATATATATTTTGAATGATCAGGCGTACAAACTTTTGACTGGTACTGTGTATATGTATATTTTGAATGAGCAGGTGTCCAAACTTTTGAATGGTACTGTGTATGTACAGTTGAAGTCGGAAGTTTACATACACCTTAGCCAAATACATTTAAACTCAGTTTTTCACAATTCCTGACATTTAATACTAGTAGAAATTCCCTGTCTTAGGTCAGTTAGGATCACCACATTATTTTAAGAATTTGAAATGTCAGAATAATAGTAGAGAGAATGATTTATTTTAGCTTTTATTTCTTTCATCACACTCCCAGTGGGTCAGAAGTTTACATACACTCAATTAGTATTTGGTAGCATTGCCTTTAAATTGTTTAACTTGGGTCAAACATTTCGGGTAGCCTTCCACAAGCTTCCCACAATAAGTTGGGTGAATTTTGGCCCATTCCTCCTGACAGAACTGGTGTAACTGAATCAGGTTTGTATGCCTCCTTGCTCACACACGCTTTTTCAGTTCTGCCCAAAAATTCTCTATAGGATTGAGATCAGGGCTTTGTGAAGACCACTCCAATATCTTGTATTTATTGTCCTTAAGCCATTTTGCCACAACTTTGGAAGTATGCTTGGGGTCATTGTCCATTTGCGACCAACCTTAAACTTCCTGACTGATGTCCTGAGATGTTGCTTCAATATATCCACATAATTTTCAATCCTCATGATGCCATCTATTTTGTGAAGTGCACCAGTCCCTCCTGCAGCAAAGTACCCCCACAACATGATGCTGCCACCCCCGTGCTTCACGGTTGGGATGGTGTTCTTCGGCTTGCAAGCCTCCCCCTTATTCCTCCAAACATAACGATGGTCATTATGGCCAAACATTTCTATTTGTGTTTCATCAGACCAGAGGACATTTCTCCAAAAAGTATGATCTTTGTCCCCATGTGCAGTTGCAAACCGTAGTCTGGCTTTTTTAATGGGGGTTTTTGAGCAGTGGCTTCTTCCTTGCTGAGAGGCCTTTAAGGTTATGTCGATATAGGACTCGTTTTACTGTGGATATAGATACTTTTGTACCTCTTTCGTCCAGCATCTTCACGAGGTCCTTTGCTGTTGTTCTGGGATTGATTTGCACTTTTTGCACCAAAGTATGTTCATCTCTAGGAGACAGAACGCGTCTCCTTCCTGAGCGGTATGATGGCTGCGTGGTCCCATGGTGTTTATACTTGCGTTTTATTGTTTGTACAGATGAACGTGGTACCTTCAGGCGTTTGGAAATGTCTCCCAAGGATGAACCAGACTTGTGGAGGAGGTCTTGGCTGATTTCTTTTGATTTTCCCCCAATGTCGAGCAAAGAGGCACTGAGTTTGAAGGTAGGCCTTGAAATACATTCACAGGTACACCAATTTACTCAAATTATGTCAATTAGCCTATCAGAAGCTTCTAAAGCCATGGCATCATTTTCTGGAATTTTCCAAGCTGTTTAAAGGCACAGTCAACTTAGTGTATATAAACTTCTGACCCACTGGAATTGTGACATAGTGAATTATAAGTGAAATAATCTGTCTGTAAACAATTGTTGGAAGAATTACTTGTGTCATTCAAAAAGTAGACTATAGTTTGTTAACATGAAATCTGTGGAGTGGTTGAAAAAGAGTTTTAATGACTTCAACCTAAGTGTATGTAAACTTCCGACTTCAACTGTACATATGTTTTGAATGAGTCCAAACTTTTGTCTGGTACTGTGTATACGTATATATATATTTTCCTTTATTCTTTTCCCCTAACCCTCCCCTAGTTGGAGTAAACTACACTTATGCTTCTACTTCCTAGTTCATACATACTATATACATTTTACCGACATTGTGTTTTACAATAGCTATCTTTTGTTTGTTTTTAGTCTCATCCTACAGCTCCCATCAACCCCTCCATCTCTGAACACGGTCCATATTTTTCAACCGTGCTGTTTCACAAAAGTTCTGAATATTCTCATAGTTTCTATATATTGTAAATTAAAGATACCATATTATTGATCGATGGTCATTATGGCCAAACAGTTCTATTTGTGTTTCATCAGACCAGAGGACATTTCTCCAAAAAGTATGATCTTTGTCCCCATGTGCAGTTGCAAACCGTAGTCTGGCTTTTTTAATGGGGGTTTTTGAGCAGTGGCTTCTTCCTTGCTGAGAGGCCTTTAAGGTTATGTCGATATAGGACTCGTTTTACTGTGGATATAGATACTTTTGTACCTCTTTCGTCCAGCATCTTCACGAGGTCCTTTGCTGTTGTTCTGGGATTGATTTGCACTTTTTGCACCAAAGTATGTTCATCTCTAGGAGACAGAACGCGTCTCCTAGAGGAAATATATATTTTTTTAAATCCGGCGTCGTTTTGCTTGGAATCGGTACATCGAAAATCTCTTCCCAACTATATTGCCCTGTTGTTTTGGTTCTTAAATTAAACTGGTATACATTTTATTTATCACAATTTTCTTTAACCAATTTTGGTCTTAAATTCAGGGCGGACAGACAAGTTCCTTACTTTTTCCCCCTTGCACTTACCTCTTCCATTTTTGCGTTAATGCTGCAATTAGTTGGTTGTAAATCTGGGTAGAGCAGACATTTCCATATATTTTTGTTACTCCACCAGTCCTATTTATGGTATCATTTACAAAGATTATACTTGTTTTATATAGATTAGTATATTTGTTGTCTTTTTCTGGTGGATTAAACTGAAATTGCAACAAACTTTGTATGGTTTATTTTAAAAATAGCAATATTTTTTTAGATTTTTTCATTTTCAAATAACCGAAAGTGAGAGGTTGTAATCTGAATAAAGGGGAAAAGGCTATTATTGAACATAGGATGAGACATTCTTACTAATCTGCTAGAGAACCAGTTCGAATATAACTTTTGTATGACTGGCCACGGGCTCGAAAGGTGAGGGCATACTCCAGCGTTCTGGGCACCCTGCTGGAGTTGGAAAAGTCGCTCACCACCCTCTCTGCCTTCTGGAGGATGGTCGAAGACCGCCCTGAACAGAGCCATGAACCTCTCATAGGAACCCAGCTCTCCTCTCTCCCAGACGGCCGTAGCCAATGCCCACCCGGTCAGCAGGGAAATGACCGTGGCAACCTTGGACCTCTCGTGGTGGGGGCTCCGATCTGATAGGTGAAATAGAGGGAGTACTGGAGCAGGAAACCACAGCATTTTAATGGTGTACCGTGTCATACTTCTCTGGAAGGGACAGTAGTTTTCTCGTCTTTTTGAGGATTTCAAAGTGTTGGAAAATGACATGCTGTTGGTTTCCTCTCCTTTCACCTTCAATGTGGATAACGCTCCCACTGACCTGCAACTTCAGTCTGATTGGAGAACTATTTAAAACATTGTCACTGACGAGGTTCTATGCATCTCTCAATGAACAAAACTTTCCAAAGTTTAGGAGTCATGCTCAGAAGATGGTTGTACCTTTTGGGTCAACCTATGTATGTGAACAGACATTTTCAGTGAAATATAACAAGTCAAGGCACAGATCATCTCTTACTGACTCTCATGTCCCAGCAATCCTGCACATAGCGACATCAGAAACTATACCTGACTTCACTGCTCTAGTCAATGCCCATCAGAGACTTCACTCCTCACACTGATTGAGTAGTTAAAAAAAGTAATAGGTATCAAAAATATATTCTAATGTGGCCCTTCATGGAAAATAATTGCCCAGGCCTGATATAGAGCCATGACTACGAGGCACTCTCTTCCACCTCCGGTAACTCAAGCTAGCAATAAAATCTGATTTAAAAAACATAGAACAACACCTCAAGGCACAATGTGGACTGTGAAGAGACACACAGACATATTATGCACCCACATATTATTGCTGTATTGTAAAATGGTATTGTAGTAGTGAAGCAATGTAAATTTGTATGAAGCACAATGTTTTGTATAATGTGATGTTTTATTTCTGTTTGGACGAGTAGCTGCTGCCTTGGCAACAGCTAATGGGGATCCTAATAAAATATTAAATGCACATTTTGCCACCTGACAACTAAGAGGGAAATCCACTCTCTACGTGACCCATGCCTTTACACTAACCACCCACACCCACCTCTGTGTGATGTTAACCTTCTAACACGGTCCACTTCACTGACATTTTCCATCCCACTGTCAGGGTTAAATTACTTAAACATGATTTTCCTTTTAGCATGTCATGACTCTGACAGCGTGGTTTATGGGTATGGCGAGTTACGGACATAATAAACAATACAAACCATGGTGTCAGGAAGAGATCTGAAAGACATGGACTGATGGTCAATTTTTGATACTCTTTTTTACAGTATAGCAGGTGTCTTAAGTATGTGTCTTCTTAATTTGTTTGTAAAGCACTGATGAAGGCATGAAACATATGCTCCCTTCCTTTTTTATTTTGGGATTAAATTAATTATATTATTTTTATATTTATTTATTTAAATATATTTATTAAATATTAAAATAAATATTTATTTCTGCACCGGCAGCCTTCCGTTCTAGCATGAGCGCAAACCCTCATACTGGCTTTCTACATTCATTATAATCCACATAATAATTCAGATTTCCTGTTGCTGCAGGATTCTTTTTTTGCTTTCAAACTGGCTCAAATCAAGATTCTACATCTGTAGCTGTGCACATGACCAAGCCTTAATGGAAACGATCCAAATTTTATCTTTGTAATCCTCTTCAGTAAGGCATGTTGAATCAATTAGTCATTATGACAACTCCCCACAAACTGGTTGAATCAATGTTGTTTCAATATTATTTGTCAACGTACTTTGATGTGGAATCTACATGGGAAAACACATTTGGATTTACAAAAACTCATCAACCAGTGCTGTTTTTATCTAATTTCAACCAGCAACTTAAAGGCCCAGTGCAGGATTTGTATATGTATTTCCACACTATGCTGTAATAATATTGTGAAAATTATGATAGTGCCCTTTTAGTGTAAAAGCTGTTTGAAAAGGCCGTCTGACATTTCAGCCTGTTGTGGTGGGATGGAGTTTTGGCCTTCCATGGTGACATCACCTATAAGAAAAGACCAATAAGGAAGAGTTCCAAACCTCTCTCCCAATAACAGCTAGTTTTCAGTTTTTCCCCTCCACAGGCAGTCATAGCTAAATTCTTGCTTGAGAAATGTCTCTCTGCTAGGAAGCTACATGTATTTTTGTTTGTCTAATGTGGCCCTCCATGCAAAATGGCTGCATGACTTAACCTGACTAGACAAGTCAGTTAAGAACAAATTCTTATTTACAATGACGGCCTACCTACAGGGTCAGTCCCTGGAGCAAATTAGGGTTAAGTGCCTTGCTCAAGGACACATCGACAGGTTTTTTACATTAATCTAATTTTAATATAATCATCAGAACTATGCATACGTTGAGATGGGGTTGGAAATTCCATGTAGAATATTCTATAAGTAATTGGGTGGTTGGAATTATGTTGAATTTCATATTTGATTGACCTTGTTTCAATGTTGATAGTGAACTGGTATGTTTGAATCAACGTCATTTTTTCAAATTCATGCCATCAACCTAAATAAAGAGGTATATTGAAATAAAATGTGAAGCCACAGTCCAATGATTGCTGCCTGAACAGTGACTCCTACTGGTAACTCTCCTACTGAGGGTTAATGCACTTCGGTGAGAACGAGTCTATCATCCAGATGCCTACTTATATGTACCCTTAGCTTTGGGAACAAGCTGTGTGACGTCTCAGATGAGCTATCACGTCAACACATTTAGACACTGATCACTCATTTGCGTAGGCTACCTAAATAACATTGAATAGTTGAAAGTAACTACTTCTCTTAAAAAAGCTGAATGTGAAAGTACATTTGGAGTGATTTGGGGATTATGTAGGCTACATTGACATCTGAACAGCCTAAAGGACAAGATCATTTCAACGTGAAGGTAGGTATACTATCATTAATCTACGGTTGATTGGGTCTTTGGAAGTTTAGAAGTAGTTACAATTAGCCATATAAATAGGATGCCAAATTCATAATATTAAAGTTATATACACTGAGTGTACAAAACATGCTCTTTCCATGACAGACTGACCAGGTGAATCCAGGTGAAAGCTACGATCCCTTATTGATGGCATTTGGTAAGTCCACTTCAATCAGTGTAGATGAAGGGGAGGAGACAGGTTATACAAGGATTTTTAAGGCTTGAGACAATTGAGACATGGATTGTGTATGTGTGCATTCAGAGGGTGAATGGGCAAGACAAAATACGGAAGTGCCTGTGAACGGGATATGGTCAGTGGCAACCCGTCATTCAGGAGCCCCACTTGTTTTGAACCCTACCTGTTTAGCTAAAAGTTGTTTACAAAAATCAGTCTGCAAACAATGTAAACAAATAGAAAGAATTCTTGAGTTAATAAAGCCACAGACAAACATTGTCTCTTGAGTAAGGCAGCTTGAAAATGCAGGTGTTTCAGCCTAGCTCAGTGTTTTCTGTTGCAGGGGCAGCCAGCGAAAGCACAGAGCGTACGCATTAGCAATTTTCTCTAGTTGCGCCAATGAGTGGTTTGGAAAGCAATCACTACTTTGCTTACCCTGTCTGCTATTCGTTGGAGATAATGTGTGGTCCAAGTCTGGGTTTAAGGATTTAAAACATCTGGATCTCAGATATTGTAAAAGCTTTCATTGTCTGCTTGCACAGTGTACAGTATGCTATCCAAGCAGAAGATACTCATTAAAATGTTTATTTGTTTGCCTTCACAATAAAATATCCACTTAGTCTACAAATTAAAGGTTGATATATATATATATATACAGTGGGGAGAACAAGTATTTGATACACTGCCGATTTTGCAGGTTTTCCTACTTACAAAGCATGTAGAGGTCTGTAATTTTTATCATAGGTACACTTCAACTGTGAGAGACGGAATCTAAAAATCCAGAAAATCACATTGTATGATTTTTAAATAATTAATTTGCATTTTATTGCATGACATAAGTATTTGATCACCTAACAACCAGTAAAAATTCCGGCTCTCACAGACCTGTTAGTTTTTCTTTAAGAAGCCCTCCTGTTCTCCACTCATTACCTGTATTAACTGCACCTGTTTGAACTCGTTACCTGTATAAAAGACACCTGTCCACACACTCAATCAAACAGACTCCAACCTCTCCACAATGGCCAAGACCAGAGAGCAGTGTAAAGACATCAGGGATAAAATTGTAGACCTGCACAAGGCTGGGATGGGCTACAGGACAATAGGCAAGCAGCTTGGTAAGAAGGCAACAACTGTTGGCACAATTATTAGAAAATGGAAGAAGTTCAAGATGACTGTCAATCTCCCTCGGTCTGGGGCACCATGCAAGATCTCACCTCTTGGGGCATCAATGATCATGAGGAAGGTGAGGGATCAGCCCAGAACTACACGGCAGGACCTGGTCAATGACCTGAAGAGAGCTGGGACCACAGTCTCAAAGAAAACCATTAGTAACACACTACACCGTCATGGATTAAAATCCTGCAGCGCACGCAAGGTCCCCCTGCTCAAGCCAGCGCATGTCCAGGCCCGTCTGAAATTTGCCAATGACCATCTGGATGATCCAGAGGAGGAATGGGAGAAGGTCATGTGGTCTGATGAGACAAAAATAGAGCTTTTTGGTCTAAACTCCACTCGCCGTGTTTGGAGGAAGAAGAAGGATGAGTACAACCCCAAGAACACCCTCCCAACCGTGAAGCATGGAGGTGGAAACAACATTCTTTGGGGATGCTTTTCTGCAAAGGGGACAGGACGACTGCACCGTATTGAGGGGAGGATGGATGGGGCCATGTATCACGAGATCTTGGCCAATAACCTCCTTCCCTCAGTAAGAGCGTTGAAGATGGGTCGTGGCTGGGTCTTCCAGCATGACAACGACCCGAAACACACAGCCAGGGCAACTAAGGAGTGGCTCCGTAAGAAGCATCTCAAGGTCCTGGAGTGGCCTAGCCAGTCTCCAGACCTGAACCCAATAGAAAATCTTTGGAGGGAGCTGAAAGTCCGTATTGCTTAAAAATGATATGAAAACAGTAATGATTGTTGACTTCTTGCAAATGTATTTGCCATGTGGATTCCACGACACAACCGGGTGACAATTTAAGTTGAAGCAACGTTGGGTTTTAAAAAGTTTATGCAGTTTCATTTGTTGCCAGGGAACAGGTCATAATTCATTTTTAGGTTCAATCCAAAGGTAAATGCTGTCATAGAGAAGTCAGGCTCCTTGAATGTGGATAATGTTTAAAGTTTAATCAGTTGGATACAATAAACTGATGCCGCACTGGTGGAAAAATATGTCCACATTTCATTCACTGCTACTCCCCACACATCATTACACCTAGAGCAAGGTGACAACTCCTCCACACATAAACAAATGCACCCACATAGAGAGAGACACTGAATCTTTATATATTTCTCTATTGTACTGTTACCACAGACATGTTAAGGAAGATCAGCCTCGCTATGTGACATTTCTGTAACAATTTGCCATGTTTTGTATAATCCACTGCTCAGTTATAATCCATGGATTAAATACTTTATGTATTTAATCCAAAGAAGGACCCGTTCTCATACTGTATAGACTCCTTCATCTGTCTCAAACATGTATGATCTGTAGTCTGTTCCTTTGGGGAACTGTAATATCCCAAACCCTAATTTATAATGAGTTTCATAGTCCATAGTCCTTGGAATATTTTATTCAAATGTTTTTATGCATGCATAAATCTCTAGTAAGGAGTTCTCTAAAATACCTATGGCACTTCATAAAGCCTGTCAATGAAGTTCAGATACCAAACACAATGGGCATGTGTGTTTACAACATGAACAAGTGCCACAGAACAGCGTTTATATGAATAGACCCTATATTTCTATACGGGTATTTACTAAGAATAGCGAGAGTATAGGTTATGACAGGGGTTCCCAGTCTTTTTTATTTTCGTATCCACATTTTTCCGCCACCTCAAAATAAAGTTATGTAATCAACGGCCAATGATTACTTTTTAAATTGACCATCTATTACAAATCAGGAAGTATGGTTAGAAGTGACTGAAATGTATCAGAAAGGTATTGGGAAGTTCAGAAGATCATCAGGCAACAATTTTGTAAGATCTTCTGTGTAGAAAATAATATCATCAATAACCACGTTTGGATCCAACCATTTCATGCAGATTAATTAGCTGAAACATGAAATGCCTGTACAAACATGAAATGCCTGTACAATTGTATAAATACCAACAGACAATTTGTTAATTTGACATGGGGGGGGGGATCTTTTTGTGTCGGTAAAATTCATTATGAGAGAAATGGCGGTGGAAACACCTTTATGCGCAAATATTGATAAACTATCATATCATGCGATATGCTGTGTGGTCCTCCCACTACGACTTGGGAAACCATGCAGTTTATTAGGCTACAGATTAAATAAATGATGATGAACTTCACAGGGAGGTAAGTGTGCAAAGTGATGATCTTGATGCGTCTTTCCAATAAATATTGAGGGTTTTATTCTGGTGACATGATGATCGTTGTTTGGCTTCCGTTTGACAAATACAAATAATATCGCTCTTATCCATAATAATCTCATAATGTAGGTAGCCTACCTACACTGTATCTGCGAACTGTAGGCTAGAGCGCATGTGCCAAGACCAGAGTGGGCACATTTGCAATATAATGCAAAACCATCCATTAAGTTGAAAATGTGATGGAAACCCATTTAACTTATATTTTTCATTCGGTACATGGGAATTGAACGGCAAAAGTTATTTTTATGTTCACTAGGTCATCACGCACAGCCTTTTATTTGCAAATTCAGTATGATGGCGCATATTGTTTCAGATTTGAGAATATTCGCATGAAAATCTGTTTTTTGATGAATTTGATGGAATCCTAGCTAATGATGTTATTTTCCCACCAGTCTGATTTAGTGCCTGGTCTTGTCCACTATGTTCTAATGAGGCTTTTGGGCATTGTAGACAGAAACAGAAGACGGATACATGTTCCTGAGTCTTATCTTTCAGTGATGGGGTCATAATATTTTAGAGCCACATTTGTAGGACAAAAACAGAAACCGCTCTGTTTATTTCAACTGCATCTAGCTACCGAAGGTTATTGACGTAACCCTAGTTTTATGAACTACAATTATTATACATTTTTTCTTCAGAGTTTCTCTCGCGACCCCATTTTCAATTCAGGAGACCCCACGTTTAGGAAACGCTGGGTTATGATATATTTTGAATGTACAATACTCGCATTCCCTTAGTAGCATCTCTTGAACTTGATGAGTTTGTGAAAGGCCAGTTTGAACTCGTCATTGAAGGCGGTGTAGATGACGGGATTGATGAGCGAGTTCAGGTAGCCAAGCCAGGTGAACACATCGAAGAGCACTGGGTGGAACCAGCATTTTTTGCAGATGGCCAGTACCAGGGTGCCCACGAAAAAGGGTAGCCAGCACACGATGAAGGCTCCCAGGATGATGCCAAGCGTCTTGGTGGCCTTCTTCTCCCGGGCGGTGCACAGACGCTTCCTCTCCAGCACACTGTCAGCCAGCTTCACCTTCACACAGTTATTGAAGAGAGGCGACCCACCACTGCCTTCTCCTCCACCTCCGTTTACTGCCACTCCTCCCATGTTGCCTCCCCCACCGGGATGCAGGTGGCCCTCTAGGTTGGAGGCGGAGTTGATGGAGCAGAGGGAGGAGCCGGCCGACGTCTGGATGAGCTGGGCCGTAGTGAAACGCTTGCCGCACGACACTGGTGTCTTAAAGATGCGCGAGCGGGCTGCCACGTAGATCCGGCCGTAGAGGATGATCAGCAGCACAGTGGGCACATAGAACGCCCCAAAGGTGGAGTAGAGCGTGTAAGAGATCTGATCAGTGTTCACCATGCACTCCATCACCTCCTCGTTGGCCTTGGCCTGCCTCCAGAAGAGCGGTGGCATGGAGATGGAGATGGAGATCACCCATACCACCGCTATCATCAGGCCCGCTCGGCGCATTGTCCGGCGCTTGGAGTACTCCAGGGCGTCAGTGATGGCCCAGTAGCGGTCCAGCGCGATGACGCACAGGTGCAGGATGGAGGCAGTGCAAAAGGTGATGTCCGATGACAGCCAGATGTCGCAGAGAATCTGCCCCAGGGCCCAGGTCTTACTCACTGTGTACAAGATGCTGATAGGCATGACCAGGATGGACACCAGCAGGTCTGTCACGGCCAGCGAGCCGATCAGAAAGTTGGCTGGAGTGTGCAGCTTCCGGGTCAGGAATATGGTTGCAATGACAAAGGCATTGGACAGTACGGTGGCCAGGGTGATGATTGCCAGGATGGCTGATAGGAAGATCTGGAGCCCCAGGAGAGTGGCCCCGTCCCATAGTGCCTCTGTGGGTTCAGAGCTGTCCGTGACATTGGTAAAGAGCGGATCAACAGAGCTATTATCCTGATCCATCTTGCATTTCCCCTGTAACCCTTTGTTCCAGGTCTAGATGAGCCACATCACCACAATCAAATCAGGGCCTATGCTTTCCTTTGTCTTCTCTGCATTATGCTGAGGGCTGCATTGATGGATGTCACTGTTGGTTGTCACACGTATCCATGGGACCTGATGGATCCTTTATCCATAATTTCAGTCTTGGAGACACACTGGGTTCTTTGTAAATCTAAATTTTGGAGATTGTCTCAAAGGTTATGATTGCTATTTAGTTTCATATTAGACCTTTTGATTATACTCGTACCATTTCAATGTGCAACTAATAGCACTATTATAGTTGCTGAATCACTGTCCATTTCAGCAGACACACTAATATAGGTTTAATACGGCAGTCTGGCTGAAGTACGGTAGACACTGATTTGTATTCATCAAACTCTGTTTTCTCTCTCGCCCAAGCTCTTATCTCCACTCCAGCCAGGCCGAGCACAACACCTCAGACCCGGACTTCCTATCAACTGCTGCTTTCATGGTCTCCTCCTCTTTCAATAACCCTCAGTGAGTAAAATCTACACTCAAAGATTATGGTGATACAGAAGGTTGGCTGGCACTGTCCTAATTTGAAGCTGAACCAGGGTTAATTTAATTTGGGGGTGAGCTAGAATGTTAACATGATCCACATCGGGGAGGGGGGGGGGGGGAGGTCCATAAGGTCCATAAGTCCTTTTCAACCGGTCCAATAATGGACCGAAGTCAATATCACTTCTTCATTCCATATGTTTTTGGCTTGGCCTTAGAAATTCGCCACTCAATGTTATAAAGAACAAGGCGTTTGCAGACTCCCATTGGGATGAAGCACAGTATGTGCTAATATAGTTTTCCTGTAAAATCTTTGTTGGTCAGTTAAGCATTCAGGTGTGAGGTCCAGATGGGAAGTAATAGTACTGCACAGCTTTTGTTCTGGTTTTGCTTCCCGAAAGTCCAGGCTTCAATTGATGCATGACAACCTAAGAAGGGGCAAGACAGAGAAAGAAAGTGTCATTAGAAGTATATACGAGTCACCATTTCAAACAGCCAACAATCCCATCATCATAAAGTATCATACATGCAGTGCATGCACATAAGAATTGTAAGGTTTATGTTCAGAGAGGTCTCTGGAAACCTTTATGGTTTTCTGGTTTGGTGTCCAGAGGCCTCTCTGAAATTCTCAATGTTTCTGTTTTGGAATTGGTCCCCAATTAGATCAGCTGCGCCGCATTGCCTCTAATTGGGGAGCCTATTTATGTTCAGTATTCCCACCTGTATTTGTGGGTTTGTGTGTTTCATTTGGTTTTGTTTCATGCCAGTTCAAGGTCGCGGTGTCTGTCTGTCTGTCTGTCTGTCTGTCTGTTTGTCTGTCTGTCTCGTTATTTTTGTGCTTTCGGCTTAATAAAAGGAATGTCAATACACTACCGCTCTGCGCTTCATGTCCTGTATTATAGCGATCATGACAGAAAAACCCAGGACCAAGCAGCGTGGAAAGGAGGAATGGGAGCCTCAACAGGAGAGAGGAGGAGAGGGACTTCGTCGGGGTCCGAGACGACGAAAGGCGTCCCCAAGTCACATTTGTTTTGGGGGGGGGCTATGGGGGTGGTCTGGCAGAGGTGAAGAAGCACCGAGACCAGCATCCACATGGGGTCTGGCGGAGCCAGAGTAGGACTGGGGGTTGGATTCGGATGAAGAATATCGAAGGGAGATGTTGGGAATAGTGGAGTATTCCCACCTGTGTTTGTGTGTGTGTTTCATTTGGTTTTGTTTCACGCCAGTTCAAGGTCACTGTCTCTCCTTTTTGTTTTTTTTGTTCTTTCGGCTTAATAAAAGGAATGTCAATACACTACCGCTCTGCGCTTCAGGTTGTGTATCCTAGCGATCGTGACAAGAATGAACAACATGTGAGCTCGACCTCTGCCATCTCATGCTATGGGCCTATATCTACCTCTTACCTGCACCCTCATGTTCAGCCATTACATACATGCAAGATTGAAAATACAATATTAAAGTGGAATGGAAACACTAGGCTTTAGAACACCAGCTAACTGTAACTGTAAATCACCATATTGGCATTGTTGCATCACCGGTAGAAGAGTTTTGGAATTTCAGAATTTACTCAGACCATGACCTCTGCGTGCATTAATGAGATTTTCTGGTGAATGCTGAGAAACAGCCCTTTCAAATGCTATGACATACAATAGCACCGCATCAATCAAATGGTAATCAGTCAAGAAACAAACACCTGTGAAAATGTGTATCTTAAACGAAAATGTATGTTTTTTTTCCCAAACAACTGCCATTTACACAAATTCCTAATGAAAGTGGAGAAAAAAAACTTGGAGCATGTTGAATCTTCCTTCTGTTGTAAGGATTGATCATCTAAAATCAGAATCATAATACATTTTACTGTTGTCATGACTGTCCAAATGGGTCAGATCAGGTTTGCAGGGAGAGATTCAACCAGACCCGCTCCCACCCGTAGAGGGGGGAAGAAGGGAACAGGGCCGGGTTGACAGCTCACGCCCTGTTATAAATTAAAGGACAAGAAGACTCTCTCTCCCCCTCCAGTATTAACCCAAGGAATGTGCTTTGTTAACAGAATTTTCCCACCAAAACACGTTCAAAAAGTGAATACTGGAACAATATTTCTAACATAAGAATGTGGGGAATGGTCAGAGGAGGTCTGTAGAACAATAATGTCAATTGGATTGTTATTTTGTGATGTCAATAAAAATGGTATAAAGGAAATTCTGTAACTTGGAAAGTATACCTCCTTTATATGTCAAGTTTCCATCCAATACGTTGTGCATATAATATTAAGTATTTTTGTTATGATATGAATGTGATTTTTGGAGCCATGAGATCATTTGCTATCTATAAACGTTGCACAGTAAGTAGCCACGCCCCGAGTGAGGTCAGAGAGCATGTCAGACTGACGAAACCGCCCCTTTCGACCAGAGTGCATAAAGGCTTGGTCAAAAAATGAACCTCAGGCCAGAAAGACGTCGAGCTGCAGCTCACGTTCAAAGTGGTTCGAACCCTGAATCTCAACACGAGGTAAAGATGATAAAGTAATCTCCCGGACAATCACTGGTACGGCTGATTAACTGTCCTGAGTAAAGTATCGAGAAAAGCACATTTAAGTGGGACCATTCTATTACTCATCACCCCACTTGGGACCATCGACACAGCTGGCTAGCCTATTTTCAAAGGATCATCTTCCAGAGCGGATAGGAGTCAAATCAATTTGGTAGTTCTGTTCAGGACTACATGACAAGTCATTGGAGACCAGACAACTAAGAAGAAGGACATTGTGAACCTTTCGGGCAATAAGAGACTTACAAGCGTGCCGTGAAAAGGCCCACCCCCAATTTATGTAGTAATGAATTGTAATAATTATATGGGTAACATGCAATTTACTGGTAAAAAAGCAATTCTGCAGCAGCCCTCTCTACTGGCTGGCAAAAAATCTGAAACTTGTTGTCCAAAAATTATGCAGAAAAGCTCATCCATGCTTTTGTCGCTTCAAGATTAGACTACTGCAATGCTCTACTTTCCGGCTACCCGGATAAGGCACTAAATAAACTTCAGCTAGTGCTAAATACGGCTCCTAGAATATTGACTAGAACCCAAAATAATTATCATATTACTCCAGAGCTAGCCTCTCTACACTGTCCTCCTGTTAAGGCTAGGGCTGTTTCAAGGTTTTACTGACTTGCTCCTACCTATCCTTCTGATTTAGTCCTGCTGTACATACTGTACCTACACGTTGCTATGGTCACAAGACACAGGCCTGCTTATTGTTCCTACAATTTCTAAGCAAACAGCTGGAGGCAGGGCTTTCTCCTATAGAGCTACATTTTTATGAAATGCTCTACTGATCCATGTGAGAGAGTCAAGGCACTGGAGCGACGAACCACCCTTGCTGTCTTTGCCTGGCCGGCTCCCCTCTCTCCACTTGGATTCTCTGCTCTGACCCTATTATGGGGGCTCAGTCACTAGCTTGCTAGTGCTCTCCCAGGCCATCCCTAGGAGGGTTGCACCACGTCTTGACAGGCTTTTGTCGCTATACTCATGAGTGGGTTGAGTCACTGACGTTATCTTCCTGTCCGGTCTTGTGTGGTGGGGGAGATCTTCGTCGGCTATACTCCGCCTTGTCTCAGGGTAGTAAGTTGGTGGTCTGTTGATATCCCTCTGGTGGTGTGGGGGCTGTGCTTTGGAAAAGTGGTGGGGTTATAGGATGCCTGGTTGGTCCTGTCCCCCAACCCCCCCGTCTCAGTCCCCAGTATCTTTGCTGCAATATTCTATGTGCCAGGGGGCTAGGGTCAGTCTGTCCTGTCTGGTGTACTTCTCCTGTCTTATCTGATGTCCTGTGTGATCTTAAGTATGCTCTCTCTCATTCTCCCATCTCTCTCTCTCGCTCTCTCTTCCCTCTCGGAGGACCTGTGCCTTAGGACCATGCCTCAGGACTACCTGGCCTGACGACAGCCCAGGGAGATTGTACTGTGCATGTTTTGTCCTGATATGACGCTGTTCTTTGTTTCTGGACATTTTGCGCCTGTAATCGAACCCACAAATGCTGATGCTCCAGATACTCAACTAGTCTAAAGAAGGACAGTTTTATTGCTTCTTTAATCAGCACAACAGTTTTCAGCTGTGCTAACATAATTGCAAAAGGGTTTTCTAATGATCAATTAACCTTTTAAAATGATAAACTTGGATTAGCTAACACAACGTGCCATTGGAACACAAAAAAATCAGCCGTTTCCAGCTACAATAGTCATTTACAAGATTAACAATGTCTACACTGTATTTCTGATCAATTTGATGTTATTTTAATGGACAAAAAATGTGCTTTTCTTTCAAAAACAAGGACATTTATGAGTGACCTCAAGCTTTTGAACGGTAGTGTATAACTGCCTCTTGAGCTTAGTTCAACTGTCGTACCTAGTCAGAACCCAAAATATAAGCTTGTTTTACTCCATTGTTTGTAAACAAACACTGTATAGCCTCAAAACATTCTATCAAAGTCGGTTTATCTGACCTGTGACCAATAATTTGTGAGACATAAATAAACATCTTGTCTCTTTACCTAGGAGCCTTCCCCATGGATACATCAACGCCGTCAGGCTATAATTGTGTAGAAAATACAGTATTCCTACATAAGAGAGAAAGATCCCATTGAGCACAGACATCAATTTAATGTCTATTCAAAATCAATGTAATTTTGTGGAAATTTTGTGGAAACAAAGTTGATTCAACCAGTGTGTCACGGTGCGTATAGAAGGGACGGTAGACGGAGCGTTGATGGAGTGACATCCTTGTTTATTTACGTGAGGTCGTATCACAAAGCACATAAAACAAACGAAGGAGAGTGAAAACGAAACTAGTACTTACTAAACACGGTGACTTGCTGAGTTCTGCTCACAAACAGAGACATACAAACAATGATCCACACACAGGTGGATTTGGAGGACAGCTCTAGTATTGTCCCCAATCAGAGACAATACTAGACAGCTTTCTCTGATTGGGGATCATTAATCCTCCCTCATTGAAGTGAGGACTGGGTTGTGGCTCAATCCACTCCCCCTGATGGGAGTAGCGGCTTCACCACTACCCAGCCCTCACACAGTGGGATGTTTATGTGGGAGTTTTTGTATCTGTGTGATAACAGACCAAATGAGAGCGGGAGAGATACATGAGTAATGTGTATCGTATCCTCTAAAGGGAAACCAATCTAACTCAACAACACCATATGCACCATATGCACTGAGGCTAAATAAGAGCTTATTGCCAAAACAGCATGACACATATACAGTAGCTATGCAGTATTCCGGCTTGGCTTATTTCCATCTACTGAGCCTGAAATAAGAATACGAGCTAATGAATGAGTGGAAAAAGCCAGACCACAGCAGAGGCCTGATCCTCTCTGGAGAGACGACTGCTGGTCAGCTGCTAATCCCTCTGAACACGGCCCAGTGAGCTCCGCATGGCAGAGGTGGAGACAGGCTAATTGATTTAGCTTGGGAGAGCTGATGCCTCACTGTGGACTAATGTTCACCCAAGCGAATTGCAAGCTGCAGGTGGAGAGGCACAAACTGGTGGGAATACGGTTAGTCAAGTGTCAATGGAGGATGGAGACAAATCTGGACATATACTCCAGGTGGTGTCTGAGGAATATCATCAAGGACTCCATTCACCCGAGCCACGGACTGTTTACTCTGTTACCGTCTGGCAAGCGGTATCAAAGCATCACTGAAATGGCTTTGAAACTAAAATAAAAATGGTAGAAACTAAATATGGCCTGAAAATGGACCATAAACCAAGTCTTGAAATGTTGAGAGAGCTAAAGGGTGGGGAAGAGAAGTTGAGAAAAGCCACTTAGTTAGACTCTGCAGGATAGGCCCTACATGGGATTCTAATCTCTTGACATCCGTGGGCGAGCTACTCAGTCAACAGAAGGGCTTCAGCAATTGTGCTGCGAGAAGGCTTGGAGGGCTTTGAACATTTCCTGTGTTCATTGTGACTGCGGTAGTGGGAGATGCAGATGGTGCGGTGACAATGCTGTAATCCCAACCTCTGGGCATGAACCTCCGGACAGATCGGAGAGTTTGGGGAAAATCATCTCTGGCTTTCTGTCTGTAAGCGGATATGGGGGAGACAGAACACAATAGATGAGGACTGTCAATCTGTCTGGAACACTATTTTATGGTCAATCTGTCTGTATCTCTCTCTGCCTAGAGCTATCCGTCTGTCTCTTTCTAGTATACACTGAGTATACCAAATATTAGGAACAACTTCCTCCCAACCTTTTGCCCTCAGAACAGCCTCAATTCGTCAGGGCATGGACTCTAAAAGATGTCGAAAGCGGTCCACAGGGATGCTGGCCCATGTCGACTCCGATGCTTCCCACAGTTGTGTCAAGTTGTCCGGATGTCCTTTGGGTGGTGGACCATTCTTGATACACACAGGAAATGTTTAATTGAATATTTAAACATATAATCTACCTGCAGGGAAGACGCTCAACATTTACATTACATTAAGTCATCTAACCATCTCTCGTCCTGAGAGACCCACAGAAGCAAACAGGGTCAAGTGTTTATCCACATATATTCTCATCCCTCTGACAACTATCCTCTGTGATATCTTTGGAACCTTATGCTAAACTTGCAGTCTTCTGATCTTAAAGCTTCAACACACTCACACAGAATCAGTCCCCTTAATGAAATGCAGTCCACTATTTTTCTGTACCTGACACCCGGCCATTCAAAACACATTCTCCCCCTGCTATTTTACACTATGCTGCTCACAGCCTAGATGAATTGGGATGCGTCCAGAGAAATGTAGGCCACCTGAGTTCCTTCCATGGAATGTGGAGACGGTATATGCTGATGTGGGCTGTATCCAGGGTTGGGGAGCAAAGGATTAATTTGTACTATTTTCTACATTGTAAAATAATAGTGAAGACATCAAAACTATGAATTAACACATAAGGAATCATGTAGTAACCAAAATAGTGTTCAACAAATCTAAATATATTTTATATTTTAGATTCTTCAAAGTAGCCACCCTTTACCTTGATGACAGCTTTGCACACTCTTGGCAAACAATGCCATTCCAAGAGCAGCATTTTTTTCAACTCGAATCATAAACAACAGAGTAGGGCTGACTAATAAATCCTTAGTTTTGGGGTCATGCTCAGGTAAAACAATTTGGGTAATATTTCCAAGTCCTATTCTTGAAGATCAAGGGGTTTATTTTATTGTAATGACTGGAATAGACTTTGGTTTTTAATGTAAAGACATCATTTAATCGTATTATTATATGTAGTAGAAAGTGATGGATTAGAAGAAGCCTACATAACCAACCCATAAAGTAAAATTGAACATCCATATATCTAAAAGTAATGGAATGTAATCAGATTACGTTGAGTTTGGGGTAATCCAAAAATTACGTTAATGATGACACTTTTGGACAGGTAACTTGTAACTGTAATGGATTACATTTAGAAAGTCACCTACCCAAGTTTACAATGCAGGTGGAATCCAAATCAAATCAAGCTTTATTTACACAGCATATTTCAGACATGGAATGCAACACAATGTACTTTATTGATCCCCGAGGGACCATTTCTTCGTCAAACAGCTACGAAAAAACACAGGGCAGGTGCAAATTGTCAGGACAAAAATAAACAAAAGACAGATACACAATACATGATACATAGTGCGGCAGTATGAAAAACTATAAAAATACAAGAGGTCTGGAGTGCAAAAAAAGATATAAAAAGGCATTGCATAGTATGGGTGTACACTATGCATTGAGTGTTAGCTTAAAAAAAATGATAAAAATATTGCAAATTGATATTTGCATGGTTATCTATACTATACAGGTCGATGGCAGAGAAATACTTAAATAGCTAAATTTGCATATGATATAAGTGAGGGTAATAATAGTTTACTTAATATACAGTCTGGTTAAATGAAAAGGTAAGTGAATATTTGCTGTACAGGTAAATGACAGAAAGAGATACTTAAATAGCTAAATGTGAGATATAATTTAGGGTAATAATAATAATAATAATTCCCTTAAAATACAGTCCTTAGTGCAGGGTTTAATTACAGATAAATGCACGTATTGCACATTTGATATACTAAAAGCAATAAATCAGATCAATTGTTGTGTTTTGAAAGATGTCCCCCAAACAAAATGAATGCCCAATAAATATTTGGAATACAAGACTTGCATTCCAAGTGTTACCAGTTTGGAGTTGTCCAAACTAAGAGTTTGGAAAATTCACCATACACTTGTGAAAATAGCACCAGAGGACGTTACAGTAGGAATGGGCTGCTATTGCCAGTGTGTTTTAGATGTTCCATCCTCTTCATAATCCTCTAACTGTGGAAGCTCCAATGATTCATCTGACTACAGTAACACTCAGGATGAATAGAATCACGGATGACTGACAACGACTGAGAGAGTGTGTTTCTCCTGTGTTTAGCACCCTAGGGACAACTCTGGTTATCATGTTAAACTGTAATGCATTGATTAAGCTGTACATCTATTTTCCTCTGAATGAAGGGAACCACTCTTGCACGTCGCTATGTGAGAGAATGTGAGACGAAACACATACTCGGGGGGGACATTGTTTAATAGTGTTTAATAGGGAGATGTTTTCAGCGTATTACGCTACTGCAAATACAAACCCACAGTAATTATTTGCCCTGGGGTGTTGCAGTTGTGAATCTGTAATATCAGCTTGCTATCTCTCTCCCCAGTAACACCCTCCAAGGTCATCAGATACCACTCTCATTCTACTATGGAGTTGGTGGAAGTTCACTGTGATGCTGAGATAATGGATAGAAGAATAAGTACATTCTTTGAGCTACGATTTTGACCCATGACCCTTTTTTTCAAGTTTTTCAAATCCACCCCTCCAGATAATGACTGATACACTCAGTCACATGGAGTGACTGGTGAAGACAGGTCAACTATCTAAAGGTTGCAGCACACAGTCCCTTAAGAATATTTTCAAATCCTTTTGAGACTATGAATACACTTTGATTCACAGCAAGATATAAGAGGGGCTTGGGGACTATCTCTGCAAGATACAAGGGTTGATTCGAGAGCTGAATGCTTGGCAAGGACCAGCTCACCTTGTTATCTGCTTGAGGAGCACAGACAGGCAGCTATCTAGGGGTGCAGTGTTGCATCTTATCACCCGAGTGCTTTATTAACACTGGGAGAGTGACAGACAGACAGACAGACAGACAGACAGACAGACAGACAGACAGACAGACAGACAGACAGACAGACAGACAGACAGACAGACAGACAGACAGACAGACAGACAGACAGACAAACAGAGCCATGCTTTCCTTGTCTGTCACAACGAGACAATCAAACAGAGGCAGGTCTAACCCCACCTAACCCCCCGAGGGAGTCCCATGGAACTCAAGGAATATTCACAGAATGTCTTTTGAAGTAACTTTGTTTTTGTTCTATATGGCTTTTAAACTATTGTAAAGCACTTTCAGTGCTTTCACCTCTTCAATATTGCAAGATGTCTGTGATTGTAAGATGGCAAGTGATTGTTAAATCTCGAGTTGGAGGAAGGGACTTTATGTAATGGATGAATCTATCAACGCACAGAAGGCCTTCTAGAGTCACCACTAATTGTTTTACATGAGGGCTGCAATATATGGACTATGTGACAACTATGGTTGCTAATGCTTTTCCTGTTGATTCCCCCATTATTGACATATTGTCCTGATCTATAATTACTGACCAGGCTGATAATTACATGGTTTCCATCTGGAGAGTCCATTCTTAGGACGCAGTAGCACTGGTTGAAGGCATAATTACATTCCCTGCCCATATTACTGAGAGATACATTATGGATACAGAGATAGGAAGAGAGGGGAGGGATAGCAGAGGATGAGAAAATTAGGAAAGAGATGGAAAAAGAGAAAGCGAGACTAAGCCCTGAATAAAGAGAGAGATGAAGAGAGAGGGAGATGGATGGAGGGAAGGGAAGGGAAGAGATCGTTTAAATCCATGACTGAGAAACTGTGTGATTGTGTCCCTCAGGGCAATGAAACCCTGGATTAAGACCCAATGGGATTAGCGATTTTGTCTCAATTTTCAGAGGTTGTTTAATTCTGGTGTGTGGAACATTGACAATTCTTTTAGCTTGGTGATCATAAGAATTTCTATGGGAACCGTTAAACTGTATTGAGATGGAGAGCTTGGCTAATTTACTCTGGCGTCAGGTATATTTAGCCAAAACTTCAACAGACTCATTCCTGAGATGATAATTGCCTATTTTATCTACATATTTGTTACTCATTTCATCACTTTCATATGTTCTAATGCAATTACTTCCAACTCTTGGTTATGCCTGAGTCATAGACATTCTGCCATGCGTCACAGACTCAAGTAAATATGAATTCTATGCAACATCCATTCAATCGTACATGCAAAGTGTAGGCCTTACTATCCAATAAGAAGAGGACATTTGGGGAATTTGATCTCCACATAGAGTACTTGGATAAGATATTCAACCCACCTCCTGACGGGATATCTACAGCCAGTATAGGAAGGAGCCTCGGGTCAGGGTAACACACCATGGTTGAAAGCATATCTGTACTTACTGAGCTATAACATTTCACATCTTGTGAGACAATGTCAAGACACCCATGGTGTGAGAGAGCATGCGTGCACTCGTACGTGCTTTCTGGGCTGGCGCAGCGGTCTAAGGCGTTGCACACTCAATGCTAGTGGTGTCACTACAGACCCTGGTTCTATCCCGGGCTGTATCACAACCGGCTGTGATCGGGTGTCCCATAGGGCAGCGCACAATTGGCCCAGCGTTGTCCGGGTTATGGGAGGCCGGGGTAGGCCGTCATTGTAAATAAGAATTTGTTCTTGACTGACTTGGTTAAATAAAATAAAAATATCTAATAGATAGATAGATAGATAGATAGATAGATAGATAGATAGATAGATAGATAGATAGATAGATAGATAGATAGATAGATAGATAGATAGATAGATAGATAGATAGATAGATAGATAGATAGGTACTTTATTGATCCCCCGGGGGGGAAATTTCATTGTCAAGCAGCTACAACAAAACACAGGGCAGGTGCAAAATGCCACAACGAAAGTACACAAAAGACAGATACACGGTACATGATACATAGAGCGGCAGTATGAAAAAGTATAGAAATACAAGATATCTGGAGTGCAAAAAAAAGCTAAAAAAGGACATTGCATAGTATGGGTGGTTGACTGAATATGTAAACTATACATTGGTGGATGTTGGATGGTTAACTATACTATACAGGTCGATGGCAGAGAAATACTTCAGTAGCTAAAAATGCATATGATATGAGCGAGGGTAATAATAGTTTACTTAATAGACAGACTGGTTAAATGAACAGGTAAGTGAATATTTTGCATGGTTAAATTAGCTGTACAGTTAGGTATACAGTTATATTTACAGATAAGTGAATACTTGCATGGTTACACAAACTGTACAGGTAAATGACAGGAAAATATACTTTACTAGCTAAATGTGTGTATGATATAATTTGGGGTAATAATAGTAATTCCCTTAAAATACAGTCCTTAGTGCGCAGGGTTTAATTACAGACAACTGCACGTATTGCACAATCGATATACTAAAAGCAATGAGAAAAGGTGCAACTGACAGGATACTAATATGCATTCCTGAGTGAATGACTACGTAAGTTAGGTCCAAGAATTACTAGCAATATTGCACGTGATATGATATAACAACTGTACATGAGTATGTATATACAGACCTGAATGAATAAATAGTCTGTTTATTCATCCTGAGTGAATGAGTGCTGACGGACCAGAGTTACTCACGGATGGATGCATAATTGTTAAACTAGGTCCTAGCACCCCAACAGTTGGGGTGCTAGGACCTAATGCACTTTAATCTTCCAATTTCACTTTAAGCCTTCAATTGATTTCACTTTGCTACTGCCTGAAGGGACGGCTGTCCTTCAGACAGGAGGGAAGCACATCTCAGCTGGACGGTGCCTTTGTGTCACGCTGAAAACAGCCCTCCAGCAGAGACCTTGACATCCCATGATAGTTCCATAGACATATGGAAGTTCATTCAAGTCTCTAGATCCACTTGGTCTGTTATTAGGGCAGTGACAGTCATCTTGGCGTGATATGTGCTCTCAATCGTTAACACACTGTTCTCACATTCATTTTTAAAGGAAGGTTTTACACTTTGCTTAATGAGTTCCGAATGGAGCTCGTCCTAAGATGTTCCCACATGCATTAGGAAAATCCTCCACGATAGTGGAAGTATATATCCAGCGCTTTAATAAAGATGTTGTCAGGCTCTGGCCATAGAGAAGCCTATTTGCTTCTCTATGTAACCATGGTCAGAGTCTGACAGGTCTATTCTTTCTGGTGGTGGTTTGTGTGGGATCCCTAATTAGAGGCAGCTGTAGCGCATAGTCTCTAATTAGGGATCCTACATAGGTTTGTAGATTTTCACACTGGGTTGTGGGTCTTTGTCGTTATATGTCGCAGTCACGGTGAAAGTAAGTGTGCTTTGGTTACGTCCGTTCATTCGTGTGTTTTGTGAACGCGACGTTTGTCTATAGTGTTTGTTTGTGTTCTGTAGTTCGTCATTCGTTTTGTTATATACAGTGGGGAGAACAAGTATTTGATACACTGCCGATTTTGCAGGTTTTCCTACTTACAAAGCATGTAGAGGTCTGTAATTTTTATCATGGGTACACTTCAACTATGAGAGACGGAATCTAAAACAAAAATCCAGAAAATCACATTGTATGATTTTTAAATAATTAATTTGCATTTTATTGCATGACATAAGTATTTGATCACCTACCAACCAGTAAGAATTCCGGCTCTCACAGACCTGTTAGTTTTTCTTTAAGAAGCCCTCCTGTTCTCCACTCATTACCTGCACCTGTTTGAACTCGTTACCTGTATAAAAGACACCTGTCCACACACTCAATCAAACAGACTCCAACCTCTCCACAATGGCCAAGACCAGAGAGCTGTGTAAGGACATCAGGGATAAAATTGTAGACCTGCACAAGGCTGGGATGGGCTACAGGACAATAGGCAAGCAGCTTGGTGAGAAGGCAACAACTGTTGGCGCAATTATTAGAAAATGGAAGAAGTTCAAGATGACGGTCAATCTCCCTCGGTCTGGGGCACCATGCAAGATCTCACCTCGTGGGGCATCAATGATCATGAGGAAGGTGAGGGATCAGCCCAGAACTACACGGCAGGACCTGGTCAATGACCTGAAGAGAGCTGGGACCACAGTCTCAAAGAAAACCATTAGTAACACACTACACCGTCATGGATTAAAATCCTGCAGCGCACGCAAAGTCCCCCTGCTCAAGCCAGTGCATGTCCAGGCCCGTCTGAAGTTTGCCAATGACCATCTGGATGATCCAGAGGAGGAATGGGAGAAGGTCATGTGGTCTGATGAGACAAAAATAGAGCTTTTTGGTCTAAACTCCACTCGCCGTGTTTGGAGGAAGAAGAAGGATGAGTACAACCCCAAGAACACCATCCCAACCGTGAAGCATGGAGGTGGAAACATCATTCTTTGGGTATGCTTTTCTGCAAAGGGGACAGGACGACTGCACCGTATTGAGGGAAGGATGGATGGGGCCATGTATCGCGAGATCTTGGCCAACAACCTCCTTCCCTCAATAAGAGCATTGAAGATGGGTCGTGGCTGGGTCTTCCAGCATGACAACGGCCCGAAACACACAGCCAGGGCAACGAAGGAGTGGCTCCGTAAGAAGCATCTCAAGGTCCTGGAGTGGCCTAGCCAGTCTCCAGACCTGAACCCAATAGAAAATCTTTGGAGGGAGCTGAAAGTCCGTATTGCCCAGCGACAGCCCCGAAACCTGAAGGATCTGGAGAAGGTCTGTATGGAGGAGTGGGCCAAAATCCCTGCTGCAGTGTGTGCAAACCTGGTCAAGAACTACAGGAAACGTATGATCTCTGTAATTGCAAACAAAGGTTTCTGTACCAAATATTAAGTTCTGCTTTTCTGATGTATCAAATACTTATGTCATGCAATAAAATGCAAATTAATTACTTAAAAATCATACAATGTGATTTTCTGTATTTTTGTTTTAGATTCCGTCACTCACAGTTGAAGAGTACCTATGATAAAAATTACAGACTTCTACATGCTTTGTAAGTGGGAAAACC
The DNA here is from genome assembly GCA_023634145.1 of Thymallus thymallus. Taxonomy (NCBI): domain Eukaryota; kingdom Metazoa; phylum Chordata; class Actinopteri; order Salmoniformes; family Salmonidae; genus Thymallus; species Thymallus thymallus. Next base: position 34,305,555 of record CM042405.1, read on the forward strand.
TGCAAAATCAGCAGTGTATCAAATACTTGTTCTCCCCACTGTACATAGTATATGAATAAAATGTCGAACTACTATCCCTGCGCTGCGCCTTGGTCTATGCTTGCACCCTCGCGTGTCAGATGTCTCCTAATTACACCACTATTCACTATCAAGTGCTGACTATTCTGACTATATATTGTAAGTGCCCATCCAACAATGTTCATTGCCATCTTATAGTTCTGTATGGCTCAGTTACTCTTGCGATGCCAGAATTATGGGTTCAATTCCTAGGACCACCCATACGAGAAACGTCTGCACTCATGGCTTTAAGTCGCTAAATGGACAAGAGCATCTGATAAATGGCATATTATTGTAATAGTTATGAAAGGACTGAGGTGGCATTTATGCTTTCACACACTTCAGTCACTAAAAAAACATGGAGCGGAGGGTGGTGTGGGAGAGAGAGGTATGGGGTGTTGAAGGAGAGGAGACAAGAGACAGAGGGGGAGAATGGAGAGAGAGAGAAAGAGAGATGGAAAATCCGTTGATATGACACGGAGACACTAAAGCAATACTCGCCATACAGACTGGGAATTACAGGTGATTCTCCGGTACTTTTGTATTACTTTTTTTTTTAGAATGTAGTGCTCACAAGCCAAAAGTGGCCCCCGAAAATTGCATACTGTCATATGTGCACCATGTCTCTCTCTCTCTCTCTCTCTCTCTCGTATTCATCTTATTAGCGGTCACTCAAATGGTGAGGGGCTGAATCTCATTGGCTAGAACTCAAATTGCTAGGGGGCTGGCCCACGTTGGGGAAAATGTAAGGAAAATGACGCAGTAAAGCTTTCAGAAAAACAGTTTGTTTTCAAACTAGTGATTTAGTGTCTAATTGAGGTAAGACAGTAATTCTCCTCATGTATGAACTACACATTGACACATCCAGCCCAAAGCGGGAGGTTTAAAAAATATTTGTTTAAAATGCAATTTTGAACTTCTACAGTGGTAAATATGAAAATAAAAGCTTATTCCAAATGAAACACACACCCCCACCCCTCTGTCATGGTTTAAACACTTTTCTTCCCCGTGTGGCTGCACTTGTCATCCCGGGACAGTCCTGTATTTCAGCGCCTTTGCAGGTGTCCCGACTTTTCTTTTTGCAAAAAAGCTCAGTTTGTCAGCAAGATGCATAAATTAATTCAGGTTACAAAGGTGAGAAACGACAATAGCCAAATATAATGACAGTTTTTGGTGTTTTGTAACAGATGTCTCTTTCTTTAAATTAAAAAACGTTGAATTATTTTGGAGAGCACGAGCGTGCTCAGGTAGCCTACTTTTTTGAAGTGATTTGTTTGACAATCAGATGAAAACATCATGACAGGTTGTGTTCATACCACATTAAAAAGTATACATTTTTACAATTAAATTAAATGTCTTTACAATTAGGCGCATTCACCCAAAAGAGGGGCACCTCGAATGTTACTGTATAATTCACACTCTAGACTGTGGCCCATCAACTCTGAGGTCACTGGTCATCATGGATATAACATCAACACCATATGTGCACATGCACCGTATTTGTGCACATGCTTGGTAGAATTGCGCACAAATACCTCTTAACCCCAGATCAGATCTGCCATGGTGCATGTTATGACTGAGGAGGTCAGATCAGCTCTGCAGTGGTGCATGTTATGACTGAGGAGGTCAGATCAGCTCTGCAGTGGTGCATGTATGACTGAGGAGGTCAGATCAGCTCTGCAGTGGTGCATGTTATGACTGAGGAGGTCAGATCAGCTCTGCAGTGGTGCATGTATGACTGAGGAGGTCAGATCAGCTCTGCAGTGGTGCATGTTATGACTGAGGAGGTCAGATCAGCTCTGCAGTGGTGCATGTTATGACTGAGGAGGTCAGATCGGATCTGCAGTGGTGCATGTTATGACTGAGGAGGTCAGATCGGATCTGCAGTGGACCAACACTATGCACTATATGGGCGGTTTAGGGAAATGGCTGTAATTTTTTTTTTAATTAAATCAAATGTTATTTGTCACATGCTTTGTAAACAAAATGGTGTAGACTAACAGAAAATGCTTACTTATGGGTATATAATAAAAACACAGTGAATAACGAACAGTAATGGCGAGTAAAAATAAACATGGCTATATAGAGGGAGTACCATTACCAAGTAGATATGCAGGGTTATAAGGTAGTTGAGGTGGCGTTGAGGTGGCGTTGAGGTGGCTACAGTGCATTCAGAATGTATTCAGACCCGTTGACTTTTCCCACATTTTGTTACGTTACAGCCTTATTCTAAAATTGATAAATAGTTTTTTTCCCCTCGACAATCTACACAAAATACCCCATAATGACAAAGCAAAAACTGTTTTTTAGACATTTTTGCAAATTTATTAGAATATAAATAAACATCTCATTTACATAAGTGTTCAGACCCTTTACTCAGTACTTTGTTGAAGCACCCTTGGCAGTGATTACAGTCTTCTTGGGTATGACGTGACACCTGTATTTGGGTAGTTTCTCCCATTCATCTCCGCAGATCCTCTCAAGCTCTGTCAAGTTGGATGGGGAGCATCGCTGCAGAGATGTTCGATCGGGTTCAAGTCTGGGCTCTGGCTGGGCCACTCAAGGACATTCAGACATTAAGTCTCTGAATGTCCTTGACTGGCCCGATCGCGATTGGACTTGAACCCAATCTATCATCTCTGGAGAGACCTGAAAATAGCTGTGCAGTGACGCTCCCCATCCAACCTGGCAGAGCTTGAGAGGATCTACAGAGAAGAATGGGAGAAACTACCCAAATACAGGAGTGCCAAGCTAGAAGCTGTCATACCCAAGAAGACTCAAAGCTGTAATCGCTGCCAAAGGTGCTTCAATAAAGTACTGAGTAAAAGGGTCTGAATACATACAGTGGGGAGAACAAGTATTTGATACACTGCCGATTTTGCAGGTTTTCCCACTTACAAAGCATGTAGAAGTCTGTAATTTTTATCATAGGTACACTTCAACTGTGAGTGACGGAATCTAAAACAAAAATCCAGAAAATCACATTGTATGATTTTTAAGTAATTAATTTGCATTTTATTGCATGACATAAGTATTTGATACATCAGAAAAGCAGAACTTAATATTTGGTACAGAAACCTTTGTTTTCAATTACAGAGATCATACGTTTCCTGTAGTTCTTGACCAGGTTTGCACACACTGCAGCAGGGATTTTGGCCCACTCCTCCATACAGACCTTCTCCAGATCCTTCAGGTTTCGGGGCTGTCGCTGGGCAATAGGGACTTTCAGCTCCCTCCAAAGATTTTCTATTGGGTTCAGGTCTGGAGACTGGCTAGGCCACTACAGGACCTTGAGATGCTTCTTACGGAGCCACTCCTTAGTTGCCCTGGCTGTATGTTTCGGGTCGTTGTCATGCTGGAAGACCCAGCCACGACCCATCTTCAATGCTCTTACTGAGGGAAGGAGGTTGTTGGCCAAGATCTCGCGATACATGGCCCCATCCATCCTCCCCTCAATACGGTGCAGTCGTCCTGTCCCCTTTGCAGAAAAGCATCCCCAAAGAATTATGTTTCCACCTCCATGCTTCACGGTTGGGATGGTGTTCTTGGGGTTGTACTCATCCTTCTTCTTCCTCCAAACACGGCGAGTGGAGTTTAGACCAAAAAGCTCTATTTTTGTCTCATCAGACCACATGACCTTCTCCCATTCCTCCTCTGGATCATCCAGATGGTCATTGGCAAACTTCAGATGGGCCTGGACATGCGCTGGCTTGAGCAGGGGGACCTTGCGTGCGCTGCAGGATTTTAATCCATGACGGCGTAGTGTGTTACTAATGGTTTTCTTTGAGACTGTGGTCCCAGCTCTCTTCAGGTCATTGACCAGGTCCTGCCGTGTAGTTCTGGGCTGATCCCTCACCTTCCTCATGATCATTGATGCCCCACGAGGTGAGATCTTGCATGGTGCCCCAGACCGAGGGAGACTGACCGTCATCTTGAACTTCTTCCATTTTCTAATAATAGCGCCAACAGTTGTTGCCTTCTCACCAAGCTGCTTGCCTATTGTCCTGTAGCCCATCCCAGCCTTGTGCAGGTCTACAATTTTATCCCTGATGTCCTTACACAGCTCTCTGGTCTTGGCCATTTTGGAGAGGTTGGAGTCTGTTTGATTGAGTGTGTGGACAGGTGTCTTTTATACAGGTAACGAGTTCAAACAGGTGCAGTTAATACAGGTAATGAGTGGAGAACAGGAGGGCTTCTTAATGAAAAACTAACAGGTCTGTGAGAGCCGGAATTCTTACTGGTTGGTAGGTGATCAGATACTTATGTCATGCAATAAAATGCAAATTAGTTATTTATAAATCATACAATGTGATTTTCTGGATTTTTGTTTTAGATTCCGTCTCTCACAGTTGAAGAGTACCTATGATAAACATTACAGACCTCTACATGCTTTGTAAGTAGGAAAACCTGCAAAATTGGCAGTGTATCAAATACTTGTTCTCCCCACTGTATGTAAAATGAGACTTTGCAAAAAAAATTAAAAACCTGAGGGGAATTTAAGAAAAAAAATCAATTTAGAATAAGGCTGTAACGTAACAAACTGTGGAAAAAGTCAAGGGGTGTGAATACTTTCCGAATGCGCTGTATGTATAGATTTATGAGCTTCTTTTTGTTTGCGCTCGTTAGCATAATTAGCTAGCAGCCTCAATGGAAATGTGCTATTACTTGTGCAAATTTTGTTAGCGTTCTGGTAATGGCTTTTTTGACTTAGTAATGCGCTAACCGCTAGGCTACCTGCCGCCAATCCCTAATGGAAGCTGTAGAGATCGGTAAGAATTGGTACTGCTGTAGCCATATCTCATTCATTTTTTTGTGACCTGGTATCAAGACCGGCCCTGGGCATAAGCGATATAAGGCGTCACTTAGGGCCCCCAGCGGCTAGCGGGCCCCCAACCCCCCCAACTTGCTTTACAACCACAACATTTTCTCTATGCCTCATGGCAAAATGAAGAGAATTACAGGAAATGTACAAAACAAATCTCTCTGCCATCAAGAGGGGGACCACCAAACGTTTTTCCTGCGAGGTGGGGGGCCCGAAAACCAAATCTCGCTTAGGGCCGGCCCTGACGGTATGATGGTGGATTAACCAGTTTAAAAACGTTATTTTTGCGTTTTTCATGCGAGTAGACCGCTGATTGGCCAGCTACTGAAATCATCCTCTATGAAGAAATGGCAAGCATTTTTTAAACGTCTGTTTGAGATACACATTTGAGGTGGGGGGTTTTTTTTAAGTGTTTGTTTTTCCAACATATGCTTTGGCCACAAATATGAGTATAGGATGAGTTAAAAACATTATTTGGGTATGAACAGAATATTAACTTTTAAAAAGTGAGATTTTCAATGGACAGTTACTTTAAACCTGTAACATTTTCTCTCAGCTTAATGGCAAAATGTGTAGAGTAGCAGAAAAGTAGCTTTAAAACTGCAAATGTTCTCTCATCCTCATAGCCAAATGTGAAGAATAGCATGAGATGAGCTATACCATGCTAGAATGTGTAAAATAGCATTATAAAACGCAGCATGGCAAAATGTGTTGAAAATGCAGGAAGTTAACATGTATTTTTTAATAGGAAAACAGCTTTCCCTAAAATACAGTATATATTTATTTTTTGGGGGGTTGGGGGGGGCCTTCCATTTATACCTTGTTTTCAAAATACCCCTCAAGAGAAGCATAACAAGTAATGTCAACTGTGTCAAATTGCAGGGGAGGACCCCGCATCTACTGTTCATATACCCCAATATCAACACCCCAATTTCGCCCTTGACTGCTGGTGCGTTTCATGGTACTGATTAAAAGCGTTAACAGGATTTGCTATTGTATCTCCCCAAGACACATTTCAGGAGCCTTTCATGCTTCCTTGGTCGAGCCGAGTAAATACAACAACCCTTGGGCAGGTTCCCCCCACACTCGCAACCTGCGCATCTGACCGCATTCTCTCGCGCCCACAGCTACACCATGTCCGACCTACAGGACTCTCGTTTATTTTAGGGATGTGCTTTTGGTATCGACTGCGCCACCATATAACTGAATTGAATGCACCTATTTAACTTAATGTGTTTTTGACTTGTTTGCACTTTAGTCCTTTCTATGAAGTGTGTTTTTACAAAGTGCAAATGCATGCTTCCTATATACTTTCTTGATATGCTCTATCGTGGAAAATCAAGTAGCTGACCAGATCGTGTTTTAGGCGTTCAGAATCAGGGTATCTTGATTTATCAGTGCGTAATATGGTAACAAAGACAACAATGTTACGCGGCTGCACTTTATAGCCTAACAGGGAAAAATTCAAATGCATTCATACACATTCTACTTACCTTGTTTTTCGATTTTGCAACAGGGTCATTTGGACTTTTTGCTCTCATATGAGCAGTGAATGGTAAGCTAATAAATGAGTCTTCAAATCGCTACAAAATTATATGCGAAATGTCCATTACGCACGTCCATTTCCAGCATTCTGTTCAGATTTCGTTGTGCTGAAAGATAACAGGAGACACCTAAATGTGCTGGTGTTTCCAAAGGTCTATATACTATGTCTCAAGACTTGTGTGGTCCCAAAATGTAGTTCATGTATAGTGAAGCATCCTCTGTTCTGAACTGAAACCCATTGACAGATATTTTGATCTTTCCCATTCAAAAAGTAGTACCCGAATACTTTCCAACCGTAAGAAAATCGCGTTGGTTATGAATACGTCCCACATCAGTCCAAGCAGACGCTATTTAACGGATAACCAAATGAAGCTACACTTTCCCTGTGTTTGAAATGGAGAAATATAGTACCAGTCGCTTTGTCATGTACACCATCTGTATTTACCAACGAGAGCTGTAACATGCCACAGTGCCTACAGCGCGAGGTGTGTCGATGCCCCCTTGGAAAGAGGGGTCACCAACTGATGTGCTGAAGTTTCATGACACAATTGTATCCAGGCAGCCTTGAACAAAAATGTATTCATGAAATATATATAGAGTGCGTCCGTCGCACACTGTGCGTATGCGTTAACTAGGGTTTGCTCGTACGTCTGACACTGTTATTGACAGCCTGCGCGCTACTCGTGTAGCGAACTGACGTTCATGCAGGGCTGTCTTTTGCTCGGCGTGGGGATGAGTCTTATTCAGATTGATGGTGATGTTGGCAGGTCTTTCGGTAGACCATTCGTTGACGGTTGGCTGCTGGGGTATTAAAGTGGATTTCCAGCGGACCAGGGCGTCACAACATGGTTATATTATATAATTAATCCTCGTAAATGTATGTTAATGTGAAATCCTATAAAGATTTTAAATCCACTTACTATTTGACTTCATAGGCTATTGAAGCCTAAAACAGTATAAGCAACCTTATGGGGTCAATTCTGAGATGGATGATTTATGACTTGAAAACAGAGAATAGGACATCCTTCCAGCTGTTGTTGGTGTTGGCATTATCATTTTCAGATTATAAATTAGTCGTACACCTTGTTGAGCTGTACCAAGTTTATAGATTTGCAGTAAATCTGAAACAATCTCTCCACTCTATATAGCAAAATGGGAAGAATTGCAGGGAATTATCTGTAAAACTGATTTCCTTTCATTTATCTCTTCCCCATGGCAAAATGTGTAGAACTGCAAGAAAATTGACTTTGAAACAAAATGTTCTCTCCACCTTCAAGAGGGAAGCCACTAAAATGTTTTCCCCTCAAGGTGGAGTGGAGCCCCCCCAGCCAAATCTCAGTTAGGCCTCCAAAAGGCTAGAGCCGGCCATGTTCTTCCATAACGTGTAATTTATCTGTAATTAAACCCTGTACTAAGGACTGTATTTTAAGGGAATTATTATCATTAGCCTAAATTATATCATATGCACATTTAGCTATTTTATCTCTTCCTGTCATTTACCTGTACAGTAAATGTAACCATGCAAATATTCACTTACCTGTACATTTAACTGTACATTTACCTGTACAGTTAATTTAACCATGCAAATATTCACTTACCTGTTAATTTAACCAGACTGTATATTAAGTAAACTATTCTTACCCTCACTTATATCATACGCACTTTTAGATATTTAAGTATTTCTCTGCCATCGACCTGTATAGTATAGTTAACCATGCAAACATTCCTTATTTATTTATATCAACTTGCAATATTTTTATAATTTTTTCACCTAACACTAATAATGTATAGCCAAATGTTTTGAGAATGACACAAGTATTTGTCTCCACAAAGTTTGCTGCTTCAGTGTTCTTAGATCTTTATGTCAGTAGTTACTATGGTACACTGAAGTATAATTACAAGTATTCCATAAGTGTCAAAGGCTTTCATTGATAATGACATTCAGTTTATGCAAAGAGTCAATATTTGCAGTGTTGACCCTTCTTTTTCAAGACCTCTGCAATCCACCCTGGCATGCTGTCAATTAACTTCTGGGCCACATCCTGACTGATGGCAGGCCATTCTTGCATAATCAATGCTTGGAGTTTGTCAGAAGTTGTGGGTTTTTGTTTGTCCACCCGCCTCTTGAGGATCGACCACAAACTCTCAATGGGAATAAGGTCTGGGGAGTTTCCTGGCCATGGACCCAAAATGTCGATGTTTTGTTCCCCGAGCCACTTAGTTATCACTTTTGCCTTATTGCAAGGTGCTCCATCATGCTGGAAAAGGCATTGGTCGTCACCAAACTGTTCTTGGATGGTTGGGAGAAGTTGCTCTCTTGGCTGAGAAGCAAACCCACACATGAATGGTCTCAGGATGCTTTACTGTTGGCATGACAGAGGACTGATGGTAGAGTCCCCTTGTCTTCTCCAGACAAGGTGTTTTCCAGATGGCCCAAACAATCGGAAAGGGGATTCATCAGAGAAAATGACTCCCCAGTCCTCAGCAGTCCAATCCCTGTACCTTGTGTGACAAAGTGAAAATGTAGAGTTTCCATCAACCTCGCGCACAATGTAGATATCAAAGAACGCCGCAGTTCGCGGTATTGTAGTGGGTGAAACCATTCACTTCAGAAAAAGGGGTGATATAAATAAAGTTTCCTTTCATTACGTGTTACTGAATTCATAAGAATATTTGCTGCCATTGTAGTAAGGTTGGTAATACGAGAGATTGTCGGACTTACCTAGTGGGTTTTGAATGCTTCTCCCCTATTTGGGAAGTTGGTCTGCCTGCTCCTCAGTCCGAGAGAGGTATTCTGAGAGCAAGTTCATGTCTCCTTCCTCTGTATATAAAAAACTGTTTAAAACTGTATAACACAATAGTGTTTTTGGAAAACGGGTTCATATATCTTAAAAGTCAATAGCTAATGTAAAGATGTATATATTTATTTAGCCGTTAACGTATTGAAGATCTATTTCAGCAAGTTAACCAAGTTTCTGCTGGCTTAGCTAGCCATGTTGATGACGAGCTAACTAGCAACGTTGGTCACCGCACTACAATGTCACGCTAGCTATTGCTAGCAGGTGATTTATTGAAATTTTAAGTGAATGTTTATTTTCTTACTACCTTAAAAGGTTTTTATAAAAAGGTTTGTACTTGTGCTGTGTATTTATGGATTAATATCACTTCACATTGAGGGTATGTAATACTACTGTTGCTCCTATCTAAAAGATATCTTGTGTCCTACCTAACCAGTGAACATGTGGCTGTGACCGTCCCATCAATGCTTGTCATCACTGTTTGATATATTTTACTGCAGATAAAAACCAAGTCAACCTGAAGTGTGGGTGTCCATGTGCCTTTCTTCTGGGGGGCTATGTGAAGTTGGTTACACTTGGTTGACAGAGGAAGAACAATGATTTCAAGCACCACCCTCCTTTTAAAGCTTCTAATCTGTTATTCTGACTCAATCAGCATGACAGAATGATCTCCAGCCTTGTCCTCGTCAACACTCTCACCTGTGTTAACGAGACAATCACTGACATGACGGCAGCTGGTCCTTTTGTGGCAGGGCTGAAATGCAGTGGAAATGATTTTGGGGGATTAAGTTAATTTTCATGGCAAAGAGGGACTTTGAAATTAATTGCAATTCATCTGATCACTCTTCATGACATTCTGAGGTATATGCAAATTGCCATCATCAACACTGAGGCAGCAAACTTTGTGGAGACCAATACTTGTGTCATTCTCAAAACTTTTGGCCACGACTGTACACCCATACAATGCAATTACATTTTATAGCTTTTTGCACTCCAGACTTCTTGTATTTTTATACTTTGTCATACTGACGCACTATGTATCGTGTATCTTGTCTTTTGTGTATTTCGTTCTGGCATTTTGCACCTGCCCTGTGTTTTTTCGGAGCTGCTTTGATCCTCGGGGATCAAAAAACGTACCTATCTATCTACCTCTCTATCTAACATCCACTGGGTTCGTTCCCCAACTTAGTTCTGAGTTCAGTAGGTAACATTTTATCCTAAAATGTCCCCAGTGGTTAAGCTTTAATACACCTTTTTAAAACGTTGTCTAAATGTTCTGGCCTAAGAAGGAAGAGGCAAAGGACTTCATTAAATACTGATCAACGTTGTGTTTTTTCCATCCAGCTTTAATTTCTCTCTGATTGAACCAGTACGTCGTCCACGAGTTGGGGTTCTGTTTTAAGTGGAAATCAGACATCTCCTGGGCCCTACAGGTTAGAGAGTGGACCCTTTCATTTTCTCCATTTCCTTCGCTACTGAGGGAACGTGAGGGAACTACTACCTAATAACTTAGAAGACTGGCTGTAGGGAACAGTCCAGACCTTTGAAATCTGGATGAATGTCAATGACATTTGTTAAATCTTAATTATGGCGCTACTTATACTTAATTAGTTCTGACATCTTTTAGACTAGAGGCTACAAACTGTGTGTGCGAGTGTGTTCTGCACAGCAAGGGTAAAGAACATACCAGTATGACTGTGTCGTACGTTGACTTTAGATAAAATCGGACACATGATATTTTATAAAATAGGTTATTCAACGTTTAATTGATGACGTGATTGGGTTAATTAATTAACAATTAACAATTGTTGATCAACAATCAATTAACTCATTAATAACCCGGGGGCACCACGGAAGTGTTTGGAGCTAATTATCTTCCGAATAAACTCTTATATAAGATCTGAATATCTTTAATATCAATAGCAGTCAGTCATCTAATCGTTGCCTCTATTCACTCAGTCTCATTCTGAAAATCTGCAAGATCTAATTTGCAAGAACCCTGGCAAATCATGTTGAATCAGCAATACAAATTATTATTAATAATTACACATAGTTTCATATATATACACATATAGTAGATTATACATCGATTATGCGATCATATCCTGAAAAGTCCCTAGTGGTCTTTTCCGACATGACGGCTAGTTACACAAAAGAAAAGGGGAGGAGTTTCGGGAGGCGGGAAGGTTGAAAGACAAAGGAAGGGTCATTTCTATAGCTAGGCAAACATCAATATCGTATGCATTAACAACCGCCAAATTGAAAGGTGAATGCAATTATAGATATTTACGGTTGAGCCTGGCTTTAGTAGATGGGTTGAAGGAAGACTCTGGTTCTTTGGAGAACCTTCCTGGTTGTCGAGTCTGTATAGCGGATACATGGGAGTACCCTCAGTCCTTCGGAGTCTGTCTGTGTTCATACCAAGTGGTATAATCAGCTTGTGCTGGATCCTGACTTGTCTAATCGGAACTCACAGTTTTAACATGGTAGTCGTCAAAGCCACGTTATCTAGTCATGTAGATTTTGTTAGATAAAGTTTTACTTAAACCATTCGCTGACAGCTTACGCTGTGGTCAGCTTAGTCTGATTTAGCCCTTGTTCAACGCATGGACCGCCATCCTCGCGTCATGAGGAACTGACGATGACTTACGTCAATTGGCTTTTATACTGGGGAAAGAAGGACGTGTTTCATAGCTCTCAGCCAATGTCTGCTCACATGGTCGTGGCTGCTGCCTGGATACGTTTAGTTATGAAACAAACACTTTTCAATACAAAAAGCTTAAATCACATTGTAATCTTTTCCAAAGTCGTTTAATGTTCACACATATACATTGCATAACAATAACATGTTTATCTTATCCCTAGAAGGGTTAGACTTCCCAAGATTTGTATTGTGTCACCCTGTGGTCCGGTTCTATTGTCCTAGACCCCATGGATTTGACATACTATTCTTCAAATACCAAGGGACACTTTGACCTGGAAAAGAAAGGCAAATATTGTTCAACTTATTGATGTTACCATATTGCATACTCTCTCTCTCTGTGGTGAACAAAGAGGTTTTCTGAGCCTCTTTCTATAGATGGCTTTATAGAAAGGAATTTACTGGGGGGTCGCACCGAAAAAAACGCAGATACCACAAGTGTACACTGAATAACAACTGGGATGGATAACAAGGCAAATGTGGCTTACCAGTGAACCTCCGGGTGTTCATCATTAATACTGTGTCTCAGAAGTTGTACTATTTTATTTTAATTTCACGGCTAAAGCGATTTAATTCTTCCCAATAGGGGAGGGAGGAAAGGGGGTTTTATGACACTATCTCCACCCAACGTTCGCGACAACTGTAAAGACATCCCCAGGGCTGTATACTACTGAAAAACCAAGAGTGAATTGAAAGGAAACCTTTTTTAGTGTCCATGTTTCATATGCAAGGCTTTTGTCAAGATTTCCCATATTGATCCTTTCTGTTCCTTTTTTGACCTGTGAAAAACATTTTTACATTTAGCTCATTAAATGACTTCACCAACCATAGAGCAGACAAGCTAGCAGTTTCGGAGCGGCTTGGAGGAACTTTGAATGTCCATGGAGCTAGGTAGCTAACAAACGTGTGTGTGCAGAGCTGCTGTCAGGATTAGGATTCAGAGATGCCTCTGGGCATCTTTATGTTACTGACAGGATATGTGTTTAGAGAGTACTCTAGTTTCCTCTAATTGTAATTGTGTTTGGTCCCCAATTAGAGGCAGCTGCTATGCGTTGTCTCTAATTGGGGATCCTACTTAGGTTCTTGCCTACCCACCTGCGTTTGTGGGTTATTGTTTGTGCTATGTGCACACCAGTTCATGGTTGCTGTCTTTAGTTCATCGTTTGTTGTTTTTGATCAAAATAAAAAAGTCTAATCTTGATCACCGCTCTACGCCTTGTGTCCAACCACCCAACCATGACAGATGCTCTAGACTACAAAGCATTTCTTACCTTTTTGTAGTTAATAAATCCAACGTGAAATGTGATAACTAGGCCTTTAGTATACTTAACTAGCATTGAAAAGGTTAATCCATTCTTCGCTAGCTACGAAAATCCGAAATAATAATAGGAGCTAAAATAATGATAAAAGGGGATTCTCCCAAACTTGATATTTGAATAAAGCTTTGGTGAATAATATTTTTGTCAAAGCGGTCTCACGAGCCAACCCCTTTTTGATAGTCTTGACTACTTGGCGAATGCATTGGGCAGGACAAAACAAATAGCCTTCATTGAGAGGAGGGGATGCTTGGTTTTTAATCAAATGAAACAAAAAGGGAAAAAACTGTTTCTAAATATGAAGTATGGGCACAAAAAGCACATCTCTTGTACCATGTGCATATGGGCACTATGCGTCCCG